>CM076581.1:1501738684-1502338684 GCA_034641835.2 Pinus albicaulis
ATAACCGGACCCATCATCCAGGAATAGATCATCTTAAAAATGCATGCCATTATTTGGTGTTAGCATCATGGTCAGCCATGCTTTGGCATGATTTTTGAGCATTAGTGTTAAGGTCAGTCATGACTTAGCATGATTTCTGAGCATTAGTTTAATAAAGACGAAGCTAGTTTTTTAAAACAGTTTCATTCATATACGTTTTGACTTTTTGTTATTAGTTAGGTCTATATTTATCCTGAGCAGAGTGTTAACCTCTCCATCCAGGATAATTAACTGTAATTCCAGCATCCAGGATGATTAACTGTAATTCCAGTTAGTGACATGTTAAACTCCTGATTTCTTTTCTTGTTATTAATTAGGTCTATGTCTACCCTGAGCATTTGAGTGGACATACGTCGTATTTGCCCCAACACACAGAACACTAAACCTCTTCAATCTCCAAATGCCGAGCTAAGATATACTCTAAAACCCTAACAACAGTCGCCCTTTAAAACCTAGACACCAACGGTTTGACTCAACAATTGTTACACAAGTGCAGAAGACAGATAGACTATTCTATTCGTGTGCAACTGCAAATCTTGAAATTTATGGGACACAACAAAAGGGAAAATGAGCAGAGGAGCAAGGAAGGGGCTATGGCGCTATTCAGCTAACCCTGTGCACAACTAACATACAGCTCGTTTGCCAAGTTACCAAGCTGCTTCTCAGAATCTTGAAAGAACAACGAGATGACTTCAGTGACAAATTCTGGGTCGTTCTCGTCCTGTAACTGCTGCAACTGTGTGAATTTCTCATCCAGAAATCCCTGCAATTCATGTTCGAGAATTCAACAACTCATTTACAAAATACTCAACATAAACTTATACTGAATCTGTGCTGAGCTCAATTATGACAAAATTAGATATTCAAATTGAACAGAAAAACCAAAATCCTTACAAACAAAAATTAAATCAAAAACCTCTTGGAAAAGGGAATTTGTCAGCTACTATGAATATGAATGTTGTGGCTGTGTCGCTACAGTGTAGAAACTATTAATGTTTGAACCTCTCCGAACAAAGAGGCCAAGAGGCCAGTTTATGTTGTTGCTGCAACTTCCACTGAAGATCCGCAAGCGTAACCCCGACGAGTTCGAACTATCGATCAAACCACCGAACGAGCATGAACTGGAGTTTAGCAAATCTCCAGAATTGAGAAGATCAGGGTTTATATGGATTTTCTGATCCATGGTGTCTATTGATCTGTAGTCGAGAGCTACAAGGCCGGTATGCGGCGCCGGGACGGGAACCGTGCTGCAATGCGCCTGTTTTGTTAAAGTCTCTGGTAATTCCAAACTAAATCCTTAAAGGCCAGCGGTTCCGTCTCCGGCAGGGGTGTTGAAATGAAAATTCAAATAAAATAAAGAAAGACTAAATCCATAAAGGCCAGCAGTTCCGTCTCCAACGGGAATGTTGACGTGCAAATTCAAAGAAGCAAGGATGTTGACATGAAAATTCAAAGAAAATAAAGAAAGTGTGCCAGTGATGGTTGAATTCTTGTTGTTGCTGGAAGCTGCAGGGGAAATGGAAGAGGATTTCATGAGGTCGGGGCTCTGCGAGCTAGTTTTCTGGTTTTTCTGGCATGAACTTACACAGTCTGCGGAGCGAATAACGGGAACAGAACGGTGAACAAAGTAGAGTTAGTTCGAACCAGGAGTAACAAGTGTCATCTTTTAAACGAGTAACAGGTAGGTGTATTTTTTAAACGTCTCCTCGGCAGAATGAATATGTTGACGAAAAAAAATGATTCTCTTTCAAAAAAGAAAACCTATCAGCCTAAATATTGTTTGGGCCTATATAAAATATATAGACTATTGCATTACTATATATCATAATTTTGACTAAAGATGATCTTCTCAAGCTATTCAAATTGAAATTCGAGAATATATATGCTATACATTATCTCTTTTCACTCAATTCCATTTGCATTCAAAAAAATATAGGATAACCTATACATTTACTTAATATGCATTTGAATGAGAAATTACTCAGGTTAAAAAAAATAAAACTAAAGCTTGACGTTTTATGGGGTTTTAGTTGGCAATGAATTAAATCATTGGAATGTACATTAATCATATAAATAATAATTATAATATTAATCAGGGTAATTATATATTTTAATGTAACTTCAAATATGATTTATTGTAATAAAATCAAGTTAACACTTACTTAACTTCGGTTAGGAAAATATTTTATGAAGTTAAAAGGTTGGAAAATTGTTAGAAACAATGATAAACTTATTTTTGGAGTAAATGTTATTCTATTACATAGGTAAAAGGGAAAGTTGGGGAAAAAATGTTTAAATTAATAATAAAAAAATTGTTTGCTTAATGAAATTTGAAAGGATATATATAGTTTATAATTTATATAAGGATATATATAGTTTATAATTTATATATTATCATAATTATGTAACATATTAATTGAATAAATGTGATAAATATATTGATGAGTAATGAGTAGTTGTCTATAATAAAATGAATTCAAGGTTATATATCATTTTATTATTTTAATCTATAAAAGATAGTTTATAAAGTATATTCTTTTTATTTTGGATTTTTCTTTTTATTTAAATTATTTCATTCTTTTACATAAAGATTTTTAAAACTTTAAAGTTAGAAGTATAAATTGAAACATAGTTAGATTTGCAACTTTGCAACTCTGGAATGTAAAGTGATCTAATAAAAAAATAAGTTATAACTTTATTTGAGGGGTTTATTAATTGAAAGGAAAGGGATAAAGTTGGTAAGATAAGAAAGGATATGATAATGATATATGCTATAAATTTTATTTTATGACAAATGGTAAACACATAGTAAGTATGGTCTAAATAAGAAAAACTAATTTTATGATTAAAAAATGAGGTGACAGTGATTTATACTTAGTTTATTTTGATAATATGGTTTATTTGGTTTCTTTACTAAATGGTTTCTAATAAAAAAAAATCTTATGAATATCTCTTTGAAATTTTAGCATCAAATATGATGACTGATAAAAGGGAAAGGAGAATGATATGAGAATACATGTGCAAATACTTAAAATCATATAATAAAATCAAATACAAGTTGATCCTTCATTAGTATTTGAGCACTTCTAACATGATAATGAGTTGGAGTTAAAGTTCTCATACTTGTAGTAGTCATGGTTGAAAACTCATAAATGGGCATAGTTGTTTTAAAACATTTGATAAGAAGTGTAACATAGAAGGAACTAAATTAATCATATTTCTTGTGTCTTTATAAGATAAACATGGCTTTATTTTCCAGGTTTATATGCTAACATAGAATAAAGATGTAGAGAAACTAGTATTTTTGGTATAATTGGGAAAGAAGAATACATGACTAGAGATTAAGGCTCAAAATAATGAGATTCATCTAAAATTTAACAATGTACCTAAATGACTATACCTAATATGAAAATTGTCAACTTCCTAGTCGAAAGAAGTGGACATGATTATTGAAAATTAATTGGTATCTTGATGAAAACGTGACACTAATAATATTGTAAAATATCTTAGATCCTAGAGGGATGCTGATTAATCTTATTTAATCGTTTATACAAGAAAATGAAATTGAATTTATGATGAATCGTGATTGTTATAGTGTATTATTTCTCTAAAGTTGATAGATATTGAGATGATTCTCATATTGATGATGTTTCATGATATGATGGTATGAGGATAATGATGTACATGTGGTTATTATTTATTTAGTATGTTCATCATGGATATGATATGCATAATATGGCATAGGAATTATGATGTTTTGATATGAGGTATATTGACATGGGGTTCATTTATTATGTGATTTCATGATATGTATTTGATGTTTACATGTTCATATTATAACTTATGTGGGTATTTTATGATGTAAAGCATGTGGTAACTGCATGCAAATTTTATGGCATGCAAGAGTATGCAATTATTTACTATTCATAATGTGGTGATTAACAATTATGTTATGTTATCATGATGGCATGCAAGAGTTAACATGGGAATTATTTTTTATGATACTATGATATTATAACTAACACATTGGTTTCATGTAGAGATGTGGTGATTGATAGGAAATCCAAAAATGGGCTGAGAGGGCCGATTAATTTGATGATATCGTGGGAACCCATACCTGCGAGGGAGAATATGTAACACCATATGGGTTGGGGACATACTCAATCAACACTACATATGTCATTGATTCCTTTGTCTTGTATAACTCTTGATGGATAGCTCTTGAGGGGATATTGGACCATATTTAGAAAGCCAAGTGTCTGATATTATAGGCCAAGTGTCATATAATGGATTGGGATTTTGAAGTCCGGTGAGGGTGTAAGGACTTCGATGCTTGGGGTTGTGCACCTTAGTGAATGTGGAGGGAGTGGGCTAGCATTTTGAGATTCCTGGAGTACTACTGCATGGAGTACTAAGTCGAGTGCCTACTTTGGGGTAGATGAGGTCTAATTCGGGCGTGAGCCTTAGGGCCAGCCTTTGGCTATGGTTAATACCGATGAGGCTTATGCCTGGATCTAAAGTGGGAAAATTGACAAAGATTCCTTCATATTTCCTGGGTATTGTGGAAACTTTCGATGTCTGTTGGTTATATTAGTTTAGCAGAGGGTGTAGAGAAAACGTAAAGTAATGTTAAGTGGTCCAAAATATACTTCGAGGCGAATTTCCTTAAAGAGGGGGAGTATGTAATGTCTCCTAATATTAATAAATAATATAATATAATATAATATTAAAATATAAGTAAATAAATAATAAACAATAAAGAAAAGATAATAATGGTAAATAAATAGTAAACAATAAAGAAAATATAATAATAGTAAATAAATAATAAATAAAAGACAATAATAGTAAATAAATAATAAAGAGAATATAATAAAAATAAATAAATAAAATAGTAAAAAATAAATTGGAGTTCTAAATAAATATATATATCAATAAACTATAAAAATAGAAGGAAAAAAAAGTAAATTTAAAAAAAAAAGTAAAAAGGAATAAAATAAGAAAGAGTTAAATTAAGAGAAATATTAAATTAAGTAAAACTTAAAATAAAGAAATAAAAGTTGCATGTTGACACATGTAATGTGTGCATGCAGACCTCTTTCCATTTTTTGTTCTATTTAATGGACAATGAGGAGGATGATATTTATCCATTCCTTCATTCATTCTCTTGGGAGAAAAGTGTTGTGAGACAAATGATTCCCTAGCATTAGTACGTTGATTGAGGACTCGGGGGTGGCCAGTTGTAGAAATATTATGTATAGATGAGCCTACGATTGGTTGGAGATTCATCGCTAAAAAAAAATTGCAGTTAGCGGGATTCAAATAAAGTCCAACTCCGAAATCAAAAATAAGGAATATCATCACTACAGGTAGGTTGTCTCTGCTCATATTTTTTGAAATTCTATAATAATTAGTTGAATAGTTGTGTGTTGATTATTAATTGCATAAATTGATATAATTAGATGTATATGTAATTTGGGGTCGTTACATTTAACATTAACAGCGTTCAATCCTATTTTAACTTTGATGATATGCTCAAAGTCTCCTTCAGGAGGCATCTCCGGAAGAAAATATTGGAATGGTTTTTAGTGTTTTTGAATTAATTCTTGAAGCATGTGAGATTCAACATTAACTAGTTCTAAGGCCAATATTTCCATTTGATCACATTGTAGTATATATGTTGATTCTCCTTTTTGGATTAACTTAACCATCTAATGAGAGGATATAATTTGAATTTGAGGTGGTTCAAACCCATATAATTTATACTTTTCTCTTTTCCATCTATACTTTCTAAAGTGTTTTTTATGGTTGGTGGAGTAATTTCCTAATGTTTATAGTTATTGGACCTATATGAATACATCCACTCCTCCCAGAGGTACGATGTAAAATTGGGATTCTAAATTTTATTTTTCGATCTATAATATAACTTTATAACATTTCCCTATGCCTTCAATTTTTTTCCCATCTACTACCATAAATTTCATATTAGGCATTGGATATATGAAAATATTCAACATTTTTCAATATTTGCGTCATCGGGTCGATTACATTGTTCTTCTTGATATTCCCTTTTAATTTTAAATTTTAGGTCTAAGTTATTCATGTTATGTTTGATAGTGATATTTGTGGTGCATTCTCATTATCTAAATCTAGGGAAAATTGTTGAGGATCTTCAACTTCTTTAATTGATTCCTCATTATCTAAATCATCTTTTGCTTCACATTTATATAAATTCTTGCATTAGTTCTTGTAAAGCATTCATTTCTAGGATCACATATTTATTCATTGCACTCCCAAATTAAGTTTTTCTCCTTCTCTT
This sequence comes from Pinus albicaulis, assembly GCA_034641835.2. Classification (NCBI taxonomy): domain Eukaryota; kingdom Viridiplantae; phylum Streptophyta; class Pinopsida; order Pinales; family Pinaceae; genus Pinus; species Pinus albicaulis. The sequence continues at coordinate 1,501,745,040 of CM076581.1, forward strand.
ACATATATTGGAAGGTACTTTGTATTTTATATTTCTATAGTTTGAGGAATCCTTCACCTTGAATAGAATTTCTCAAATTTGGGAGTGACACTATTTCCAATTCTTTTCTGTGGATTTTTATTTATGTATTGCATCCTCCACAGTTGTAATATCATGTAGCTTTAGCTCATTCTAGATGTGTGGTTTCAATCTAGTGACGTAATATCGAACTAAACGTCTTTTCGACCTTGTATCTAGTGCTTCCATTCACATGTAACTTCATCCAAATTTCCTTTTTTGTTGCATCCTGGTTAGTTATATGAAAAAATATTTTTCTTTGCTACCCTAGATTCAAATTTTCCTTTAAAATTATTCCAATTTATTGAATACCCTGTTTATTTCCATCACATGTGCAGATTATACATGTGTCCTTCTATTTGCATGGATACATCTATGATATTTTTATCATCAGTATAAATACCATAGATCTTAAAACATTGATTTTCTTTTTTGAACCAGGCCATACCTTCTTTTTCATTCTCGTTGAATTTTGATAGTTCCAACTTTGTTCTTGATGGATACGTAAAGATCAGTAGGCTATATGGTAGGCATCATGCCATGAGTAGGTGTATTTAATTGTGGATTTGGAGTATTAGGAGGGTTCTAAGGTATATTTATGTGTATTTTGTATGTTAGGTGAGATCGGTGGGTTGGAAGTATCTGAAACATTTTATTATGTATTGGTCGTGTTTTACAATGTGGCAATGTTGTTTAAGAGATTTTCTAATGTGGTGAATCACTTGTGTAATGCATCATGATTTTTGTCAATCAATTCCTTTAGATTTTCCGAAATGGTTATATAAGATTGGTATTTTGATTCATCTATGCTTCTAAGCATATTTATTTTCTAAATCCTAATCCTACTAAAGTGCATCATGTCACTCATCCATCTTGACCAACCTCATATTGAATTCACTCATAAACATTGTCCTAATGACCAATGAGGTTTATCGATCTGTTTTGACTATTTTAAACACTGATTATTTTATTTTATTTCATTGTTTTAATAAATACCCTAACTTACATGTAAATTGGAATTATCTTAGGTGGTTGGGTAGAATGGTTGTTATCTCCCCCACCTGTTGAAGAATGTAACTAGTTTCGATCTTCATAATTGTCATTTGACTCATGTCATGATGTAATTTTTATGTATCTATCAAAAGAATAAATAAAATGATATAAAGAACAAAAGAAAAATATTTTTTGTAAAGCATGGGTTTCATGTTCAAGTTCTTTGTGATTAGGTCAAGAATTCATTTAAAGCTCCTAGGGTTTACATGAGTCAAAGAGTCCTTATCACATTTTAAAACACCCATTATGGCATTAGTATCAAGAAAATAAAATTTATTTTGTATTTAGAATTTTCTAGAAGGCTCCCAATACCAATTCGGTCAACCTACTTGAAGTTGGCCTAGAGAGGCCTATTCGAGCCTCTTGGAGAGGCTATATAAAGGAAGAAATTGCACCTAATTTTTCACACATCAAGCACACACTTCTTGAGTTTGATTTGTGGTTGGAAAGGAAGAACAAAGGTCTTAGAAGGCTAGAATAAGTCAAGAAAAGGAGTGATAAGCCCTAAAATAATTTGGATCTCTGAAACATCTCTGTTATAGCTCACATGTGCGAAGTATCCTAGGATTTATGGGTTCTCAATGGGTCTGAAAATTACAGAAGGAGTTATAACTCCTTTTTGGATAGTCTAGAGGGATAAAAAAGGCCTTGGTTTGATTCGATGCTCTTGGAAGGTATTTTTCTTGTCTTGAAGAATAATTATTGGTGGTTGGCTTGGTTCTTGGTGAAGTATTAATCTTCTGTTTGGGTCTTGTAAATCTCATTTGAATTGATTCTATGAGAAGAGAAGTTATTTCTAGGTTTTCCCCTTGGAGTGGTTTTTCCCTGGCTTGGAGGGTATATCTTGTGTTCATCTCTTTATGATTGAGATATTAATTGTTTTGAAATTTATTTGATGATAATAACACTCAAGAAGAAGAATAGAATATCACAAATAATTTCCAAGTAAAGAGAAATGAAATTAAAAGTTGCCCTAGTGGATTTCTCAACACCACCCATGTTCAATTACATCCTATGAGTGACATTGTGATGATAAATATTTTTGTAATTGCTATGAGCTTATGTATATTTTTGTATTGACCCTCACTCTTGCCCTCGGGCTAAGAAAGAGGATGATTTACTTTTTTAAAAAAATACCCTAACTTACTAAAATTTAAAAAAAAAATACTCCTACCATGCACCATATATTTAATTTTGACTTATTAATCATATATCATAGAACACTCATTTTGTGGAAAAAATACACCTTTGGCAGTGCAATGCTAGGGTTCTACAAATGTGAACAGGCATCAGAAGTGACGAACAACAATAGAAAATAATGGTGATCGCATATGGTGTGAGGTGACAGCAATGGTTGACAATACAAAGGTAGCAGTGATGTGCAACATATGGAAGTAGTAGAAAACAAGAGATTGTATGGTACATAGAAAAGGTTTTCGGTGATATAAAATAGAAGCAGTTGTACAGTTCATATGATGTGGTACATCTTGCTACCTCTTATACCATATGTCACACAAAACTTTGAATGCACAGCATCGTGTGTGTGTGTATATATATATACACATATATATATATATATATATATATATATATATATATATATATATATATATATATATATATATATGAGCTAATTAATTAAATAATAATTGATGTATTTTACAATGGGCCTAACTTAAATATAGCCTTGGATAGGTTTTCGGTTAGTCATGAATTTTAATTAATATAAATTTAATTATTATTTATTATAAAAACTATGTTGTCTTAAAAACCTTTAGCATCCATCCTCTTTACAAAACCATTGAGGTCCCCAAACATCATAATATTACTTATACGAGCATCGAAATAAAATATAACGAAACTTCAAAGGCTTAAAGGAGGGTTAGCTTTATATATATAACATAAGTATCACAAAATGAATTATACATTAAATATTTCATAAAGAAATAAAACCATAGGATTAATCACTTCTAATACAATGTACATCTAGCTTTAAATTATGTAAAGAAATGAAATATTACTAGAACTATTGGAATCATGATTATTGTTAGAACATAACCTACAAGTGTTAGTCTCCACTACAATCACCATATTTAGGATATACTATATATGGTTAGTCCATGTCAAGAAACACAAGGGGAGCATTGAACCTAGTGTCCAACAATATCCCTGCCAGCACCATGCATTGGTATCCATGGAGGACCTTAGATGAAGAAACATAGTCTAGTTGTGGTACATGCAAGTTTGTTAAGCCCATATGACCAAGGCAAGCCAATGTTGCACAATCAAGGATGACAAAATGAGAAGGAAAGAAATGGGAAAGGCTCTTCAGTCCATGATAGGCGGTATCAAAGTGCAACTTCTACATGAAATTGGTTTCAAATATTTATTAGACATTCTTCGCCACATTCCATAAGGAAGTAATGGGTTAGGAGAGTTATTTAACATGTTTAAAATAGAGGTAGCAATCATTTTATAGATAAGATGTTGATTGATAATGAAAGTTACTCATGGATTCTATACCTAGTAGCACAGGTGTTGGAATGATCTTTCCTCCAAGAGACATTGGAAAAAAAATGAAGGTGGAAGAAGATTGGCCAAAGCTAATGTTGTGAGGTGTGGCCAGCTCAGGAGCAACCTGGTTAAGTGTCCCACTGCACCTAGAATGAATTTTAATGGAGTTAAGTTCCACACAACAATCATGGAAGATGCACTTTATACAATTTGGGTTCAAACATAGTTGAACCTAGACATTCCCCCATGAACCTTCTAAATATGGCATTGTATGGTACCCATTTACAGAGAAATTTATGGGAATGTATAGGTTCAATTGTGCTTGAACCCAAAAATTTTGAAGGATCATTTGCAAAGGTTAGGCACCTTTGTTTGAAACCAAGGACAAAACATAAATTATATTTTTTATGTGTATTTTATTATGAATGGAAGAATAGTGCAAGGATTGATGGATTATAGTTAATTTCATAACTTCTTCAAGGACTTTGATAATTAACTTATATTTAAGAGTTAAATTGTGTGGTGCTTTAGTTAAGGTAATAAATTCTAAGGCTAATACAACAGTGTGGGTGCTTTTGTAATTCATATTCAATTATATAAATGGAGGGTTATGTAAAATTCACAGTTTTGAAAATGGATGACTTTGAAGTAACCCTTGGGAAAGACTTCATAAAAATAACTCAATGAGTTCTCATGCCATTTGTAAATAAGTTATTGATACTTGGTTGATGGAACACTTTTGTTGTGCAGACAACAAAAATTAAGTTGAACAAAAAGGCGTAGTTTGTGAAATTTATGGCTACCCAGAAGGTGTTATTAACACAGTTAATTATTTCCTGTTTCTTATTCGCGACAAATTAATTCTTTTGCGGGAAGTAAAAAATAATAACATAAAAAAAATCAATCACAAAATAAAATTATAGGAAATATACAAGAAACCAATCACAAAATTTACACTAATATTTTTGGACGAAATGTCCTTGGAAAAAACACATTATGGGGAAAACCAGTTTTTAGATTTGATGAATTTTCTTAATATCTTCAGCAAAAATGTTATTGAGAAATTACAACTGCTTTCTTATCGCTAGAAAAGGTTTGGAAATATTTTTATCTCCATTTCTGAACAAATCTATCTGGGGAACTTCATTATCTCCCTTTGTAGATCAATTCAACCCTTTCCTGAAATTTGCACCTCTTTCCGGCAATCCATTACATTTTTTCTGCAATCCATTACGCTTTCCTGTAATCGCATTGAATTGTGCATTCCTACATTCGCACTACTCTTCTTGCAATCGCATTGTGCTTTACTACAATCACATTTCACTTTCCAACAATCACACTATGCGTTCCTACAATCACATTGTGTTTTCCAGCAATTCATATTGGTGAACTAGAAAATTTGGCCTCCATTTGTAAAAACAATATGGCCTCTTTATGTCACTTAGAAATTGGAGACCTATATGAAGAATAATGTCCAACATTTTATTTCTCGGTCACTATTGTTGAAACCCTCTCGGTGTCGCTGAAAATCACCCACTCGATCTTGTCAATCGATCTGATATATCAATCTATCTCCAATGTTTCCCATCGATCCCCTTTATAATCTCTCATTCACAAATGAATGGCCATGAATAGAACTTAATTTGATCCATCCAATTTCTAAGATCAACTTATAAAGTTTATACAAGATTCTAGAAGAAAATTGATCTTATCCCTACTAATGTCAATTAATTTTTCATTGTCCCTAATTTTAACTTAGGAAATATTTAAAAAATCATTAATTGACATAATTAAGATATTTTTCCTAGGTGAAGCAGAGGAAAAATTACATGGGCTTGGAGATAATTCGTTCCTCCATGTTCTTGGCCTTAATGACACCTCCCAAGACTATAACACCTATCTAAGCTACAAAATCCAACATTCCCTCTTAGCAGGGAAGGTATTCTCCACAACACGCAACTTATCCCTAAATAAAATAAACATTCATTTACCCACCTGTTGATATGTGGGAACATACTTTATTCAAATTGATCCTATTCTTTCATCTGCAACGTGCTTGGTCTTATATATTCAATGTGAACCAACCACTACCATATCCAATGGTTGAGGCACCATATCCAAAACATCATTAAGCTTGATGGAGTTATACTCCTTCACCGTCGCATCTTGCCACACTTGGTGTTGTGAAGACTCTTTATAGCTGGAAGGATCATTATCAATGAGATCGCTTATTAATTCCTTGTACCCTGAATATCTCTCTAGTTGTATCCTATCCCCGGTGCCCAATCTAGGAGCTCCCACAAACTCCTACACATCTCTCAGCCTTGAAATCACCTCATGATTCCTTCTCCCACTTATGGTGGGTATATACTCAAGCTCTTCATCTTATTGTATCTTCTCCACATTTTGTGAGCTCTCCTCTACACTTGTACCTGAGTCTGAGATCTCTATTCATTCCTTGGAGCTTCTGCTAGCAGAATCTGATAAACTGTGGGTAACTCGCGAGATATCCTTAAGGTTTTCTCCTCCTAGAACTTTACATTTCTTCTCATGATGATATTCTTGCTACCTGGAATGTAGATCATGTATGCCTTGTATGTTTCATTGTAAACCGTGAAATTTCCCTTCTTTGCAGTCAAATATAACATGGTGCACTTCTCATCTAGAACGTGACAATATTCGATACTACCAAAAATCTGAAAGTGTCTAACTTTTGGATTCTTCCCTGTAAATTCCTCCTCGGTGTCATCTTTCCCAACACCTTGTGCATGATCCTATTTGTTAGTATGAATCTTTCGTCGGAAAAAGATCACTTTAGCTACGCATAAAAAATAGCCCTAACATCAATTATGGCTGCCAATATCTTCAATTCTGCAGTTAGTTGATCAAGATAAATGTTGCACAAATCCATATCTATGCATAAAAAGACATTAAGCAGTAAAAATGAAGTTTTGCTCCATGCATCCAATAGACAAGACAAGAACAATATTTTTGAAAGAATTTTTATATTAAAGGAGGAGCACCAAAAAAAGCAGGTGTTTCCAATTCTCCTCAATGGGATGGGTTCTTGAAAGTCCTCAGCATTTCAGATCTAAAATTTCTCTCTTGTTGGTGTAGAAAACCCAGACAAACATAGAACTCAAAGGGAGCTCACAAGGCAAAAATGGAGAATGTGACAGTAGTAATGACTTGGCTCAAGAAGTGGGACTAAGTATAGATCTAGACTAATCTAATATGCAATGAAGATGAAAATGAATAAACCCTTCTATTTATAACAAAATATTAGGTCATTCTAGATCTTGGTGCATGATTAAAATAATATTAACTAAATCTAGATCCACCTTTTATGGAATATTTTATTATATTTGTTGGAGGGAAAAGGTATTTGACTTGGGTCAAATCCCTTTATTTGTAAATAATAAATAAATAAATGATTTATTTATTATTTTAAGGAAGTGGTTGAATGATAATTAAATAAATAATAATTTATTTAATTATTTATAAATTATTTAGTCATATTTAACAAGGAATATTATTTAAACAAGATTTAAATAATTATTCCTAGAAAATAATAAGATAAATAAGGATTTATCTAATTAATTTCCTTGTTTTGGGTTAAATATAACATGGAATAATAATTAAATTATTGTTTAATTGATTATTCCATGAGGAAAATCAAACAAATAAAGATTTGTTTAATATTTCCTTTTGGGGTTTCCTATTTGGACCATAAACAACTTAATAAATGTGTTTTATTAAGTTATTTCACATAGTGAAAGCAATTTTACTTAGGGTAAAATTGGTCTTACATGGTGTACTTGGGTCCATCTAATGATAATACGTTAGATGACCAAAAAATGGTGTAACACTATTCAAAATGTAAACTATTGTGCTACATGCCTCTGCTCAAAGATATCTAGGCATGCCATGATCACATAGCATGGCCCTCATTTCTCCAACTATTGTTATGCTCTTTCTTTCTTCAACTCCATTCTCATGTGGGTTGTACAGAATTGTACATTACCTCTTGATTCTTTCCTTTGCACAGAAATCCTTGAAGGCTTTCTTGATTAACTCACCTCCATTATCTATCCAAATAGCCTTTATATTTATACTGGTTTAGTTCTCCATAAGGGCCTTAAACCCTTGGAAGAAACTGAAGACTTCATCCCTTGTCTTCAAGAAGTAAATCCAGGTCTTCCTAGAGAAGTCATAAACAAAGTTCATGAAATACTCATAACCCCTAAGAGACATAGTGGGAAATGATCCACATGTATTAGAATGTATCATATCTATCACACCCGTGTCTCTACTATCACTCCTTGGAAATGTTTCCTTTGCAAACTTCCCAAGTACACACCCTCTGTGCATATCATCATGTTTTGTGCTTACTTCTGAAACACTTTTCACAGTCTCTTTGAGAAACGTAAGTGCTCCATGATTGATATGACCCATCCTCCTATGCCATAACTCTCCCATGTCTTGGTTATTGTTTCTACTCACTAGTCTCTTTGGAGTGTCCAACTATAAAATATACAACTTGTTGCTTCTCGCTCCAATCTCCTTCACTGAGTTCCAATACTATTGTTTTATGTAAACCTTTTGTCCTCAAAAGTACACGTCATACCGCTTATCCTCAACAGTACAAACTGAAATTTGGTTCATTCCTAAACCTGGAATGTGCAACACATTTCTAACATGAGTACTCTTGCATGACTCCCTCTAAAATGTAACTCTCCCTCTCTCAACTAGAGTAAACTTGGACTTATTTACCATCTAAATATGGAAGCATATCTCCTCTTCTTTATGTTGAAATGGCACCAATAAATGGCACCCAAAGGGGGCTTCTGATTTAATTTTCCCTTAATTAAATTGGAAGAGAAATTGTAATTTCATCTCATGACAACTTCTATTAGTTAACTAAGTCAGAAATATTGATTTATTAGGAAATTCGAGTTGAGGGTCTAATAGGAGGCATGTAAATTTCTCCCATGATTTTAGGGGGTCCAGATACAGTTATTTGTGAGTTGTAATTAGCTAACTCAATTAATTGAGTTAAAATTAGTTTAACTAGTTTTAACTGAGAGATGGGCTATTGAGAGGTCTAATGAATTAAATCTGATTTAATTCACAAGTAGTGATCAATCATTTAACTCATATTATTTCTAATCTTTAAGAAACCTTTCATAAATAAAAATCTTCATTCCTCTATATAAACCATCAAATATTCTAAAAGATAAAGTAGGTGTATTTTTTTAACTTGGCCTTTTGATTTACTCATTTTGTTATAGGTAAGATAAAGTAGGTGTTTTTTTGTAACTTAGCCTTTTGATTTACTCATTTTGTCATAGGTAGAGACATTATTTCTAGCAAACGTTTATAGCCTCGACGGGGTTACATTTTAACCATCAATGATTCAGTATCTCATCCATATATTATTACAATATTTTTGAGATAAATCCTTAATTAAAATATATATATATATATATATATATATATATCTTGTTCTAAAAAAATCATTGTCCTGGCTTAGAGACCAGGGTGACAATGCTATTCACTGGTTATAATTAGGCTGAACAAGCTAGCTCGTGATGAGACTCCTTGTCTTATGATTATTTAATAATCATAAGCCATTACCCTGGTTTGATATGCAGTAGTGGTAATTTCAGTTTACTATTTTCCTATGATCGTGGTAAGCAGGCTCGTGATGAGACCCCTTATCCTTTTAAGTTTTTTTATATTTTTGACTTACACTCTAGAAAAAGCAAAATTAATGGGAGAATCATTGATTCCATAAGAGTTTTGGATGACAATTTCGAGTTAAAGATGCTTAGTGATAATTAGTCTTTACTTCGTAAAAATGAACCTTTTCTGACTGATAATAGAGTAAAAGACTTAACAAATTTTAGGTTTACAAAATTTACAATTTCAATGGTAAAATATTTTAGAGTTATATAGTATTCATCCACTTTTTGAGTTTTTAGACATTTCCTCAAAATAAATTATTCTTCAAAATAAAAAGTCATAAAATTATTCAAAGGTGTTGCAAAAAGCCAAAAGTATGTAATCAAACATTATTCTTCTAAAAATATAAGTATGAGTATGGTACATTTAGAAGAAATTTTCTGCTAAGAAAAGAAATCAGCCTATTAACAGGAAGAAAAAATTTTCTCCCTTGAAGATCTTGTAACATGAAGGTTGATGGGCCAATTTGTTCTGTGATTTGAAATGGTCCAAACCACATTCTTTGGAATTTGGTATGCTTACATTTTTCCTCGTGCACCTTGTCCCACTTAAGGACAAGGTCTCCAACCTGAAAATATTTTGGGGAAATGAAATTTGCATCGAAGGAATTTTTTACAATCTGTTGATGTTGATCATGAGTTAATTTTGCCTTTTCCCTTTCCTCTTCTAGTTTAAGGATCTGGGACATTCTTAATTGTAAGGAGAAATAAGGTACTTCATCAATAAATTGAACTAGGGCTAATGAGGGAAGGGCTAAATTTTATGGAATTACAACTTATTTCCCGTAAACTATATTGAATGGATAAGTGCCTATAGAGGCCTTTTGAGTAATCTGATCTTCCCATAGTGCAAATGTTAAAGACTTATGCCAATTTTTCCGATTCTGATCAATAGTCCTTTTTATGATTCTTATGAGATTTGTATTTGTTGATTTGACTAGACCATTCCATTGGGGATAGTAATTAGTGGGATATTTATGTTTAAAACCTTTTTTGAGAGAAAATTCAGTCATACTATTACCCAGAAAATAAGATGAATTTTCGAACACAAGTGTGTTAGGTAAGAAAAACCTGGTAATAATGAATTGATCAATATATTCAATGATGGCTTCATAATTAGCTACACTTAGTGGAATAGCTTCCACCCACTCAGTAAAATAGTTTGTTGCAGTGAGAATGTATTTATGTTGTTTCGATGAGTTAGGAACAATCTCGCCTATGATATCCAGTCCCCATTTCTCAAAAGGTTGTTCAATGTTGACCGGTTGCAAGGGTAAGGCTGGTTTTCTTTGTCTTCCAGCAGCAATTTGGCATGTTTTACATTTTCTCACATATGCATGAGCGTCTTTGAATAATGTTGGCCAATAATATCCTGCATGAAGGATTTTATGTGTGGTGGTATCTCCTCCAAAATGTCCACCTGCGGGTCCATCATGGAGTTCCTGCAAAACCTTATGTGCTTCAGGATTTCCAAGGCATCTTAATAGTATAGTGTCGTAGCTTTTCCTGAACAAAACATTATCAATGATTTGATATTGATTAGATTTCAATATTAAAGTTCTTTTTCTTTTATAATTGAGTTATTTGGGAGCATATCCATTTTTTAAATAAAATATAAGATCAGCATATTGTGATTCAGAGTCATCCAGGCTTACCTCAGCAATGTGTACAATGTTACTTGACTCTTCATCATCTGATATGTTGGATGCTCCAGATAGAAATCTGCAGAGACCTTTCCCTCTAACAATTTTGGCAAGTCTTATGCCAATATCATATTCCTGCATAGTAGTAACCCAATTTTCCCTCTTTTCTCCCAGTTCTTTTTGAATAAGTAGTTTCCTTACTACCGGAAATGGAACTATTACCTTAGTGTGTGTCTTTAGGAGAAAAGTTCTCAAATGCTTTAAATATTTGTAAATAGCAAAGGCTTGTTTTTCCACTTTTGAATAATTTAGTTCGGCACCTTAGAGATTTGAACTAAATAAGGAAATGGGTGCTTCAATCTTTTGATTATCAATGTGTGTTAACACAACAGCATAAGATGTTTCAGAATTAAAAGTATATAAAATGAAATGATTAGAAAATTTTGGGGTAGTTAGAGAAGGAGCATTTATGATAGCTTGATTGATTAAATCAAAATATTCTCTTTCATTGTGTCCCCATTTAAAGAGTGCATTCTTTTTAATCATTACTTGCAACGGTAAAACAATTTGGGAAAAGTTAGGAACAAATCTCTTAACAAAAATTATCTTTCCTAAAAAGGACCGCATGGATTTCTTGTTATGGGGTAGAGAGATTTTAGAAATTGCCTTTATCCTTTCTGGATCTATGAAAATGCCTTCTTTTGACACAATAAATCCTAAAAAATTTCCTTCACTTAAAGCGAAATAATAATTTTTGGGATTTAATAAAATTTCGTACTTTAAACAGCGTTCAAGGAATTTCTTGAGATCATGATAGTGGTCGCTTCTTTTCTTGGAATAAATGGTTATATCAGCTAAGTATACAACCACAGTTTTGTTTATTAGTCCCCTGAAAGCAATATCCATTACTCTTTGAAAAGTTTCTCCTGCATTGATCGAACCAAAAGGAATTTTCTGATAAGCATAAGTGCCCCATTTAGTTCTAAATGTAGTTTTTAACCTATCTTCAGGATGAACTAGAATCTGATTATAGCCTAAAAAATCCATCAAGGAAATACATTAATTCAGATCCAGCAACGGATTGTAGAATTTGTTCCATAGGTGGTAATGGGATATTGTCTTTTAGGCAAGCTTTGTTTAAGTTCCTAAAATCTATACAAATGTGAATATCGCCATTCTTCTTCCTAACGAGGACTAAGTTTGAAACCCAATTTGAATGCCTAATAGGGAAGATGATCTTAGCCTTAAGGGATTTATTCATTTTAGATGTGATTTTACTTTCAATATTGGGGTGAATTTTCCTTAACTTTTGTTGTATTGGCTTCTCAGCGGATGTCATTGGGATAGTATGCTGGAAAATGGAGGTATCATATGCCTTGAGATATTCATATTTCCATGCGAAAATGTTCTTATATTTCTTCAGTAAATGAATGAAGGTTAATCTCTCATCAAACGAGAGACCAAGACCTAGATTGATATTCTGAGGATTGAGATTTGTGCCAAGGTTTACTAGTTCAAACCTTAAAATTGAAATTTTTAGTTTAGAATTAGTAACCTTCTTAAATCTGTCTTTGAGGTCGTAAAGATCTTCAAGTTTAACCATAGATTTAGGTATGGGATTCTCATAATTTTTTTTATTCAATTGTATTTCATGTCATCTTCATCAATTACATGATCATAATATGACCCTTTTGATGTGAGAAAGGTTAGAACATCTTCATCATCATTAAATACTCTCCAGTTAGTGACATTATCAAGAATATATGGGAAAAAAATCAATCCTATATAAAATCTATCTGGACTATAATCCTCAGAAGAAATATGTCTAGATGCTAAAAAATCTAGAAGGTCAACGCTTGCATTTTGGAGCCTTCGAATAGGTGAGATATTGAATGCTAAGAAGTGTGAGGTAAGAGATTGTACTAAGGATTGGTAATGCTTGAGATGACCAGAAATACATTAAATAGTATTTCTTACATGTTTGATAACTATTTAAGAATCACCATATACTTGAAGATATTTGACACCGAGGTGTATTTCTTTATACAAGCCTTGGACCAGTGCCTCATATTCTACAGTATTGGTTTTGCATTCAAATTCTAGCCTACATGCCAGCATTATCTTTTCTCCTTCTGGACTAATTACTATGAAACCAACTCCTGCACCTTCACTAGATTTTGATCCATCAAAGTATAATGTCCAGAATAAATTTTTAACACAAGGTTTATCTATGATGTTTATACATTTGGCAGAGTTTGACTGAGAAAAATTGTCGATTTGAGAATTAACTGAGTTGATAAGAAATGGAGATTTATGTGCATTGAAATTTCCTAAAAAAGATTCAGCAGAGGAATTTTCAAGAATGTTATTAATAAAATCCATCGATTCATTTTCATCCTTGAAGTCAGTTACTTAATATTTCATGTTTTTTCCGCGGTCAACTCGAATTTGATTTGGCTTACCATTGTAGGGAAGCCACATATGAGACCAATCAGTGGAAAAATAACCATGAATATTTTTTGACCAATCTATACTCAGAATTAAACCGTAAAATTCAGGAATATAAACAACTAAAATACCAATTACTTGATGAAATTTTGAATTAGATGCTATTCTGATGAGGACGGACTTCATTTCTCCTAAAACCTTGACTTTGGTTCTATCTAACTGCATAATGTGTCCTGTAGAATTTTGAGGAGCAATGTTTAACTTCAAACAAACAGAATATGGCATAATATTTGAAGAATCTCCACAGTCTATTAGAAAATTATGCACATTTTTGTTAAAAAAATCAAAATTCAAAAGGAAAGTATGATTGTGCGAATTAGATTTGTCTCTAAGTAGAATAGAATTGTTTGTATCGAATTTTTTAGATGAATTAGTGTGAGGTTTTCCAACTCCTTTTGAGGCTTTGAAAGTAACAGTCACAGGTAAGGGTGAAGCAGGGACTGCATTCAGTTATTTGAGTAATATTTTATGTTGTTGCTTTAATTTACTCACCAAATACATGGATATATTTTCCTTAACTTTATTCATATCTTCCACTATATTATACTCAATTGTATCTAAGAAAACTAACGTATTTGATGTAGATGGAACGGTAGAAGAAGTTGGGCTTGATTGAGGAGAATTAATCTTTTTTTTAACAACTTTATCTTTAACAGCAGGGGAAGAAGGTTTTTGCTTTTGAGGGGACTGAGGGAGATCAGTATAATTTTTACTTCTAGTACTAACCGGCAGTGCCTCATGCTCATTTTCATTATCGGATGTAGGAAGAATAAAGTCCCATAATCCATGAACTTCGACTAATTCTTCATCTTTTGATTCATCTGCGGATAATATATTTTCATCCTCATCTTCATCTTCATCTTGATCTAATTCATCATTTGAGATTACATTTGGAAGTTGAGAATTTGAAGCCTAAGTTTTCTAAAAAGATATGAAAGGTTTTTTCGAAGAAGATTCATCTTCTTGTTTTTTAATTTCAACCATGTCATTTGACATAGTTTTGAGAACCTTTTGTAATCTCTCAAGATCGTAAGGATCCTTAGATGCTTTATTTTTGGGTTCATCTTTAAATGAGACCTTTTTATTTTTTATATCCTCATGGGCAGTTTTATTTTCTAAGGTAAGAACTCTCTTTTTTATAGAAAGGGCCTCTTTCATATTTTCGACCAATAGTATCCTTATTGGCTCTATTTACAAAAATTGCTATATTAGAAGTAAGAGAGGATATAAACCATTCAATTTGTACATCTACACCAGGTTTAGATGTAGCTAGTATTTTATTGAGCAATTTATTAAATATGGAATTGAAATCTTTAATCTTTTCACCCGAATTTTCTTTGAGATTTCAAATATAATTGATGAGAGTAGCAGTAGTACGATCATCACAAAATTTAGTCAGAAATTGTTCCTCAAATATGTCCCAACTATTAATAGTTCCTGTTGGTAATGAAAAGTACCATGATCCAGCTAATCCTTGAAAAGTATAGGGAAACAATATTACTACACAATCTTCTTTAGAGACATCATTTAGATTCATAGATAACATGAAATTATGGAGATGTTCTTCTGCAGGAAGACCATCGTCTAGATTATCCTTAGGCAGCCATCTTTCTGGATGCTTAGGTAAAGGATGAAGAGGACCTAATAATTGAAAAGCTCCAAGATTCGTCCAAGGCCTATTTTCCATTGTGTGAATCGAAGGATTTATTTGTCCTGAAGAAAGATTTGGAGTGGAAGAATTAGTTCTAGTGGTGGATGTAGGTGAAGAAGAAACAAGCACAAAACTAATATTGCTTGAAGCAGTTCTTGTAGCCTGAGAAGAAGAAATATGAATTGATGAAAAAATTGGTTGGGAAGATGTAACAAAAGGGGGGATAAATGATGGAGTTTGAGGAGAGGAAGATGAAATAATCTCACTAGTGGATATTTGAGCCTCAGATATCAGATATTTCCTACGTTGGGAATGAAGAGGAAAATCGAATGGGATTATTTCGAGATTTTTCACTCTTAGAATGAGTTAATACTCTAGTGCCTTGTAATATTGAAGTAACTCTTCCCTCAGAGGTTTCAGAAAGCACAGGATTTTCTGCTGAAATAGAAAATTATTCTAATTTCTTTATTAAGGTCTGTACTTTGGGAAATTCTAGGGTATAATCATGGGAAAGTTCTTTAGGAATGGAACTAGGAGACTTGGGAGAAGATTGAACAACTTCGGATCTATAGATAGGGGATTTTGAACGAGGACTAGAAATTGTAGGAGATTTGGAGGGGGATCAACTCTTTTGATGGTATTTGTTTTTAGGATTAAGATTTGGTGCCATTCATAGTCTAATGGCCCTCCTTCTAACGCAAAAAATGTTGATGGCCCGAAATCAGTGCAACAACATTGATGAAAACCACTCGATCGAGGACTTAAAAATCGTCCCTTAACTGTTTGAGATAGTGGCTCCGACTGGATTTATGGGATCATTTTCCCAATGAAATATAATTCGGTGGATGTGTGGTATTTTAACTGACTGTGACTTGATAAATGGGGGTGAAAACAAGCTTAAAATAAAATAAATATACCTATCTCTATCCCAGGATGAATAATCTTTCTATTATATGTGATCTAAAGAGATGATCTTTCATTGAATGCAAATAAAGATTTAACAAACACTTAGAGAGATGTAGAGAAATTTAATATAATTGATTTGATTAAATAGATAATCAAATCAATTGAATAAGCATATATCACATATATTTATTGCATGTATTGAATATTTATAAAAAATGGAAATCGAACATGTTCACAAGTGAATTAATGCTATATTGTGTTAAAAATATACATATAACAAAGCATCATAATAAAATTCAAATATTTCTCATTTGAAACATAATATCAATATAAAGATAAAAGTACCATATATATGCTAACTCTGATCATTTGAAAAAGTAGTATCTGGTCCAGCCTTTTCTATTAAGAAAAAATTTAAGAGTACAAAAGTGCAACTTTTGTAAAGTCTTCTTTTCAAAATTTTAGGACCCCTTCTTAAAAGGCATGAAGGGGTTTATATAATAAAATAAAGAGTACAAAAATAGAAATTACAAAAAGAGCTAAGGAGGTTTAAACAACTCTCCTTAAATTAAGTGAAATTAAAACAGAAACAGAATTTGGTGGGATGACTCTCTTCAGGATTGCATCACTGTCTCTTTGGCCATTCGTTCCTTCAGTTGAAGGATGTTGATCATACGTTGAACCTCAATAGGTTGGCCTGGCCCGATGCACAGTTATCATGTATAGACCACATCTGAAAGTGGAGGCATCGTGTAAGAGGAAGTGTTTGTTAGACAACACAACATTAGCCATTGGCTATGTGGCTTAACCAAATACTTCCAATACTTTTCCCAGTCTATCTTCGTCAATTTTCTAATGATTTCTTCCTTTACCTTGGAAATTTCCTACCATTTTTTCATTAAATCTTTTACAATACGTAGAGAGCCAGGGTGGCATCTATCAATAAGATTAGAAGCAATGAGATTCTCGCTAACGGTTTCAAAAATGTTGTTAGCAACATCTCTGGCTCTACAAATTTCCCTTTCAACGTGTTTTAAATGTAAGTCCCAATCAATAAATAAGATTTATTTTTTGGAATCTTCAATCCTTGGAAGATTTACCTTTCTTCCTTCAGTAGAATCTTTCTAGGTGACATATTGTGATACTTTTTCATCAATCTCATCAAAGATGATCCTCTGATCAACTACTCGATTCATCAGTGAAATAATTTTTTCACATAGTTCAATAATACTATATAATTTTTGGTAGAAAACAACTTGTTGTTGGGCCAACAGGTATTTAATTCCAAAGATTCCTTCCTGAATTCACCTATTCTAGGATTTTCTTTCAACTGCTCAATAGTGAATTGCAATTGATGTAACTGAGTATCTTTAGCACCAATTTCAGATTCGTGATGCAGCTTTAATTGATCTAGGCTCTATTGGAGTTGTGATACTTGTGCTTGTAATTGTTGATTAACACTCTGTTTCTCTGCTTGCAATTCTTGTTCCAATTGAAGGATTATTTCATCCTTTTCTTTGATTAATTTTTGAACTTCGTTGGCCTTGCCTATGGTGGTGGATGCATATGCTCCTGCAAACTGATTCAAACGAGTTAAATCCTGAGATGGATATACTTGTGAGTCTTTCCAAACTAATTCCATAGGGACATCTCTAGAAACAATGATTTGTGATCGGTTTTTTCTCCTCATTTTCCTATGCCTACTCATGATAGATTTATGTCTAAGACTAGAAAATATATATAGAGGAATCTCTTCAATTTTCAACATAATCTCTAATGTAGGGTAGGCCGGGATAAATTCTATTTGTTATGTGCTAATTAATTTGTCAGTTGACCCAACAGTAAAGGAGTTCTGACTTTTACCATGAGGTGTTTCCTTTTCTTGTTGATGATCAATGATCACCATTTCTTGGTCTCCTTGAAGTTGTTGATTAAACTCCTTCCATACATCATTTAAGTCACTTGGAAACTGTGAATATTTGGCTTGCACTCTAGTAGATTTATCTTCTTCTGTTCTGCTAAGGAATTCAGTATCCTTAGGTGGTTTCTCCTTTTCCTTCTCTTTATGTTGTTGTTCCTTCTATGAGATGGGTTGGGATACCTATAGTATATTTAAAGGAATCCCTTCCAATATTTTATTTCTGTAATGCTTGAATTTTTAAAGTTGTTTTGGATTGAAGCGTGATGCTTCTAATTTATGTATTGTAGAATAAGTATCAACTGACTCAAACAAGTCATAAAAATCATCATCTTCATGCACAAATGGTCTGATTTTCACTTGAGTTGTGAAATTGAAGGAAATTTGGTTTGGGTAATATTCCCTGTTTGAAATTGTAAAAAATTTCAAGCATTGGATTTGATTGACCTCTAACCCCACATGCTTGTAATTGTCTAACACATAGACACCACAGTGAATAGGAAAATAGGGCCACGAAGCTTTCTTTGATGCCTTTAAAAACTTAGTCAATCCATTACCGACAGTCTGATAAGCGATTTATCATGCGAGAATTTTATCTGGAACATAAAATGGTAGGACATGTGGTTGAGCCAAGCTTCCAAAGACTCTAACATAATTAAATAATTCTTCGTCGAAACATTTTCCAATGGAGGTGAAGTTTGCTTGAGCTTCCTTGGATAATATGGGGCCTTTTTCATCAAATACATCTTGAAATAATTGGACCATAACTCCATGGAAGATTTTGTAGAAATGAGTTTCATATTTTGATTCTCATCTAATACTATGATAGACATGAATGGGAGTAGGGTCTTGGGTAGTCCATTTCCAACCCATTGTCGGAAAATATGAGGCAAAACACACGGCATCCATAATGTGGTCACTCATGTAAAATGGGGGGAAATTTTAGATGAAATGGAACGATTCTTTCTATATTCAAGAATTTGGGTGGAAATATTATTTGACAAAATGGTTCCCTATTCCATGATATAATAATCTATAACCGCTTCCATAAGGGGAAGCCATTCAACTGATAATTTAGTGGTATTAGGTTGGCCGAAAAGTCTAGACATCATTGCAGTAATATAACAATAGGGACTAGCAAGTGAATCGATGGAATAAATACCCTTACCACCATGTTTATGCATGTTTGGGTTGTTCCTCTATTGCTTTATGGGGTTCGACTTTAGTTCATTCTCCTTGGTGAATTGTGCTAGAAATTATTTATCGTATACCTTCTTCAGGTCTGGAATGTGGTACATTTTCTTCAAATCTTCAGCTCTGAAAGATTCTATCATTGTACCTCTACTTTTCAAGAAATATTTGTCTCCAATATTGAGATTTTTGATAATCCATTTTACCATATTTGTATATGGTAAAATCTTGGGGCGTATAGCAATACAATGTAGAAAAGAGTTGGTGACCTCTTCTATAGTAGATTCTGAAGAATCAAAAGCATCTGTAGTAGCTTCTCTTTCAACCAGGTGGGGTTTCTCTTATTCAAATAATTTGTACATTGCTTCTCAAGAGGAAGAACCACTCTCTGACGTGCATGTTGTGTCTGTGAATAAGGGGAGCATCTTTGTTACTTCACTAGCAGAAGATGTAGGATTAGTGGGAGCCATCGGTTTTTTCGATTTCTTCACAACATTTAACATTTCTGAAGAGCTCTTCTTGTTTGGACTTGCCTGGGAACAATCAAGAATGATAAGTAAAAATGGAAATATTGTTACAATAGTAATGTACTGTAATAATGGAAATAATGGGCAAATAAAACTTGGCACGTGGATAATCCAAAAATTCAATATTATTGCAGTCTTGAGTTGTTAAACTATTTAAGTTATGACATTAATGGAAATCATGGGTTGATGTACCCAGATAATCATTTAAGCATTTAAATGAGATCTTTTCGCATCGCGGATCTTATTTGTGTGTGATCTTCTTAAAATGTCGAATATCCACCTTTCATCGATTGTGATATCGCAATCACAATTTTGGCAGAATTGGAAAGTGGGCAGAAGTGGTCATTTAGCGAGAGTGCGATGAGATGGAATACATCACATCGGGGAAATGTGAAGGATGGATTAAATGTTATCATGGAAAAAATGTGATATGCGATTTTTGATGGATTACATGGAAGGGGTGGGTCTCGTGGTTTTCTTTTCGTGGGATATCGTTTAGGAAAAAATCATTTTTCCTTTATTAAAGTCCTTTATTGTTTTTCGCATCGCAAATCGTTTAGAATGGATTTTTAGAAGCCATATGTTGTCCATGCGATCTTGCGATTGTGATTTACTTGCATGTTTGTTTAGTATTCTCTACTTAGGTGTCTTTTAAACAAAACCTCATCGTTTTAACCTATTTTATTCATAATTTTATTTGAATTAATCACTTAAGGGTTTTATTCGTTCTAGTCTAAAAATTTTAGAAGGCTCCCCATTACTTTTCTAAGGTAACTATTCTAAAATAATAGGAGTTTTTGAATAGCACAATAGGACATTTTTCCACAAATTTTCCACAAAAGAAGACCAACAAGAAGGCCTTGGGAGGAGGAGCAGGTGAAGCTTTAGCTTCACATTTCAAGTTGGAATTCACTCTCATCACATGCATGGTTTCATCGGTGATGGGTTTTGTGTGGCACTTCGACAGTGGAGCTTCATTCCATATTACTAGAATCAAAGAATTCTTCAGTAGCTTGGAGGAGAAGGATCTCTAGATGCACATCGAGATGGGTGACGACGGGGGGTATAGAGCTACCGGTGTAGGTATAGTTACCATTCAGAGGGATTCAGGTAATCCACTCACATTAAAAAATTTCATGTATGTTCCTGGTTTAAATAAAAATTTGGTTTTTGTTGTTATGTTGGAAGATCTTGGCTATGATGTGATCTTCAGTGAAGGAAAGTGTTCCTTCGTCACAAAACCATGGGATAGGTGAAAAATATTGGGGTTCGAGTAAGGAACCTCTACAAACTAGATGTAGAATACTACGCAGCATTGAGCATGAAAGAAGAGAAGGTGGAGAGCTGAGAAATCGGTGATTTATGGCACAGGAGGTTGGGCCATCTACACCACTGTGCTTTGAAGATCATCCAGAAAAATTCTATAGGACTCCAAAGGGAGCACATGCACAGAGAGATACATACAAAGGGTATACATTGGGGAAGTATAACAAAGCCACCTTTCACAATAGGGAAATTCAAACCAAGTTGATCCTTGAGAGAGTTCACTCAGACGTGTGTGGACCATTCTCAATAACTTCCACAGCAAATCACATGTATTATGTGATTTTTGTTGATGATTTTTCAAGAAAGTGTTGGATTTTCTTCATGTAGAAGAAATACCAGATGTTCTCCAAGTTGTGTGAGTTCAAGGCACTTGTGGAGAAAGATACAAGGAAGAATGTGAAGGATCTAAGTAGCGACAATGGTGGATAATACATCTCTAACGAATTCAAGAACTTATGTGCCTCAAAATAAATTTGAAGAGAATTGGTAGCATCTCATAACCCACTGCAGAATGGGGTTGCAGAAATAAAGAACAAAACTATTGTGGGAGGAGCACGAGCTATGTTGCATGATCAAGGCCTACCATTGAATATGTGAGAAGAAGCATGCAATATAGCAGTATTTTTACATAACAGGGGTCCTCATCGAATACTTAGGATGAGTACACCAGAGGAGGATTTTTCAGGTAAGATATTGGATGTGTCATATTTTAAAATTTTTGGTTCATCTGTTTATTTCCATGTGACCAAATATTCCAGGAAGAAGTTAGAGCCAACAACATATTTGGGGATATTTTTGGGGTACACTGATACACCTCACAACTAGTGGGCATACTTTCCAGCACACAGGATGGCAATGATCAGAAGAGATGTGAAATTAGATGAAGAGAAAGCCATGTGATTATCCCTTGAGAGGGAGCTTGAGTTGCATGTAGTTGAGGAGCACTTGGCTATAAAGGATGAGCCTCAAGATGTGGAGAAGCGACAAGTAGAGGAACAAAGAGTGGTAGAAACCACTCACATAGATCCATCTACCAGAGATGGAAGTAAGTGCACAAGAGAGGCTAAAAAATTTTACTAGATGCGAAAGATAATGTGGGAGCACCCACATCACAACACAGGCAGAGAATTTCCCTAGAGCGGTACATTATATACCTGGCTCTTATGAGCAAAGATATTGAGATAGAACCATCCTCTTTCAAGGAAGAAGTGGAGCATCCAGTGTGGGTTGATGCCTTGGTTGAGGAGTATGACTCCACTATCAGAAACAGTGCATGGTAAGTTTTCCCAAGACCAGTGGGGAAGTCAGTTGTAGGATCCAAGTGGGTCTACAAGGTGAATCAGGCAGAAAATGGGAGTGTGCACAAGAACAAGACTAGATTTGTGGCTATAGGGTTCTCTCAGGTTGAGGGGATTGACTATGATGAGACTTTTGCACCAGTCGCAAGGTACTCATCTATTAGATCTATCCTTGCACTCTCACTGCATATGGGATGGTAGATACATAATATGGATGTAAAGACATTCTTTCTCAATGGATTTATTGAGGAAGAGGTGTAAATTGAGCATCCAGAAGGTTTTGAGACCTTAGACAGGGAGTCATATGTGTGTAGACTCAAGAGCGCTTTGTATGGTTGAAGCAAGCACCTCGTGCTTGGTACACTAGGATAGATAGTTATTTCACTGGGTTTAGCTTCACTAAGAGTAAAGTGGATGCGAAACTATATCATATTTTTGTTGGTGGTAAGATTTTGATTATTGTACTTTATTTCGATGATCTGATACTGACAAGTGATGAGAAGCTCATAAAGTCTTGCAAAGAGGATCTTGCAAGAGAATTTGAGATGAATGACATAGGACTATTGCACTATTTCCTAGGATTAGAAATATGGAAAAGAGATGGGGAGCTATTTGTATCTCAGGGAAAGTATGGCAGTGAGATTCTAAGGAAATTCCACATGGACGGAAGCAAACCCATGGAGACTCCTCTAGTGGGAAACTGGAGGAAGGAGGATGCTAATTCAGGAAAATTAGTGGATGCTATTGTTTATGGGCAGCTTGTGTTTTCACTCATGTATTTGGTGAACACACGACTAGACATATGCTACGTAGTTAACCATCTGATCCAAGATATGGTTAAGCCTACCAAGATCCTTTGGAAGGCAGACAAGCATGTGTTGAGATACCTCAAAGGCACTACAGATTATGGGCTATGGTATAGATGGACAGAGGGAGTGAAGCTTCAAGGCTTCACCGATGAGAATTGGGCAGTCCATCCGACAGGAATATCACATCAGGGAGCATATTTAGCATAGGATCAACAATGGTTTCTCGATACAGTAGAAAACATAGATCAGTTGCACTTAGTTCAACAGAGGCAGAGTACATGGCGGCCAGTCAGGTATCATGCGAGGCCATCTAGATGAGGAAGATAATTTTTGTTTTGTTTTCTCGTCAGATGGATCCAACAGTGATACATTGTAATAACCATAGTTGCATCAAACTCTCGGTTAATCCATTTTTTCATGACAGGTCCAAGAATATTGATATCTGGTATCATCATCTCATAGATTTTGTGCAAAGGTGGATTATGTCATTAGAGTACATTCCCATGGAGGAGCAGGATGCATACATCTTGACGAAGGCCCTCGCAAGAAGAAAATTCGAGTTTCACAGAGACAGGATAGGGGTATAAAATAATCCCTTTCTTATTGAACGGGAATTTTGAAATGGCACCCAAAGGGGGCTTCTGATTTAATTTTCCCTTAATTAAATTGGAAGAGAAATTGTAATTTCATCTCATGACAAATTGTATTAGTTATAGTAAGTCAAAAAGGCTGATTTTGATTAGGAAATTTGAGTTGAGGGTTAGAGATGAGGCATGTAGAGCTCTCCCCTGATTGTAGGGGGTCCAGTTACAGTTATTTGTGAGTTGTAATTAGTTAACTAAAT
Source organism: Pinus albicaulis (assembly GCA_034641835.2). NCBI lineage: Eukaryota > Viridiplantae > Streptophyta > Pinopsida > Pinales > Pinaceae > Pinus > Pinus albicaulis. Next base: position 1,501,769,029 of record CM076581.1, read on the forward strand.
TAATTGATTTAAAATCAGTTTAACTAGTTCTAACTAAAAGATGAGATAGTGACAGGTCCAGTGAATTAAACCTAATTTAATTCACAAGCAATGATCAATTAGTTAATTGATATTTCGCTATAAATAGTTGTTGCATGCTAGTTCTAAGGAAGGCCCAATTGAGACTGAGGTTAAGGGAAGATAACTATAAGTTGTATAATTATAAAATTGTATAGGTCAGTTATAGAGTCATGAGGAAGCCTATGATGCATTGCGCAATAAATTCCAAGGAATTTCCTATTTAATAGGGTGAAAATTCCTCCAGGAATGCGTGCAACAAGCTGGTTGAGCAGAGCCTGAGAATTGGTTAAGTATTTGACTAAATTTTCCTAGATTAGAGTGAGATAGTTCGCAGAGTGCATGAGTTTCTTCGTGAGATAAAAGCATTGTATTGTTTCATGATATTGACTTTATACAATATACAGATAGTGTGGTTTTAGGCAGTGTGATTTCCCGATATACATCTTGTGTTGTGCAATCTATTTATTTCTTTCTCTTACTTTTTATGTGATTGTGCGATCATGTTTTTTTTCCGCAAATTGTAGAAGGATTCAGTTTTTTTAAGTACATTACAAGATCAGATTGAATCTCGTTGTTATATTTTCTACACTTTATATTTGGATAAATACTCTCTAACTCTTGTCATATGACATGACACCCCACTTTCAATATACCAAACTCCTATGATGGTCAAGCTAGATAAACAACCTACGAGAGAGAACTCATATTCAAGTCTTGAAGATAGCTCATTAATATATGTTGAAGTTGTTGTCTACTGGTGCTTCTTCTTGTCACCCTTCTTCCTATTTAGACATTGAATGGCATAGTGTCCATGCTGACCACATCCAAAACACTTCTTTTTACTTGATTCCTTATTTTTCTTCTCTCCCTTAAATTCGGGCCATTTACTTGATCCCTTCTTGGCTTTTCCCTTTCCCCCAAGAGAAACATTCTCAGTATTCTCATGTTTTTGGCTTTTACTACTACTGCCACTAACAAGGCTCAACCTAGGATTTTCCTCAGTGAATTTTCTCCGCAAATAATTTCAATTAGGTAGGTATTTTCATCCATTGATCACTTGTACAAACACATCCCACTTCTTTGAGCACCCATTTAGATAATTTCTCACAAGATCATCATCATCTATCTTCTCTTTGTGAGTTGCTAACCCATCCTTCATAAGTCTAATCCTATTGAGGTAGCTGACTATGCCCTCTCCTTTGTTCATTCTATCGTTTCTTAGCTTCTCTCTTGGGATCAAATTCTTGTTTACAATAGTGTTCCAGAATAACTTTAGGATGCCATCCCACATCTTCTTGGTTGTATCCAATTCTACAATATGGGGATCGATGTGATATTTAACCCCATCTTGGATAATACACCTATCCTTGGCATCCTCCTTGTGGTAAGTAGCCAACTACATCAGATATGTAAGTATGGAAACAATTGTTGTAACATACTCCTTTAGTCTATGCTCCTCTAAGAATAATACAATTCCAGATTTCCAGATACCAAAGCTCGATGCGCCATCAAGTTTGTCTTTGAATCCCTCAACCCAACTAAATCCACTTCTGAAACCCTCAAACAATAAACCCCAATAAATTTGAATATGTATGGAGAGAAAATATGTGTGATAAATCCTTTGATTTATCGATCAAACCCTTGCGCTCATATCACCAATAACCTCAGTGCTTCAATGCTTAGATCTATCCTAATATTCATAGATATACTATGATACCATGTGAAAATCCTGGATACCTAGAAGGTGTTATTAACCTAGTTAATTATTTCCTTTTACTTATTCACGGAAAATTAATTATTTTGTGGGAAGTAATGAGTAATAACATAAACAATACCAATCAAAAAATAAATTTATGGAAAATATACGAGAAACTAATCACAAAATTTAAATGAGTATTTTTGGACAAAACATCCCTAGAAAAACCCAAATGTGGGGAAAACTAGTTTTTTTATCTGAGTGATTTTTATTAATATCTTTAGCAAATTATTATTGAGAAATTACCACTGCTTACTTGAAACTGGAAAAAGATATAGAAAAAATTTTATCTTCACTTCTAAACAAATCAATCTCAGAAACTTTATTATATCCCTTTACATATCAACTTGTCCCTTTCATGTAATTTGCACCTCTTTCCTGAAATCGCAATGGTTTGTATTTTCCTGCAATTGCACTGCACTTTCCTGCAATTGCATTGTGCTTTCCTGGAATCGCATTGCTCTTCCTACAATCGCATTAATCTTTCCAGCAATTGCATTGCACTACAATTTTACTAGAATTTCCTACAATCGCATTGCACTTTCCTACAATCGCACTACGCTTTCCTACAATTTGCATTGCACTTTCTTGCAATCGCACTGCGATTTTCTACAAATCGCACTAGTAAACTGGAAAACTTGAAATAGAAAATTTGGCCTCCTTCTACATAAATAATTTTGTCTCCTTCTACATAAATATTTTTGCCTCCTTTTTCACTTAGAAACTAGAAACCTTTGTGAATAATAATCTTTATAAATTTCCTTCCTAATCACTTCTACTGAAACCCTCTCGGTGTCTTTCAAAATCACCCACTCGATCTTCTCAATCGATCTATTCTTTTAATATACCTCTAATGTTTCCCATCGATTCCCTTTATAATCTCTCATTCACAAATGAATGGCCATGATTAGAAGTTCACTTGATCCAATCGATGGCTTATATCAACTTAGAAACTTTCTACAAGATTCCAGAAGAAAATTGATCTTGTCCCAATTGATGTCAGTTAATTATTCACTTTCCATAATTTTAACTTAGGAAATATTTAAAAAATCACTAATTGACATAATTAAGATATTTTTCCTAGGTTAAACTTTTGAAAAATTACATGGGCTTGGAGATAATTAATTCCTTTGTGTTCTTATCCTTAATGACACCTATCAAGACTATAACACTTGTTCAAACTACAAAATATAATAGTTAATATTTGCACTGAGAATAAAGAGGGCATCTTGATACCTAGATTCTCAATGTTATTTTGTGGCATCAATAAAGAAGATGATGAAAGTGCAGTGGAGATGCATGTTCCACTAGCATTTTCCAATGTGTTGAATTATGATCTTGTAGAATGAATGCACGAGTATTTTCCTAAAGTTATCCAACCTAAGCACATTGTTCACCATTATATTGAGATTGAAACAAAGTTGCAAACTTGAGCTCTTTCAAAAGGAGGAGAATATCATAATTGTGAATGGATCAGATTATCATGCATTAAGCATGCAGAGCATCAAGAATCTATATCCCTTACCTTTGGAAATAGATTGTTTTGAAAACTTGGTTAATCGAAGCCAAGAATACTACTAAGTGAGGATTGTGGAAAGAGATTTGTCAAAGATAACCCATAACAAGGTATGGTGGCTTTTAGTTTCTTGTTATTCCTTTTTGGTTGTGAATTTCCCTTGATGAATGATATGCTCAAACAATTCTTGATCAAGTAAGTGATTTTTGGAAAAATTGCAATTGATTTCAAAGGGTGAATGAGCCAGCATTTGTTTGATGATATGCATTCAAAATACAATGGATTTGGATACAAGGACCTCCTAGATTGATATCACTTGTCATGCCATTTTTTTTTATGGGTGGAACAATGTTTGGGTCCTCTTTGTTGGAGATATATTGATAGTTGAAGTTTGATGCCCCAAATGGATGGGTTTAGCACTAGCACCTTTTCCCCAAAGTTTCATGACCTTATCACTTCATTTCACCCTCTAAAATAAGGTCAAAAGTATGAGTTGATTTATCCTATGTCTATATTTCCTTAAAAGGAGACAAAAAAAAAAAAAAAGTGTTTGATGGTTCCTCTTACAGGTCGGCCTAATAACAATTTCTCAAGTCAGCTCCAGCATAAGGTCATGTCTTTTCATTGGAAAGGATCAAACATTATATGGGTAGGTCAGCCTCAAACTAAGTTCCCTTCAAATGCATATGTATATATATATCATTTGAAGAAGTATCTAATATGAAGAAAATTTGAGCCTTAAGCTTGTTGAATATCTAGAGAAGAAGGTAGAGTTGAGGTTTCTTTAAGCTAATCATTTCATCTTTTATATGGGAATTTTTGTGGATTAAAATCCAAGATCCTAAGGCTAAAACCCGAACTCTTCTGAGGCACGCATTGATCTATATTTAGGGTATTTTAAGGTATGTTTTAACCCTCCCTCAGGTCAAATTTTGGCCTCATTATAAGGCTCTTTCTCAGGAATAGTTTTCATTACTTCTAAGGTATAATTTTTACCTTGTTTAAGGAAAGTTTTTAAGGCCCAATTTGGGTTCCTTGAGGCCCATTTTTGGACCTGTAGTTGAAGCATATTCGAACATATCCTTTGAGGGGAATTCAGCCCTTGTTAGTGTCGAAAATGTTGATAGGGGGGTTGAATCAGTATTTCTTAGCAATTATTAACTTATTAATATTTTCAAAACATTAATTAATCTTCAGTATCAATTCAAAATCATAAATAAGCAATAGACAATGAACACAAGAATTTTTATGTGGAAAACCCCCTTTGGGACAAAAAACCACCGAATACTTATCTAATAATTTTTTGAGTACACCACAAATATTTCAACTCCAACTGAAAGGGAATTCCCAACTCCCTATTACTCTTGAAAAGAATTCAATTTTCTAGCTCCAATTGGAAGGATGCTCCAATGCCCTAACAAGCTCTCACTTTCCCTAGCACCACCCTACCACCCTGAAGTGTTTTGAGACTCCAACCTAATGGTGACTTCAAACACCTGCCTCGCACCACCCAAACTCCCTAAAAATGACAATAAATAAAATTTATTATTTAGATCCCATATCGGGGACAATGAGTAAACTTATTCAAATCAATATCGGATTTAGTACCAAGGATACTATCCAAATTACCATGAGGTGCAATGAGAACTCTTCGATATCCCAGAAACCATATTGCAAAACCTTGAAGACATAAACCATATCACATTGTTGTAGCAAAATAACATCAATGAACAAGTGTACCTCTTACTGCAAGAGACTAATATAACCCTGCTTGTTATACTGTTGAAGATGATATAGTAAACTTGTTGATGTTGTTGTAATGAATTGATGAATTCTTGGCCTTTCAACTTCTCTCAAGGATGATTATTATAATTTCTATTATGGGACATATGCAAAATATATTAGTTCCAATATTACTTCAACTAAAACCCTCACTAATAGTGATGCCATTTGTAGTCTTTACTGTCAGATCAAACTTTATGACTACCCATGTATCTACTACACCTCTTATTCAATATCAACTAATATTATCTTGATCTCAATAGGTCGGAGTGTTTTGAAATTTCTAGCCTTAAGTATATGTATAGGAGTAGTATCAAAGTTCTTTAGGTGTAGAGGCATTGCTTCATATAGAGGACACTTCAAGCTTCATAAATATGTGAATATGTGATATCTGAATTTTATTCAGATGGGAGGCCACAAAGAACTTCAATCATGTTTTTAAGCCTTCAAAGGATTACATGAGCATACTTTAAACTCCATATAGTTATGCCATAGCCATTTATATCCTTCACAAAATGTATGTTGAAGTTCAAAAGGAAACTTCTTAACTGGATTTAGATTAGTGATGTAAGATCCCTATGAAAACCCTAGCTTGAAGTTTCAGAAAAATCACTATAGGTTTGTGCCCAAGATTTTATGGCAATATTTGAAAGCGAGCTACAACAAAAATATAGTGAAGATAGACTCCAACTAACCCTCTATCCTCTGCAAATGAAGCCAAATTTCTTTCTTGCAATCCAATGACAAGAAGATGAATTTCGCTAGTCCTGAAGCAGAGTATCAAACACAAAGATATAATCACAGAGATATAGATATATAATCTTAGGTTAGAATCTCCATGGAGTTTCCAAATAAGACCACAAGAATTTTCCTTATCATTTCAACCATAAAATGTCACTTCATTTAGAATTTAGGTGTACAGGAATCCATTATTCAATTAATCAACAAATATGGTTTCATTCAAAAAAAATTCCTCAATTTTGTAGCGATACTAGATCCCAATCAACAAATATTTCTTTTGTAAAATGTGGGTGTTAAGGAGGTAATCCATGAGTCACAGAAATCCCTCTGCTTCGAATACTATATCAAACCAAGCCCTAATAAGTGTTGCAAACTTGATTTTGAGGGTTGAAAACGAGATTCATATCCATAACAAACCTCAGTTGATGAAGTCATAGATCAAATGATGTTTTTTTACTGCAATGAAACTTTGATGAAGAGCCTATCCACAGAACAGTCACTGTATGTTTGAGTTTGATGCCCTTCCAGGGGTAGTGACCTATAACAAAAGTGTGTCCCAATGCAACCCTTTTAGCCTAGCATTTATGCCATAAACCCATGTTTCTTTTGAACCACCACACTTGTAATTTGTTTCCCAAATGAATCCCAAAAGAAACGAAACCATAGACTCTCTCCCAATGAAGCCTTATAGGGTTGAGTTTGATTTCAAAAATTATTTATAAGATGTTTTCCATAAAGTGCATATCTTAGATGACAAATAAAGTTTATTTATAGACTTAGGAGGAGCTTCAAAGAATGCAATGATTCCTATTTGAAGGGAGGAAATTTGAATTTAAAATTCAATTTTTTTGGAGCTAAAAAAATTAATATCCTTAGGTTAACATTTGATGCCAAACAAATATTAATAAGAATAAGATTTTGTTTAATCTTGTGACATTATTTTATTGATTGAAGAAGATCCGACTCATTTAACTATTTTACTTGACCAAGTAGAGTTGAAACACATTATCCTTTTGAGGATTTTACCCACAATTTTGTTCCTTATGTTAGTGTCCAATAGTCACAGTGATCAAAATTTACTCTTTTCACTGTAGTTAGAGTCTTATGGTCAACCTTTTGTATTTTCAAATAAAATTTGACATCTCTCTTGGTTTTCAAATGGTCAAATCATTGTCTAAGTGTGATGCTACTCTCATGTCATGGTCATTAAGGTCAATTTATAATCAGTTTCATGAGTCATTGAGTCACCATAGGTCATTTTTCCTTCATTAAGTGTCAAAAGAGTCATGGTTTCATAAGTTTGACCATGAGAATGTCATGAGTGTCACCATATTTCCATTTTGAGGCATGTAATACTCATCCAAAATTAGTAAAGTTTCATGACATTTAGCACTTAGGGAATAAATCACATCATAAAGTCATTTGGTTAAAGTACCTGATGTCACTCCACTAACAAGCCAAAATTGAGTTTTTGAGTTATAAAGGGACATCAAAGTGTTTTAATATTTCATTTCATCCTTACAAAAGCTTCAAGAGCTCCTCTCCATCAATTTTAAATGTTGTCATAACCACCAAAACTTCAAATTTTTCCCACCACTATTTTTATATCAGTTTGTTGATTTTCTGGAGGATCTTGCTACGCGTTTGGATTGGAGGCCAAAGGGAGAAGGAAAGGGTCCTATAATCATCTTATTGCTTCAAGAGTTATTTAAACAAGTAATTCTAACCTTGCAGATCCTTTGTGCAGTCATTTTCTTCGTAGAATTGATTAAAATCATTGCCAGGGATTTCTGCTACACTTTTGCCGCATTTTTGAAACTTCTCTGTATTTGGCTTCTTTTCAAAATAAATTTCCTAGTTTCTAAGCCTACACATCCAAAATATACCTCATAATACATTTACCACCATTCCCTACACTTAAATTCAGTCATTTTATCATTTTCTTTCACTACCCTAGTTAGTTGTCGCACTTTAGGACTATGACTGTGTTTTTCTTTTTTCACCCCATTTCCCTAACTCAAATTGAAGAATTCCACTTTCATTATATTCCTAAAACACTTCCCTACTCCCCATAATTTTTAAATTTTTTATTTCCCCCCATCCCCTCCATTCCATACCCTCAATTTGTTGTGTTTTCACCCATGTTTTGCAACTCAAGTCCCCTTACCTATTTTTGTGTGAAACTAGGGTTTCCTGTCAGAAGCAAAGTCAAACATGGAAGAGACCAGTGAAAAGAGGAAATTCAAAGGAGGAGAGATCTCAAGATATGAGCCCATTCATATGCAAGAGTTCATCTAGGTTTTTGTAGGAAAGTGCAAGAGGTGGGTTATAATCATGATTGTAACAAGTTTATTTGCCCTCAATTTCAAAAGAGATCATGTCACAATTACAGGGGTGAAATTTATGGTGTCAACAGAAATCATATCTTCAGCAACAACAGTCCCTAATGAAGATGAAATTTGGTTCAAGGGGATGGATGATTTAGACCTTGAACATTATAATATTTTCCTGAAACCACAGTACAAGGAGTCCCCTTCTCATACCTTTCCTAGCAGACAATTATTGGACAAGTACAGCCCTTTGATGAATATTATCATGAAATATTTCACTTTTGAGGGGAGGTTGAGCAGGTTATATCAGTATCATATCAGATTTTTAATGCATTTCACTTCCATCAAGACCCTAAACCTACCCAACTATCTATTTATAATTTTGGTGAAAATGGATGAGAAGGTGCAATCCAAAAGAGTAAATCATCAGGCAGGCCTATTTCATCATGCTTTAGTCAAAGTGATAGTTCTTCACTAGTTGGCACAGGTCAATATATCATGGGAAGCTTTCTTAGAGGCAGCTGATCTTTTACCAGTATCCAACTAGTCAAAGAGCTCAATCGTTCCTTCATCAGCATCAATACCACAAGGATTTGAAACACCAATTATGCCATCAGTGACAAGAGCTCAGCCTACAACAGAGATTTCAAGGACAAATAAGAAAGGTAAGAAGTTTCTCTTTGTTCCTGAGGCACAAAAGGAGGTTATCGGTGAAGAATTCTCAAGAAAAAATATTACCAAGGGAGGTTATCAGTGAAGAAGTGCAGGTTGAAACCATGAGAGAGGAATCACCTAGAGATAGACATGATTCACCTTTGCAGCATGAAGAACAGATACCTGCTGAACTTGAAATGGAAGACACAGAAGAAGAGCAGCATGGAGATAAGACATCATCAAGGAAAAATAGGCACATATTAGGGAGTTAAAATATTATCTTTCCAAATCCAATTTCATGGTGGCTTTCTTGCAGTAAGAAAATAGACAATTTAAACTAAGCCTAATGCAGCAGGGTATGCCACAAGAGGACCCTCCATTAGCAAGTAAAATATTGGCAATAAAGGATAAAGGTAAGGCTATTATTGATGTTGAGTAGCTGGAAGAAAATAATTTTCAAACACATCCTAGGAGACCTAAGACGAGAGAAATGGCTAGGAAGGAACATAATCTAGAAGATCAATCTCCTCCTCAAGCTCAAGACACCATAGCTGCTCCTCAAGAAAAAGATACCTCATTTGACTCCATAAGTGATGAGATTGAGAAGAACATGGAGTATTGGCTTGATAGAGTGAATGTACATTTGGAGAAGCTATTAGAGAAAGAAAACATGGATACCACTATGCAAAGGAATACGACAAGGCATTACTATGCAAGAAACATTTTTTTTAAGGTTCAGGTTAAAAATTTGAAGAAGAAGCTCAATAGGACCCTAAGAAAACTCAAAAATAGGGATAACATGAATTTCTGGGCAGGTGCTTCATTGGTGGTTTGAATTCATGAAAACAAATAAGGAGACCAAAATTTTTATTTTTTGAGATTTTTTGTGCACACGGTCAAAGAACACCCTACATAAACGCAGCGAATACTTGTTGCGCTTTTTCTCAGGAGGCCCAAATTCATAATTTCAAGCATTTGCAAATGGCTAATAGCATAAGGATGTCATAAAAATTCATGGGGATGCTTGAAAGCTCACAAATTTTCAGAAATTGACCAAATAATGCCTATTTTTTACCTTTCTGCCACTTTTTCATACCACTCATTGCGCTTTTGGGAGATTTTGACATCAAGTCAATTTTTCGAGGGTTTGGAGCAGTTGTTTGCAGTGCTTGATGACTCTATTATGTAGTAGACATATTTAGCTTTCCAACCATACCTTTTTTAGGAAAATAATCATTCGGGAAAGCCTCCAAATCATCCTCCAAAGTTTTGTTGTGTTTCTGCAAAAAATATTGCTGCATTTCTGAGAAATATTGTTGCGTTTCTAGGTTAGAAGGTTTTTCATTACAGGTGGAGGTCAAAGGTCAAATTGGTCGATGTAACAGCTAGCTCATGATTTTTTTGATGATTAATAGTCTTATTAATGGTCATCTTTGTAAAGAATGTTATGATTAATGCCTTGAGAGAAAAGCTCAATTAGTTAGCTAAAAAGGGGGGAACTTGTTTCTAACTTCACTAGGATTAGGAAATGAGTCATTAGGTTCATTAATTAGTTTCTATGGATCAGGATTTGACCCCTAGAGGTGGAATATTAATTTATTTTCTATATGTACTCAAAATCAAGTCATTGAGAGGGTTGGATATTTGAAGTTCACACTCTTTTGGCACTAGTGTACTTGACTATTTGCAGAAGTAATTTAGAGATAGTTACAGCTATTTTTATGGGATTATTGTGATGTGGTTAGTGACAGCGTTTTTCTCCATTTTTCTTATGCATCTGATGATCAAGTTGTTCAAGCAGCCATTTACTTTATTCCTATGCTTTATATTTTAAGGTTTGAAACAGAAATAAGCGTCGAAGTGTTTCATCCTCTAAATAAGTGAATTCATTATGCTCACTTAACTTCTTATATGCTTCCTCACCACACTACAATGACAAACCAATTGTGTCACTAGTCACACTTACCTTTCCCCATACTTTTTCTGCAACTGAAGTTTTGGGATACCTTTCCTATTTTCTAAACCTGGTGCTTCTTTGTCCAGAAAACCCTAATCAAACCCTATTGAGCTTATAACTAGCCTAAAATCCTTATTCTTCAGTCATTTCCATTGATTGTGAGCTTGATATTAAGAGAGCCCTCTCGGATTTGGTAGGGATAGATACCAAATCTAAAGATTGGTATGTGGTTGCCTCTTTAGTTTCCTTTCTCAGCCTTGGGAAACCAAGGAACCCTAACATCTTCAACTTCAATCAAGTGTAACTTACAAACTGTGACGGCTCTCATGACATGCCACATACGACCGAAAAAATCTCGACAAGGAGAATCCATCAATAATTATTCTAACATGAAACTCCATGGATTTCCATGTCATTTTTGTCAAAAAATGTGGATCATCTCCTGGTGCTCCTTGGGTTGACATCAATGACAACTATATATCAACAGTTAGGGAAGACCTAATGTTGCTTTTCAAAGTTCATTCTGAGATCATTTTTTAAGTTTATTCAAGAAACATTTAAAGGAAGCTTAAGGGAGGATAAACATATTTTGGATCATAGACTTAGCACTATTCTAGATTGTTCCTTAGACACTTTTTATGGCAACTCAACTCATTGTCCAGAACAAACCTAAGGCATCATATTTGGAGCAGATCTTGAATTTGTAGCAAACATTTTTCTTGGAGAATATCTTGAATTTGTAGTAGAGCTTTTTCTTGGAGCATATATTGAATTTATAACAAACTTTTTCTTGGAATAGATATTGAATTTATAGCATATTTTATCTTGTAGTATATCTTGAATTTGTTACAGACTTTTTTGGAGTGGACTTTAATATTTGTAGTATACTTTTGGTGCTTCTTCTGGAGCAAATCTTTGAAATCTTGAGAAACCCTTGTTGACGTCTTGGAGAAAGTTATGTTAAATTTTTTGATTCAAAGACAGAGTAAGGGAATTTTTAGTATTAACGATCAAAGGTATGAAGTTGCTTTTTCAGTAATTGAATGTATTGTAATTGGGTCATTGTCCCTGGTACGAGAACCCAAGAAGTTATTGTTTTATATTTTATTATATAGGGTGGAAATGTGGTGCTAGGGAATGAAGTTGTAGCTTGTTTCAGGAGGACATCACCTCCTTCAATATGATACTAGTAAACTAGGGGTTGTAGCTTCTTCTAGTAGTGGCTGGTAAATATCTTGGGGTTGTAGCCCTTCCAATTGTAGCTAGTAAACTAGAAGTTGTAGTTTCCCTTGTAATATAAATATATTTTTCATTTATATCTTGTGTTCATTTGATGTGATGTTATTTCTTAATGGTTTTGGTACTAAATTGTAAGAAAAAGTGAAATTTTCATTCATCCCCCCTCTCAGTATTTCCAACAATTGGTATGCGGCAGGTTACCCTCTAATAATCTAATCAGTAGAGGGAACATCATAAACTAGCATGGATCATATGAAAGGCATCTCTTCAAGGAAAATTTTTTATATTTGATAGAAATGATTATCTACTATGGATAAATTGTATGGGAAGATACTTGAAGGCCATATGAGTTGATGTTTGGCTCTCCCTCATAAATGGCTACAAAATTCCTAAAAATACTCCAACTATTCGACAAGAAGAAGTTGTTCAGCTGCAATTAAAAATATATTCATGCCATCACAGGTGGATTGTCAAGAACCATTAAGTCCAAGGTGATGTCATGCACCACAGCCAAAGAAGTTTGGGATAAACTTAAAACTCTATATGAAGGTGATGATAAGTTCAATTTGTTGAGTAGGTTTTCATTGATGTCAAAGTGGGAGTAGTTGCATAATGTTTGAGCCGGTATGTATCTAGTCATTGATGTCAAAGAAATATTAGGAGCATGTTTTAGGTATATGAGAGGTTGTAGGAAAGAAACCCTAGCCCTACGGTTTTGGGTCTTGGACAATGGGCATACCCTACTTTCGTTGGAATTTCTGGAGCAGTATATTAATGTGTTTGTCCTCGTAAACCTTGCCATAAAATTATCCTCATATTGCTAGTTTCAATGGGATGTGAGCGTCTCATAGGCCCTCACAATTTGTGAGATATTCCATGTCAAAGTTGAAGGTCCAATTTAGGGACCAAAACCCCAATGGATGATTGTCTGTAATGATGTGGCATATAAGGATTGAAGGTTGATGATATGGCAGCATTTATAAGTGATGTGGAAATATCTTTACAGTTGGCATTCATATCATAAAGATGAAAAAACTAATTCGGCTAGTGTTTGGGCCAAAATTTTGAGCCAAAATTTACATTAATTCTGGTCTCAAAATTAATTTTAAATTTTAAAATATAGTTTTGGACCAAAATTTACTATGATTAAATTTTGATGATATTATAACTTTATATTATAAAAAAGAAAAGGCCCTAGTCAAAGTCAAAAAGGGGATTCTATATTTTTCCAAATGGAGGAAGAAAACTTTATTTTAAAAAGAAAATAATTCTATTCTTACAAAAATTCCAAAGTAAGGAGGGAATTACTTTCCTAACTTTTGGGACTTAATCTCTAGAATGATTTTCTATTCTGCTACGCAATGTATGTCTCCTCAAAAATATATAAATCACCTACGGCTCTCTCTAAATGGCATCGAATGATTTGGGTTTATTCCTTGAAGTTCTCGATGGCCAAAATTATTCAAGGCATTGTATTTCTGTGAAGCGGAAAGTCTCATTAAAACCATTCATTTTTGTTTTCAGGAGGAAGGCTACGTCCTCTTGGGTTTCATTGTCTCTCTTCTTTATGCAAGTGGATCAAACTTATCAGATGAATTATGTCTATGGATCAAACTTCTCATGTGAATTACTCTGCGGATTTCTTAATGCATATGTGCTAACCGTTGTCTAAAACCATTTTTGAAATCTTCGGCCCTCATCAATGACACATGCTCTATGATCTCTTTACCGAAGCTTTATAGATATTTGACAAGCAATATTTCTTTGTCCTTGTGGAAGAGTTATGAAATCACTTTTAGCTATGTGAAGAGGCAGCTACAGGAAGTTCGGATGTTTTATCTTGGGGCTGCGTTTTGCTTTATTTTCTTTTGGGTTTCGTTGGGGTTTTGTGTTCTTTTGCAGGTGAATACCAAGTTTATTTTTAGCGCCTTTGTGATCGACCTCCTATCCTCTCTGTTAAATTGTTGAATAGACTAGCGAAGGTCTTATAGAGAAATATCCTTTCATTTGGATTATAGAAACCAGGAATGAGGATTTCATTATCCTCGTGGCCTGTGTAATTACCTCTATGAAGTCAATTATGGAACTCTTTGACAAAATTCATTTATGGGAATTCACAATGACATAATAACCTCACCTAGATATATCTGCGGCTTCCTAAAAGCATATCAGTGGATGGAAACCAAGAACATAGGTGGCATACACAGGGGATTCACTTAATAAACCTGTGACATATCGCGTGCGTTCATGGCATACTAAAAAATACCCCTAATTTGACTACATATTGGAAAATACCTCTAAAAATCACATTATTTAACCCCTTACCAATATTAACCCAATACACCTTCCCAATTTAAAAAACCCTACCTTCACTAGATATTGTAGGTATCCATTTTTTCATTAACATTTTTTATACCCCTTTATATTTTTTCATTAACTTTGAGCTCCATTTTTTATACCTATCAATATAAAAACCCTTTACCCCCTATATATCCCCCAATATATTATGTCATTTTTCCCTCAATATATATCCCCCAATATGAACCCACGTGGTATGGTATTGCTCCCCTTAGTGAATCCCCTGTGGTGGCATATCACATAGTGTTCTATGTATGTATTGATATTTCTCCGAAAAGGCTTGAATATGCATCTACTCAAGTTTATCACTAAAGCTTAATGTGTTGGATTATATTTATACTCGATGTCATGTACTGAGTTTGTATATTTCATCGGAATATCATTCTTTCCCAGCTTATTTACTAATTGTAGGAGCTTATAATGAATAGATCCATTATTGGACTATAAACATGACTGATATATGATGACAAGTAGCATTTGTTGTTACTGTTGTATGGTAGTGATGGTTAGGGATCAACCTTGTTGAAGCAGTTACATTTTTGTGGTATGATGTTATGAAGAAGTATTCCTATCAACATGAAATGATAGTGTTTTCCGTACTTGATATATGACATTCACCTATAATTAATGACAATGATGATATGATGTATTAGTTTTTGTGACTATATATTCTTGACATAGATGTTTTGTTGAGTCTATATTTCATTGGAAATGATGTTGTAAGACTTCATGAACTTGTGGACAATAATATAATGAGATTACATGACTATAATTCATAGTTTGGAGTGGTATATGATAGATACATTTTACAATGACACTTTGTTGTAATGTAGTTATGATGCTTGGACTTTGACCGTATGTAGTAAAAGTAAACTTGGTATATGACAGCAGTATCCCCGTGACCTATGATGAATGAAAAAATACAAAGACAATGATTGATGTAATATTTGCAATCCTTATCGTATACTATTGAAAATAATTTGATGAATGAAGTAGTGATAATGGAAGAGTCGGGGATAGAAGCAAGGTATTGTACAACAATACAATGAGTGTGGACACTAGCAGTAGAGGTAGTGAGAGAAACAATAGTAGTAGCATCGTAACTAGGCACAGTGGCAGAAGTAAGGTATCATGATTCTTGTACTATTCTGAGATTGATGATTCATATGCAAGAAGAATCATTATGATCCCATGACAGCAGTAGCAGCAAACTATATGTCAATAATGGTCAGTGGCAGCAATAGAAGCAAGAGGCACAAAGAAGTAGTGGACAGTGTGGCAGCAGTCAAAGCAAAGGTAACAGTTGCAGCAGTTGAAGTGCATGTAACAATGGTAGCATAAGCAGTAGGTGTTTGTAGCAATGGTTGATTGACTCGTTGTAACTGGGCCATTATCACTGGTATGAGATCTCAACCAAAGAATCATATTTTAAAGCCACAAAGAAGACAAAAAATAAAGTACTAGAGGTCTAAGGAACTCCAGATGATGAATTAGATGTAGAAGAAGAAAATTCCATTAGGAAGCTCAAAAGAGGAACTGGAAAACATGAAGGCAAGGTACCTTTTAAATATTTCGATTTGTGGCATAATAGGTCATTATGCTAAAATATTTCTTTTTAAGGAAAAGAAAAGCTTCCACAAAAAAATTACTTTTTCTAAATAAGACAATGACTCTTCAGAACAAGATGCAAGAGAAGTTTTTTTCATAACCCAAGAAAATCAAGATAATGATCATGATGACCAAGAGGTCAACGATTCAGATGATGAAGAACCAAATATGAGAATATATTCTTTCTCAGGACTCAGAAAATATTCAGAGATCAAAGAGGAAGATGAAGATCTTTAATAAAAATTGAAGAATAATGAAAAGGAAAATTGCAAGCGTAGAAACAAATATAGAGAATTGAAAATATTGCTTGAAAAAAACGATGAAAAAATTATCTCCTTAAAGGTCCAACTTGAAGAAGAAAATAGAGTTAAGGAAGTAATCAAGACTCAAATGATGAAGAAAGAACAAGATTGTAAGAAGCTGGAAGAGAAAATTGTGACATTGAAGGTTGAAGTTGATAAAATCAAAAGGACCTTGAGTAGCTCGCTAGTATTGGATAACATTCTCAATTTCCAAATATCACTAGACAATAAAATAGGTCTTGTCTATACAGGTGCATCTTCAAGCAATCACGACAAAATATCTAAGGAATTAACTAAAATAAGTCATGTTGATGATTCCAAGAACACCCGTCACAAAGATCGACAATGGATTGAAACTCCTCCAAGTCAAAACAATTTCAGAAGATCAATCATACTCTCCCAGGTATGAAAATATATTTCTTGGTCATTGTTACTCGTGCAAAAATTTTAGGCATAAAACAATGGCATTGTAAAATCCATACAAGACGAAATTATGCAAGGAGCAGGAATGATTATGGATTTAGATGTAGAAATTTTCATGGATCTACCAACGTAAACTACAATCCATTTGAACCACTAATGAATCAAAACATTGTATGCTACAAGTGAAATAATTTTGGTCACAAGGCACATTATTGCATACTTGTGAAAGAGAATGCTCAATAATGCAGACAGAGAAGCCATCTATGACATGGGAAAAGAGAAAGAAGGAAAATTGTGGTATAGCATTGATCATTGAAGATAAATGAGATGAATGGTACATAGACAGTGGATGCTTAACACATATGACTAGATATCAAAATAAATTTTTCAGCCTAAAAGAAAAAAGTGGTAATGTTGCATTTAGAGATAACTCTTCTATCAATATACTTAGAAAAGGTGTAGCGAGTCTTGGAAGCGAACATATGAAAGCACAAAATGTTTTGCTAGTTAAATATTTGAAGCACAATCTTCTCAATGTTGGAAAGATGTGTGATCAAGGGTATGATCTCATTGTTAACACCCGAAAGTGTGAAATTAGATAAGAAGACTCATGAATATTGGTTGCAACATCCACAAGAAGACCAAACAAAATATGCATTCTAGACCAAGTGGGGCAAAAGAAAATTGTAGCCAATCAACGGAGCCAAAAGTACAACAAAAAAGGAAAGTATTGGTAAATCAACTTGGTGGTATGAAGAAGTATATGATTTGAAGTAAATCTAAGCCTTGAGCTTGTTGAATATCTAGAGAAGAAGCTGAAGTTTCTTAGGTTTTTTTGAGCTAATAATTTCGTCTTTTGTATGGTATTTTTACTAGATTAAATATGAGCTTCTGAGGCTAAAACCTGAACTATTCTAAGGCACACTTTGATATGTCTTGAGGGTATTTTTTGGTCTAATATATCCCTACTTGAGATCAAATTTTGGCCTCACTTTGAGGCTTTGTCTAAGAAATATTTCCTGCGGCTTCTGAGGTGGAATTTCGGCCCTATTTAGAGAAAGTTTCTGAAGCCTAATTCAGCCTTCCTGAGGCCCATTTTTGGACATGTAGTTGAGGCAGATTCAGACCTATTCTCTAAAGTGATTTCAGCCTTGGTTAGGGAAAACCTAAAGCTACTTTTCAAAGGTCATTCTAAGATCATTTTTTGAGTTTATTCAAGCAGCCTTGAAAGGAAGTTTAAGGGAGTATAAACTGATTTGGAGTAAAGCCTCGACAATATTATAGATTTTTCCTTAGACCCTTTTTGTGGAAACTTAACTCACTTTCTAGAAAAAACCTGAGGCAACATATTTGGAGCAACTCTTGAATTTGTAGTAGAATTTTTTCTTGGAGCATATCTTGAATTTGTAGCAAACCTTTTTCTTGGAGAAGACCTTGAATTTATAGCAAACTTTTCTTGGAAAAAATATTGAATTTATAGTAGGCTTTTTCTTGGAGAAGATCTTGAATTTATAGCAAACTTTATCTTGGAATAGATCTTGAATTTGTAGCATATTTTTTTGGAACATACTTCGATATTTGTAGTAGACCTTTGGTGCATGTTTTGGAGCAAATATTTGAAGTCTTATGCAACCCTTTTTGAAGTCTTGGAGCAAGTTATGTTAAATTTGTTGAGACAAAAACAAAATAAGGGCATATGTAGTATTGTTGATCTAAGGTATGAAGTTTATTTTGTAGTAATTGAATCTATTTTAAATGGGTCATTGTCCCTAGTACGAGAGACCAAAAATTTAGTGTTTTATCATTTATTCTATAGTGTGGCAGGGTGGTGCTAGGGGAGGAAGTTGTAGCTTCCTTCAAGAGGTTTTCATCTCCTTTCAGTGGATGATAGGTAAACCAAGGGTTGGATCTCCTTCTAGTAGTGGCTAGTAAATATATTGGGGTTGTATCCCTTCCAGTTGTAGCTGGTAAGCTGGAAGTTGTGGCTTCCATTGTAATATAAATGTATTGTTTGTATATATCTTGTGTTTCTTTGATGTGATGTTATTTGTTATTGGTTTTGATACTAAACTGTAAGAAAAAATGAAATTTTGATTCAAACCCCACCCCCGCTCTTAATATTTCCAACAATTGTCTATTTTGATAATTGTGGTGTTTAATGATACCATGGAAGACCATATAAGAGGAATTTACTATAATTATTTGAGGCATTAAAGCAAAACTAATGGCATTTGAATAAATCCAAGTGTTTTTTTACCCAAACCAAAATTACAGTATTAGGTCATTTGATTGAACAAATATGCATTTGCATAAATCCTCCAAAGATAAAGGAAATTTGATGATTGGGATGAATCGAAAGCAATGCATAAGGCAATAATTTTCCTTGATTTGGAAAAATACTACGTTTATTGAAGGTTACTAGTATTTTGGCACCACTCAATGATTTGTTGAAGAATAAAAAAGCATGGAATCAGTGAAGTAAGTATCAAGTAACGATTTTCACTGAAGCATGGACTTATGATAACACATATGCTAGCTCTATGAGACTTTTAAAAATGGTTTTAAGTGTACATAGATGCTTCAAAGTTTGTTATTGGAAGAGTTTTTTCACGTGACCTAGTTTAGTTACAACAAATAGAAGAGTTCCACAAAGAGGTAAAATGCATTTGAGTTATCAAGTGGATAACAAGCCTTGCCACCCCATATAGTTCTACTAGCCTACTATGAGCATAGTCCATTAGCTTTAGGGTTCATAAAAATATCATAACGTACAATGGAGATGATTCGCATTCAATTAAAAAATATCATTAAAATCATGAAACATTAAGCAGGTCATGAAAAAGGGTAAAAAAAGTTTCATGTTGACAACATGGTCTTATTTCAGTTAGGTGAAGCGCATTTCAAGCCACCAAGTTGCATATTTAGTGCTTTTCTATGGTGATTTTAGGGAAAATTATCGCTTACAAGTTGGGAATTCCAAAATACATGAGAGCTCACCTTCTGATTTAACATATTAATCAGAGGAAACTTCATAGCCTTTCCTCTTAAGCCACCAACCCAACTCAAACACTTCCTCCTTCTGTGAAACCTTTGTATCATCTTGACCATGATGTTTGAATCTTGTCTTGTCCAATGGAATTGTCCCTCTAGTGTTCAACGTCTAACTTGTATAGGTTCATAGGACTAATGAACACGGTACTAAAAGAGTTTTTCAATCCAAAGTTCCAATGTTGATCACAAATAGACCAAAACTAAAAGTGGATGAGATACTTGCACATGTGACCACTCACTTCAACAATAATCAAAGGCAAGCTATTTTGTCTTTAAAAAAATATATACCTATATAGAAGAACAATTGGGGAAGAAAAGAAATACCATGGTATTATGAACATGAGATTTGAGTATTCAAAAAGCATAAGCTCGAAGCTCTTAAACAAGTATTAGTTAAGAATTATCAAGATGGAAACAAGTTTCACTAGGGAGAATGTACATCCTTTTCCAATGGATGGAAATAGGTAACCCTACTTGATCTAACCACATAGATTACATCAATAGGTTGCAAAGTTAGACAACACATTGGATGAAGTGGAAACCCATCCTAGAGTTGTATTTATATGATCTTGGGACACCTTAGATACAAAATCCAAACATGAACCCTTGAGGGGCTATGCACTCCATAGTGTAGTGAAAAAATTGCACATTGAATCCACTTTGGATGTGGTACAAAGTATAAATAACTTTAGAAGCATGCAAAGGAAAAACATCAACCTCTATATAAACAAGACACCTCCATTATCCAAATTCATTCAACTTTGGTCATTCATACAAGGGAGGACAAGAAGTTATGAAATTGTGCTAAATTCAAAATTGGCACATTGGATAGGGGTTTAAACCAGCAGATGCTTCAAGAATTTGATTGTCAAGTGTTATAGGAAATTGTGCTTTGAATATTTCTATTTTGTAAAAGGCTTGCATAAGAATTGTTAAATATTTATCTAAATATAAAAGTATTATCAACATACTTTCAAGCCACAATGGGACTTGTGCCTATTTTTATAGGAGCTTGGTCATGTCCATGTTGGTTTTATATCCAACAAACTATAGCTTAAAGCATAGTTATGGATAATTGGTCAACCCCCTATTATTGGAGCAATGTTGTGTCGCATAAATAAGGATGAGAAAACAAAGAGTTTCAAACAAGACCCTTAGCCCCATCACAGCCAGCTTCACCATGAACTAAACATCTCTACTCAAACTAAACTATTTGATGTCAACAGCAACCAACTTATAATTTTTATGCTTCATTATACCTTGTGATCAAGGTCTAATTTTGTTGTTTGTTTTCTTTTGGAATATAAACATAGCCATAGAAAGAATGACCCTAAGAATACTAATTTTAAACTTTTTCCCAAAGCATAATTCCTCTGGAATCTTTTGGATCATTTCCATCATTGAATATTTATTTAACAAACATTGACTCTTTTTCATAATTGCCATCATTGAATATATATTTAACAGATGTTGAGTCTTTTGCATCATTTACATCATTGAACATAAACATTGCCTCACCTCAAGTCATGTGAGGAACACCCATGTTCTATGCCAAACGTATGGTCATCTCTACGATAGTCCAATTCCATTATTATATAAGAAATGCCATGATCAACCAAAAGAGTCAAACCTGGCCATTGAGTAACTCGATTCTTACCCACTAACCAAGTGGTCAAAACATATTTTTTTCTCAAATTTCAACTCTTTTTCAATGACCATTATTGCAATGGTAGTCGTAGTTTTAATTTATTCATATGTGATCAACCGAATTTGGATGTAAATATAGGTTTTGTGGAAGGTATTTTCAACCATTCCATCATACCATGTAGTATAGAGTGTAGTGCATTATTTTATACCATGTTTAATACAAAATTCAATGAATTATTTCAAAAAAAATCTCATAGTACTAATGTAACAATCAAACACCTTTTCTACTAATGCTTTGTACCCTTGGAATTCATTAAACATGTAAAATTTCATTTTCAAAATGTCACACTCGTGTTTTCCCACTATACTTCATTAAAAGGAAGAAAATAATGTTGGTAATGTTGGCATTGATGTCAAATGTTGATTGATTACAATGTGATCCATTAAAGATTCAAGGTTGATTATACTGTTGTAAGGATGATTTGATGAAGCAGTGACTTGGAAACATAAGAAGAAGCAATGTTTCATAAGAAAACTTGGATCAACAATGTTTAAACTCATATCAGCAATGCACTTGACAGCAGTTTTAAATACAGGCCGAAAATGTTTCATGAACAAGATTTGTGATTTTGTTTGGTTCATAAGCAAAGTGAATACATGAGAACCGAAGAAATTTTTATTTTCATTGAATATAAATGTTATTTTCAACTTCTAGTATGATGTATGTTGAGTTTACATTTTCAAGAAGACGCTATATAGTATAATAATATATGTTGAATTTAAATTTCCAAGCCATATAGTGCAATCATTTTTGTTGGTTTCTATTATTCCATTTTTTTAATATTAGAAGGTCAGTTTGTCTTGACTTGATCTTCAAATTTAAAAATGAAGAGGTAGACCAAAAAGAGCCTTGGAATACAAAGAGGCAACCTTTCACTTCATATTCTTACATTGGAATTCAAATAGTCAACAAACTATGCATATAAAAATATTTGTTTTAAATGATAGTGTTGTTAGTGAATTATATTGGACACCTAATCCTCTATGGGTAGGTGTGGAAACCGAACAGTCATAATGGAGTCCAAGTGACCTTGGAATGTGGAATCCAAGGGTCACTCCTAATGTACTATACAAGCACATCTATGGTTAATAGTAAAGTATCACATGCTTATCTTTATGTCTATGTGTGTTTAGTTTCCCTTTGTCATGTGTTTCACCATGCGTGTTTAACATGGTATCGGAGCTGCAAGTGAGGTCTTGGCATTTTCAAATTTTTTCAGCTCCATTTTTAGCCATTCTTCCTATTTCATTGCTTTGACTATGGCATCTCCATGGCGTTTTCCGCCCTCTCACTACTTCCTCCACCTCTTGTTCGCTGCCTCTCCTTGACATAGGCCCGACTCCTCGGCTTCTCCTGGGTAGTGCAATACTACTCTCCTAGGTTGCGGCTTTCCTTCGTTCCATATTTTCTCCCTCTTTCAGATATCTCAGTTTCCATACGGTTTCCAGCATCAACACTGGTAGGCGTTTTTCAAAGCCAGAAGGAACGAGTATTCTTTGCGAGTGCAATAAATCTCTTGAAACATCGAGGATTTCAAATTCCTTTGTTACGCACTCGCTAGATGAGAATTTCACATTTCGTCACTCATATTTTGGAGCGTGAAGAAATTCATATTTCTTCACTCAAATTCAGTTCACGAAATTGAGCAGAAATTTACATTGGTATATAAATGGGGCATGTGAGTGGTCGGGTGCCACCTTAATACAGGACACCAGCACCCACTGAATCAGAGCGAATCCGATACCCACAACAGCAACCACTGGAATTAAGATCTCAGTCAGGGTTTCAGAGAGAAGAGCGCCCCCCATTGTTAGAGACCTTAAATAAAACGTAGGGCAGAGGAAGCTACAATACCACCGCCTTCTGCACGTTGAACATTGATAGCGCTGGTGTGGCTGTGTAAATACCTACGCTTGCCTCCCTCTCAGCCTCCCCACGCTACAACCGGCCTCTGCTACTTCCTCGACACCATCCGCCCTCCCTACTCACCCACACTACCTCTTCCTCCTTGATTGTTGGGTCTACTCCCTCACCGCCGGCTCACCTCCTCTCTTCTGCATATTGACGTGGTATTCTTGGGTGATTTTTGAACGTGTTTGACTTTTCTTAGATGCTCTTTACCATTCATTTCTCCTTCAGACTGTGCTCCCATTTTTCTTAGTGTGAAGCGCCATTGCTGCAATAGTTCATTTTGAATGTGTTACGACTCGTGTCCACATCCTATGTTTTGTGAGACATCTCCTCACTTCGAAGAGTAAATAAATTATGTTTCTGAATTTTCTAAATCAACATTATCTATTGTGTTGATAATAGTTGTGTTCTGCATCTTTGAAGCGGATTAAACAATTCATATCTTCAGCAACAATCAAAGAAAGATCACGCCACTGGCGCAGCAAAAGCATTGTAACAACTCCTTGAAGAATGGTATGTTATTAAAATTTGTTGAAGATTTTTCTTGGCACATATATGAATTTTGATTGGATTATGTTGAGATTAACTACGAGAAATGGACTAGTATGGAGGGTGATGGCAAACGAAACCACAAGGAGTGAGCATGGTCATTGCTTCCTTTAAAAGGTTCTTATTGAATGTTGGAGGCGTCGTGGTTTATTGTGCATTTTAAATCGAATTATTATATTTTGAGAGTTGAACTGAAGACTGAAATTCATTAGGTTCATGTATTTGGTTACATTCAAGGTGGAATTGTGAGTGGTGATTAATTGAAGTATGTGCGCTAATTAGAATGGATTTATAAATATGTGTTGGCCTGTGATTTCATAAACCTATGATTTGGCTCATATATATGTTGAGTGATATGTATGAAGACTAAATATAAAGAGTATGGATTGTTAGTATAACCATTGCACATTGGTTGTTTGGTGCACATTTACAAAGCATATTGTAGTGACATTGAGTGAGTTCATAGTTGTGATCAGAAAATGGGGAAATTTTATGAAGTATTAGAGTTTTTGAAAACTATAATACAGTCTACAACTAATGACACAATGAAAATCAAGAAATCGTCTCTTGCTAACATTAGAATTTGTCTACAAAATGCACAAGAAAAGATTGAGTTTTTGCAGCTTGAATCTCAGCTCCAGCAAGAAGAATTACAGCAGAGGAGTCCTCATTCTGAACTTGTTTCTGTTCAGAAAATTGAGAGGGACTCCCATCAACAAAAAGAATATAAATTTGCAGTCGATTCACATTTAGTTCCTTGTACAAGAGCAGATTTACATGCAGATGCAGCAATTCAGTCTGCCCTTCCCAAGCCCATCATCATACCTTGGAAAGGGCTTGTCCATAACAAGCACAGAACAGGTCTTGGATATGAAAAGGAATTGTCCTTTCATATTCCGGACTACTCCAAGCCCATTCAATTTCAGAGTGCCATATTTCTTTATGGTAGTTCACCTTCAGTTGTTCCAGATCCTGCTCCTCTTCCAAATCAAAAACAAGAGATTGAAAAGTGCCAACACTATGATCGAGTTGGCCATATGAAAGATCATTGTTTTGATCTTCACCCATGCAAGCATTGTGGTCGGCACAACCATTATTCACACAGATGCTTTAGAAACAAGCCTCCTACAAGAACATAGATTCATCTTGGATGGATCGCTTCTTGGAAATGGGCATCAACGGCCAAGAAGATGTTTAAGTCACATGTCAGAACTTGTTCTAGAATATTGAACAATCTTGCAGTTGAGTTTTCGCCATCATCTCACCTTGTACCTGACAGGGGGGGAAATAGTAGTCATATACAAGCTTCGAAGCCACATCAAGCGAGCCTGAGCCACAGCCTGTCATTCCAGATTTAGAGTTGTAGCCAGAGACATAGCAGTTCAAGCGAACCTGAGCCACAATTCATCATTCTAGATTCAGAGTTGTAGCCAGAGACATAGATGCCCATGAGCATGCCTTTGGTTGGTGGACAGCCTTAAACCATCCATGCAAGGTTCATATTCTTCCTCTTCAAATAATTTGGAGCACTTCCTCTAGCAGAATCCCTCAACTTCTTGCCAACTTTGGTAGAGTTCCAGGAAATGAATTAAGCATTCCAATGTTGGTGGTCATCCTTAAACCAACACAAGTTGTAGACTTCCCTTATTTTAGGTTGAAGGTCTCCCTCTTCAAATATGAGGGACACTTCCTGTAGCATAAGCCCTCAACTTCTTGACAGTTTTGGAAGAGTTCTAGGAACCGCAATAAGCATTTATTTCCAGTGTTGGTGGTCATCCTTAAACCACCTCTTTATGCCAACATTTCAGAGAGTTGATTCAGCCTAAGTGTTGCCACGCATACTTTGCATATTTGTATTACAACTCTCTTCTTGGACTCACACATACCCCTTCGGATTAAGGGGGGGAATGTTGGACACCTAATCCTCTATGGGTAGGTGTGGAAGTCGAACAGTCATAATGGAGTCCAAGTGACCTTGGAATGAAAAATACAAGGGTCACACCTAATGTACTATAAAAGCACATCTATGGTTAATAGTAAAGTATCACATGCTTATCTTTTTGTCTATGTGTGTTTAGTTTCCCTTTGTCATGTGTTTCACCATCCGTGTTTAACAAATTCAAATTTTTTTGAGAACCAATTTATAAATTACATATAAAAGAAAGAAAGAGGAAGTGGAGTAGATGTGAAGTAGAATTAAGGAGGAAAGGAAGGATATAAGTAGTTGTAAAGAGAGCAGAGATGAAGTATGAAACAAAGCCAAAAAAATTAGAACTAAATTCCAGGTAACCTAGCATATTAAAACTTTCATGTATCAGGGGATTGTTGTCTCCTTTCAAGTAGTAGCCTGAAAAAGAGCAAGTTGGAGCTTGTAGAGGAGGGAATAGGAATTTCCCAAAAAGTTGTAGCTTGCAGAGAAAATTGAAGTAGAAGCCTCATGTTGGTAGAAGCATACAAAAAATTGATGTAAAAGTGGGAGTGGGTGCTTGCCTTTACATCACAACATCCATAATTCGCGGTTTTTCCCTTTGTGGGTTTCCTCTTATATTAAGTGTCTCATTGTGTTGCATGATTTGGTTGTACATTTGCTTGTAAATTCATGGTTAATTGTTGGACACATATTATATAAATCCACTAGTACATCAAAGAAAGGGTTAAATGGTTGAAAACATATATTAATCTTCTAATTCATTAAATAAAAAATTAAACGGATGTCAAAATAATTTGAAATTGGTCATTTAAAATACGCGATTATTGATTCAATCGACCTCTCCGTGATTTTATAGTTTTCAACCAATGGTATCATAGCAATTTCCTTCTATGTCAACCTAAAAATTCGAAGGAATATCTAATTCATAAGAATATCCAGTCAAGAAGAATGTTTAACAAATAAATCTCCTTTATTTAATGGTATTAAGTATGCCTTTTGGAAAGTAAGAATGGAGACATATATAATGTCCCTTGGTGCAGATGACTGGGCCTCAGTGGAGTGTGGCGATGAAGATCCCCCTGTAATAAGTAACAAATAAGACAAGCTTGAATTTTCATGTAATTTCAAATCCATGAATGTTATCCTTAGCAAGATAACTTAATTGGGATTTATAAAAGTAATGCATTGTAAGATTGTTAAAGAAATGTGGGATAGACTATAGAACATTCATGAAGGATATAGTAAAGTAAAAAGGGATAAATTACAAGTTTATAGAATCCATTTTCAGCCTTTGAAAATGAATAGTGATGAAGATATAGCAAAATTATTTCTTTGAGTTCAATGAAATTGTTAATGTTATGAAGGGTCTAGCTGAAGAAACTGAGTCTAAAATAGTCCAAAAAGTGTTGAGATCACTCCCTACCAATGTTACCTAAAGTATATGCTATTGAAGAAATGTATAACATTTTAGAGCTAGAAATTGATCAATTACTTATCTCCTTAATAGCAAATGAAATGAGGATTACAAAAGCAAATTCAAGCAGAATGGACGCAACATTCAAAGTTGATAAGATATCTACAAACCAACAAGAATGCTCATGTTCAAAACTAGATGAAGAAGAATCAAAATTTGTGAGAAGATTGAACAAAGGGACTGGTAAGTATAAAGGAAAACCTTGTTTTAATTTTAGGAATTTGGCTTCTGTGATCCATAAGATTGTGTATAAAATCTTTCGGCGAAAATCACATTCCAACAGATTTTTTTGACGCGTTTCGAACCAGCTATTGTGAAAGAGTAGGGCATTATGCTTCAAAATGTCCAATTAAGAAGGAAAAGAATAAGTTAAAATGTAAATAAAAGAACAAATTTAATAGAGTGAAGAATGAGAAGAGATCTAAAAAGAAAATTTTGTATACACAAGAAAATATCAGTTCCTCTGATGATACATATGAATCCTATTATGAAGAAGGAATTAGTGAATTTATGCTTATGGATTTACAATCTGAATTTGAAAAACTTAATGACTGTGAGTTGAGTGAAGAAGAAGAAGATGACGTAGATCTTGAGGGGGGTCTAATTAGTGCTCTAGAAGAAATTTATAGACTCGAGAAAAATAATAATAAACAAAAATAAATCATGATTAAGTTTGTTAAAAAAGAGCCTAATTCCAAAGATATTCTCCAGTTAAAAGATGAATCAGAAGAGGAAAAAAAGGTGGAAGACGTCCTATTACAGCAGTTAGAAAAGAAACTCAAGGAATGTGAGAGTTTGGAAGAAGTAGTTGCTCTAAGAAATAAACTAAAGAAAACACGGGCTAAGTTGAATAAGAACTAGCACATTAAGGGGTTTGAAAATATGGATGAGATATTGAATGCTTAGAGATATTCGCTCATGAAATTCGGTTTGGATTATGAAGGATAAATAAATGAGAAGAAGAAAAAATATAAAAGGACCATTAGTTTTGTCAAACCTATCATAGGAGATAATGACAATCACCAGCAATCAAAGAATAAGGATTTTAGCAACACATCTCAACAACAACAAAGGAACAACACCACATAATAGCATCAAAATATAAATCCCACTCAAAAGCAGCAAATTAAAAATCCTACTCAGCAGCAACAAACAAGAATATTTTACAAGCATATATTAAGATACCAGAAGTCTCATTTCTTCAAAAGAAAAAATTATTAGATTCCAAGGAGACGTTATTCACAAGCACCATCCTTCCCATGTTTGAAAATTTCTTCTATGGATATTGTTACTTATGCAACAACAACAAAATTCCACAAGGTTGTGAACTATAGAGAATACATCAGAAGGAATGAAACAAGAAGTTTTAAAAGAAACAAATTGAGTAACATATTTGTAAATGCAAGATCAAACATGAACATGAACAATAATCCATTTTCCTAGCTTCCTGATTTCATTTAATGTTACTATTGTCACAATTTTGGACATAAGTCTTATGAATGTCAACTCAGAAACTTCAAACCATGGTCTCAGAGTCCATGCAGTGAAAAAAAGAAAAGTAAGAGAAGAAAAATGAGTAAGTGTGGCCTAGTTCTTTATGCTCAGAACCAGAACAGCCAATGGTAAGTGGACATTGGTTTCTCTGGGCATATGACCGGAGAAAAAAGTAAGCTCTTGTCTCTAGATGAAAATAAATCTAGAAATTTCACATTTGGCAATGTTGTAGCAGGAAAAATAAAAGGAAAAGATACAGTTAGTTTAAATAATGGCATAGGAAAGGCACAGGATGTATTATTCGTAGATGGACTGAAACATAACTTGTCAAATGTAATTTAGATGTGCGATAGAGTTTATGATTGATCTGAAATTGTGAGAACAAAGTATTTCTCATACAGAGATTGACAGTAAGGGGCTTTTACTGGTTATTTCACCTTTACTAGAAAGGATGAAACCAGAGGCTACCTGGCCCACAAACTGACTCTGCCTAAAGAAATAAAATGTAATCACTGTAATAGATCCGATCAATGAAAGTATTTTTTATGTGCAAAGTATTCATTAATCCAACTTTAATGTGTGAATAGGCAAGATTATGTATTCTGCAAATGAAGTATAGTGGTTTGAAGATGAACTAATAAGTTTTGTTCTCTGTTTAAACCTGCTTGGGAAAAGTTTACTTATAAAAATTTACTGTTTAAAGGAGCAGAATCTGAAATAATGCAGCAAAAATATACATTATGACAACAAATAATTGTTTAAGCAGTTCACCCCTCTCTTGGGCTACCTCTGCTGGGTCCAAAAGCCTCTAATTAGGCTTTTCCCTTTTTGATTAAATGCTCAAAATGTGAATACAACTGTATAGAAGCCTCAAAGGGAAAAATAAGCTGAAAATTAAGATTCAGAAGGCTGAAATCAGTATAAAATGACTAATCAATCACCTCCATTGGAGGAGGATAGTCCAAAACAGCTCTTCTTTCCTTAGGCCCTAGTGGCTCCACGACAAAAAACGCTGGTAAATTCTCTGATAGAGCACCCTGATGGCTCTGCAAACACTCCCAACGGCTCTAGAATGATTCAATACCCCAAAATCAAAAAAAAATTCGTCCCAAAAGGACTTCCCTAGCCAAAGTTATGGCTAACTGAAGTTTGCCTAGATTCACTCCAGCTAAGTCTGGCTAACTGCTAGATAGCTCCGACAAATATGGAGTTAGGCGCTGAATTTAGGGAACCGCCAGTCTAACCGCCAGTGGGAGGGGGCTAAAGTATCGGGCCACGTGACCATACCCTCCGGCATTCATTTGGAAACTTTGAGTTATATGCGCGTATATTAAAGTTTCAAACCATAACATTAATTGGACTCCGCGCTGAGAGCTAACTCCACGGGACCACGTCCCACACGGTTAAACACGCCCAACAAATTCAACGTTGACATATGATTTCGTGCCATTGGTTTTTAAAACTCATTGCCGAGCCCTGTTGGTTAGGCCGTTGCATTGTGTCCGCGCCCACCCAAGCTCAAATCTGGCCGCGTCCAAAATTCTTTTGAATTGCCATGTATTCTAAAACCCACGTGACTTACATTAAGCCATACGTATTACAACCTTTGAAAAGTGAATGTACCATTTGGGTTTAACATAGTTTTTTTTTTTTTTAACTAATGTATGGTATTTTATAATTAATTTAATTAAAGTTTTTAATATTTAATATATATATATATAAAACTTTAATATAATATATGATTTTTAAAATCAAATAAAATATTAAATATTTATATATATATATATAAAGACATTAATATAACTTTAATTAAAATCAAAAAAAATTCCACACATAGAATTAAAAAATTTCCTTTCAAATTGCAGGTTATTGGGTGATTTCAAAATGCAATATCTCCTCCATACGGTAACGGATTTGAGTTCCGTTTGCGGTGTTGGGATCGTATTGACGAGATATTTCCAGTCGATCTAGTTTGGACCAATTCTAAGCAACTTCATTTTTGAGAATTTTTCTACAAGGGACTTGATCTCCTGATCACACCTCCCAAATGGGAAGCTTTTGGACCCCAAAAGCTCTCTGATTACTAAAACTGATGATGTGGAGACTGATTCTCCACTCTTCCACCCTTGAATAACTGAAATCTACCCGATTTCATCAAATGGAGCTTTTGTGAAAAAGATAATCTGTCTCTAGAATCAACTGATCGACCATTGCTAAGATTGACGGAGTCATGATGCAAATGATTAAAATTTGCAGAACAGCAATTGTAATCTGCATAAAACAAACTTTGTCTACATTGATCAAACTTCCCAGAAGACTTAAAATTATTTTGACCTTGCAAACCGTTCCCATGGCGAATTGCACCATTCTGAAACCAAATTTTTCCCATGTTGAATTGTGTGTCCTTCTTGCTCGCATTAATTTGCTTTGACACTTCATTTTCTGAATTGGCTGACCCAAAAGGTAATTCGTGCAACATAACATCATCTTTTTTCAAATACAAACTGTTATCAAACTGAGACAAATTATTAGCAACATCTTAAAAAGGTGAATGCTCAAAATCTGGTCGTTTCAACATCAACAAAGTTAGACTTTGACTTGCATTAACCGGTCTTTTCAATTGACTTGCATGGAGTAAAGAAGATTCCAGCTTCTTCTCGTGAGCTCTCACGATGTACTCTTTACCATCTTTGAACAAGTGATACTTGTTTTCATGGCGATAAAAGATGGCCTTCCTGTCAAATAAATAAGGACTTCCCAAAACAATAACTGAGATATCAAGCGGCACCACATCAAGTTCCACTGTGTCAATAAAGTGTGCAGTTATTGCAAAGCGCAATATGCACTTCCTTGAGACTTGTAAATTAGCATCCTTGCATATCCATCCAAGTGGATAAGGCTTCGGATGTGGAATGGTCTCAAGTTTAAGCTGCTTGACCAAGTCTTCAGATATAAGATTCGCTTGTGATCCACTGTCAAATAGTGTGTCAATTTTGGTATGTTTTGAAATTACCCTCACATGGAAAAGCTCTATCCTCCTCTTTTCTTCATGAGTATCTTTGTGACCATTCAAAGAGCTAGAACTGGGAATTGTGTCTTGCACCACTTATTTCCCCTTAATGTTCTTTAAAACCATGGCTATGCTTTTTGTCTCATCTCCTGAGTCTGACCCTAAGTCTTGCTCAACTGTTGCTACAGTTTTCTCCTTTTCTTTGGTCTTGTTTTTTTTCTTATATTTTTCTGGTTTCAGTTCAGGATGAAGTTTCCAACAATGATCTTCATCGTGACTTGTCTTAGAACAGTTCTTGCAAAAGAACTTTCCTTTTTCTTTTCTTGAATTTGCAACTCTCTTCTTTCCTTTGTTTTTGAAATTACTATCCTCATCAAAAGTATTCTTTCCTCTAGCTTCTAAATGTGTAGCCTGCACACAGACTTCATCTAAGTTGGTAGGATTGAACAATAGAATAGTATGTTGCAGGTAATTGTGCAAACCTCCTATGTATTTGAACAAGGTGTCTTGACTTTGTAAGTCTACTCCAAGTAGAAGTGCTCTCCTTCTAAACTCTTGGGTATAATCTTGCACATTTTGACCCTTAAGTTGCCTAAAATTTTGCCAATTCATAATTGCTTTCTGAATATGAGCAAGAGGATAAAATTGTTTCTTAATAGCAGTAATAAACTCATTCCAAGTTAGAGTTATCTTACCATACTTTTTGATTTCCTCCTTGGTTTTAGCTTCCCACCAAACCAAAGCTGCTCCATCCATTCTCAAAGAGGCTAATTGGATTTTTGTGTCATCATCATGCAAATTTTGAATTCTTAGATAGACTTCCAGCTGTCTAATCCAGTTATCCAATTTTTCTGCATTCACATCACCATTAAACATCGGCAACTCAAACTTTACATCAAGCTTTAAAAAAGGATTTTTAAGAGATGTTTTTGTTTTGTGTGACTGATTAACAGAAGTTGAAGAGGATGATGTGGAGGATGAGGATGACGATGGAGATGGTGGATCACCATTTCCTCCATTCCCTTTTTTAGACTCATCTCTGTCTTTATTTCCTCCTGAAGAATTTCCTTCTTCTTTTTGGTTTCTAGACCCTTCTCCAGCAATCCTATCATTTCTCTCCTAGTATAGGATCCTAACCATCTCATTCAAGTCCAAGAAAGCTTTTCTAAAGACTCTTTCTTCTTCCTTGGGATCCATTTCCTCATGTACTTCTCCTTTTCTAGAAGACATGTTTGTGGCTAATTCTAAGGCTAATGAGTATGAAATGGAAGGTGGATGTAATGGCACTCTAGCCCTCCTTGGTTGAGGATTAACTTGTTCTCTAACCAATTGACCTTCCCCTCTTTGCAATTTCAGCCTAGTAAGCATCAAATTTTGCAGAATAATACAATTTACTTGCACAAATTTCACAAACTCTTAAGCAAAACCTTGAGCTTCGATACCAACATGATCTGAAATTGTGAGAACAAAGTATTTGTCATACAGAGATTGACAGTAAGGGGCTTTTACTGGTTATTTCACCTTTACTAGAAAGGATGAAACCAGAGGCTACCTGGCCCACAAACTGGCTCTGCCTAAAGAAATAAAATGTAATCACTATAATAGATCCGATAAATGAAAGTATTTGTTTATGTACAAAGTATTCATTAATCCAACTGTAATGTGTGAATAGGCAAGTTTATGTATTCTGCAAATGAAGTATAGTGGTTTGAAGATGAACTAATAAGTTTTGTTCTCTGTTTAAACCTGCTTGGGAAAAGTTTACTTATAAAAATTTACTGTTAAAAGGAGTAGAATCTAAAATAATGCAGCAAAAATATACAGTATGACAGCAAATAATTGTTTAAGAAGTTCACCCCTCTCTTGGGCTACCTCTGTTGGGTCCAAAAGCCTCTAATTAGGCTTTTCCTTTTTGATTAAATGCTCAAAATGTGAATACAACTGTATAGAAGCCTCAAAGGGAAAAATAAGCTGAAAATTAAGATTCAGAAGGCTGAAATCAGTATAAAATGACTAATCAATCACCTCCATTGGAGGAGGATAGTCCAAAACAGCTCTTCTTTCCTTAGGCCCTGGTGGCTCCACGACCAAAAACGCTGGTAAATTCTCTGATAGAGCGCCCTGATGGTTCTACAAACACTCCCAACAGCTACAGAATAATTCAATACCCCAAAATCGAAAAAAAATTCGTCCCAAAAGGACTTCCCTAGCCAAAGTTATGGCTCACTGAAGTTTGCCTAGATTCACTCCAGCTAAGTCTGGCTAACTGCCAGATAGCTCCGACAAATATGGAGTTAGGCGTTGAATTTAGGGAACCGCCAGTGGGAGGGGGCTAAATTATCGGGCCATGTGACCATACCCTCCGGCATTCATTTGGAAACTTTGAGTTATATGCGCGTATATTAAAGTTTCAAACCATAACATTAATTGGACTCCGCGCTGAGCGCTAACTCCACGGGACCACGTCCCACACGGTTAAACGCGCCCAACAAATTCAACGTTGAAATATGATTTTGTGCCATTGGTTTTTAAAACTCATTGCCGAGGCCTGTTGGTTGGGCCGCTGCGTTGTGTCCACGCCCACCTAAGCTCAAATCCGGCCGCGTCCAAAATTCTTTTGAATTGCCACGTATTTTAAAACCCACGTGACTTACATTAAGCCATACGTATTACAACCTTTGAAAAGTGAATGTACCATTTGGGTTTAACATAGTTTTTTTTTTTGTTAAACTAATGTATGGTATTTTATAATTAATTTAATTAAAGTTTTTAATATTTAATATATATATATATATATATATATATATATATATATATATAACTTTAATATAATATATGATTTTTAAAATCAAATAAAATATTAAATATATATATATATATATATATATATATATATATATAAAACATTAATATAACTTTAATTAAAATCAAAAAAATTTCCACACATAGAATTAAAAAATTTCCTTTCAAAATTGCAGGTTATTGGGCAATTTCAAAATGCAATATCTCCTCCATACGGTAACGGATTTGAGTTTCGTTTGAGGCGTTGGGATCGTATTGACGAGATCTTTCCATTCGATCTAGTTCGGACCAATTCTAAGCAACTTCATTTTTGAGCCATTTTTCTACAAGGGACTTGATCTCCTGATCAATGATGCCATATTTAGAGCTCGAGAATGTGAAATAAGTTTAGCTACAACATGAAAAATATTGGACAAAGGAATCAAGATTAAAAATAATGTATATGTTTTGAAGGAAGACAATGAAGAATGTCATTTGGGAAAACAAGATGAGTGTTTTTTGTGGCATAGAATACTATGGCATATAAAATTTGACCATATTATAAGACTCGGTAAAAAGGGAGTTGTAAGATATTTGTCTGAGATAATGAAGCCTCAAAATCCTATATGCAAGTCATGTCAAATGTGGAAACAAGCTCATGTTCTGTTCAATACTAAGGATAAGCTATCAACTAGCAATCCTTTACAACTAGTACACATGGATATGTGTGGACCTTCTAGAATAGAAGCACCTAGAGGTGAGAATTAGTTTATGCTAATAATAGATGATTATTCTATACTAACATGGGTAGCATTACTGAGAAATAAATCAAATTCTTTTGAGAAATTTAAGGTCTTAAAAGCATTGGCAGAGAACCAAACAGGTTGTAAGATAAAGTGCATACAGTTAGAAAAAGGATAAGAGTTTACATCAGATGAATTTGCATATTTATATGATGAACATGGAATAAATAAGCAATATGCCATTGCAGATACACCCCAGCGAAATGGATTTATTGAAAGGCAGAACAAGTCAGTATAGCAAATGGATAGAGCTAAGATTTATAAAAGGAGCATACCACAAACCTATTGGGTAGAAGTTATTCACACAGCAGTCCACATATTGAACAAGGCACATCTCAGACTTAATTGTGACAAGACACCCTCTGAGTTATGGCATAGAAAATCAACATCGATCAAACACTTCAAAGTGTTTGACAGTAAGTGTTATATTAAAAAAGATGATGAGAAATTAGGAAATTTTGATGTTATCGAAAATGAAGGAATCTTCTTGGGATAAAAAGCAAAGGGTACAGGTGCTGCAATAAAAGACTACATAAGATTGTAGATTTTATAGATGTGAAAATTGATGAGGAGCTACCTATCAAGAGCAATAATATATGCCTTATTAATCCCCCAAATCATCCAATCAGTGAAGAAGAGGAAGAACAAGTTGAAGATGTAGAGGAAACAAAGACTCATTCGAAAGCACCCTCGAGGTATGTAAAAAAGAACCATCTGAAATATCAAATTATTGGTAACAAAAATGCATGGGTTCAAATAATAAGGAAACTTGTTGAGACAACAGATGAAACTCATATTGTTATGTTGTCCATGAATGAATCAAAACACTTTTCTGAATCAAGCAAAG
Organism: Pinus albicaulis; assembly: GCA_034641835.2. NCBI lineage: Eukaryota > Viridiplantae > Streptophyta > Pinopsida > Pinales > Pinaceae > Pinus > Pinus albicaulis. The sequence continues at coordinate 1,501,805,313 of CM076581.1, forward strand.
GTGAGCACTAGATAGATGCCATGAATGAGGAACTGGACCAGATAGAAAAGAATGATACTTGGGAGTTGACATCAAGACCTGCAAAAAAAAACATCATAGGCACAATTTTTTTCTTCAAAAACAAGTTGAATGATTAAGGGAGGATTGTAAGAAACAAATCCAAGTTGGTATGTAAGGGTTATGCACAGGTAGAAGGGTTAGAATTTGAAGAAACATTTTCTCCAGTGGCAAGGCTAGAAGTAATCAAAATGTTTATTGCTTTTGCTTTTCACAAATACTTCAAAGTATATCAAATGGATGTGAAGCTTATCTTCTAAATGGATAGCCTAAAGAAGAAGTATATATCGAACAACTTGAAGGTTTCCTACTATCATATTGCACGTTAAAGAAGGCACCCTATGGTCTCAAACAAGCACCACAAGTATGGTATTCTTAGTTGGACAATTATCTTCAAAAACAAGGCTTCAAGAAAGGTACAGTTGATAGTAACTTTTACATAAAGTCAAATGATAAATAACTCCTAATTGTAGTTGTATGTGTTTATTTCAATGGTTTTCTAATAAAATGAAGCCATAATTTGAAATTTCAATGATGGAGAGCTTTCTTTCTTTCTTGGCACACAATTCATCTAAATTAAGAAGGCATGTTCATATCACAAGATAAATACTTAAAATAAATGTTGAAAAAGTTCAAAAGGGAGGATTTTTCCCATGTCACCACCCCCATGGTTGTTGGATGCAAGTTATGCAAGGATGATGAATCACTGGAAGTTGATCAAAAGTTGTATAGATCTAGGATAGGCAATCTATTATATATAATATCTTCAATACTAGACATAACGCTAACAGTTGGGTTAGTAGCAAGATATTCATCAACTCCAAAGCAAATTCATCTATTAGCAACAACAAAAAATATTCAGATATTTAAAAGGCACAACAGATTATGGACTGTGGTACCCAAAAGGAAAATACTTTTTACTGACAGACTACACAAATGTAGATTGGTCCAGCTACATAAATGATAGAAAAAGTACACGTGGTGATGCATTTTTCTTAGGAGAACCATTGGTTTCTTTGTTGAGCAAAAATCAAACCTCAGTCTCAATATCTACTACTGAAGTTGAATATATAGTAGCAACAACTTGTTTGCATACAAGTAATTTGAATGAAATAGACTATATAAGACATGAAGGTAACATACAAAGAACCAAGCTCTATCAAATGTGATAATACAAGTGCAATAAGCATATCAAAGAATTCAGTGCTACATTCTAAAACTAAACATATTCCTATAAGTTATCATTTTCTCAAAGAGCAAGTTGTTGAGAAAATTGTGAATTTGGAGTATATATCATCTAAAGATAATATAGACGATATATTCACCCAACCTTTGGAAAGAGAGCTATTTGAATATATAGAGAAAAAGTTGGGAATAGTCTCTTCTCCTCCTTCTGATTATTTTGACTTGAAAGAGGAATATCTAAGGATTGTACAAAACTTGAAAATGATGAATAATATGAGAGGGTGTTTCTGCAGTCATATGAACAGCAACAAGAACAAAAGGAGAATTACATATATGAAGAAGCTACATATATGAATCTACCTCATGTAATATGAAAGAGCTAATAGTAAAATGTATGATTGGGGTGTTTGAGAAAGAAGATTAAAAATACTACTTCCTCAAATTATCCTTTATAAAATGTATTCATCAAAAAAGTTAAAGTGTCATCTATAAGAGGAAGAAAAGGACGGAAACCTTCAAATCTAGCCAAGGAATCAAGTGTAAAGAAGATTAAAAGATACATATACAAAGTATTAAATTCAAAGGTAAAAAAAAACTACTAAAAGATACCTCATTGAACTGTCATTCAAAGACAATGCACGGATCACAAAATAAATTCACAAAGAAAAAAGAAAAAAATCAATATATCCAATATATTTAGCCGCCTTCATCATTCCAATGAATATATATTACCATAATCATAGAAGTGGAAAATATTGAAACAAATAACCCTAAGATTGCTAGAGTAGCATTCAGATAAATTGAATGCAGCAAAGAGACGATGTTTTACATATCTAAGGTGTCAATCAATCAACGCACTACCACGCAGAGGTTGAACCGCAAAATAGGAGGGGATTATAGGAATGTATTATTTCAAATAAATATTTCATGATAACATTAAATATGGCAATATATCACGAAAGGAATCCTAAGATCGCTAGAAAGAGTGTCGCCAAAGCATAAAATGACAAACAAAGCATCATTGCATAACTATTTTATGAGTAATATGTGGATGATAACATTATACTAATATTTCGAGTAGTTCCATAGAGAATCGTGGAATGAAACTCCACGATATCTACTATCAACACATTCCAGATTGACAAGTAAAAATTGCAAATACTTTTATGCCTCAAAGAAATAATAAATTTTTATTAATTGTTGTTTTTGAGGCACAAGTATGAAAAAAATAAAGCATGTTAACACTAGAATGTGACCACGTACAATAGTGAATATTCGATTGTTTAAAAAAAATCATCTTGTGTGGTTGAGAAGGAGATTACCCAATCAAAGGAGTTTGGAACTACTAAAACACATAAAGAAATATCACAATCTTTCAATCAATGCTATTTTAAGAAGATATATCAATGAATATGTGCTATGCAACGGTTGTAAGAATCCATGTACTATCTTTTCAAAGAAGAATTGGATTCTCTTCCTTCATTGTGAACAGTATGGATGTTCACACTATGTGGCACCTATCAAGGTTGGTTTTGTTTCTCATGTCACACGTCGTAAAACTGGCACTTAAAACTTGGATTTTAAAGATTGAAAGGGTTGTTACAATGTCACTATATGTAGTTTATCCTTGTACTTAAATTGAGAACTAGCTTGCATTATACTTTTGAATTTTTTTCCTTGAACAAATGAATTTCAATACTTTAGCCTCAATGGGAGCAGATATTGTAACCATAGAAAAGAAGAAATAAGCATTCCATATGTACAGAAGTAAACTACACCAACATTCATGTATGGTCACACTTTATGCATTCAACATGAACTATCAATGGAAACCAAAACCAATAGTCAACCTCAAAGACCATATGCCAGTGCAGAGAACTCTGAGACTATATCCACACAGAGATGGTATTTATTCACAGACGCTATATCCATACAGATAATAAATCCAACATATATAATATATCCAAGGAACCAGTATGACATGCACATATGTTTCCTAAAGAAACATCAATGATCAAGAACACGAATATAAGGTTGACCAACTTTGACAATGCCAACACACGCGGAAGAAGATTATATCGATAGAATTCTACCAAGAAGACTATAGCCTAAAGAGACCACAACATCCAAAGAACATGAATATATATTAAATTGAGGGGAGTTACAAGTGTGAACCTTTAGTAGAGCAAACCTTTAGTATGGCGTGCCAGGTAAGGATGTAACACGACTTCAATGAATATTCAGTAGAGCATACATTTAGTATGGCACGCCAAGTAAGGATGTAACACACCTTCAATGGTATGAGAAATTGAAATATAATGATCCAATGATATGTCAGCAGACAAGTATGAATGGTATGACAGTGATATGCAATGGAATAGTATGAATGGTATGATAGTGATATGCTAGTGAACCAATATCAATGGCATGACAGTGATATGCCAGCAGACCAGTATAAATGGTATGATGGTGATAGTATCAACGGTGGACCAAAGACATAGAGACGAAAAGAAAATAAATAAATAAACGCTTTATTTTTGTATTAACAAAAAAAAAAAAAAAGAGTACATTCTCTGAGCTTTCCTCATATAATATTTAATATTATAAGTATTTGTCTATGTATTCATATCTTTAATATTCTACTTTAGTCCACTATAACTGAGAGAGTGTTGGTTGTACGCGAAGAGTAATTTTGCTTCAAACTTGCACAGTACAAATATGCGCAGTTGGAAGTCTCCACAGAGCAATAACAGAGACTCTACGCACAATTCAAAAATGCACAGTTGGATGTATCCAGATAGAAATAACAGAGACTCTACGAAGAAGTGAAGGACTCAGGATTCAAGAGCATGCCATGTGTGAATGTTGCAAAGTAAAACTTACCTCGTTCAGTGTGTATTAAATAGGTTTGGAACATTATAACGCCTACAAGATCTAGAACGTTATGAGACAACTTGCATCACATAGTCAAGTACGACAAAGTGATTTCAGAGGATGACAGAGCAGAGGGTGCTAAAGAATACCAAATGATGTTAAACTATGCAATGATTATGTGCCTGGAACTATATTTCTGCGGATCAGCACAAAATATTGGTATTGATGCCTAGGTGTTACAATTAACAGGTGATTGTTTAGGAATAAATATAATTAAGGAGAAATATGCAAGGAAGTTACCACAACCCATTTCGAGTATACATGTATGTGATATCCAAGTGTTTTTTTCATTTTATAGGATTACAAGAAATGGTAGGCTACAAAACTGAAGAAATTCAAAGTTGGAGCAAATGGTTGTGTGCAATGTATGGTCATGTGCAAAATTGGAACGTATTGTAGTGATCTACTATGACTATATGGCACTAAAAATAAGAATGATCTCCATGGAAGTTTGGTTTCCCACGTCGCATGTCTCTAAATACAGGATTTCTCACTGCATAGACAATATTGGAATTAATCATCACATATTCACAATGCTTGAGAAGGTTGGTTATATATTTTCTCTTGCTTCAAAGGTCAAAATGGAAGCAATAGAAATGAGATTAAAATAAGTTTACATTGTGAATTTGGTGTGATGAAATCTTGAAATTCTCTGTGCATTTGTACTCAAGGAGAACTATCATTCGAAGCGAGAAGAGACACGGAGGAGTACTTCCCAGGTCAAAAGCAGCGCATGAAGTAGCCAGTGATTTATATGCAGAGAATTCACACTCCTTCAAATACTAATCCAAATATTTCATATTAATGGTATTGTGGTTTATTGTAAAGTTGATGACGAACTTGCAATTGTGAATTTGTTCTTTAACCATGCATAAGAACCCGAGTAAATATGACTGTGGTTTTTCTCATTGAAGTTTGTGAAATCACTAAAAGTACATCTCCTTGTTGATTTTCATCAAAAATTGAACCCTTTTCAATATTATTTATGTTGAGTTTACATTTGCAAGAAGCACTATATAGTAAAATAATATATGTTAAATTTACATTTCCAAGCCATATAATGCAATCATCATTGTTGGCTCATATTATTCTAGTTTTTTCTAATATTACAGGTCCATTTGTCTTGACTTATCTTCAAATTCAAAAATGAAGAGGTAGAACTCAAAGAGCCTTGGAATATAAATAGGCAACCTTTCACTTCAAATTCCTGCATTGGAATACAAATAGCCAGCAAACTATGAATATAAAAATATGTTTTTTGAATGATAGTGTTGTTGATGAATTTAAATTTTTGGGAGAACCACTTTACGAACTGATTTGCAAAGAGAGAATGTGGAATTAGAACACATGTGAATTAGAATTAAGGAGGAAGATCAGGAGATAGAATTTGTAAAGAGAGAAGAGAAATATTACAAAACAAGACTAGAGAAAATAAGAATTCATTAATTAATACCAAGTAACCCAACTTATTAAAACTTTTATGCATCAAGGGATTGTTGTCTCCTTTCAGGTAGTAGCCTAAAAAATAGCATGTTAGAGCCTATAGAAGAGGGAGTAGGAGCTTCCTAGCAAGTTGTAGAATAAAATCGAGGTAGAAGCCTAATGTTGGTACAAGCCTACAAAAAATTGATTAAAAAAAGGGAGTCAGTGTTTGTATTTACATTACAACAACTGAAATTCGTGCTTTTTTTCTTTTTATGGGTTTCAACTTATATCTGTGTCTCGTGTGTTGTATGAGTTGCTTGAATGTTTTCTTGTAAATTCATGGATAATTGTTGGACACATACATAAATATTCTGATACATCAAATAAAAGGTTAAAATGTTAAACATATATATAACTTTGTTAATTCATTAAAGAAAAAGTTAAAAGGATATCAAAATAATTTGAAATTGGTTATTTAGAAGACATAATTACTGATTCACCCCCCCCCCTCATTTGAATAATTGCCTATTTTTCAACAAATAAATGGAATCGACAATGGATGTTGTGTTCACAAACCCAAAAACCTCTCCATGAACCAACTAGAACACTTTTTTTGCTCTACAAATTTGTTCTTCATCAAATGGAGCTTCGATTTACTTGATTGCACAGATGCTCAAAATCTTGTCTCTATTGTTGGATGTCAAGAATTCCATCTCTCAAATTCTCAAGCCAAATAGGTGCCCATATTTCACATGCCAAACTACACTAAGGCATAATACACTTGGTTATCAATGCATGTCACTCCCCAAATTTTCCAAGGTCAACCAATCTAGATGGTGCCTGATTTTCCACGCCAAAAATAAAGGTATTCATTGTTTCTTTGTCAAACATGTAGTATTTGTGATTTTCAAAGATGACATTTAAATGAGGGTTGTTTCTTGTAAAAAAAAGAGTAAATTAAGTTCCATTCCTAGCATGGTAAACATAAATAAAATAAAACATTTTCCCTCCTTTAATACTTAAAAATAAAATAAACATGAACCTTTGGACCTCTACCATGAGCTCTTCCCTGCCATCAAAGTTTACTTTATCTTAAAGGTAGTACAAACATTCTCTAAACCACAGTTAAATTTCATGATGCACCTAATTCTACATACCAATAAAATGGCAAACTAATATGATGCTCTCTTGGCCATCAAAAACATAGAATTCCAACAACTCCTTTGTATGCCTTGTAACATGAGCCTACTCCAAGCCCTCCTTGGATTTTTTTATCAACCAACTTATTTCTATAATGTTTCTTCATATGGCCCTCCTTGCCACAATAAATATATGATGTTCTTTAAAATGTTAGTTGCATCATCCCCATTGTCTTTCCCCTTCTTCCCCACTCACCTTTGTCCTTAATATTGACTACAAAGAGTTGTTTTGTACCATCTACTAAACTACAACAATTAAACGAATTTTCCATGTACATAGTTATAAGATTTTATAGCACAACTATTGAAACTTTACATCAATGTTTTGTGGTAATTTTCAAAGACACAACAAAGCGTGTGATAAGTTTTTCAACATGATTACCACCATGCTCTCTTTTGTTTTTCGATAAATTGTCAACAACTATTTTGTAATAGCCTTAGTTTTGAGTAAAGGTTCTTGCAATGATGCGCGCTCATCTATTGAACCAGACAGATCATTCTGGGTTGAACTTCTGCTCAGAGAGAAATTATGTACAGGAGAAATTGAAAGCGTGGGGGAAGCACTTTAACCTAGAAGAGCTTCATTGGGAAGATGAGAATTTAATTCGGGAAACTTGTCCTAGATTTCTCTAAAAGATCAAAGAAAAAAACCAAGGATGGTGTTTCGCTTGAAGGGGGGGAGATGTAACACCCCTCGGTTACATGTAAATATTTGATTTACATTACGACAGAAATTGGAAAAAACTGCCTAACATGAATGTTTATTTTAACTTTATTAATTTAAAATTTGGTTATGGTTACCAAAGGAATACTGAAGGGAAATTATACTAAGTGAGAGTTTAACTTCCAGAGGGTTAAAGAGACATTTATTCCTCTCCCTAGAGATAAATTATATCATTCAGGGAAAAGGGAGCCAAGAGGGTGAGAGGGAAAACTACTGAGGCAACCTAGAGACTTGGAACCTCATGGGAGGAGGTCCAAGGGAGGAAATTAATTCATTCCTCAAACAGGACATTGTTGAGGAAGGGAAGGACACTGCAAAAAAGGTATTCTTGATTTGGTTGGCTAGTGGAATACCCTGTTAGACCTTTAAGGTCTGAATAACCTAGACATACCTTGTGTGGTTAGAAAGCTCTAGGTGGACTTGTTTGGTCCTTGTCAAAATAATTACTCTGGAAAGTGGACTAGCTCGAGGGGAGCGCAGGCAACGATACTTGAACTCGTTGGTTGGGTGGAGCAATATTTTCTCCTCATAAATCATGTGGCGGTCAAACACTGTTGGAACTAGATAAGTATTCTGCTACTGTGTTGAGTTTCTATTAGAATAGAAATTGTTCTTACCATGTTTGTTATATATTTATTGAATATTAATGGATGTATTGTGGTAAAATTCTAAATTCTAGAAGGATATAAATGTTTTAGCATTGATTGTTTACTGAAATATATATATATATATAGAGAGAGAAGTAACCAAAGTTCATGAATAAGGGCACAGACTCGGTTAGTTCCAAGTTGGAACAGGGCTTAGCCCGTTAGCCTGGAACTATCACAAGTCCTGCAATAAACTTTGGAAAATAATAGATTGACAACTATACATTGTATATGAATAAGTGTTAGCAGATGCCCATATGGAAATAGTATATGTATGAAAATCATATACAGAACAAACAATTATTCATATTGGCCTACCAAGAAACTATAAGTTGAAAGCTTCAACAAGAAATATGAAATTCATAGAAAGTAAGCAGTTAGATTCCATAAGCGTTGGTCAAAAGCTACGAAACCACAAGTTTGGAGAAATTAATTGTTCAAGAAACAAATTTATATATTATTCAGTAATAGTATAATACATTATCAAGGGAAATCGAGAATTTATGTTACCACAAGAAAAAATAGTCATTTCAATACATTTCTATTTCTATAAATAATAATGTTATCATGATCGCCAGATGTGGGTGACAGGACGCGCACGAATGAAACGGTTTCTTCCCATGATCGGGCTGATGAAGACCTGCACCACCAGATTTTACCTGGTGTGGAATCTCCCCTCTACAATAATTTACATGAGTTCCATGATGCATCTGATCCACTGCCATACCCTGAATCACATGCCACACCATGATAAATGTCGCATCCTGCACCTACTAGCGTGTAACAATAATGCACAGCATCTGTGCTTGTGCCACAGGTCTTCAAAAAGCAAGGTCCCTCCTCATTGTGCTATCCTCAAGCTGTTCATGTTGGTTTCCAGAGCTCTCTATTCCCCCTTATTTATTTTGTTGATGTGTACGTCTCTTCGATATTTTCACCAGAGGTGCGCCCTTCCCCCTACATGTCTCCATACTAGCGCCAGGCTACCAGGCACCTACCTCGTTGCGCACCCCAAGGGTACGCACTCCCCCCTGATTTTTCGTGCCTTCATAGACCCCTCTGGTTGTGTGCTTTTAGTGGCAAACCCCCTCGCCCTCCTCCCCCCCCAAAACTGCACACCCCCTCCTGCACTGTGCTCATTTGCACACATCCTTTCCTCGCACCTATGTTGAGAGTTCCCCTGAAGCACAAGTATCCGTGTGTACACCAGCCCCCAATCCTTAGCTGCTCCTCCCCCCCCCCTGGCTTCGCGTCAGTGCCAAAGGATTGGGGGAGGCCAAATAGGCGCCTTCCCAGGACGTTATCAGTGAGGTCAAGGCAACCATTTGGAATCCTTCAAGGGCTCCTCTTCCGGTAGCCACGACAGGGAAGTATATCCACGCCCTGTGCATACCCAAGAGGAGGATGCCCCAGCTCAGGTTACTCAGAGGGGCAGAAGGGGACCTAGGAAATCCACCTTAACGCACCACGAGCATTCTACTCCTTGAAAATATGAGCCTTTTCTAGTACAAGAGACTGCATGGGAAGACACTAATGTATGGATCATGGACTCAGAGGGTGTTTGGACACGTGTACCGGATTTTAAGTACCCAGTTGCTCCCATTCTCTGTCCACCTGCCTCAAAGCCCCCGCGCCTGCCAACTGCTGAGGAGGAAGCCATAGCACAGGAGTACGAATGTCGTGTCAAGGAGGACCCTGTTAACGATGATGATGTTGGAACACCATGACTACGAGGTCGCACGGCTCTTTTATGTTTTCTATTATTTTAGTGCATATTCTAGAACTTTTTTTTTCATGTGTCAAGGCACACCTTGTAATTTTTTACTGTCTGAAGCTACTACAGGGTTGTTTTCCTCCCAGGAGGCAGCCCCATACCTGTGGTACTCTGAAAGCAATGAAGGCTGGTATTGGCAAAGCGCAGATTACCAATTCAGCCTGTCTATGTAATGTTTCTCTTTGAATTAATATGTTTCTCTTTGGATTAAAATAACTTACCAAAAAAAAAAAATGTTAGCATGACAAGAAATTGGTCATGACAAAAGCCTTTGTTTATTTTAATGAGGGTGGTCTACAATCAATGTGCAAAGGCATAATACAATTAAAGGCTAATAATACAGTTACAAACCAAAGTAATTAGGAACCATTGAATGAAATCAATCTAAGACTGGGTCGGTGGCCATAATAAAAAATCTATTAGTCTAATTGAACATTCTAGAAACCTTAGTTCTTATTTGAGATCACTTGTAGCAAAGGGTAAATGAAATACTAAGTTAAATAAAACTTGGGAGGATAAGCAATGAATATAACCCTCGCTTCGACGATAGTATCAGTAGGTACTTGTACATTAGCAATAAAGAAGAATTTAAAAAAAAAAACAAGAGGAAGGATAAATTGGAAACTACGGGAAATATTGATGAAGGTTGCAATTGAATGAGCACCTGAAGGCGATCTACAACGAACTCCAAGGAGATACCCTGTGAGCATCATAAAAAAAAATTAACTCAAGACTTAAGTTCTAACTTGTAGCAGTATAAGAAATTTTCCAAGGAAGCAGTACATATTACCTTGGCTCATTACTAAAAAGAAGAATGTGTATGCAGTTTGAACCAATCATGGCACCCTCGAAGCCCTAGTAGCTTCACCAGTTTAGCTGAGGAAAAAAAAAGAAATTAATGGTGCAATGAACAAGATGAAACAAGCATTGAATATGAAAACTGAATCATAATGACCAAGATAATTGATACTTCCAGGACAGGCAGCTCCATTTTTTACGGAACCATTAAAGTTATGAACCGTAGAGTTATAATTACAATATCTAAGTTATTTATTGGAGCTACAAGTCTGTAAATTTGATAATATCCTAAGGAGAATGGATAAGTGATTTAGTTGTATTCCATTATCTATAAGGAGACCCTTAGTCTCTAGGCGAACGATACACCTACAATAACCTTGTGTTAACAGCCCTTCGGGGAAAGAATATATATATATATATATATATATATTAAGGAAATGGGTAGTGATGAAATTGTTATGGGTAGACCCGAAACATATGGTGGTCAAAGCTGACATCCACTGTAAAATTTATCTCATACATCCATTACCAACAGCTAGAGGAAGAAAGCTCGATCATGTTAAAATAAAAAAGGGAGATTCAAAATCATACCTGCTCTAGAAAGACTGCAAAACAAATAGATTCTCAAACCGAGGAAGCAAAAAAGTTGCAGAGCTGATTTTCTTTTCCAGGGAAGAAATGGTCAAATGACCTCTAGAACCGTCGACCTGGAACCCTCCTCAAAATCAAGGTGGTCGCTAAAAATTTTGCATTGAGTTACAGAACACAGAGAACCCTAACCTAAAATTTGTAAATCGTCAAGGAGGGCACCATGGAAGAGAGATGGTGGTTACTCTAACCACATTCTTGCCTTTAATCATAAGATTGTAAAGCTGGAAACGCCATCGTTGATCGTCTGAATAGATCCCAAGGTTCATGTCTCCCTCTGATGGATGACAGTTGGGCATTCTAAAGGGTCCAGTCCATGAGGACTACCCCTACATTATTAATAAACTCTTATATATATTCTGACATTAAACTCATGATAACCAGTTTATGAGGTTGATAATTATAAAACAACTAATCAATGTAAATTAAATTAAGTATGCCGGTATGTGATAGAACAACCTTTGATGATAATAAACAAACTTTGACTAGTGTTAAAGAGTTATGAACTCGGTAGTTTAACCCTTGAAGTAGATGCCTCATGTTGTGATAGTGATATCCGCATTATACCATTAATCATGAAATGTTGCTACAAATCATAATAACGAAAATAACTAGTAAAAAGGAAAACTTAATTAAGTGATCATTCATGTTTCATGTTAATTAATAAGGTTATATATATATAATAAAGGTATTTACATGTTGCTATGAGATATGTTACAGATTGTATTACAATACAAACTCTTGTAAATTCATATTTTTATAAAATAAATTTATTATTAATGTAATATATGACTAACATTTTCATTAATATTTAGCTAAGCTGGACCTGGTTGTAACTACCAAAAGGAATTACGTTGACAGTTCCTTAACATTATTCGTCAACATTCTTCGTCTATATGGTGGTATGGTTTAAAAGACTCATTTTTCTTGGGAAATATCAAGAATTAGTTACAATCTACTTTTAAAGCTCATAAAACTAAATGTAAGGAAGGTGCTAGAATAGGGGAATGAAAGTGGAGTTTCACGAAGGAAAAAACCTTATATTGAGAAGAAAACTTGCAAATGAATTTGCAGAGACACTACTAGCAAATAATTGGATATGGAGGCGGAAGCTATGAAAACAAAGGAAAGATTATTCAAACAAAAGATAAGTGTTCTATGCATTGAATTCTTAAGGGATTGCATGGCTAAATTAATCGTGTGAAATTGCATGATTTATTTGACTAGAAATTAAGTCAGCATGGTTATTGTTTTAAAATATTTGTCTCTATTTTTATGCATAAAATGGGTTAAAAAGCACATAAGTCTTGCATGTATAAATATAGAGATCTGTGTTAGTTCATGAAAAATATTAAATGAGAATCATGTGTATAAAAAGACAAATAGCCAAGCTTCTTGAAATAATATGTGATTTCTTTTAATAGTTTTATTGAAAAAGGAATACATGTTAAATGCACAAAGTTAATCATTATTCTTCCAAGGTTTCTTGAGAAAGAAACACTTATATGCATGAAAAGAAAAGTTATCGTGTTATATTTTCTCAGAAAATAAATATGCACTTGCATGTACGGAACAACTTTGGCATTAGATTTCTTAGAAACAAAACACATGTGAAACCTACACACAAAAAGATTAAAGAAATCATAATATTTTTCATAAAAAGAATGTATGTTAACTTTTCTTATGAAAGGAGAGAATAAAGTATTTCATTAAAGAAAAGATTGCCAGGAAATAATGAGAGAATTAAATTATTAATTTCCTTAGAGATATTAGCATGGTTCCTATAGACACTTAATAGGAATATGTGGACAGTAATAATATCCATTATATTGGAATTCTTGAAATAAATTTATATATTAATTCTTGAAAATGAAATATTTAAGTGAAATGTATTTACACACATTATCAGATTCTTGGAAAAGAGAAAGTTTTATTAGATTAATTTTCTTGGAAGGGTTTTCACGAATTCGTATGCATATATTACCCATATTGTTTATTTAAACATTGCAAGGATTTGAATGCAGAAAGACTTGCATGGGAGTTTTTCTCATGAATGAATGAAAAATAAATATTGTTTTTCTTAAAAGATGCATATGAATCTTGTTCATACAAGAACAAGAACGCATGCTTGTTTCTTGAAAATATTATGTGCATATAAGGGTCATTATGTTAAAAAAAACACATGTTGCATGCATAAAAGGGTAGTCATTGTGATATAGAAAATATGTTTTTGTGTGTAGATAAATAAAGTCATTATGTTAATTTTCTTAAAAAGATTGTCTCGTTAGATGAATTTTGTTAATTTCTTGATTTAGATGCAAAAAGGTTAAGTTAACATTGTTATTATTGCCTATTTTTTATGCATAAAAGATGGTTATATATGGTAATTTCTTGAAAGGGAAGCATGAAAAACTTTCATGTAGAAAAATAAAGAAACAAGATTATATTAACTTATTTTTTAGAAAGAAATATGTATTTGTTTACTTGAAAATAATAGCTAATGATGATAGAATTCTGGAGAAGGGAATATGTGTTACGCATATTAAATAAGGGTTATTATGATAAGCTCTTGCATGCACAAAGAATAGTCATTGTGTTATATAGATATGTTTTTTGCATGGATATAAGAATTATTGAGCTATATTTATTTCAAAAAATTATATGTGATTATTTTATGCTATTGTAATCATTATCTTAGTATTTTTTGGAATAATATGTATATGCATGCAAGATTTTGCTAGCTTTCATTTGGAAAGAATATGCATTCGCATGCGGGAACTGACAACATGTTGTGCTAGCCTACATTAGAAAATATCATTTTGGAAAGTATATGCATTTGCATGCATAGGAACAACATTCATTTTGTTAGTTTTCTTTACGCATTTGCATGCACCAAAAGTAATAGCTGAAGGGCTAGTTATTTTGATAAAATTTATGTGATTCGCATGCACGAATATCATAATTGATGTGTTAGTTTTCTTTAAAGGAATGTTTGGACAGTTGTAGTGATTTGTCTTGCAAGCATGTGTGCTTGTGTAAAGGAAATATTAGTTAATGTGGTATTTATTTTAAAGACATGTTTTAATAGTTACATGTTTATAACTAGCACATATGCAGTGATGTTAAAGGAAGCATGTCGCGATATTTTGCTTGCAATTCATTAATGTACATGAATAGATGGTGAAGCATCACTAGTATAGATTTATGAATTGGTTCATTAATACTTTATATAATTATGATATCAACGTGTGTTGACGACAACAATGGCATGAAAGGATGGTGACTTGTGCAAAGGATAGATTATATTTAAGGTCCACTGAAGGAATAACCAGACCACAAAGATATAAAGATTGAATATTTGTGGGTAAACGATATTATGATGATTGTAATAGCTTTAAGCTAGATATTTTGTATTTAAATGAAATTTTCTTGTAGGATTTTTTGAAAATGGTTAAGGATTGGAATCTCTTATAATCCATTGAGTGAGGGGTGAACACCCTCACAAACTTTTAATAATAAAATTAAACGTTTTTTGGTTTTCACCCTATGGGGTTTCCAGGGTATATCGATGTCTAATGATGTGGTTGTTTGTTGTGCTACTTTTATGTTGTGGATTCTTTACATGAGCAGATGTTTATAATATCAAGTGCGTGATTAACAAATCTAGTTAAAAAAATCATGAAAAAAATATGCAATGTTACATTAGAAAGTTTATGTCAATATGTGACAATAGTGGTTGTTAATGGTTATGTAACTTACTATTCTTCTACTAAAGTTACTCTATGTAATGATGAAGATTATATATAATGGTTAATGAGTAATTTGGAATAGTAATTTCGATAGTTACCCACGAGTAAATTGTGTAAAACTTTTCTAACTCCATACATTTTCATGCGAGGTTAGTGGGGGATGTTACAACTGGTATCGGCGTTGAAGGTTGCAGCATTGACGCATTTGGGGATTTTTAAGCGGAAAAGATATCGAGGTATGCTAGAAAAGGGCATCAACTCAAGTATAAGTCTAAAAATCTACATATTGATATATGCAGTAGACTACTTTTGAGGTATGATTCATGTTTATCACTGCGTTGAGAGTAGTAAGTAATAAAGTTTGTTGCATAATTGTGTTCATGACATTTGAATATCGATGAGGATGAAGAATAATAAAACATCTATTACACCTATGAACAATCTTGAACACTCACTAAGGAAAGAGAGAATCAACTACCAACCTTTGCAGATATGAAAGTATTAAAGATACATTTAATGAACATGATTAAAATTACAATGCACTGCTTATAATGGGTGAATGCATGAATGTAAAATATGGGTAATTTCTTTGAAGAGGACGATAAGAGTGCTTTAAAATAACATTGGAAGAACCTGTATAAATGTTACAAATGAACATTTATCTTCAAATTCAAAAATGTGAAACCTCTTGTCTTGACTTATCTTCAAATTCAAAGATGAAGAGGTAGAACTCAAAGAGCCTTGGAATATAAAGAGGCAACCATTCACTTCAAATTCCTGCATTGGAATACAAATAGCCAGCAAAATATGAATATAAAAATATGTGTTTTGAATGATAGTGTTGTTAATGAATTTGAATTTTTGTGAGAACCACTTTACGAACTGCTTTGCAAAGAGAGAATGTGGAATTAGAACAGATGTGAAGTAGAATTAAGAAGGAAGAGCAGGAGATAGAAGTTGTAAAGAGAGAAGAGAAAGATTACAAAACAAGTCTAGAAAAAAGAACAATTCATTAATAAATACCAAGTAACCCAACATATTAAAACTTTATGCATCAGGAGATTGTTGTCTCCTTTCAGGTAGTAGCCTGAAAACTAGCATGTTAGAGCCTATAGAAGAGGAAGTAGGAGCTTCCTAGCAAGTTGTAGAATAAAATCGAGGTAGAAGCCTAATGTTGCTACAAACCTACAAAAAATTGATTAAAAAAAGGGAGTGAGTGGTTGTATTTACATTACAATAACTGAAATTCGTGGTTTTTTTCTTTTTATGGGTTTCAACTTATATTTGGTGTCTCGTGTGTTGTATGAGTTGCTTGTATGTTTTCTTTTAAATTCATGGATAATTGTTGGACACGCACATAAATATTCTAATACATCAAATAAAAGGTTAAAATGTTGAACATATATATAACTTTGTTAATTCATTAAAGAAAAAGTTAAAAGGATGTCAAAATAATTTGAAATTGGTTATTTAGAAGACACAATTACTGATTCACCCACCCCCCCCCCACCCCTCATATGAATAATTGCCTATTTTTCAACAAATAAAAGGAATCGACAATGGATGTTGTGTTCACAAACCCAAAAACCTCTCCATGAACCAACTGAAACACTTTTTTTGCTCTACAAATTTGTTCTTCATCAAATGGAGCTTCCATTTACTTGATTGCACATATGCTCAAAATCTTGTCTCTATTGTTGGATGTCAAGAAGTCCATCTCTCAAATTCTCGAGCCAAATAGGTGCCCATATTTCACATGCCAAACTACACTAAGGCATAATACACATGGTTATCAATGCACACTCCCCAAATTTTCCAAGGTCAACCAATCTAGATGGTGCCTGATTTTCCACACCAAAAATAAAAGTATTCATTGTTTCTTTGTCAAACATGTAGTATTTGTGATTTTCAAAGATGACATTTAAATGAGGGTTGTTCCTTGTAAAAAAACAAGAGTAAATTAAGTTCCATTCCTAGCATGGTAAACTAAAATAAAATACAACATTTTCCCTCCTTTAATACTTAAAAATAAAATAAACATTCCTTTGGACCTCTACCATGAGCTCTTCCCCGCCATCAAAGTTTACTTTATCTTAGAGGTAGTACGAACATTCTATAAACCATATTTGTTAATCATTTTAAATTTCATGATGCACCTAATTTTACATACCAATAAAATGGAAAACTAATATGATTCTCTCTTGGCCATCAAAAACATAGAATTCCAACAACTCCTTTGTATGCCTTGTAATATGAGCCTACTCCAAGCCCTCCTTGGATTTTTTTATCAACCAACTTATTTCTATAATGTTTCTTCATATGGCCCTCCTTGCCACAATAAATATATGATGTTCTTTAAAATGTTAGTTGCATCCTCCCCATTGTCTTTCCCCTTCTTCCCCACTCACCTTTGTCCTTAATATTGACTAAAAAGAGTTGTTTTGTACCATCTACCAAACTACAACTATTAAACGAATTTTCCATGTACATAGTTATAAGAGTTTATAGCACAACTATGAAACTTTACATCAATGTTTTGTGGTAATTTTCAAAGACACAACAAAGCGTGTGATAAGTTTTTCAACGTGATTACCACCATGTTCTCTTTTGTTTTTCGATAAATTGTCAACAACTATTTTGTAATATCCTTAGTTTTGAGTAAAGGTATCTTGCAATGATGCGCGCTCATCTATTGAACCAGACATATCATTCTGGGTTGAACTCCTGCTCAGAGAGAAATTATGTACAGGAGAAAGTGAAAGCGTGGGGGAAGCACTTTAACCTAGAAGAGGTTCATTTGGAAGATGAGAATTTAATTCGGGAAACTTATCCTAGATTGCTCTGAAATATCGAAGAAAAAAACCAAGGATGGTGTTTCGCTTGAGGGGGGGAGATGTAACACCCCTCATTTACATGTAAATATTTGATTTACATTTCCGATAGAAATTGGAAAAAACTGCATAACATGAATGTTTATTTTAACTTTATTAATTTAACATTTGGTTATGGTTACCAAAGGAATACTGAAGGGAAATTATACTAAGTGAGAGTTTAACTTCCAGGCAGTTAAAGAGATATTTATTCCTCTCCCTAGAGATAAATTATATCATTCAGGGAAAAGGGAGCCAAGAGGGTGAGAGGGAAAATTACTAAGGCAACCTAGAGACTTGGAACCTCATGGGAGGAGGTCCAAGGGAGGAAATTAATTGATTCCTCAAACAGGACGTTGTTGAGGAAGGGAAGGACGCTGCCAAAAAGGTATTCTTGATTTGGTTGGCTAGTGGAACACCCTGATAGACCTTTAAGGTCTAAATAACCTAGACATACCTTGTGTGGTCAGAAAGTTCTAGGTGGACTCGTTCGGTCCTTGTCAAAATAATTGCTCTGGAAAGTGGACTAGCTCAAGGGGAGTGTGGGCAACGATACTTGAACTAATTGGTTGGGTGGAGAAATATTTTCACCTCAGAAATCATCTGGCGGTCAAAAAGTGTTGGAACTAGATTAGTATTCTGCTACTGTGTTGAGTTTCTATTAGAATAGAAATTGTTCTTACCATGTTTGTTATACATTTATTGAATATTAATGGATGTATTGTGGTAAAATTCTAAATTCTAGAAGGATATAAATGTTTTAGCATTGATTGTTTACTGAAATATATATATAGAAGTAACCAAAGTTCATGAATAAGGGCACAGATTCGGTTAGTTCCAAGTTGGAACAGGTCTTAGCCCATTAGCCTGGAACTGTCACAAGTCCTGCAATAAACTTTGGAAAATAATAGATTAACAACTATACATTGTATATGAATAAGTGTTAGCAGATGCCCATATGGAAATAGTGTATGTATGAAATTCATATACAGAATAAACAATTATTCATATTGGCCTACCAAGAAACTATAAGTTGAAAGCTTCAACAAGAAATATGAAATTCATAGAAAGTAAGCAGTTAGATTCCATAAGCGTTGGTCAAAAGCTATGAAACCACAAGTTTGGAGAAATTAATTGTTCAAGAAGAAAAATTATATATTATTCAGTGATAGTATAATACACTATCAAGGGAAATCGACTCTTTATGTTACCACAAGAAAAAAAAAATCATTTCAATACATTTATATTTCTATAAATAATAATGTTATCATGATCGCCAGATGTGGGTGACAGGACGCGCACGAATGAAACGGTTTCTTCCCACGCATGAGCTGAAGAAGACCTACACCGCCATATTTTATCTGGTGTGGAATCTCCCCTCTGCAATAATTTACATGAGTTCCATGATGCATCTGATCCACTTCCATACCCTGAATCACATGCCACACCATGATAAATGTCGCATCCCGCACCTACGAGCATGTAACAATAATGCACAGCATGTGTGCTTGTGCCACAGGTCTTCAAAAGGCAAGGTCCCTCCTTATTATGCTATCCTCAAGCTGCTCATGTTGGTTTCCAGAGCTCTCTATTCCCCCTTAGTTATTTTTTTGATGTGTAAGTCTCTTCGATATTTTCACCAGAGGTGTGCCCTTCCCCCTACGTGTCTCCATACTAGCACCAGGCTACTAGGCACGTACCCCGTTTCCTTCATAGACCCCTCCGGTTGTGCGCTTTCAGTGGCAAACCCCCTCGCCCTCCTCCCCCCAAACTGCACACCCCCTCCTGCACTGTGCTCATTTGCACACATCCTTTCCTCGCACCTCTGTTGAGAGTTCCCCTAAAGCACAAGTATTTGTGTGTACACCAGCCCCCAACCCTTAGCTTCTCCCCCCCCCCCCCCCCCCCCCCCCCCCGCCCCCCCCCCCCCCCCATGGCTTTGTGTCAGCGCGAAAGGACCATTGTGGGAGGCTAAAGAGGCGCCTGCCCGGACGTTATCAGTGAGGTCAAGGCAACCATTTGGAATCCTTCAAGGGCTCCTCTTCCGGTAGCCACGACAAGGAAGTATCTCCACGCCCTGCGCGTACCCAGGAGGAGGATGCCCCAACTCAGGTTACTCAGAGGGGCAGAAGGGGACCCAGGAAATCCACCTTAGCACACCAGGAGCATCCTACTCCTCGCAAATATGAGCCTCTTCTGGTACAAGAGACCACATGGGAATACACTGATGTATGGATCATGGACTCAAAGGGTGTTTGGACATGTGTACCAAATGTTGAGTACCCGGTTGCTCCCATTCTCTCTCCACCCGCCTCAAAGACCCCGTGCCTACCAACTGCTGAGGAGGAAGCCATAGCACAGGAGTATGGATGTTGCGTCAAGGAGGACCCTGTTACCGATGATGATGTTGGAACACCATGACTGCGAGGTCGCATGGCTCTTTTATGTTTTCTATTATTTTAGCGCATATTATAGAACTTTTTCTTTCATGTGTCAAGGAACACCTTGTAATTTTTTACTGTCTGAAGCTACTACAGGGTTGGTTTCCTCCCAGGAGGTAGCCCCATACTTGTGCTACTCTGAAAGCAATGAAGGCTGGTATTGGCTAAGCGCAGCTTACCAATTCAGCCTGTCTATGTAATGTTTCTCTTTGAATTAATATGTTTCTCTTTGGATTAAACTAACTTACCAAAAAAAAATGTTAGCATGACAAAACCCTTTGTTTATTTTAATGAGGGTGGTCTACAATCAATGTGCAAAGGCATAATACAATTACAAGCTAATAATACAGTTACAAACCAAAGTAGTTAGGAACCATTGAATGAAATCAATCTAAGACTGGGTCAGTGACCAAAATAAAAAATCTATTAGTCTAATTGAACATTCTAGAACCCTTAGTTCTTATTTGAGATCACTTGTAGCAAAGGGTAAATGAAATACTAAGTTAAAGAAAACTTGGGAGGATAAGCAATGAATATAACCCTCGCTTCGACGATAGTATCAGTAGGTACTTGTACATTAGCAATAAAGAAGAATAAAAAAAAAAACAAGAGGAAGGATAAATTGGAAACTACAGGAAATATTGATGAAGGTTGCAATTGAATGAGCACCTAAAGTTGGTCTAGAACAAACTCCAAGGAGATACCCTGTGAGCATCATAAAAAAAATTAACTCAAGACTTAAATTCTAACTTGTAGCAGTATAAGAAATTGTCCAAGGAAGCAGTACATATTACCTTGGCTCATTACTAAAAAGAAGAATGTGTATGCAGCTTGAACCAATCATGGCACCCTCAAGGCCCTAGTAGCTTCACCAGTTTAGCTGAGGAAAAAAAAAAGCAATTAGTGGTGCAATCAACAAGATGAAACAAGCCTTGAATATGAAAACTAAATCATAATGACCAAGATAGTCGATACTTCCAGGACGGGCAGCTCCATTGTTGACGGAACCATTAAAGTTATGAACCGTAGAGTTATAATTACAATATCTAAGTTATTTATTGGAGCTACAAGTCTGTAAATTTGATAGTATTTTAAGGAGAAAGGATAAGTGATTTAGTAGTATTCCATTATCTATAAGGAGACCCTTGGTCTCTGGGCGAACGACACACCTGCAATAACCTTGTGTTAACAACCCTTCGGGGAAAGAATAATATATATATATATATATTACTAATAGTAATTAAGGAAATGGGTAGTGATGAAATTGTTATGGGTAGACCCAAAACATATGGTTGTCAAAGCTGACATCCACTGTAAAATTTATCTCATACATCCATTACCAACAGCTAGAGGAAGAAAGCTCGATCATGTTAAAATAAAAAAGGGAGAGTCAAAATAATACCTGCTCTAGAAAGACGGCAAAACAAATAGATTCTAAAATCGGGGAAGCAGAAAAGTTGCAGAGCTGATTTTCTTTTCCATGGAAGAAATGGTCGAATGACCTCTAGAACCGTCGACCTGGAACCCTCCTCAAAATCAAGGTGCTCACTAAACAGTTTGCATTGAGTTACAGAACACGAAGAACCCTAACCTGAAATTTGTAAATCGTCGAGGAGGGCACCATGGAAGAGAGATGGTGGTTACTCTAACCACATTCTTGCCTTTAATCCTAGGATTGTAAAGCTGGAAACACCATCGTTGATCGTCTGAATAGATCCCAAGGTTCATGTCTCCCTTTGATGGATGATAGTTGGGCATTCTGGAGGGTCCAGTCCATGAGGACTACCCCTACATTATTAATAAACTCTTATATATATTCTGACATTAAACTCATGATAATCAGTTTATGAGGTTGATAATTATAAAACAACTAATCAATGTAAATTAAATTGAGTATGCTAGTATGTGATAGAACAACCTCTGATGATAATAAACAAACTTTGACTAGCGTTAAAGAGTTATGAACTCGGTAGTCTAACCCTCGAAGTAGATGCCTCATGTTGTGACAGTGATATCCGCATTATACCATTAATCATGACATGTTGCTGCAAATCATAATAATGAAAATAACTAGTAAAAAGGAAAACTTAATTAAGTGATAAGTCATGTTTCATGTTAATATATATATATATATATATATATATATATATATATATATATATATATAATAAAGGTATTTACATGTTGCTATGAGATATGTTACAGATTGTATTACAATACAAACTCTTGTAAATTCATATATTTATAAAATAAATGTATTATTAATGTAATATATGACTAACATTTTCATTAATATTTAGCTAAGGTGGACCTGGTTGTAACTACCAAAAGGAATTACATTGACAGTTCCTTAACATTCTTCGTCAACATTTTTGGTATATACGGTGGTATGGTTTAAAAGACTCATTTTTCTTGGGAAATATCAAGAATTAGTTACAATCTACTTTTAAAGCTCATAAAACTAAATGTAAGGAAGGTGCTAGAAAAGGGGAATGAAAGTGGAGTTTCACGAAGGAAAAAACCTTATATTGAGGAGAAAACTTGCAAATGAATTTGCAGAGACGCTACTAGAAAATAATTGGATATGGAGGTGGAAGCTATGAAAACAAAGGAAAGATCATTCAAACAAAAGATAAGTGTTCTATGCATTGAATTCTTAAGGGATTGCATGTCTAAATTAATCGTGTGAAATTGCATGATTTATTTGACTAGAAATTAAGTCAACCTGGTTATTGTTTTAAAATATTTCTCTCTTTTTTTAATGCATAAAATGAGTTAGAAAGCACAAAGTCTTGCATATATAAATATAGAGAGCTGTGTTAGTTCATGAAAAATATTAAATGAGAATCATGTGTATAAAAAGACAAATAGCCAAGCTTCTTGAAATAATATGTGATTTCTTTTAACAGTTTTATTGAAAAAAAAATACATGTTAAATGCACAAAGTTAATAATTTTTTTTCCAAGGTTTCTTGAGAAAGAAACACTTACATGCATGAAAAGAAAAGTTATTGTGTTATATTTTCTCAAAAAATAAGTATGCACTTGCATGTATGGAACAACTTTGGCATTAGATTTCTTAGAAACAAAACACATGTGAAATCTAAACACAAAAAGATTAAAGAAATAATAATATTTTTCATAAAAATAATGTATGTTAACTTTTCTTATGAAATGAGAAAATAAGGTATTTCATTAAAGAAAAGATTGCGAGAAATAATGAGAGAATTAAATTATTAATTTCCATAGAGATATTAGCATGATTCCTATAGACTCTTAATAGGAATATGTGATGGTAATAATATCCATTATATTGGTATTCTTGAAATAAATTTATATATTAATTCTTGAAAATAAAATACTAAAGTGAAATGTATTTGCACGCATTATCAGATTATTGGAAAAGAGAAAGTTTTATTAGATTAATTTTCTTGGAAGGGTTTTCATGAATTCATATGCATATATTACCCATATTGTTTATTTAAACATTGCAAGGATTTGAATGCACAAAGACTTGCATGGGAGTTTTTCTCATGAATAAATGAAAAATAAAGATCGTTTTTCTTAAAAAATGCATATGAATCTTGTTCATACAAGAACAAGAACGCATGTTTGTTTCTTGAAAATATTATGTGCATATAAGGGTCATTTTGTTAAAAAAAACACATGTTGCATGCATAAAAGGGTAGTCATTGTGATATAGAAAATATGTTTTTGTGTGTAGATACATAAAGTCATTATGTTAATTTTCTTGAAAAGATTGTCTCGTTAGATGAATTGTGTTAATTTATTGATTTAGATGCAAAAAGGTTAAGTTAACATTGTTATTATTGCCTATTTTTTATGCATAAAATATGGTTATCTATGGTAATTTCTTGAAAGGGACGCATGAAAAACTTGCATGTAGAAAAATAAAGAAACGAGATTATATTAACTTCTTTTTTAGAAAGAAATATGTATTTGTTTACTTGAAAATAATAGCTAATGATGATAGAATTCTGCAGAAGGGAATATGTGTTACGAATATTAAATAAGGGTTATTATGATA
This sequence comes from Pinus albicaulis, assembly GCA_034641835.2. Lineage (NCBI taxonomy): Eukaryota > Viridiplantae > Streptophyta > Pinopsida > Pinales > Pinaceae > Pinus > Pinus albicaulis. The sequence goes on from CM076581.1 coordinate 1,501,829,811, forward strand.
AGCTCTTGCATGCACAAAGAATAGTCATTGTGTTATATAGATATGTTTTTTGCATGGATATAAGAATTATTGAGCTATATTTATTTCAAAAAATTATATGTGATTATTTTATGCTATTATAATCATTATCTTAGTATTTTTGGAATAATATGTATATGCATGCAAGATTTTGTTAGCTTTCATTTAGAAAGAATATGCATTCACATGTTGGAACTGACAACATGTTATGTTAGCCTACATTAGAAAATATCATTTTGGAAAGTATATGCATTTGCATGCATAGAAACAACATTCATTGTGTTAGTTCTCTTTACGCATTTGCATGCACCAAAAGTAATAGCTGAAGGGCTAGTTATTTTGATAAAATTTATGTGATTCGCATGCACGAATATCATAATTGATGTGTTAGTTTTCTTTAAAGGAATGTTTGGATAGTTGTAGTGATTTGTCTTTCAAGAATGTGTGCTTGTGTAAAGGAAATATTAGTTAATGTGGTATTTATTTTAGAGACATGATTTAATAGTTACAGTGATGTTAAAGGAAGCATGTCGCGATATTTTTCTTGCAATTCATTAATGTACATGAATAGATGGTGAAGCATCACTAGTATAGATTTATGAATTGGTTCATTAATACTTTATATAATTATGATATCAACATGTGTTGACGACTACAATTGCATGAAAGGATGGTGACTTGTGCAAATGATAGATTATGTTTAACATGGTGACAGATAAATAATTAATGGTCCATGCAGATGAGTGTGATCTACAAGACGGTCCACTGAAAGAACAACCAGGCCACAAATATATAAAGATTGAATATTTGTGGGTAAACGATATTATGATGATTGTAATAGCTTTAAGCTAGATATTTTGTATTTAAGTGAAATTTCTTTCTAGGACTTTTTTGACAATGGTTAAGGGGTGAAATCTCTTATAATCCATTGAGTGAGGGGTGAACACCCTCAAAAACTTTTAATAATAAAATTAAACATTTTTTGGTTTTCACCCTATGGGGTTTCCAGGGTATATCGATGTCTAATGATGTGGTTGTTTGTTGTGCTACTTTTATGTTGTGGATTCCTTACATGAGCAGATGTTTATAATATCAAGTGTGTGATTAACTAATCTAATTAAAAGAATCATGAAAAACATATGCAATGTTACATTAGAAAGTTTATGTCAATATGTGACAATAGTGGTTATTAATGGTTATGTAACTTAATATTCTTCTACTAAAGTTACTCTATGTAATGATGAAGATTATATATAATGGTTAATGAGTAATTTGGAATAGTAATTTCGATAGTTACCCACGGGTAAATTGTGTAAAATTTTTCTAACTCCATACAATTTCATACGAGGTTAGTGGGGGATGTTACAACTGGTATCGGCGTTGAAGGTTGCAGCATTGATGCATTTGGGGATTGTTAAGCGGAAAAGATATCGAGGTATGCTAGAAAAGGGCATCAACTCAGGTATAAGTCTAACAATCTACATATTGATATATGTTGTAGACTACTTTTGAGGTATGATTCATGTTTATCATTGCGTTGAGAGTAGTAAGTAATAAAGTTTGTTGCATAATTGTGTTCATGACATTTGAATATCAATGAGGATGAAGAATAATAAAACATCTATTACACCTATGAACAATCTTGAACACTCACTAAGGAAAGTGAGAATCAACTACCAACCTTTGCAGATATGAAAGTATTAAAGATACATTTAATGAACATGATTAAAATTACAATGCACTACTTATAATGGTTGAAAGCATGAATGTAAAATATGGGTAATTTCTTTGAAGAGAACGATAAGAGTGCTTTAAAATAACATTGGAAGAACCCGTATCAATGTTACAAATGAACAACGAGTCTTGTCATGATTGCATTAAGATGGTTGGTAACAATAAGAGGTTTGCATTGTGCTATTAAAACTTATATGCATGATTTGGATTTGATTTAAGCTTATTGCAAGTTGTAAACAAGTGATTATAGTATTTCATGTATCGGTTTGCTAGAAACAGTACACTGTGGGAATTGGAAATGTTTGGAGTGTTACCGTAATTGTTGTTGACATTTACACATCAATGAATATTTGTATATAATTTTATGCATGAAACTAAAATGGTTGCGAAAGTGAATACTTTTTTAAACAATGCATATATATGACTAACATTGTTGATGGGATCAAGCAGGAGTAGCTTAATGGAAACATAAAAACCTGTGAAAATAAAACATTACAATGTGAATTGCAATCATAAATGAGAAAGCATAATGTTATGATATGTATGATTGTGTTATTTGGAAAATCAGAATGTATACCACTTGTATGTCAGTTACGTTCCCTGTCAATCTAGATATTATGGACCCATGTTGAGGGTCAAGTATGAACGCACGATGCACATAAATGTTTCTTTTGTTTCAATGATAATGTGCCTATGGTTAGTTGTGTAAATTATTGTGGGAAAGAGTGCTAAAAGAGAATTTTACATTCCAGACAATTATGGACAGTGGTGAAATGCCATGAGGCCTTGGGTTGATGGCGGTTTCCTGCCCGGAGGAGTTGATGGCGCTTTCCTGCCCGGATTTCCTCTCCCTAGAGATAGATGATCTCAGTAAGAGAAAAGAGTTGGACAAGATGGTAAGAGGGGAAAAGGCCTAACACAACTCTATTTATTTGGAGTCTGTTGGAGGAGGCCCAAAATTCCTCATAGACGGGACGTTATCAGAGGAATAGGCAAGACACTACCAAGAGAAATCATGTATTGAACCTTGTGTAGTCATTGAAATTCTTGAGTTGGTTAGCTAGTGGAATTCCAAACTAGACCTGGTATGGTCTCTGTCAAAGAATTGTCTTGATGTGAAAATGACTCGATCTGGTTGTGGAAACCAACTCACATTTGTTGAGAGGAGCATTATTTTTCCCATTGTGGTTCTCATAGTGGAACAAGTTAACTAATTAATTAAGTGACGTATTAAAATAAATTTTCTATATGATTGTGTAAATATTTTATGTACATCTTGACAAGAAAGGAGCAGAGTGCTTAGAAAGGAATTACTGAAAGTATAAGTTATTTTATTGTATTATTAATCTTTTGAATGTATTACTAAGGGTTAAGACATTATGCATTTAATGCATTTATTGATCATTTCGATGATTAGAGAGTGTTAGGTTCTCTTTACAAGTATTGTGTGGATGTTTTTAGCAGAAGCTAAGACAAGTATGCACGTGGTGCAATGATTTATCATTTTGATGATTAGACAGTTGGTTCTCTTTGGGTATTTGTGGAAGTACTATGGTAAAAATATCAACTGATATTGCATAATTGAATGACAGTTAAAAGTATTTTATTTGATTGAAAATGTTGTGACTAACGTGATTATGTTGGATTTGTTAGTCATACATTACAAGGTGTGTGCCATGGATTGTTGATGGATTGTCAAACCATTGGAGCGTTTGTGTAAAAATCACCATGACTTCCAAGAGTAATTGGTAACTAAAGATAAGTTGGTATAGAGATTATGTCTTGCTTCTATGAATTCAAATATGACCAAGTGATGGAAAGTTGAATTTGCATATTTTTGCACCTATAAATGGTTTTTTACTATTGAATTTTCTTATGCAATAACATTATTGTTTTTTGCTTATTGGTATTTCATGGAATCAAATCCTTCATTTTAAAAGAGGAAGGATCCCCTTTTGGGTGGTTTAGATTGTTATATCTTGAGTAAAGTTAAAGTCCTAATGAGAGATGAACATCGGGGATGGTGTTCACTTTAAACGGAGGAGTATGTAATATTCCTTGTAAATTCATGTATTTATAAAATAAATATATTATTAATATAATATATGACTAACATTTTCATTAAGATTTAGTTAACGTGGACTTGGTTGTAATTACCAAAAGGAATTACCTTGTCAGTTCCCTAGCATTCTTGGTATATACATTGGGATGTTTTAAAAGACTCAATTCTTCTTGGGAAATATCAAGAATTAGTTACAATCTACTTCTGACACTCATAAAACTAAATGTAAGGAAGGCATGAGAAAAGGGGAATAAAGTGGAGTTTCACAAAGGAAAAAACCTTATATGGAGGAGAAAACTTGCAAATGGATTTGCAAAGACACTGCTACAAAATATTGGATATGGAAGCATAAGCTATGAAAACAAAGGAAAGATTCTTCAAATAAAAGATAAGCATTCTATGCATTGAATTCTTAAAATATTGCATGGTTAAATTAATCATTGGAAATTGCACGATTTATTTGACTAGAAGTTAAGTCAACCTGGTTATTATCTTGAAAATTTTGTCCGGTCTTTTTTTATGCATAAAGATGGGTTAGAAAGCACAAAGTATTGCATATACAAGTATAGAGAATTGTGTCAATAAATGAATAAGATGAAATGAGAATCACATGCATAAAAAGACAAGTAGTCGAGCTTCTTGAAAAGAATGTGTGATTTTTCCTTTAATAGTTTTCTTGAAAAAAGAATAAATGCTAAATGCACGAAGTTAATAATTATTTTTCCAAGTTTTCTTGAGAAATAAACACCTATAAGTAGTGATGTTGCTTAAATTTTTTTGTTAACTGAGGAAATGTCTTTTGAATTTAGGAGAGAGAAGATATCAATGGTAATTTGGAAGCATTTGTGAGAGTTGTGCCTTCAGATAATGATCTTTCTTCTTACGTAATCAGCAAAGATCCATCTCAACTCTGGATCTATCAAGCAGTGAGAAAGATCAAATTTCTCAAAATGCAAACCTCTTTTTAGAGCAATATTTGAGGAGAAGTCTACAAATCAAAAAAATATATTACTCTCGACTATTGATAGATCTAGAATATATAGTTTTCACTTATTTTCTATAATATATAGAACTATTTTTATTATTAATATTTTTTAAAATATTACATGAGTTAATGTCTTTTGAATTCAAGAAAGAAAAGATTTCAAAGGTAATTTGAAAGCATTTGTGAGAGTTTTGTCTTCAAATAACGAGTTTTCTTATTATGTAATCAACGAAGATCCATCTCAACTCTGGATCTATCAAGCAGTGAGAAAGATCAAATTTCTCAAAATGCAAACCTCTTTCTAGAACAATATTTGAGGAAAAGTCTACAAACAAAAGATTTTATTATTCTCAACTATTGATAGATTTAGAAGATATAGTTTTCACTTATTTTCTATAATATATAGAACTATTTTTATTATTGATATTTTTTTAAATGTTACACCCTCTCCCCCCACCCTCTCTCTCTCTCTCTCTAGAGAGATTTTGATTCATCTTATCTCACTATGGATCTAGAGTTAAAATGGAACACACTAATAAAATGTTAAGACATTTTTTATTTTCACTTATTTTATATAATATATAGAATTATTTTTGTTATTACTTCTTTTTTAAAATGCTCTATCTCTCTCAACACACTTTTACATGTCAAATCCATATTTCTTCAAAGAATTACAAATATCCATTATAACTAAATAGAAAGAATCTTTTTTCAGCAGAAAAAAACAACTGGTTTATATAAAGTACCAGCACAATAACTTCATCCTTGTCCTTGAATAGTTCCTATTACATCTCTTTGATTGCTGATATAATTCAAAATCTCCTTTACTATCCACCAATAGGGCACAGTCGATAATATAATCAGCTTAACTAAGAGTTTTAGCTTCTAGTACTATTACAAAATTACAAAAAATTTCGTCATCCTCCATCTAATAAATCAACTATCTTAATCCAATGAAAATGGAACAAGATATTCTTTGACAAAAAGTGAAAACAAAACAACAATATGAGCTTAACTTTCTAATATCCGATCCTGGCCAATGGACAGAGATCCATCATTAAACTGGCTCTGTGATGAGAACCGAATAGTACTGAGCTAAACCTTGTAACTTTCCTTTTATCTTCTTATGATCTGATCTTGGCCCAGTGAGGGATTCTTCTTATTATAACACACGTCTCATCTCCCTTTCTTATCCTGCAAAATAACAAAACCAGATTAGAAAAAAATAATAAAGCCTCTCGCTCCTTTACTTTAACCTTCAATCAATTCATATTGAATTTCTCCAAATCTACCACTTAGACCCTTCTTTGACAAAGTGTCTGCTTGGTTGTTCCTCTCTATAAATGTGGCAGAAAGTGAGGGAAGAGAACTTTTTCCTCCTGTCCTCAATACGGCCCATCCAAGCTATCAAGTGAATAGGATTAAGGGTTGTACCCTTATTCAAATGGTCTATCAAGACTTTTGAATCCCCTAGATGGTTAACTGATCCACACAAAGATGATTAGCAAACCACATAAACGCCCAAAGAGCCATAGCTTCAACCCTCATGTTCGTTCCATGACCTCCATACCAGTACAGCTTGTATTGGCAGCTTGGATTTAACATCAATATTGCGCCACAGCCACACTTTTGATTCTGTACAACTCCATCAAAATATCATGCGAGAATGTTAAGTTCATGTGGTCTTTCTCTAATAGACAGATCCACAAGAGGTTAATATCACCTTATAATTCTCCAAAGCCATGAACAGTAGATTGCTTATTATTTCTGGTGTGTTTATGATGTTATCAAAAATCCTTCTATTCCTACAGCACCATATATTCCAGTGAAAATTTAATGGCATATTGATAAGATGCTTACCTTTCCTGTACCACCAGTGAAAACAATCTTCTACGTTTTCATATGTACGCACCACTAAATTGAGCTTGTTGCAAATGATAATGAGAACCCTCTTAGTAAATAAACAATTATAAAATAAATGATTATTATCTTCAGCTTCATTCCAACATAGGCTACAAATTCTGGGACCGTTAAACCCTCTCCGCTGTCGGTTGTTCCATGTTAGGTTTTTATACCGCCACGCAAGACAAAAATAGATTGCCATTTTATTTTGTGCCTTCATTTTCCATACCTTCTTAATCCATCTGGGTGTCACTCCCTATATTTTGTCTCCCATCATATCAAGGTATCCCAACATATCAAGGTATAGTTCCTTGATAGCAATCTGCCTTTATTCAACCTTCCTCCCCACTTAATACTATCACCCTGTCTTCTCTTATAGAATCCCAAATTCCTTAGCGAATCACAATATTGTTCCCATAATACCGCCAATTCTGCCAGAATACCCAATCTTCTAACCGAGTACCACTGTGGATATTCCCTTGTCCATTCCATAATTTGACACAAAAAGAAAATTCCTTTCTGATTGAGAAATGATAATAGCTCAATTCTTTCCAAGGCAAGACTCTAGCAATGAATTTATGTGTTAACCACTATCAATTTAGCATTGACCATGTTGAGTGGCAAGGACCAAGCTGCGCTGCAACACTTGTCAATGGAATAAGAGCTTCTCCATCTCAACATTCTTTTTTTAATATTATATATGAACATATTAAGAATGTAATTTAATCTTCCTTAGTAGAAAGTGAACATATAAAAATATTTTCAATTCAAATTATTTTATGTTTCTCTATATAAAATTTGTATTATAACTTGTAGTAAAACATATAATGAATTACACATCAAACTCCATAAAATTTGATGTAAAATTTATGACCAACATAGTATCATCAAAACATATAATAAATTACACATCAAACTCTCTATAAAAGTTTTGATGTAAAATTTATGACTATCATTGATTTCTTTTGTTATTAATTTTTTTTAATATATTAATGTCAATATTATTTTATTGTTTTCTAATGTAATGTTATGTGACATCTTATTGATGCTGAATTGTAGAGCCCAATTTTTTTTAATATATTAATGTCAACATTACTTTATTGTTTTATAATGTAATGTTATGTGACATCTTATTGATGCTGAATTGTAGAGCCCCTCTGCAATTACTCATCATGCTTATGGTCTTTACCCATACTAGATAGTTGAATATCCTTACCTTGTGTGATATCCTTACCTTGTGTGATATTAACCAAACTCTTGTATTTGGTTACAACCAATTCAGAGTCTTTGGCTGCATTCCAATATAATGTTTCAGTAAAGAGGTCATTAGAACAACCCAAAAAATGTTAAAATATATATTGAAAACATAATAAAATGCCAAAAAAGTCATGACCTTCCCTAAATAAGCAACCATGCAAAGAGAAACCTATATAATGATTCTAAATCCCCATACCAACCACCAAAACATGAGTGTAATTTGTCCAAAACCACAACAAACCACAGATATTTATCTTGGTTTCCCCTTGAATCTGTTGAAAGCACAAAAATAAAAGTACAATTTTCCAAATGTACAGATCTGTAAAACAATATAGATAAGAGCATCTTCAAAGTATTTGAAAGTCATCTTCACTGTCAAGATAACATAGAAATTACAATGATTGATTGTTGAAACGAGTGCAGCTCCTTGTTTGTGCTCCAATTTCTACTTTGGTGACTTGAATCACATCACCATACAGTTGTATGTGTCCTCACATCCAAGGTGGTAGCTTGAATTCCCAATGGGGGCTCAATTTCCATACACCATTCAACAATACAATTATCACATGCAATTGAATTTCGCCTTTGACAACTTGTCCATACAACTTGGTCACTGTGTTTGGCAATCGTATCACCAAAAGAATTAGTCCATGCCATGTTTTTATTCAAAAAAATTAATCGAACAAAAATCAAATTGATCACTTTTTTTCAACTAATCCAAAAGTCATCTTTATTCTGTGTGTATTCCAAATGCAACCATTCAAATTTTACTCTATTAACAGCAGTCCCCAGGTCTTCCCGCTCTCACAAACTCCATGCCTCTAACCTTAAATCAAATCAAATCAAATCAAACCCTTACTTCACCCAATCTCAGTCAATTTGACTCTTTTGCTGTCCATAATATCAAGCCCTCTATTTGACTTTACCAGCATAAATATCTACTCTTGAAATATCCATAGCTCTAACCAAACTTTGATACCATATCAAAATAACACAAGTTGAATGCAAAAAAATACCAAGATTACTAAACAAAGTTTTTCATATTGCATTGATAAAATGAGTGAAAGCCTTAAATGCTAGTTGAATTGATCCATTTTATGAGTGTGGGATAGACCAAGATATACATTAAAACACAATAGTTGATTCGATCCACTTATGAATGTGGTATTATATACCAAAATATACATTGAAACACTTTATTAAGAATCTATTATCAGATTGACCATTACTAAACTTGCATTGATCAAATGAGTGAAACCCTTACATATAATTGAAACAATCCACTTTACGAATGTGGAATAAACCAAGATATACACTAGAATACAATATTTATGAAGAATCTAATATCAAATTGACCATTACTAATCTGATATTTACTTTTAACAAGAAGAAGGAACTAATTATGTTTTTCAAAATGGATATAGAAGGCTGTTTGAAGGCAAAGGAAACGATGGCTTCCCCACATACCAAGATTACTAAACAAAGTTTTTCATATTGCATTGATAAAATGAGTGAAAGCCTTAAATGCTAGTTGAATTGATCCATTTTATGAGTGTGGGATAGACCAAGATATACATTAAAACACAATAGTTGATTCGATCCACTTATGAATGTGGTATTATATACCAAAATATACATTGAAACACTTTATTAAGAATCTATTATCAGATTGACCATTACTAAACTTGCATTGATCAAATGAGTGAAACCCTTACATATAATTGAAACAATCCACTTTACGAATGTGGAATAAACCAAGATATACACTAGAATACAATATTTATGAAGAATCTAATATCAAATTGACCATTACTAATCTGATATTTACTTTTAACAAGAAGAAGGAACTAATTATGTTTTTCAAAATGGATATAGAAGGCTGTTTGAAGGCAAAGGAAACGATGGCTTCCCCACATACTAACATAAAACGATGGCTTCCCAGCTGCTGCAATTGTTCCACTGATCATGAATTGGATAGTAAAACATGTACTACACTGCAATACGAGGGGCACAACTTGGGCAACCTTGAGTGCTGCCTTCAGCCTTCTTACAATTTTAAGCCCACTACACATTAACTGTTGAATCATATCCAAAAAAACCTCGTAGTAGCGAAGTGATACAAGTGTAGAGAAAATAACCCAACATTTAGTTTTTATCAAACACTAAAAGAGCTAACAAAGTTACAGAATTTTGCAGTACTAAACAGAACCATTCCTAACACTAGTCTGCTTCTTGATAATCCATTGTGCGCCATTTTTGCAATAGCAAAATAAATTGAACTGAGCATTTGTGTCTGCCAACATCGAATATAAATTACGGTTGCGCATTTTATTCAAGGCATCACAGAAAACAGTTGTTTTTATTTGCCTTCAGATAAATATATAAATAGGTATACCATACGTATAAAAGTGCCCCAAAAGATAACAAATTGTCACATGCAATTTCCCACTAATTTTGCAGCTGTGCCTGTGCAATTGCATCTCGGTGGCAAAGTATGAACGCAAAAAATAAACTCCTGGAATACCACGACGGTTCTATGCAAAATTTTAAAAAAAAACAAAAGCTTAGATTGAACATACTACTTGGCCCAAGAACATAAAGCCTTTCGACAACTTGGAAACACTGCACCACCATCAAATTCAGATGAAACTGAAGCTGGCCTTGGCCCTTAACCCATTTGCGATCCATGATGTATATTATAGCTTAAAGGCTAACGGGGAGAAGGAATTCGCCTTAACGGTCAACCAAAAAGAAGACACCACAGAAAAATGCAGGAATGAAACAAGCTTTGTATTAATGCCAAGAAAGCATATTTTAAAGCCTCAAAAAAGGAACACAATATAAATGCAATAAGAACATTACTTATCATATAGTTATTTATGTAAGTCTGCTTCTTTCTTCTCATGCAAGACTGATTCTAAGGAAGCCCCGTGAGCTTTGAATATAACCAGTGTTGTCACACAAAGATATCAAAAGGTTTACTTGCGAATTTCTGCTCATACTGTTAGATATCAGGTTTAAAATCAATCAACATCATAAAATGCACTACAGCACTGTTCAACCTTTTAAAGTTAGAAACAACCACCAGGTCATCCAAAGGAACAAATGTCAAACAGAAACCAACCAATAATGCTATTGATAAGGTTAACAACAGCTTAAATCATAGAAAGTGTGAGCAGATAAGAGAGACTGCATACTTCCAAATTATTAAATGCTAGACTATTGCAGACAGATAATTGATCCTTGGGTGTGTTATTACCAAGATGATGCAAGAAGGACATGTAACCATCTCTGGAAATTTTGAAATTTTCCAAGGCCAGCCATCTTACTCTGTTTGTCCCCTTGTAAAAGACAATCTTTATATACCAAATCCTGGCTATGTGGGACGGTAACACTCTTCATCCAAAATGCCTGTTGCAATGGTTTATGTCAAACACTATGGAACCAACATGTGAAGGATCCGCTAACATTAGAAGAACAGACTCAGCAGCTTTATTCAGGTCTTACTCATGTCTTTATGAGATATTTATTCTACAGAAGCCAATAAAATGACTGCACAAGCTTCCTGGATCGGTTGTAATTCCCTAGTAGTTGTGAGTCATGTCTATCTAGGATGAAAACCTCCCACTGATCAAGCAGTCACATTATGTTTACCTGACAGAATAGATTTTGCAGGCATGTCCAAGAAGTTCTGGGACTTCCTGGATAGCATCTCTGTGCCCATAGGGAACTTTATTTGCCATATGCCACACCAGTTTTTCAACCCTCAGCCCAAAAGCAGGTCTGTCACCAAGTGAAACTGTCCTAAGACAAGACCCAGTTTATTTACATTCAGGTTGGAAATAGGGTTTTAAGACAACCATTGAGAAACATAAATTTTTATCCCTATAATTGGATTAAGGACTGCCTACTAATGACTAATCCTGTGTCATTGCTCCTCCATCAAGCTGATTCTCCTCCACAACCCCAGGCTGAAAGTCCTTGCCGGAAAGCAAATGGTTGAGTTCAAGAGGTGAGAAAAAAATAATAAAGCAACCACAACTCCCAAATTACAGCGTTGCTAAAATCCCAGTGAGTTTAGGACCAGCCCAAAATAAACCTGCAGCCTCAAATATGGGAAAAGACACTGCCGGCCCTTCTCAGGCCACTTCCCCTGGGGGGTAGGGCACAGTCTCCTTTGCTATTGATTACCCAGCTGAACGCAAAGGCCAAGGAACCGCTTAAGTTTCTAACATAGAAGAGTGGGTTAAAGACACTAGTATAAGAGACTTGATAATGACAAACTCATTCCATAAGTCGGTCAGTTTTGACTTAAGAAAATGAGATGAAATACCTCACTATTTGTTCACCTGTAGAATCCATGTTAACGGGCTTACAGTACTCTGTAAATCCATGGCTAAGAGGACCTGCAATTTGATATCTAGTTTGGTTCCTCTTCGCTTACAAGAAGTTAAAAGCAGCATACTCTCTATTTTTTGGTTGAAAATGGCCATGCCTATATATGAGGAAATGTTGTGTTTGTTTCCAACCATGCAGATGACAAGGGTGTTGCTGTCACTCTTATATTGTCAAAGTCAGCATCTGTTGTATTATATAGAATGGGTCCTAACCATGCAGCTTGCTGGTTTGGGAAAACTTTGGATTTTGCTGAATCTGGAAAGCTAGATGTTGACGAATATGGAAAACTGGATGTTGGTGTATCTTGAAAGCTGGATTCTTTGTCCAGCTAACATTTATATTTGAAATGATGTTGCAGAATGCACAGCCTTTGGACACTGAACGGATTATGAGTTTCCAGATGCCCACTAGCTAGTAATGTAGTGACTTTAACATGATTGAGACCCATGACAACAAGGAGCTACTAGTCACTCAAATCCCCTAGTGGGAATGTGTTGTCTGAAAAGGCCTCAACGTTAGACTGGGCCTCTGCAAACCCAATAATTTAGAATCCCTGTCTCCTCTGAGTTATGGTTCACATGTCAACTTGCAAAAATTGCAACTAGAGTGTTGTACAGACTTGACAGGACCCTACTATTCAAGAAAAAAAAAAAAAAAATCTTAGATCATGCGGGTAGCCATGTTCAAGTACTAATGGGAAAAATCACCAATCCAGCCATCAACCTCTTGTTTTTGCCATCTCATGGGGTACTGAAAAAATGTGCACATCCAGAATTGTGGTTACTACTTACGTCTCACACTCAAATCCCGCTTGTGTTGAGTTTATCAAAAGAATCTGGAATTTATTGCCAAGAGAAAGAGGAGGTTAAAGGATGTATTACCTGATAGAGAAATGTTATCAACCTTCCTGCATGACTATGTGAGACAGATCGCCACCATCAGTGAAAGCATCACAAAGCTGTTAAAGATGAGCTAGAACTGCTTCCTCAGAGGCTTCAGCTCAAACCCTATGACAACAAAATTCAGTGTCAGGATGCCAATCTCAAACATGATTTACAAGTGGATGAAATGTAGAAGGTTCAGAAAGCCCAATTGCAAACCAAAATAGATGGATTAATGTCGGGATAGGCACACCAAATCCTTGTTAAAATCCCTAATACCTAAAGATGCAAAGAATAAGATAGTTGCCCTCAAAGCAGCTGATGGTCGTACCACCAAGCAAAAGAAAAATTGAAGAAAGAATTCCCAAACCACTTAAGCTTCTTTTCCAATCCTAGAAAATTATTGAGGAAAGCAGGGTGGTCATGCATAGATACCTTTACAATGATCCAACTTGCATTTTCCCAAAGCCTAAAATATAATGTGATCAAGAATCAACCATAGATGTCTTGACAATAACCTTAATGAAATTGGTTGTGAATACTATAAAGAAATGTGGGATCTTGCATAGCCTGACTTACAAGTTACTACCAAGATATATATAAAATATTCGAGAGTAATCATTGGGAGAAAATATCAGAAAAGCCCCAAATCTGGAGAACTAAAGCTCATCACCAACCCGAGATTGACAACTTTACATTATGTAATCTATGAAATCGTAGCCAAAGCATTGGCTATGCCTGTTAAATATATCTGGACAAAATTCATCAAATTTGACCAAACCATATTCACCCAAGGTCAGTGCATCCTTCATCATTTTGTCATGTGGGAAGGAACACAGCGGACCTTGTTTATTAAGATTGATTGAAAAGTCATATGACAAACTTGAATGGCACTTTCTCCTATTCATGCTCACAAAACTATGTTCAGCCATTCTTAAAGGAATTGAAGCTTACTTTGTTGATGCCTCAACTTGCCTTTCTATCATCCAAGCAAATCATAGAATGATCCAAGTGGGATGCTAGTAGACAACCAATTGTTCCATTGATTTTAAATGACTTCATATCTTGGCAATTCCACTATAGTTTGGCCATTTTAAAGGAAATGAAACTTATTTTGTTGATGCCTCCACTTGCATTTCCATCATTCAAGCCAAATCATAGAATGATCCAAGCAGATACTAGTAGACACCCACCTGTTCCACTGATTCTAAATGATCAAACATCTTGGTAGTTCTACTATAGCTGTTTGTTGCAAACTTATGGCATGCTTTCCAAGCATTGCCCTTGCATCTTTGGCAGCATAGCCCACACAATCTTTGATTGCCCTGCCAAACACATATAGCATGGATTAAGCTTTGTAACAGTCCAAGAAATGCACAAAACAGAGTTTGCATGCAAATGTTCTGGCAGCAAGAATTTGACATTATCAACTAACCTCCTCAACACCATATTACTTTTGCCACACCATTTGCAAAGGTACGGGTTTTAATTCTTTAGGGCTTTCAAAACACAGGGCACCATACTTTTTAGTTAAAATGCAGTTTTCGACTATAGTAATGCCTTCTAGCAAATGAACATAGAGATAAGCTACCACCATTCTAGCTAGTTTGTATAAATTTGCATTTTATAGGTTTTTTCTATTTCATGGCATGGCTTTAAACTTTATCAAAAACATCTCCAAGCTTAGGTGACAACATGGAGGAAAGCCTCCTATAAACTTTAGACAAATGCCACGACCTCTAAAGGGCACTTTAGAGGGCATACTATAGCTCTCGAGTCTCATTTCAAAGGGGTATTGTTCCAAATTGATTTTTTACAAAATTCCATTTCACTCCCTGAATTGCAATATATCATCAATTGAAGCTCTAAAGGTATATAACACAACAAGGTTGCACATACCTTGAGTTCCAGTGGTCATTTCCGAATTCCACGAGCTACAAAAGAACAATTTAGATATACCAATAGAAAGATCTCTTTGATACCTCAAATGGGTCTTCGACAGAATTTGATTTCATTGCCTATAGAAGTTATGAATACCTTGGAAACAACATGTCCAATAACCAGTACCACCCTCCCCGCACCCCCTCACCACCACCACCACAACCAACACCGTATATTGAAAAACACAAAAGAAGTTCCAAACGAATTTTTATTTTTTGAATTTATTAAATCAAACTATAATTCTTAATTTTACCTATGTAATTCATTAATAATGTGACGTACCCCAAATGTTGTGATTTGGGAACAAGAACAATCTTATCATTGTCACCTCAATTATTGGTAATCCACAGACACAAGGTTACAATTCAACCAAACAAAACCATTCTTGTCATTAGCAATTGGTAAATTGTACAAATGTTGGTACGATAAACATAATAGAGTCTTAATATTTTTAAGCACGAGTAAAATGATGGGGAGCATCATTTTGTAAGGGGCAAGAACTAATCTAAATCTTCAAGGGGGATTTAATCTAAATTTGGATGTATAAGTCACAAAGCCATACTTCTATTAAATGTAGAAAGGAACATGACAAACACATACTTTATGGAGTCAAGTGTAATCAAAGATCACTGTGTCATCTAGTCACCATTAAGGTAATTGGAAGAGAGAGGGTGAAGATCAGAAATTAGAGGTCATACAACTAGCATCATTGCTTATAATGATTTTAAATTAATAGAAACCTTCTTTTGTCCACCTCACTTATTATTTTGAGGTTTATTTTATTTATTTGTTTTCGGAAATGTTCTTTTTATGAAGTCCATGGTAGAATGGCATGTTTTCTGCCCTCTTCTCTTGGCATCCAAGCCTTATACATCTCAATACTCAAGATCCAGATGACTGGTATCAAAGCAATCTACTCTTTGCTGTTTCTTTGTGCATGTCACCAATGAGGTCAAGGTAAAACAAAGTTGGATCACAAATTAATGAGCATGAGAAAGGACCACTCTTAATAACCAAAGTGACCTCCCATGGCAGAAGAAAAGAGAAATGATGAAGCAAGAGACCATATGAAGTTGTTACTCAAGGAAACCCTTGCACAACAAAGAAATGAGATATCGAATAATTTTGCCTAGATCCTTTTGACATCTACCAACAGTCATAGAGAGAACTTCAAGCAATTGTTTCAAAGGTGTGACATCGTTCAAGGTATAATTAAAATTTGTGACACCATTCAAGGTATAATTAAACTTTGGCTAGATAAATACAAAAGCTTTGGAGCAGTGTCAAAAAAATCAGCATCAACAAAAAAATCGTCAAGTGTCCAGAAAACATAATTTCGAAAACATCGGTGAAAAAATCAGACAAAATCGGCAAACCACAGCAAACATTAAAATATACAAAATATATTCATTTTTTTCAAAATCAGGAAAAATTGGGAAAAATAGACAAAATTTGAAAAAATCAGGGAAAATAGCCAAGGAAAAAATCGTGATTTTTTGGCATATCGCCAAAAAAAACGGTGATTTTATCAACGCTGTTTTGGAGAAATGGTTAAATCAACTAGAAGGCTATTACTGTTAAATTCCACCTTGGGACAGCTCATTTGATGGAGATGATGATTGCATTAAAATCCTCTTTTCGAGAGGACCAAAATTGATCTAAGGATCATCTCATTCGGATAAGCAGCAGTGTTATTTTGAATTTATGCCCACACGTGCAAATTGTTCAGGACACCTCATTTGGACATCCATCACCCACATATTCTTCTCTCCCTCCATCAGATTGGTTTGTACAGCTATTGGGCATCCTCTTTCTCTCACCCGTGAGGCCAGGAGGACGAAATTTTCTGCGACAGAATTGCAGGCTGAATTTCAGACCTCAGGGACAGGCTTGACCAGCATTGACCGAGGTGTTCTTGACCAAGTTTGACTTTGATTTTTGGAGGTAAAAATCGATTTTTGCAGGCCGTACTGCTGGGCACAAAAACCGAGAATTTCTGGGATAAATCACAAAACAGAAATTGCAGAATTTCAGAGTGCTTGACTGGCACTGACCGAGGCTGTTTTGACTGCGGTTTTGAGGGCAGAATTTCAGTTTCTTTAGGCCACATTGACTGGCACAGAAATAGAGGATTTTGGAGCCATTTGACCTGCATTGACCACAGGTTGACTGAGTTTGACCAGAGTTTTGTGACTGTTTTGGATTGACTTTGACCACTTTTGGAGGCCGAATTTGACTGCCTTTAACCAAGCTTCAAAGGAGGTGTTTTGTTGTTGTTTTAACCAGTGTTAACTTTCTGGTTAGGGCTGAAGTTTGACAGCAGAATTTGACAGGGATGATTTGACTGTGTATTGGGCAAGTCAATTTGATTTTTGTAATCTCTCTCTCTCTCTGCTGAACCTATTGAATAATAAGAAGAAGAATTGATCAAAGTGTTTTCTCCACATTGGGGTTTTTCCCTGGCATCCACCAATTCCGATGTTCTCTTGTCTTGGCTTGTCTACTGCATTTGTTTTATGTTCTATCTGCATTTACTGTCAATGTGATTGCCATTGGAAATAATTGGATATTGTTATTGTGCTGCTAAAGGAACATTGAAGTAAATTGTGCTACGCATAGAACATACCATTGTTATCTAAAATTAACAATTACTCTATTCAAAAATTCTCTGACAATAGAATCATCACCTTCACACTCCTTACGTCACTTCCCCATGTCAAAGGTTGGTGGGAAAATTACTATGAAAGACATGTCAAATATGACACGTGTACATTTAGGACAAAACCCGATTGGACAACGTTTCTTCATGCCCTCCAAGAGGAATTTTGTTGTGTTGGAAACTATAATGATCAATCAATAAAGAAATTCCAAGGTCTAAAATATGTCCCCTAAGGAAAATAATAAAACAATAGTTTAAATATTTAAACAAGAGTTGCGAATTCTCAAAGGGATAGAGAAAACTACTTTTTCTAATCATATTTTCGATTTATCTCCTTACAAGTTTAGTTAAATTTTCAATGTATGCCCTCATTGGATGTAAATTTTTTCAATCATATTCTTGATTTATCTCCTTTCAAGTTAACTCAAGGCAATTGTTGGATGTGAAACAAAGAAGTGTCAAAACATGAAATTTGTGTAAACTTACAAGGAGATAAGTCAAAAATACAATTTAAAAATGTTTTCTTTATTTCCCTACAAACTATTTACCCTTATGATGCCCATTTTGACCTCAAATTTTCACCAATGACACAAGACGAACAACTAGGTGCTAGGATAGGGGACAAACAGAGACGTCAATATCTTCCATACCTTGCACTTAAAGTTGCATATCAAACACTCTGTGCATCAATTTACTCTGAAGTACTACAGTTGTCTACACAAGTACATCCAAAAAAAGATGGAGTTCTTAGACATTTCATCACCAGAAGTCGCTTATCAATAAGTTGTCAAAATTAAGCAAAAGAATAACTCAAAGTTTGGGCTTGCAAATCCACCATAGAAAAAGCATGGTAAACGTGGTCATAACTCACAAAATAAATGATAGACTAAGGATAGCCAACCTCAAGACAACCAATCCAAGTTGCATGCAAAGAAGGTTAACAAGAAGTCAAAGAAAGATACCAAAAAGCAGTGAGTTCAACAAAATCCCCTAGCACAACACTAACAAATATTGCTCAAAGCAATCATCATTGACCCAGCTCAAACCTTCAAAATCTAACTCTAGCTCGAACTCTTACTCAAAGCAATATAAGGGGAATGGATCATCGATAAGAAACCCAAGGATACCATCATAGCCAAACCAAAAGAGTCAAAAGAGCATAAGGAAGGTGAGTTCCTCTTACATAAATAGATGTGGGTGAAGAGTCCTCACTATATTTCATCATTTAGAATAATAGCCAAAGGAAACTAATCTTTGTTGAGCCCATAAAAAGGTTGAAGTTTGTTGAAAACTCCAATGGTAGTTCCAACTACCGTAGTTTCCTTGACACAATGCAAGAAAGTAATCTTTTAAATTGGAGGATATGTCCTCTTCGTGATTTTATCAAAAGGTGAATGAAATATCATTACGACCGCCACAACCTCTAGAAATGGTCTCTCCACACAACCAATGCAAGTGGACAAGTGAGTGGATGAATACAAAGACATCTTTCCTTCGCCCACAAGGGTTCCTTTGTGAGTCAAGCATTCAACTAATTTGATAGCTACTATTCTTTTACCTAATGACCCAATATGTGAACATTATCTTTCAAGGAATGAAGAAATCAAACATCATATTCAAGAGCTTATACAAAAGGATGGTATTCCACCAGCCTCCTCACCCTATAGGAGACCAATTGTGTTGGTGCAAAAGAAGCATCAAGAATGGCAATTTTGTATTGATTACAAAGCTTTGAACAAAATCACAATCAAGAACTGATATCCAATCCCTTGAATTGACAACCTTATAGATCAACTCAAGTGCACCAAGTTTTTAGTAAGACTAAATTGAAGTCAAGCTACCACCAAGTGCCAATTGAGCAAATTGATGTATGGAAGACAAACTTCATGTTTGAAGATGGCATCTTCAAGTGCTTGGTCATGCATTTTGATTTGAATAACACTCCAACAACATTCATGAGGATGATGAACTATATCTTGCAGCCATTCACAAATTCTTGTGGTCATGTATTTGGATGATATCTAATTGGGTAAAACATTTCTAGCACATTCAGCAAATCCCAAGTACCTTGCAATAGCCCAAGATATATGCCAATAAGGAGAAATGCCTATTCAACACAATGAATTCAATATCTAGGATACATCGTGGATAATCATTGTGTGAATGTGTATCTGTCACATGTGTGTTAGGGTTCTCTCATATTGTGGTCCAAGAGCCAAGAGACCAAGGATGGGGCCAAAACCAAGTTCAGTTGGGTCGAGTCACAACAAAAAGCATTGGAGGATCTAAAACATAGGGTGTGCATGTGGATTCTTCCACGAGATTGGGATCATTTTATCTTGTTGTTGGTATTGGGTTGTTGTAGGGTGCATTGAGAATGAGCCTCGAGCCCTAGATCAGTGTTTGGTACCTAGATTTGGACAACAAAGGGAGCAACCCATTGGGAGAAGATTACACAGGTTTGGAGCGATGGTTTAAGGTTGCTAGTTGCCCTAACCAGTCTTCTAGAAGCATAGAAATTGAGGTCAAGGAGGCAACAACATTGAGTTGTAGATGTCACCTTGTTGATGGATGGATGCTAGTGAATGAGAGAATCCAGTTTGGAAATTTGTATTGAACGCTCGTGGTATGATGGAGGGCAGCGTGAGGGTGGACCAAGAGTAGCGTAGTGCAGCACCTTGATGGACTAAGGTGGCTGCTAGGAGAGGTGAAGTGAAGAAGAGCTCAAGGTTTGGCCAGCTAGAAGCAATTTGGTATAGCCAGTGTTCATTGCTGGAGAAGCGACATTCGATGATGATAGGTGGCACCCCTCCTACCCTATATTAGTCTTCATTAGAGCAACGCAAGAAGACTATAGTGGGAAGAAAATTCCCAAAAGAGTTGAGGAGCAGTAGTGGGTAGAAGTCTCAAAGTGTTGTGGCCTTGAAGGACGAAGGAGCGACTAGTGAGCGTGAAGACCTTAAGTGTTGGTTGTAAATGGACTTATGATTAGCTAGAGGGCAGATTGGAGAGTCGAGTTCAGTGGCCTAGAGGAGTTTGTGCATTGATAAAGGCAGGTGTTACAGAACAAAAGCGAGGACCCGCAATGTACAGGATACGACAAAGTAGTTGTGATCGTCGACTACATTAGCTAGACCATCAGTGTATCTTGATACTTGTATTCTTGTACTAGTGGATGTATGAAGGCCATTATCCCTGGTACGAGAGCCCTAGACTGTTGTATTATCAGTTTGATTAATATAACGAAGTTGGGTTGTTGTATAAATTTGTAAAAAGCTGTGTATATTTTGTGCACTAGTAGATTTACTATTGTATAATATTCTGCTTTGCAAAGTAGTCTTGTTGTGATACTTGGATTAGTAGCGTCACAGATTTAAGATTCTATCCTAGACTCCAGTATCGTGGAAAAACAACCTGGTTTCATAGCTACTTTGAAGGGCCAATGAATCAGAGTGTGCACAGTGAAGTACAACTTAGAGGGAGTTGGTCACATTGTTGGTGAAGGGCACACAACAATGTCAAAGTTGCAGGTTTGAATCTGGTGTGAGGACAAGTTGGAAGGGTTGTCCAACTATAGTCCGTAGAAGGAACAGATCAGGTTGGTCTTAATGGTCAACAGGATCTGGGAATTCGCCAAGAAAGCAATCAAGAAGCCAACAGACCATAACGAGTTGGAAGTGTACGAGGAATTGGATAAGAATGCAAGTTGATCATCCTAGACAGGGTCACGGATTCCCTAATACCTCATTTGTCTGAGAAGAACGCTTCCTATGAGATGTGGGAGGCTCTTCAGAATTTGTTCCAAAATAAGAACGAGAATCGAGTATTGGTATTGGAGGAAAATTTGAAGGCCACTAAGATGATACAGGATGAAGGGGTGACTTCGTATCTGACAAGTTGTCTCAAGTTCGAGATGAGCTTGTCGTCATAGGTCTGACTATTGCAGATTCTGAGATGGTGAGGATTGCCTTGAAGTGGTTTACTCCATAGTGGAAGTCGTTCATCAAGGGGATCGTTGCCAACGACAAGCTGCTAGACTGGAATAAGATGTGTGATGACTTCATTCAGGAAGAGTTGCGAGACGAGGATCTTCATCTGAACAAGAAGGCTTCAAATGATGACATGGCACTTGTAGTGACAACGAAGGGCAAGCAGAAGGACTAGAGAAAGATCAAGTGTTTCAACTATGGCAAGATGGGTCATTTTTCGACAAGATGTCCCATGAAGAAGGGAGATGACAAGAAGAAGAAAGGGAAGCAAGTCTTAAGTGTCGCCACTGCTACTGAGATAGATGATCTCTCCAAGGGGTTGGAGAAGGAGGACTTTGCTTTGATCTCTCATTTTTCGCAAGGTACCATCGCCAAGGTTGCATGGTACGTGAACGATGGAGAATGGAAACATATGACAAGGTCACAAGACGTGTTCAAGACTCTAGCTAAGTGGGACTCGAATTTGCACATGGTGTTGGACAACATGAGTCAAAAAGAGATCATAGGATCAAGAGTCGTGCCATTCAAAATGGAGTCAAGTCAAGTGATGCGAGTTCAAGACATATTGTTTGTACCAGGACTCAGCTATAACGTGGTGTTTGTCTCAACAACCAAGAAGAAGGGGTTTGAGGTTTTGTTCCGAAGTGGAAAGGCGAGACTCTGGTGCACAAGCTCTAGCTCTGTCGATGTCGTGATTGGAGTTAGAGAACTCCATGGCCTATACAGGTGACAGGCAAGCCTATAGCTCATGGGAAGGAGGAGGAGGACCAGGTGTAGGTTCCAAAGAAGCAGGTGCAGGTTCCAAATGCTCAAAGGGAGTTGAGTTCTAAACGAATTTTGTAGGGACAGAGGGAGACTGTGCAACCAAGAAGAACGCATGGTCAGTAGGGAGCAAGGATGCTTCAACATCTGGCAAGAAGGAATCATGGAGAGAATGGAAGACATTTTAGGAGAAGAACCAAGAAGCTTCCAATAACTGTGACACTTCTACGAGAGGCGTAGTTCATGCTACAAGGATTGTTGCAATTTTGGGCACCAGGAGTTGGGGTAGTGTTGTGAGCAACGACAGTTATAATGATGGGCTACTTCCGTTTTGGAAGCACCTCCCTTGCTAAGTGGAAGTGTTGAGATTTGGTAGCTTGGGAGGTACTCCAAGCCCTATGGTTCTGGGTTTGGAGGTTGAAGCGCCACAAATGGTTTTGTGAGCTTGGAACCCAAGCATGTGGGATTTGCATCCAAGCTAGTGGGTGTGAAACCATGAGGACTTTGAGTGATTTGACACATGGAGGTCTTAGAGGACCCTTAGAGGAGAAAGGGGCAGCAAAATTCACTCAAATCTGAGGTGTCTATGATGAGATATTAATTTTTATGTGGTTGTTGGGTTTGCACAAGGAGAGATCAGGTCGGCTAAGGTTTAGAAGGCCTCATGACAAGCCCACAAGGGCAATCATTGAAGCCCTTCAGGAACGGTATAAATACAAGTGAGTTGTGGAGACATTTCACATCATCCAAGTGCATCCACATCAAAGGAATATCTTTAAGATTGGGGAACAAATCTGAGACAGCGAAGGAGGAAGTCAAGGAGCACAAAGTTGAGAATTTGTCTTTGTGATTGGCTGTGAGTTTCTTGGCAACTAGGCCACAGGTCTAAGGCAGCCTTCTAGGTGAGCGGAGGACATGTCTTGGACAAGGTTTGTGTGTGAGTTCGTCGTTGGACAGAGGCGTTGATTAGAAACAAGTATTTATGGGTATTTTTTGTGCATTAGTGTGTGGAGTATCTCTGTAACATGCAGCAAAAAAGAAGTTGCTACAGCAACATTTTTGGGAGGTTGTTTGGAGGGCGTGGAGCCTCAAACGAGGCCTTCCCTCTAGGCCGCATATACCTAGGGTAGAACGTAGCTAGAATAGTGATTCTTCCATGAGTTTGGGATCGTTTTATCTTGTTGTTAGTACAGGGTTGTTGTAGGGTGCATTGAGGAGGAGACTCAAGCCATAGATCAAAGTTTGGGTACCTAGATTTGGACAGCAAAGGGAGCAGCCCATTGGGAGAAGATTACACAGGTTTGGAGCAGTGGTTTAGGGTTGTTGGTGTGCCCTAACCAGTCTTCTAGAAGCACAAAAATCAAGGTCAAGGAGGTAGCAACAGTGAGTTGTAGATGTCACCTCGTTGATGGATGGATGCTAGTGGATGAGAGAGTCCAGTTTGGACATTTGTATTGGACACTCGTGGTCTGTTGGAGGGCAACATGAGAGTGGACCAAGAGTAGCTTAGTGCAGCGCCTTGATGGACAAATGTGGTAGCTAGGAGAGGCAGAGTGAAAAAGAGCTCAAGGTTTGGCCAACCAAGAGCAGTTTGGTATAGCCTGTGTTCATTGTTGGAGAAGCGACATTCGATGATGATAGGTGGCAGCCCTCATGCCCTACATTAATCTTCAATGGAGCAGCGCAAGAATACTATACTAGGAAGAAAAGTCCCAAAAGAGTTTAGCAACAACAGTGGGAAAAAGTCTCAAATTTTTGTGGCCTTTTAGGACGAAGGAGTAGCTAGTGAACGTGAAGACCGTATGTTTTGGTTACAGATGGACTTATGATTACATTCCTTTTCTACTTCATTCATAAATAGAATTTAATTTTCACTATATCATTGTGATTTCTGCAAACACATTGTTAATGGAAATAAGGCTTCAAAGTCTTGCTTAAAAATTGCATCACATCTAAATCCCTTTTCAAGCAAATATGTCTAGAATGTCCTAAAATCTTTAGACATTGCTTATTACTAACCCATAAGTTAAAGGCACTTTTGTTACCAAGAGTAGTTGGAACACTTGTGAATCCATCAAAGCCAAACTCAATTAAAAAGGTAACTTACTCAAATAAAAGGCTATCTTTCAATAAACATTGGCTATGATTCTATGTCATGTACCAAATCTTTAACCCAACACATCCATATATCCAAATCACATGTTCCTATATCAATAATTAATACATTGAGTCAATTCAGTCTAGCTTGAGTGGTTCAGTGATGAGTGTCACCCCAACAACCCAACTTCTATTCCCATAACTAACATGACAAACCTCCAAGCATCTACAAAAACTAGATTACCCCAAGTACTATCCTTGAAATGATGTATTTCCGAAGAAAAGCAACACACAAAATTAAAATTGAAATAATAATAATAATAATAATGACTACATTAACCTTTATATATACCTTTTCTGACTCATTGCACATGTGGAACCTTTCTTAGACCAACCCCCTATTACATATAGGTTTAACCCCATAGACGCAACCCTTACAATCAAATCATAGTATCATCCTTCAAAAATTGTCTTTTAAGCCATGCAATTAAGGGCTTTACATGTAATGAACCAAGTAACAGTTCCTTAAATTTCTACTCTCTTACTACCATTGATCATGATCCATACACCCAAATTCAATTCTTTTTGGTCTTAATATTTGATAGTGGGTTGTTGCATAAGAATTTATCCTTCGATTCCATGTGCTTTTGTTGCAACTACTCAAATTTGTCGTGGTTGTTTGTACCCTGGTGCGAGAATATTGTCAATTATTACATCTTCTTCCTTCAATATTAATCTTCTTGTCTTCAAAACTTAGTAACGAGGGAGTCAATATAATTTCAAATTTGATAATTTATTCTCCTTTTGCATAGCCCTTATGATCAGTCTTCTTTTCAAAGACAACGGCATGCTTTATCCTCTATGCTTGGTCCTAGATTACTTTCGCCATTGAGTTAATACTATCAAAATTTGGCATGCACAACATGAATCTAGAGATCAGCTTCTACTATTTTATGGTGAACTCAAATTTTGTCTTCCTTCTTTTTTATTTTGTAATCTGATACCAACTACCATCCAACAAAATCTAACACCATTCAATTCTAAATTGCATTTCTGATTTTACCTCATCAATATTTAGAGCATCAACTTTCTTGCAAATTTCCTCTTCTAGTCTTTTGGTAGTATCTCTTCAACCTTTCTAGTAATATTTTTATCCTTACTCCTTATTCGAACTCTTCCAAACACTTTTCATACTCTTAACATCATTGAGTTGTTCTTCATTTTACTTGCACAACATCTGAATTTTTCAACTTCCTTTTTTTATTCATCACTTGACTTGTCCCCGTAGTTATTAAAACCGGAACCGGTGACCAGACCAGTGGACCTAATGAACCAGGTTTCGAACTGAAACCGGTCTAACCGATAGCGGTCAGATGTCAATGAACCGGTTTTAAAAAAAATACATTAAATAATTATTTTTTAATAAAAAAAAACTATTTTTAAGATTTGCAAACATGATTCCAAGCCAATAGAGACAAAATATGCAAAGTTTGCTCATTTATATACCATGCAAAGGTGAATATATCAAAATGGCACCGAGTGCAATACATATAATCGAAAAATACATAAGCAATGAGGCTCCAAATGGCCCATAAAGTCCAAAAACAATGCTACAAGCTATGAGGCCATTGGCCTAATACAAGGCTACACATGAATGATGATCAATCATCAAATTCATCACCGCTACTAGACACAGGATCAACATCAGCTGCTACATAGACATCATCTGGATCAGAGTCTGAAGATGCCTCAACCTCAGGCTCATCTGCAACCTCAGTACCCCTGCCACCAATAACAATAGAAGTGGACCTAATGGTAGCATGAGTTACGCGAGGTGCATGACTAGTGTTGTCCATTGGTTGTTTGCCTTTGCTTGATGCAGCTACCAATCCTGGGTCTACATTTGATGGCGCCACCAAATCTGCTTCAAATTCACCCCTTGCTACTGCTGCATCAAAATCAAAATCAGCCTCAAACACTGGATCTTCAGTCTCCTCCACCCATTCTGATGTTGGATCAATATCGTCCAACACAATGGGATCTAGATCAGGTGTTTTGCTCATCAGTTGGTTTTGCCTCAAGCGAAGGTTTTATTGCACAAACACAAGATCATTTAACCGTTTCTGTTCCAAACAATTTCTCTTCTTTGTGTGTATGCACTCAAAAACAAACCAATTGCGCTCACAACCTGAAGCACTGCAAGTTTGGCTGAGGATTCTAATTGCAAACTTTTGCAATTGGGGACATTGGCCGCCAAATGACTCCCACCAATGTGCTGCAAATAAAAAGACATACATTAGTAACATAGTTCATTTGAACTAAAAGAAGAGGGAGATGGATTTCCTCAGAGCTGATTGCAGAACCATGGAGATAGCTAGGTTTTCTGCTTGGGCTCTGCAAAACCTTGCCGCCGCCACGGAGGTCGACCTTGGAGACGGCGGATCAAAATCTCTCGATGCATGAGAGGCTGTTACGGGGTTTTCCCTCGGCTTCGAGCCCCGGCGCCTAGTTTCAAGCGACGGCAAACACAATCCGCGAGATGGGCAAGTTTCGAACAGGGGTATACAGTCGGCTATTCTATCCGAAACCACCCACCTTTGGAAACCACCCACCTTTGGAGGCGGGACTGGATCTCGTCTCAGATCCGTGACGTTGGGGCGATTTTTTGCTGATTATGGCAAGAAATTTGAGATCGGTTTCTCGATTTCTCCTCCGCCTCAAAAGAGAACAGCGGAGTCATGGTCCGAACAACAGAACCTCCTGCCGGCTCGAAAAATAGAGGAAGCAGGACTGGCGAATCTGGACATGGATCTGTCTTTGTTTTTAAGCGACCAGCTATTTTCGCAGGAGAAATCCCCTCCCTATCATCGCCATGGCAGATTTACTCTTGGACGCACAAGAGGCCCTGGCACTGTGTCTAGGCACCTCTTTGACTCCTAACAGATCCAAATTTCTCATCCTACAGGCAAAACCATCCTGGATTGGGTCAGTTCTTCAGATATGGTGCTGGATCTCAAACTGGATTTAGAACGGCGGATTGGGATCCCTTCAGGACTTCAGAGACTTCTCTTTCAAGGTAAACAACTTGAAGACCTTCTTCCTCTCTCTACTTACAGTATTACCAGAAACAACTCTTTGGTGTTAACCCTTCATTTGAAAGGCGGTGCAGCGGGACAGTCATCCTCTGCTCCTTTCTCTTACAAAGATGCAGTTCACCCTGAAAACCCCAAACCCTCGGAAGCCCTTAAACCTAAGCCTTTTTTGGTTGACAAGATAGAGGAAGTTCCCTCTGTTGAAATCACCCATGAAGGTCTTGCAATCCAACATCAAGATTTTGCAAAAAAGCCATCATTTGCAGATTTAACGAATTGTGGCCACGATCTCAGGATCTCTATGCATGGATCCATGCAAACTGGACTCAACATTGTAGGATCAGTTTATGTTCAAAAGGATACTTCATTGTTCTATTTCATGACAGTAAGCATTATAAAAAGGCTCTAGAAGAAGGCCCTTGGTTCATGGGAACTGCAGGGCTCTTCTTGACTCCGTGGTTCCTAGATTTTGATCCAGCAACTGCAATCATTACCAAGACACCTGTATGGATCAGGCTCCCAAACTTTCCTGCCCACTTATGGCATATTGCAGTCTATAAAGCTATAGGCAACACCTTGGGAAGTTTCATTATGGGAGATTACTGGCGGGAAAATAAAAGTCTCTACACATATGCCAGAATATGTGCGGAGTTAGATTTAAGCAAAGGACTTTCGGACCAAATCAATCTCAAGATCAACGACTTTGTCTGGTCCCAGACACTGGATTACGAAAATACTGCATTTTGTTGCCGCCATTGCCACCAATCAGGGCATCTGCAGAACACATGCCCATCTCTCCCGGCAAAAAAGAAAAAGGATAACCTTTCCAAGCCCAAATCCAAACGATGGGCTCCATGCTCTCCACCTCCAATCGTGGATTCTGATTCCTCTAGCTCTGAAGATGATGGTAGCGATGCAAAATTGGATCAAGCCCCTCATTCCGTGGTCCCTTCCACCGATGGTCCGGCACATTCCTCCGATATAGCCATCGCCCAGAAACGCGCCCATATGACCTCCTCCTCTGATTCAGAAAAGGAGGGCCCCCCTATGGAGAACCCCAATCTTCAAGTTGTTATTGCTCATTCACCCCAGGATGGTTGGGTTGAAGTCAAAAAAAGGAAAGGGAAAAAGCTTTGTGTTGAGGCTTCTGCCCATTCTGGGTAGAAGTCAGTCTTTCTACTTCCAGACATATGTTGTAGCTTCTTGCTTGTTTCACTCCTTGTCCGGAACCGAGGTTGATAGTCCTATCATTTCCAGTTGCCGGTTTTTTGTCTCTCTTGATTGTATCATCTTGTACCATATTTCAGATTAATAGAATTAGTCCAATTCAGAGAACAACAAAAACAAACAAACAAACAAAACATAGTTCATTTCATTACTTATTTACAAACAATTTAACATGAAAAGAAAAACAAATTGGAATTGCTTACCTGGTTGATCCACATCTCTTGCCATTTTTGCCAAGTTCTTTCCAAATGTACCAGCTGCCATACTGAAAAGAGTAAGTTGTTTATGTGTTTCCAAAAGGTCTGCACGGTTAGGGATCATGCGCTCTAAGCAATCAATCAATCCAGATCTGACCTCCCCATCCCGTTGATTCCTAGTCGAGCTCTATAATGATACTTTGGGTTCAAAAAATACCCAGCTGCATGTATAGGACGATGGAGTTCATTGTTCCATCTGTTATCAATGATCTCCCATATCCGGCCATATTTAGCTAACCTGTCCCTGTAAGCTGCCCGTATCTGCTCCTTGGCCTGATCCATAGCCTCATAAATGTATCCCATTGCCATCTTTTCCCCATCCACCATCCTTAGCACCTTCACAAGGGGTTCAGTAATTTTTACCAACTCTGAAGACCTTTTCCAAAAATGACTGTCAAAGACTTTCTTTTTGGTGTCTTTTCCATCTTGTCTACGAGCCCACCGGGATTCAGTCCAATCATCAGAAGAAAACACTTTCTCAAGTTTTTCTGTTGAGAATTGAGACATTGCAACGTGAGGAAGTGAGTTGCAAATCTCGTAATGGCAGGCCTAACAAGCTCTTTGCCCCCTGTGTTTTTCCTCATTAGGCTCAATACCCATGAGTTGTTGTAAATGTATTTTGTAATGCACTTGCCATGCTCTACAATGTTGTTTACCCATTCCACTTTGCCTATGTCCTCAAGCATGAGGTCTATGCAATGTGCAGCACATGGAGTCCAAAATATGTTATTATACTTGGACTCAAGCATCTTTTTAGCAAGAACATAGTTTGAGGCATTATATGTGATGACCTGCACAACATTCTGCTCTCCCACTTCCTGAACAATCTCATCCAAAAGCTCAAATAGAAGGGTTGCATCCTTCACCTTATTAGATGCATCAAATGATCTCAAAAACATTGTTCCTCGAGGGCAAGCAACAAGGAAGTTAATGATAGTGTGGTTCTTTCCATCAATCCATCCATCTGACATGATGGAATAACCTGTTTTGAGCCATGACTCTTTATATTCAGCCAAATACTCATCAATTTTAGAAATCTCTTATTGCAAAAGAGCTCCCCTTAAGTCATGCGCAGTAGGGCCTTTGAAGCCCTTTCCTGCAACAAAAACAAAGTCCCACATAGCTTGGTAATAAGGTGAGCGAGCAGCATTAAATGGGATATCTGAATCATACCACCATCTAGCAATGTACTGATAAGAAGCTTCTTTGCATTGTTTTTTCCAATGTTGATCCAAAGTGGGTTGACGACTTGGAGTTGGCTGGGACATGGAGGCATTGGCTATGGGATTAGCAGTGGACGAGAAATAACTCATGAGGTTGGGTTTCTTTGTTGGGTTTGATCTTTTGCCAAAAGGAGGAACATAGTGAAAGGGGTAATTGGTGGAAGGGATAGAAGAGGAGTCTTGAATCTCGTACTCATCATTTTCGTACCCACTCTCTCTCATCATTTCTACTATTTCCCTCTTCTTTGCAATTTCATCTTGGATGGCCTTCTCCCTAGCCTTAGTCTCCTCAAAATTTTCAAGCTTGGCAAGGTATTCTGCCCTAATCGAACCTAACACTGCATTAGGTGCATCACATGGCGTTACATTGCCTCTTATCCCAGCCAAGTGATGTTTCAATCTAAGAATACCCCCACCTCCAATACATTTTCGACAAAGTTTGCATACCATCTTTCCATCAATCACATTACAATGGACCCATGCATTGTCGTTGGCTTTTGGAGGCATCTTGACTTGAAATAATTGAAATTTGGAAATAAATCTGCCATTTAAAAAAATTGCAGCTAAGATAAATGGACAACTAAGGCTAAATTTACGAAACAAAATGCACATTCAAACATACAAAATTTGATAGCATAGGACTAGAGATTTGAGAGCAATAAAATAGCTGAACACATGAGAAAATAAATACATGTACAGCAATGAAATGATGGATTTTTCAAGTGAAAATTCTTACCTAGCAATGCAAACTAGCTTCCTTAGCATCCTCTTGAAGATGCCAACGCTATTGACAGCTCCAAACTATCTCCAAGATAGCTCCAACTCCAACTCCAAGCCTCCAAGATCACTGCTCTGGCAAACACTCAACACTCTCCAAGCTCTCAATCAAACTCACAAACAGCAAATGAGTTGGTGTGAGACAAAGGAGAGGCTGCCCCTCCTTATAAAAGATTGGGGAGGGTGTTTTTGGAGGGAAACAACCCTCCCCTTACCTCCACATCAGCCCTAAAACTCAATTGAGGCCGTGCGTGGGTCCGCGTAGAGGAAGAGCACCTAACAGACCGGTTAGGTACGGAACCGACCAATTTATGCATTAACCGGCCGGTTCTGTACCTAACCGAACGGTTAGGTCCGATTAATCGCCCAAAAAAGGTGAGGCCACCCTCCAGACCGGGTTGCATGGCCGGTTCTGACCGCGGACACATCTGACCGGCCAGTTTGACCGGTTATCGATTCAAACCGGCCGGTTTTGATAACTATGCTTGCCCCTTTTGCATTCGTTAATATTTTCCTCTTTTAGTTTATCAACCAACTTCATCAATTCACAATTTAAAAAATGACTTCTTAATCCATTCTTTTAATCCTTCATTGTCCTTATAAAATTTGGAATTTTCTTCGTCTTCATTCAATTTGTCTTTATTTTCATAAAAAGAAATGGTATTGACATCAATTCTTTCGTGGAACATCAGGCAAAACATACAACTCACAACACATCAATTACTACTAAAAGCTTAGCAATTACTTTAACCAACCTAGATCCTTCTTAACTCTGAATATACCAAACGCCAAGAGGGATCAACTCTCTTTTCACCCTAAAAAAGGTTTGAATATAAAGAGATTTGATCCCTATCAACACTTGGTAGATTCGGAGTTAAAATGGATATAGGTTGGTTTAATTATTATAATTATAAATGTAAAAATTAATTTTTTGTTTTTTATTTTATTTTAGTTTTAGTTTTATGTAATTTGACAAAATCAAAATGTGTTATTGATAATTACAATTATTATTTATTTTATTTTGACAAAGTCAAAATGGTTACATGACAATACACTACATTACATCATCTCTACCATACAGGGTTGGAGAGCACCTCTCGGCGCAATTAGTAATTGACTTCTATAAGATAGAGTTAATGTAATGTAATGCAAAGGTTATTTGCATTAGTTAGATTGATGAATCTCAACTATTGATCTAAATGTAGAAATTTTTGAATCTTAATTCTTATGCAAAAATTATTTCTGTTAATCCAGTTAAGCTTCTCCTACTTATACAAGTTATCAACTGAATAAATTCAAGATACCATCAAAGCAAAACACATAACATATCTCTACCAATTCAGAGCTAGAATAAGCACATGCACATGCACACACACACATAGAGAAAGTGACAGTTATTTTTGGACAAACTGTCCCTGGAAAAAACCCAATGTGGGAAAACCAGTCTCTGGCTGCTGGAAGGCTCTATTATTAAGAATATTTATGAATACACAAGTCTAGGTTCCAGATCTGGAAAACCCTACAGAGAAAACTCTAGATCTGCAGCACCTCGCTGATCTAAGACCAACAATACTGACTGATCCACACCCTCAAACGAGATTTACAGAACTCAACCAGATCTAGGCCTACAAACCACAAATCTGCCCCTAAAAGACACTGCGTCAGCGTCTGAAGGCCTCCAAATGCTCAGCACTGTCACTGGAAGGGACTGTGTTACTCCAGACTGGGTGACGTAGTCACTACGCTGCCCCTAAGGGTCTTTGCGTAACCCTTAAAGGGTTTCCTGAAAATACAATTGTCCTTGTTGTTGCTGCTGCTGCCATCTACTGCTGCCGTCTGTTCTTGCTGTCATCCGCTACTGCTATTGCCTTCCTCTGCGTTGTCTTTCCTGATCTCTTCTCTGCTTCTTGTGTATTCTAGACCCCGGGATCAGATCATCCCCTTGGTCTAAATTCCACTCTCTGCAACTGAAACACTTGAGAATTCTTAGCAACCCCGCCCTAGAATCTCAGCAGCTTCTCGCTCGTCAGGTAAGGTTCACAAAATGACCCCAAGCTTCTTCTTTTATATTTTCTCGTCGATAAACTGGCTTGCCGTATTGTCCTTAATCAATACATGATTAAAGAAAATGATCCAAAGATTTGGAGACAATTTCATCACATGTTTAATTAAATTCACTTTAATTATTTTATTTTCCTAAGTAAAATAATTAATTAATTTAATAAAACCAGATGAAATTTCCCAAATCCATTTCTGGGTCTTGTAGATCAAGTGAACTCTAGTCCTTCCTCAAAATTTGGGACCTAGAACACAACTGATGCTACCCCAAATACACAAAATCTCAACAGTAAAGACAATTACTCATTCAATTGCTTCCGTGAGCTTTAATCATCATTCATCTTTAAGTAGACAAATAAAAAAATAAAGTTCCCATACAGTAGTTATGGCTGCCTTTGGGTAAGACCTTCCATGACCTTCGTTAAAGGGTGGTTAGGTATTTGTCTTCATTATTGGGGTTGAGATAACCTCAATTTCATATAGCTCAAATAAACTTTTCATGATCTTGACAGAGTTTTAGGTAAAACCAGGACCAACCCTTCTAATTCTACTCAAGTTTGACAGATGACCCGGGCAAAGCTTATTTGCCAAAGATCAGAATAAACACTTATAATTCAAAGTTGAGAGCTTACTGACCAACCCTTCTAATTCTAACTCAAGGTTGACAGATGAACTGGGAAAAGCTTATTTGCAAAAGACTGGAATAAACACTTATATTTCAAAGTTGAGAGCTTATCTGACCGACCCTTGAAAAGATAATTTTATGCCCAGCACATTTAGAGAAATTAGAACGATCCCGAAGTGTCTTAACTGAGCTCTGCAAAGGGTTCATTATCCCAACTCTTAATGAAGGGATGGAAAAATATTCTAACTAAGAAAGGTGTTTTGACTTGTCACTGCTCAGGGTTAAGAGCACTTGCCAAAAGTTAATTTTAAATAATAGCTGAACAGTAATATTCCCTGACCAAGCAAACTACCATTCATTCAAATCACTCCGTTGAGAGCAACAATAGATGATGGATTAAACAAATATTGACATTTATATTTTTCCCTGAAAATAACCCAGTAACACCAAAACAGAAACAGTAAGTATGACACTATTACAAAGTAAAAATGGAGGGCCCAACACCAAAAAATACAGCAAGTACACGGCTATTAGAAAAGGAAAAAAGGGAGGGCCTGATAAAGCCAGACCACTAACTGTTATGGCAAATATACATTCCTAATATCACAACTACAAAAATCAGTGCCCATCTATCCAGCCTCTAATGTTTAGGCCTTAATTTAAGTTTTTATTTAATTCAATCAATAATGTCCTATAATCTGTAGGCAAGTGAAGCACTAGTTGCAGGTTTCAAGGGCAGAGATGGATACCCCCTGGAGGTGGCAAGCTAGCAACAGGTTGCACTGATATACACCTCTGATTATCGGGGTTTCAGATAAAACGGAAGATATGAATATGCAGATAACACCTTGTAGGTCCCAGTGACTATTTGGTTGCCTTGCAGATTTTGCATATTAGGAGTATTATTGATGTCCTCTTTGACAATGTCAGTCAAGAAAATACTTGCAAAGAACCTTGGGCAGTTATGGTTTATTAAGGTGTGTTTTTGGCAGTCAGAACCTGCCTGGTTCTTCCAACTGAGGTTCCCTGTGAAAATCATACATTTCCTTCCAGCCTGCTTTGTCTTTAGGCATTTTTATTTTGAGGCATTCTCCACTCCCCCTGTGCTAAGGGGTGAGATGACTAGGTTGAAGAAAGTGGCACTCATCGGTTTTGCAGTTGTGATTTGCATAGCATTTTATTCCTTGTTCAACAATCTAGTGTTTACTGAAGTCTTAAGCAGAACAATTTTTGATAGCCAACCTCGTGCCTAAATGATTCCAATAATACAGGACTCTAAGCAAAGCAAGGCAATCTCTGTTTCACTTCTTGCAGTATTGCAGTTCAGGATCAAAATTTTGCGTGCAGAATTGCTTGAAGTATGTTGACTTGGTCTTCTTTGGGGATGTCTGTAATTTCAATGCCATAGGTCTTGTTGCCTCTGACTCTGTAGAGTATGCCTAGGCAATATGTAGGTTTCTAGTGTAAAGCCCATGCAGATGTATTATTTTACTTTGCCCATTATCTCAACACATTAGGTAAGTAACCAGATGACTGCACATTGGGATAGATGCAGATGTGGCCAGGTAAAAATTCCAGGGTGGGTGGCATTGATGCTAGATATTCCATCACAGCATCTAAACAGAAGCTGATGAAATCACTGCATAACAGGACTCGTCATTTTCTTTA
This sequence comes from Pinus albicaulis, assembly GCA_034641835.2. NCBI lineage: Eukaryota > Viridiplantae > Streptophyta > Pinopsida > Pinales > Pinaceae > Pinus > Pinus albicaulis. The sequence continues at coordinate 1,501,865,423 of CM076581.1, forward strand.
TACTGTCATCATCAACCAATTACTTACTACTAACACCTAAAAAAGAATAGTGCATCAGAAAAACATTTTCCCGTGACATAGACAGGTCCCATAAACTGACAACAAAAGGTACTAAGATTAACAAAAGCCATGGGACGAGACTCAAATTAATTTCTAGCTTTTTGCCAGTAGTACCAACTCAACCACTTATAGAAATCAAATCCTACTTTAATTTGTTAATAGAGCAACAGACCAACGGACAATAGAATTGCACCTCAAACAAAGGGTAGGCATTCCAGTCTCCACAAAAACAATGTAAAATGACATGAAACAATTATAGGATACAATAAACAAAAATTCATTCAATAACTCCTCTAATCACTCAATTTTCATCATAAGTGAAGAAAAAGAAAAAGAGAGAAACACTGCCAAAAGAAACCATACAAAGATATTTTTTAAATGGCCCATTTAAAAACAAAATCAATGATGGCATATTTACCTTGGATTATAATAACCACTCTAAAAATACAAATCAACTATAGGAATTTAATCATCAGGGTGTTGAATCTCCCCCATATTGATGCGATTACTTGTAACCTTAAATCCAAGCAAAGAAGGGTCTATCTGCCTTCCTTTCTTGCCCTTCTTTTTTGTACTTTTTGATCCTTGACTATCAGAATCTAAAATTGCAGATGAATCAACTTTACTCTTGTCTTTTTCTGCTTCTGGTTTCTTTGAATTCTTTAATGTATTTAGAAAGGATTTTGCTCCATCATTCCTTGTGTCAGCATCACTGAAAGCAGAAGTCTTACTAACATTTGAAATGGGTAAATTTTCTTTACGTTGGAAAGCACTTTCTAATGGCTTCACTGCAAGATTGCCACCAGCATTTTCTGCAATGCATTCTCCAGCTTCTGGATGGACAATATAGACAACTTGTTGATTAGAGGCAGTTTTTCTTATAGACTGCACAGTCCTCATTTCTAATATCAATCTTGTGAGGCAATGAACTTACCATGAGAGGTTCTTCTGTTGCTCTGTAACTTTCCCTGTACTGTAGACAATGGAGAAGCAGCCAAATCTGACAAGTCAAAAGCTTTTGCAGAAAATTTAGAGTTTTCCCTGGCAACAAGAGAAGAAAATCAGACTTCTTTTCAAAAGCAAAACAAATAATCTATGCACCTATATGCAGTTCAGCATTAAAAAATGTCTGAGTAATTGAAGTTACATAATAACAACAGCACACTGTCATTTCAGAAAGATTTCTAGATGAAATAAAGAAAAAACTAGCCCCGCCATCCTCATATATAGCAAAACTTTACATATGGTATACAATCACTTTAAAGAAGACAAGAAATAACTACAGAGACAGAAGCAATATCATGATTCATGGGGGGTCCAAAACATCGAGAAAAAGATAAAGAATGGTGGTTTTCATTGGTGGTCCTGGATTTCTCAAGGGCAGGGCAATGGAAGTTCCAATGTTGCAAACATCAGCATCGGGATAAAATCGGCAAGGGTCCAGAAAACCAAAAAATCATAAAAATTGGGAAAATATCGGCAAACATCGGCAAAATCAAGATACCGTCAAAATATCGGTAAAAATTGACAAACATTGGCTAGGCCAAAAAATCATGATCTCGAGATAAAATCAGGATATTATCGAGATGTTCGCAACACTGGGAAGTTCCTCTTCTAGGGTCATTCACAATCCAATACCTTTGCTTTCAGGGAGATCAAGGGAGTCAGACACTCTACACTAAAGCTTCATCTTGCTGTTCAGTGGTTGGCTGTCTACTTTTAATGCCTGCTCTGAACAAAGAGTCGACCTTTCGCGTTCAATCAGGAACACCACAGACAAGACAAATCAAACACAAGTAAGATAAAGCATGACCGAGCCTTCTACAGTAAGACAGAGCTGTAGCAATCCTTGCCAAGTAAGACGGCAACCAACCTTCCTTAAAAGGGTTGACTAGAGACAAAATTATGAGATTCTATTTAATTATTTCACATTGTTATGAAATACATTTTATTGCTTGTTAATTCAGAATCCAAACTAGTAATCTATTTTGGCATGCATGCACCAGCATATTTCCATGTCAACCCTTTCTTAGAAGGGTTGACCAGATAGTACTCTACGAGAATTCTGTTAAATTGTTCCCAATTGTTGTGAAATACTTTAAATAGAATTCCCATGAGTGTAAATGGCAGGAAAATTCTATACATAAAGAAACGAAAAGTGCATAGTAAAATGTGTACTTAGTAATATCTGTTATTACATAGTAATGTCTTTTATATACATAGTAACTGTGTACATAGTAAAGTGCATAGTAATATTTTTTATTTTTCTTCTAATATATTTCCTGGAAATGTCAAAAAGACAGAAACAGCACCTAAAGTCTTCCATCAATGCAATACATATAGCACTTTTTGGTTCTTCACATCATACATATGAGCTATTGGGATTCAATCTATTATACATAATCCTCACAATCCATTCGGCTGCAAGAACAGTACCCTGGCACATGTAACAGCCATGCTAAGTCCCCCATGTACCCTGGCACATATAACTTCCATGCCAACTCCTTATCCCTTTTTAGCAGAGTTCATTGATCCAAAACAGGCCCTTGCACACACCCTACTTCCCCCAAAGAAAGCACTAAAAGAGCACTTCTAGCTACAGTTACCACATACAAGAAGAATAAAGACGAGTGGAAAACATTACTTGCAATCAGAAGTTCAGAACTATAGTTGTTATTGTGAATCAGTCTGCAAAACAGATGCCTTAAGTGGTCTAAAGGGTTTTGATAGGCTCGTCAAAGCCTAAAGGGATTACTATATACTGCACAAAAAGGCAAATCTCCTTTCCCTATGATGAGGACCTCCTCCTCGCTTATGACAGCTCCTGCAGCTGTTGAAAAAGTTCCAATGCAATGCAGTATACTTTTGATTGAATCATAACATAATTTCAGAAAAATAGTGGAGTCATCAGCAAAAAGCATATTTAATAACTGCTTGTCAAAGAGGAATCCCCAAATTTGACCTTGTATGCAAGCAGCTTGAAAAAGATAAAGCATCAGCTGCAACAAAATATAAGCCTATGCCAACCTTGTTGGATGGACCAATGAAGAGAATGTCTTCCTGACATCTGAAATCTAGTAAAATTTCATGCAATAAGAGAAAACAAAAGGCTTTTTTTGGGATCTGTAGCATCGTTTTAAAAATTCAAATGTTATACCCCTTTAAGCTGAAGCTTACTATCTATAGTTTATTAATATAGCCTTCCACTTATAGTGAGGTTGTATATAGAGAATCATCACTATAAGACATCATTATACCTTTTATTTTGGGTTTTGTACAAAACAATAGCTTTCCACCAATCTGCAAATCAACCTTAGAGCTAACTGGCAGCTTTAGAGAAATTTACTTCTCAAACTCTCTTTAATCGAATAAATGCATCCCGACTAAATGGGTGCATAGTCATTATGTCGAAATCATTTCTTGTCACTTTGAAAGATTGGTATAAAGAACTTAATGAACACTCAAATGATTCCTCATTTTTACAAATGATCTAATTCTAATATTCACCGGCAATGATCAGCCATAATAATTTTCTAAACAATATATCTTCCAAAGTATCATATTAGCTTTTTGTCAAATATGTTTGGGTCTATCTACAGATAAGCTGGACAACTGGGGTTTATATACTAATGACGAGGCTTACTTCCAACAGAAATGCTTGAAAGTTTGGGAAACGCTCATATAACTTTGCAAGGCATATACAGGTGTAGGTTCTTATATGGTCATGAAATAATGATAATAGTATTATGAGTCTTATGACATGGGTGTGAACTAAGTGTGCATTTGTTGTAGCATGGGGTCCACAATGCTGAGCCTTCGATCAAGCTGCTTAGGCTTGAAATCCTTGATTGCAAAAGTGAGCACTGATCTCTCCATATAGGCAATCTAACACAGTATGAGGGATAGAGAGGCAATGATACAAGCACATGGCGAAATTCAAAGCAAGAGATAGATGGGAGAAAAAGCGGGCACAAGAACTCTCAGCTGTGCATACTGCACACCCATTGATATTGCAGAAGAGTGCAGTAAGTACCAAGTGGTGCCATAATTGAATGCTAATGCTAGGATTAATCAAAAAGATTAAAAAAATCCTAGAATGAAGATAATCTAGAACATTAGCTTTCAAAATAAAGCCAATATTAGTGTTGCTAATATAATGATATTCTTCTTATGAGAATACCAAAAACAACACCAGCTAAATATAAAATGGTCCATGTTCCCAAATTAGATAAAACTGATGTAAGATAAAGTAAACCTTTTCACCTAAAAACCCCAATCACAATAGGTGTGCTAATCTGGCCCAAAGTAAGGGGAAGCTGCAGTCTATAGGAGCAAGAAAGGACAAACTTAACCAACTCTGCAAAGGGTTGACCATTCAATCAGGACCAACCTAGTAAGGCCGCCTATATGATGCATTCTCAACCTAAGAGTCTCTATATGGAAGCATTCTCAACATAAGAAAGCAAAGCATTATCTGTGGGTTAAAGGACTATGGCCATCCCACCAAATAGTTTACAAATTAAATGAAAAAACTTGGAAATTCCAGGTTCAACCAGAACAATTTTAAGGCATGATTTTTTATCATCATTTTGTTATCTCAATAAGATAGTTCAGGTTTAATTGTTCATTGTCGAGTTTGACCCAATAGAAGGTTTACCTATAACAAATACTGTTTGAGTTGCACTTCGAGAATCTTCCTTTTTAATGTTCACAACCCAGATTTTAAAACTATAGACAACACTCTAGGAAAATTTTTGAAAGCATCTCCAACAACCAGAGCCAGGAAAACAGTGAAATATGCTCACTACTCACTGTGTAGAGTCTGAATTGGAGATGGGACTTCCAGCCTTGTTGATTTTACAAAATCTGCATTATACCTAAAAGCAAGCAGTTGACTTTAAAAAATATAAAAATCAAATGCAACTCTGATTTAAGCATGACTATTTAGCAAGTGTCTGTCAAAACATTGAAACCCAGGAATTTTAATTGTTTCAGAGATGAACAAATTTGTTTTAGTAACTGAGGCAAATAACCAAAAAGGATGCAATCACAAACAGATAACAAACCCTTCAAAGCACTTCAAGATGGGAGACACGATTGATGAGAACCAGAACAGTACACAAATGGATCAATAAGAGGATCAGTTCAAAACAAATTAAAAAGTTTATCATTTGATACTGCACTAGTGAATATTTCGTATACTACTTTTGCTATCATCCATAAAAAAAGTGATGCTAAGGCTGAAAACCTTCAATCGCCTCTACTGCACCACCTGTTATTAAACATTCACTCTCCAGACACAAAAATGATTTTGATTCATCAAAGTATAAAGATCCAATAAACCATCATCTTACTAACAGTGCTTACACTGCAATTGATAATCAATTACATGTCATCCAACAAAATTTGATGCCATTAAATGCATTTTGAAATTCAAAATCTAATATACAATAAATAAAAAACATTCAAGTATGCTCCTTTAAACATTCAATCAACAAGGAGCTCAATCTATCCTCAAAATAACTATGTTGCTCATTGCTTTATAGTCACATTACCAACACATGTTACGGGAGATAGGTTGGTGTCTAGATACATTTATGTTGATGGATCAGTTGGGCCCAGGGCTAGATCCACAGATTCCTGGATCAGATACAAATTTGGATGATCCATCCATGACAATGCAGACGTCTGTTATCCCTAATCCTATTATGTACAACCCACTAATTTTGACCTGGTGAGAGAAGTCACTTCCCTCAATGTAAGTGCAAGCTATCATGTCGATATTTTGGGTAGCCCATGATTCTTTGTCTTCAACCAATTGTATCCATATCAGTCACGTTGCTTGCAACTATGTAAGATTCCAATATTTCTTACATGGTTGTCCAAATCGGAATAAGTTTCAGCCTCCATGAAATATATATATATATATATATATATAGCTTTTCAAAATACTAGTGGATCCTACAACCCTTCCAATGAACAGTTCAAGATATTTATTTGATATCGTAAGGCACAAGGAAAATACACATTACTATACCAAACTTGGAAGAGACAACTTAATTCATTACACAAAAACAAAAGTCAAATTCAAAAACATCCCAAGCTCTATAATGATGAAGTGGCAATAAATAAATACATCAAAAAAATTTAGAAGAGATTAATATCGAGTATTTTCGAGGTACAAATCTCCTTTAGAAAGTTGCATACCATTGACACCATCATTGATGAGGACATGACCAATATAAAAAAAAAAAAGTAATATGCAACCTCCCATACAATTGACACCATCATTGATGCTGACATGACCAATATAAAAAATAAAGTAATATGCAACCTCCCTACAATGTTCTAAGGCCCCTAACTTCAAAATGCAAAGGTCTCCAAATCCTTTGAACTTGATTCGTATGGACTTTCCAAGTCCAAGCAATTCTATGTTTTTTTATAAGAATTCAACTATTACACTTTAAAAAGATGTCACCATATGCCCACATGGATGTGATCTAGCAACAAACAACAAGGTGATTGAGATTGTATTAACACAAAAAAGACCAAAACCCTCTAAGTGGGTGCAAATGCAAGTCTTGGTCAATTTTCACAAAATAGAGGCATGCCTCATAGTGTGGCATCTTTAGCCAAAGAGAGTCTACAAGAAATATTTCTCCCAGCCCTATATTTATTCTAACTATGTTCAAAATTTTAAGAATAAAAAGACAAAAAAATAGATGTATTTGTATCATTTTGGGAATCTTTTCTACCTACAAGAATAGTTAAGGTAGTTGGTGCTCTTCTCGTATTTTGTACCGGAAAATTTTCAATTCATATTTTACACAACGCAATGAAGATAAATAGCATTTTATTCATCACATGACTATACACTCAAATATGTTCCTCTCAGGGCCATCATTGACGAATCCCAACATTGCTCTTCAAAAGTTTTGTAGACTTTCACAAAGCTTTTGACTCTCTGCCCTTGGAGGTAGTATTCTAATGAATCCAAGACCCTTTCCACAATGGTCAGACATTTATACGAGTTAGTTCTTGGTCATCTAAGATTAGCACATAGACTATCAAACTTTATACAAGTAATATTGGGGTAAACCAAGGTTTCCCCTTGTCCCCAATAATATCTGGGATCTACATTAACAAGTTGTAGTCCTACTTGGATGAGCACACCCAAGATTGTGATGATTGCCTTCTAATCCATATCTTGAATGTTATCTTGATATTTGTGGAAGATGTGGACATTATAGCTTCATCCCTACCGTATTGCAGAGACAACTAGATGATTTGGCCCTTTTCTATGATCTCCATTAGTTGATGGCCAACCTAGATAAAACCATGATTGTGATATTCAACACAGAAGAAAATCCTCGTTGATCACCATTACTTTTTCAAGGGAGAGGAAATACATCACCAACTCATGCTTATCTATAAATGTTGCTCATAGCACCCAAGTTTAATTTGCAACATGCACTTCAACCTCAACTCATTAAAGGCTATGGGTCCTTGGCCTTTTTTGAGAGAGAGTGTTTCTAGAATCATTCTCAAGTCATATTGACCAAGATGTCACTCATGCACACTCTTTTCTAACCCACAGTTCTATATAGTTTTGAGATTTAGGGACTTGGTTTACTAGAGTATGATTAGTCTTCAACAGAAAGAGTACAAACCATCCATCATCATATCATTTACTGCAAGCAAATAGTTTTGTTGCCCATCATTCTTGCAAATTTCGGAGCTCTTCCCTTCCACCTTCAGACAATTTTTGGTCTTGTCTCTCTTCTACACCATGTTCAGAGCTCTGTAGATACAACAAAAGGAGCGTGACCAATATCGATGGTTGCCCTATCATTCATCCGAGTCCATTGCAACAACTTGTCCTTTAGCTTGCTCTCAATGTCATTACACTGAAGTCACAGATATCCTTGCTTCAATTGGTAATAGACTAGCACACTCCATTCAGATACTCCATGTGTGCACCAAGCCTCTTCTCACCAAACAAACAAGAGATGAATAACATCATTCAAGAGGATATCTACAAGAAATATGTTTAGGTCACTTGACTAAACCCTCAAGATGGGTTGCATCCAAAGATGGCTTTCTATGCTAAGCACTTCATGGTGATGAATGATGGGCTCATTATTCAACCTCGCTAAATGCTTTACCATTATATGCATGCCCTTCGAATCCCACTGGGCTAGTTCATAGTTGGCTCTAATAGATTACAGATCAACACTGACCACCAGATTGAATGATTAGATAGGATTTGCCAATTGTGTCATTTCCAAGAGATTGAGATTAAGGATCATTACATTTTCCACTACCCCATTCATTATGAGATACATGAGAGATTTCATTGTTTGTTGAAGGGGATTGAAATCCTACCCAATTGCCTCTGAGACTTCATGCCCAAATTCTGTAACCTCCTCCTAGACCAAATCATGTTTAGGGGTATATCTTCCACCAACTCTTGCTCGGGGTAATAGAGTAGAAAATATTTTAACTTTTAGTTGTAGTAAATACATTACTCGAGTAAAAGAGAACTTTTGATAGTTTATTTAGTTAACCTCAAATCCCACAAATTACAAGAAAAAGAATACTTGAAAACATATTTTCTTTGTAATAGTAGGAATTCAAACTTTTCATTATTCTCCTTTGTGTGACTAATTTCTCATAGTAAAAACACTGCACTTGGAATGATATCCATTAATATTCTAGCATCATTGGTTTCTCCCTATTTGAATATCCCTTGCCCCACAATGCATGAGTTCAAAAGAAACAGTAAAAGAATTAATGAGTGCATTGTAGATGTAACATAAGCTCTGAGAGAAAGGTTTACTCAACCACTTTCCCAATTGTAAAGAAGACAACAATTCATAACCTAGAAAGAAACCCGAGTAATTCAAACACCATAAGACATTTAACGTGCATAATGTAGATGTAAGATATTGTTGGAATATTCATCAATACTAAGAGGGGAGGGAATCAGTATCAGACACTTTTTAACAATTTTAATCATATCAATTAAGCATTAAAGATTAACAAACACCATTCAACAATGCATAACATCATAGATAACACACATAAGATGTTTAGGTTGAAACCCTTCTGAAATAAAAACCACCAAATGTTTTTTAATGTGTCTTAAATATTACATGAATAGGAAGCTCCAACTTCCAAAATTCTTCAGCAACGACTTGAAGGAGGATCCAACCCCTTGGTTTCATTAGCTCCAACTAAAAGGATGCATCAACAACCTAATTTTACAAGCTTCAACTAGAAAGATACTCCAACAACCTGCTAGCATCAATTTGTTACCCTAGCACCATCTAGCCAGCCTGAAGTGTTCTCAAGCTCCAACCTAAAGGAGACTTTAATCCCCACCTTGCACCACCCTGCCACCATTAAGATTGAAAGATAAATGAATATGATAGTTAGAATTGGGTCCACCTCTGCTCATATATAAATAACATCATGACAAATATCTCACTTCTCAATAAACCTCTGACCTCCGCAGCATAACAGCAATCATATACCTCTCAGCTCAATAAATTGACCTTGTCATCCTCATCTTCATGTCAGCAACTCCAAACCCCGGCAGCGTCAATTCTCAAACTTTTGAGCATAAATGTAACAAAAGAAGATCTCAATACATCCTTAAACATCGTCATCCTTGCCGTACAAATCAATACATGTGGAAAACTCAACAGACAGCATAATACCAAACTATTTGCCTCAATCTTTCCTACCAACAATGAAACATTATTCTCCTCAATACCAATACCATTCTCGATATTGTGGTTCCTTCAACTTCTTCCTAGTTTTAAATATAACAAATTTGAAACTATTTTAATAGTGGTCATTGTTCTAAAGCCCTCTTCAATTTGAATTTCCTCTTTGGTTGATTCATAGTCCAAGTTTGAAAACTTATGAATCTGTTATGAGATAGACTGAACCAAAATATATATGTCTTTTGATCCAATCAAAAAAGTAAATAAAATTACTACACTCCACACCAAAGAAGAATCGATATTTCAAAGAATGCAAAAAGATTACAACGCAGAAGACCGCATTTTTTTGTTCAAGCTTCTCTCTGAAAGTTGTGGTGCATTTTAAAGACTTTGAACTTATAACAATATCGATCTCGTCCACTTTCCCAAGCATGCATGCATATCACATCCTATTCTTGAATGTTTGCACGTTTGACCACAAGCCAAGGCCATCCATCCAGCTAACCATCCATTGACAAATAGATTGTGACAGAGACAATAATAAGGCGTAGAAATCTCAAATCTAGTTTGAATTTGTCTCTCTTTGCCACGGGCTTCTACAATCAAAAACTCCCCAATGAGTCAAACAAAATCACAAAAAATTATTCGTTGGAAGCCTCTCTTTGTTGATCTCCAAATCGCATATCACTGAGGTCATCCACGCAAACAGGCAATCGCTCTTTAGGTTACAGGTATTAACACACTGGATCTATATTGCATCAGGGAAAATACCTCATCACACATATATATTGAGTCAATTCACACCTCACACCATTTCAGGACATGTTACACGCACCTAAATAAGCAACAAATCTTTTTACATTTGGTCACAAGACAACAGACAACAATATTAATCAATTCAAAACTCCGCACTTGTCAAGCAATCACTTGTATTGCAGAGATCAATCTACGTAAATTTCAAATGTGACCAAACACCCATCATTGCACCATTACATTGATTGACCAAATCAGAGTACCATTGAGCCAAATCAATGCGCATTTACACTAACACAAATTCAAAATTAAGGAAACAATGCTCTCAGTAATTTATCACCACATGTGATAGATCAAACGACCATAACAATACGATCTCCATTACTACGCGACCCGATCTATGATTGCATCTTCATTGGATTATGACAAACTGAGACAAAAACAAAGACAAATCATTAACAATTCAATTATTGTGGTCGCATGCATCAAATGTAACCCTGTAACAAAACACAAAAAAAGATCGTTCCATAGAAGAATGACCTTTGATGACAAACAACGATCTTGATTTGCTCCAATTTATTGATTCAAAAGCTAGCATAGCCTCTTATTTATAGCCCATGGCTAGGGCTAGAGCTAGGTTAACTTTACACAATATATATTAAAAAAAACTCTTAAATTGCTTTTAGAACTATGTTGCAAGAAACGTTGGATCAAAGGGCATTTCTTACCAAAAACGATACAGAAACACTGAAAAGTGCTTGGCATTTCAAGACATACTGACACATTTCATGTGGCTGAAATGTGACCCAATACAACCTGAAACATGTTTCTAGGTCATACAACCAAGTTTTAGAGATAAAGTGACTTTTTTTATTTGTTTTTCTTTTTGGTTTTTATTTTATTATTTTCGCTCCCTGCCAATTCAGGAGTGATAGAGGGAGCTATTAAAGATTGGAAACAAAAAATTTTAAGTGGGGCAACCTAATATTCAAGCCTATGGCCCTAGTGTTGATATGCAGTTCATGCTAATGTTAAATTCTTAATTCATGGCAATGTTATCTTTCATTTTCATCCTTTTACTTAAGTTTTTAACATTACCATGAAATGACTCAGGATGTTTGACAATGGTTTCAACCTCATTGGTTTTCATATGGAGAAAGTAGAATTTTAGATCTCATTCAAAATCCAACAAACTTATCATTTTTTCAGGACTTTAAGATTGGGGAAATTGCAATGTTTCCATTGGATTTTATCATGTACTAGAGTATGGAACTTGTATTTAATCAAGAGCACCAAGCCCTCTATGCGAGGGAGACTCCCAATAATCAAGGGCACCTAGGGTACTAGGGTATGTGTTAATTTTGGGCAACTAGGTCCAAACTCCATGTTGTACTACTCAGAGGATGATGCCAATATTTGTATTGGATTCCTCTTTTGGAGAGGTGTAAGATTGATCTAAAGGTCATCTTGATCGAATGAGCAGAACATTTATTTTGAATTTATTCCACTTATGTGGAAGGTCAGCCAGAATTGTAATGTAGGCTTGGAGCCCCAACAAATGTGTCACACACCCTCACAAATGGATATATATTGGACAAACTTGGAGGTCATTTTCATCATCGACTCATCACACACTTCTCTCTTGTGTTTGATTAGTTCGATCATCATTTGGAGGCTTCTCTTCTATCACTTGGAAAAACAGCAGCTAGGGTTTTGGTTATGTTCTATCTAGGGTTTCAGCGTAGCTTTGACTAGCATTGACTTTGGTCAACTCTTGGTCCATTTGACCTCAAACTCTCCCAGAATTCTGATTTCTGCAGTCTGCATTTTTGGGCACAAAACAAAGGCTAGAGACGTTGACCTTTGTCTTGCTGTGTTGACTTTATGTTGTTGTTTTGTGTTGACCGTCCACTGAACAGCGTTGACTTTGGGTTGACTTTTGAGGAGTTGTCTTGAGTGTTGTGTGACACTTCTGATTGGCTGACCGTGAGGAGACTTTGCTGGTTGAAGCATCCTATTGACTGTCGTAACACACCACACACATATATTTTGCTAATCAAGTTAAGTGTATTTTTGGCTTGTCCTTTGTCGATCTATTGGTATGTTCTATCAGCATTTTACTTTAATGTTTATGTGATTGCTATTTGATATCAAGTTTAAAGTAAAGTTGCATCAAGCATAGAACATCTTCGAAAATTTTAAAGGTATCAAAGCTAAGGTGAAGACAAAGCCCAAGTTTGCATAGAGAGCAATCACCACAGAAATAGCATTCAAAGTTGATGATAAGTTGACTGGCAAGTCTAACTATCATGCTTGGAAAATGTCTTTGGACTTGGTCTTGGAAGATCAAGAGGTCATGGACTATGTGCAAGGTAAAAATCCAAGAGCCTCCATCATCTACACCTGCTGCCACAAAGATGAAGTATAGAAAAGGAGAAAAAAAAACTAAGCTAAATATCCAAGATTCCATCCACAAAAGTTTGGTTGCTTACACATGTAACAAGTTTCACCGTTATGCTAGAGAATGCCCTAATAGAAGGGATTCTCCAGGGGATGATGACAACAACAACAGGGGGAATGACAATCAAAGGAACAATAGGTTCAAAGGAAAGAGGAAGGCTCCCTCTGGTCGTGTAATGGAAATGGGCAACCTCAAAAGGTCAAGAAATTCCAGGTATGAAAAATCTAATGTTGTTGATAATGAAAGAAATGAATTCATTCTTGTATCTACCCTCTCTGCTGCATCTCCACCCAACACCTATGATGTCTGGGTATTGATAGTGGTGCTTCAAAGCACCTCACTGGGTTTAAAGAAGCTCTCTTTGATTTGATTGAGAAGGATACTAATTTGCAAATTATCCTTGGAGATAATGCAACCTATCCTGTGAAAGGGACAGGAATTGTGACCCTCCATCTATCTCAAGGTCAAGTCCTCCGCTTGCAAGATGTATGGTATTTACCTGATTTGAAGAAGAACCTTCTGTCTATTTCGGCCATGGAAAACAAAGGTTTCAAGGTGGCATTCATCGAAGGAAAGGTACGCATCTAGAAGAAGAGTTTCAAGGAAGCTCTCACTATTGGCTTTAGAGTTGAAACACTCTACTAGGTTGGATGAAGTCCATTGGGGGCTATGACACGTGATACAATTCGTCAAACCGAATTATGGCACCAGAGGTTTGGACACCTTCATTACAAAGCCCTTCCCGAAGCAAGGAAGGTGGTGAAAAGGATGCACGAATTCAAAAATGATCATGAGGGTGTATGTCAGGGTTGTGCCGAAAAAATTGGAGATATGCCACGTTGTCACCTTCTTCGTCGATGAAGAAAAGACGCTCATGGCTCCAAGATACTCTCGAAGATGTTGAGAAACATATGGCCCCAAGGGGGGCATTCCGTGAAAGCAAGAAGCTTAATAAATATCAAGGGTATCTAGTAGCCATGAGTACAGTCGTACAATCTAAGCCTGTATCTTTTGAAGAAGCTGTAAAGCATAAAGTCTGAAAGGATGTTATGCATGGAGTATGAGTCCATTATGAAATGATATCTGGGATGTGGTTACGAGACCGGAGGACAAAGCTGTTATCACCTCGAAATCGCTCTATAAGATCAAGCATGGATCTGATGGTAGTGCTGAAAAGTTCAAGGCAAGACTCATTGCCCGAGGCTTCTCTCAAAAGCAAGGCATAGACTATGATGATATATTGCACCTATGGCCCGCTATACCACCATCCGATCTATTATTGTCATTACTACCACACAAGGATGGAGTCTCCATCAGCTAGATGTGAAGACCACTTTTTTGCATGGTTCGATAAAGGAAGAGGTATATGTGGAGACTCTCATGTATGCAGGTTGAAGAAAACCCTCTATGGGTTGAATCAAGCCCCCAAGGCTGGGTGCGAGAGGATAGATAGCTACTTGATGAAGTTGAGCTTCACTCGAAGTAATGCTGATCCGAAATTTTACTTCAAGGTTGATAGAGAAAAGCCTCTCATTCTAGTTCTCTACGTGGACGATCTCTTCCTGACAGGTGCTGACCCTCTCATTCATCAGTGTAAGAGGGAGCTCGCTTCCAAGTTTGAGATGAAAGACCTAGGACAGATGCATTACTTCCTAGGCTTGGAGGTCTGGCAGAGACCTCGTGATATTTTCCTCTCTCAAGGAAAATACATTTTGAAGCTGCTGAAGAGATTTGGAATGGTGGACTATAAGTTCGTGTCGACTCCGATGGAGCTCAACTTTAAGAAGTTGAGTGGAATCGTTGTTGGGCACGTGCTAGCAAATCCTACTGAGTATCAACAACTCGTAGGAGCCCTGATGTTCTTAGTGAACATCTATCCGGACATATCTTGTGCAGTGAACACTTTGAGTCAACACATGGTTGATCCTCATAACATTCAGTGTGTTGGTGCCAAGAAACTCTTGAGATATCTCTGGGGCACGATAGACCATGGGCTGAGATACACTGCCGGGAGTTTGAGACTTCGCAAATATACTGATGCCAATTCGCCTGGTAGTGTGGTGGATCGCAAGAGCACATCCGAATGTTGCTTCACACTTGGGTCTGCTTCAATATCTTGGATGAACAAGAAGCAATAGTCAGTGGCTTTGAGCATTGTTGAGGCCAAATACATTGCAACACGTATGGCTTGTTGTGAAGCTGTTTGGTTGCAAAAGCTCTTCAGTTAGTTGTTCGGGCATGTGTTAGATACCACCGTTATCCTTTGTGAAAACCCGAGGGGGATTCGCTTGTCAGAGCATGTGGATATTAGGTACATTTGTGTTCCGCGATCGTTCCAAGCATGTTGATATTAGGTACCATTTCATTCAGGATATGGTACAACGAGGTGACGTAAGGCTCGATCATATAGGAACTAATGAGCAAGTCGCAAATATTCTCACAAAGCCCTTGGGGAAGGTCAAATTCCTAACCTTCCATGAGAATCTTGGAATCATGGAACAACCCTATGCTAAGGGTCTTATTACACGATGAACTCTAGGAGCTTCAGGGAGCTTTGGGAATAGCTTCTTGGAGCTATAAGCAAGAACTGGACTAGGCTTGCCGAACCTTGTTGGTGTGCTTCCGCCCCACCATGATGATATTGAGTTGGTTCACCTCTCTTTGATTTGTGCCCTGTATGCATCCTACCCATGGAGTCCCCAACTCATGGGAAGTACCTCTCATCTGGGCCAATGAGGTGGGAAATGTGGATAGAGACCGATAGCAAGACCAATGGATGCATCGGAGATTGTCGTACTCTCTATGTCTAGGATGGCACGTGTCTAACCACTTGATATGGGATCAAGTCTAGTGAAACGGACCCTCCAGCGGAGGAATGATACACAATGTTTGGATGGCACATGTGGATGGATTTCTACCTAGTTGAGAGGGAGTATTAATTTTGGGCAACTAGGTCCAAACTCCATGTTGTACTACTCCTATGATGATGCCAATATTTTTATTAGATTCCTCTTTCGGAGAGATGCAAGATTGATCTAAAGATCGTCTTGATCAGATGAGTAGAACATTTATTTTCAAAGTCCAACAAGTTTTCATTTAATTTTATTATGCCATATTTCAGACCGAGATATTCATTTTGGGGCACCATGACCATAACTTCAAGACTGCAACTTTAATAAGGCATAACTCCTCAGCCGTGAAGAACTACGTGACAAGCCACCTAGCATTGGAAACAACACAACGAGAAATATCAACTTATAATGGTCTTGCTTGCAAATTCATGGTTCTTCCCATTCCTTTACCTCAACAAATGAAGTTCATCTTGATCACACCACAGAGGCTTCTAAGCTTTTGGGCTTCCTCCTCTTCTGGGGCTTTTTGTCCATTGGAACATCCAATTAGTGCAATCAATTGACATATATTAAAAGCATTCAATGACTAACTTAAACATCAATGACAACATCGTTCAACAGAGATATACTGAAAAGAGTTGGAGTATTTCACACACTTCTGGCAAATAACATAGCTTGGAAATTGGAAACAACAGTCCTTGTCGATTCTTAATAGATTACAAAGTGGATCACCAAATCAACTACTCTTCATGTTTCTACTATCATAGGTCTTCTCCATAGGCTATAAAGTTAATCTTTTATTAAAGTATTCTTTCAAATAAGTCTATATGAATGGATGTTACGCTTCCTCCTCTATACGGGCTCTTTTACATTGCCTCTAAAACTAGAGAATGCACTCTCATAAGTTCCTTCAACTCAACCATTAAGTGTGCTACATATAGATGAACCTAAAAGTAGTAGTTAAATTTGCTCCATGTGGCTCTCTCTCTCAATCTTTTCAACGTTGAATAGTCTAATTTAGAAACTAAAGCTCGCTAAAACATGAGAAGTTGAGAATAGAATTGACATCAATATAAAGAGACATCTTCAGAAGCTTAGTAACCTACAAGTTTCTTTGAAAATCAAACTTTTCAAGAGGTCCTCATTTAACTAAACAAATGTAAGTTTCATTTGAATCCAACATAGATGCAGAGGTCCTCATTTAACTAAACAAAATGTAAGTTTCATTTGAATCCACCCTTCATGCAGAGGTCATCATTTAACTAAACAAAATGTACATTTCATTGCTTTTACCCAGATGTCCCAAAAATGATTTACATTTTATATGTAACTTACTCCTCCACACTAAGAAAAAAATGACAAGAACAGCAAGCGGAAACTTTCATTATTTAATAACTGGATAGAAGCTATTTCAACTCCCGTGAATGTCTAAATTCACAATATTATGGTGGAAGACCCTAATAGGCTCTAGGGAATAATACTATTAATAGTGCAATAAATTATCACATTATGTTTTTCCTTCTCTTTCTCATAGAACATGGTATTACAGTTTACATGATGAAAAAGAACAAAAACTAATAAATCACTTCTGATGTGATATTATCTAACTGAAAAGTAAAGATTCAAAAAAGAAAAAAGAAAAAAACGAGGATTAAAAACGCTATCTCACAGTTGATTAACTAATTCCATTAGAACAAACATCTGAATATGTGCTAGAACATAAGTGACTACAGGAAAATTACAGATATATTTAGAATAGTGCTTAATTGAAATAAACTACATATCAGTACCTCATGTTATGTAATTATCTTCTGCTCAGGCCGCAGGCCCAATACTTTCTTGGATTTATGTTCATTGGATTGCAGCTGCAGTATATAATTGGTATATTGGCAGAAGGGTAGCCCAGTTTTGAGTCTTGTTAGTTTTTGGAGCCTGATACACCTAGAATAGTGCTTAATTGAAATAAATTACATTATATGTCTAATGCTGTGTAACTATATTTCTTCATGCTCAGGCTTCGGACCATATTGTTTCTTTGGATTTAAGCGTAATTATCCTAGTTTGGTTTGCAGCTGCTGGCTGCATCTAATGGCCAATTACTGTTTGTGGCAGCTGCATGCACACCACAAACTTTTTTTGGTGCGAAAGGGTTGTACGCACTGTTATATTAGTATCTCAAAATGTCAACAAAATTATATTGTGCATATAATTTGGGAAAAAATGAAAGACAATTACTTGAATACAATAGTTATAAATCCACTCTAAACAGCATCAAATAAAAGCTTATCATTCATCAACAACATAATAGGTAGATGTCAAAACAACCATCTTGATGTGAAACTAACCAAATCATCAAAGTTTATCTTTATTTCTGTACAGTGCATACAAAGATTCTAATGCCATTACTTAGCACCTAAAGAGAAACATAAGTTACCGTTCAACTGATGACATCTGATCACCATTGTCGCGCCTCATTCTCCCATCTGCACTGTTGCTTTCAACCATCGACTGCCCAGTTCTCTGTATGGATTTTTTAGTGTCCATCACAGTATGCACTGATACCCCTCGACCAAAATCTGAACTCCATGATGACAACTCTTGCACATTGGAACTTTCATGCTTCAATGCCTGTTGATTTTGACTCAATTCTGAATCTCCTGTGGAGAAGTTTGACACTGAAGAAGCATCTGAAGAAGAAACAACAGTCACTTTAACTGCCCCTCTACCTTTAGAACTCCGTCTTTTGTTTTTTTTGGCTTCTTTGAATTCCAAACTGTCAATATCAACTCGTGTGGATTGGACAAGTGAATCAGCGACTGGCAGAGACAGTTGCAGCTCATTGTTCTTTGATGAATAAAATGGCTCCTCAATAAATGCTTCTGAATGCATACCATCATAACCACCATCTACAGATATACCAGTCCGCATCTTTATCTCAGATGCTGAGTTATGGGCCATGTAAGTCGATCCAACACCATTGACAGCCAAATCTTCTAGAACCTCTGAAAGATCTTCATTTCTACGATTTTTGAATAGCTGGCTTGAAATCAAATCAGAAGAATCATAAGTACAACCAGAAATACACTCTCTTGAGTTCACAGCAGTCCACATACACTGGCTTTGTTCAGAAGAAGTAGCAAGCACATTACCAGGCATTACAGATGACGAAACAGAACGAGGAGCGAACTTTTGATGAAGCGAGTCGCCATGTGACTGTCTTGTCTCTAAATCAGCAGTGTGTGTAGAAATTAAAGATCTACGGTGCAATTCTTCAGAAGAAACATGCTCTGAGGAACCTTCATTGGACTTCCAATTTATCCCAGCTCGACGCAACTTTTGACCTTGACTTTCAGTAATAAAATCAAAAGGTTGTCCTTGCTGCATGATAAATCCAGGACCCTGAATATGAAGATCAGAAGATTGTGTGCTGGAGGGTTTCTCCCAAATCCCATTCATAACCTCAGATTGTAGACCATGGAAGGCCATTGGAGGAGGTCGAGAATTGTACATTATTTCTGATGGGAATTGTTCATCTTGTCCGGCCAAACGTGTAGCATTATACCTTTCCTGCATCCTGCGCTCCTGAGCTTGTTTAAGAGAATGTGTGAAGTCCATGTTCATCGAAGGCAAATCAGTAAGTCTTGACATGTTGTTATCATGCATACCATGCAATGATCGACCTTCAATGTTATGATCATGAAGCTCAGCCCGCTCAAATAGGTGAGGATAATTTATTTCTGCATTAGATGCTAGGGTGCTTGAAGATTGAAAGTTTAATAATTGTGAGTGTTGTGGTTGTGTGTTCAGTATCTGCTGATGTGACTGGTATAAATCAAAGGGATGGAGAGTAGGTGCTTGTGTTTGTACAAACTCACCAGACTCATCAACAGCCCAAACTCCACTCACACGTCTTTCGTCAATAAATTGTCGTTGGGATGGCAAGGGAAACTGGTTAGAGGATAGCTCATGCCTTCTCTGATGCAAAAGTTGTTCCAATGATAAGCTCAAGTCCATTGAATTGCCTTGCCTACGTATAGGCTGATGATGTGGCTGGGAATCATGCCTAATACCTTCTTGCCTTAACATAAGTTGATCAATGCTACTTCCACCAGAAGGAATGTGACTCTGAGCATAGCTAGGATCATACATCTGAGGGAGTAACTGATCTAGGCCTGTTTGATGCGATTGCCGTTGGTGCTCCAACTGCATATGATGCTGAGGTTGCTGCTGATTTGGTTGTAGTTGTAGATGGTGTTGGGGCTGGTGGTGCTGCTGCTGCAGCTGATGCCTTGAAATTGGGTCAAGAACAAGTGCAGATGGATGCATTGGGGGACCAGGTAGTTGCTGACGTGGTTGTAGAGGTTGGTGGTGTTGCAACAGTGAATTGTCAAAGTTATGACCCATACCTGAAATTGTACCTTGATCCAACAATGTAGCTCCAGACTGCAATTGCCGTTGCATCAGCATTTGTTGTTGATGCTGTTGCTGTTGCTGTTGCTGTTGCTGTTGCTGTTGCTGTTGCTGTTGCTGTTTCTGCTTCTGTTGTTCCAACTGGTGATATAAGAAAAGGTCAGCTCGTTCTATTCTTTGCAAATTCTGTTCAGAATGTGTCATAAGATGAGGATCCGATGCAACATTGAAAATATTGTTACTAGAATGTGCCTCCCTCTGAAATGTCTCAGGCCAAGCCCTATCAATTGGAGGAGGAGAGCTTGAATGAAATAAGTCTTGCTGTTGATTGTTAGGAAGGGATTGCATCCTCGACATCATAGAAAGCATATGACTAGAAATGGAACTGCTAACTGTAGCATCCAGCAGACCAGATCTTATATCAATGAACTGATCCACTTCCTGCTGAGGCCAGACAGAACCAAAGGCATTTGCTTCAGATTGCCAAGGAACAATGCTATCAGCCGAATCAAACTGAGATAAGGAGGACATTCTATGCCTCTCGAGACTTCCAATAGATTCTGCTGATGGGATTCCCCTGCCATGTTGAATTATTCTTGCAAGAATTTCTGCGTAGTAAAGAATACCAAATTAACAGAGCTGTGACATATAAAAATAATAAGTTAAAATCATTTCTTAAAAGGGGAGAGCTAAGGAACCTACCTGCATTTTTATCTGTAGCAGATTCTAAGAAGCGTTTTTCTTCGTGATCAAGTGTATTCCTCCTAGTACCTTTAAGCATATCAGGAAAAGATAATCCTCTGTCTGTTAAACCTGCTCTAGTCTGCTCTGAAAAGTCAGACAATATTTTGTCTTGTTCAGGATTATGTATTGAGTTCTGATGTTCATATTCGATACCAATTTTTTTTGATGAAATATCATGACCACTTCTTGAACTCCTTCCTTTGGATTCTTTTGAATCCTCAAAGACAAAACCATGAGATGAATGAGGTTTCTGTCTCAACTGTAGCATAAGCTCCCCAAGGGGCTGAAATGGTGTTCCCTCGGGAGCATCAGAAAGGCACACAAGCAAGTCTGTACCAAAAAAACCCTGTTCAAACCATTGAATTATATCAATGCCTAGAAAAGGCCCCTGAATATCCCCTTGAGGATCCTTATAAAAAAGACTTAGTTCCTCGAGCAGGGAACCCTGATCTCCTAACTTGATACCACCCTTATTTTCCAATTCTCCTTCCTCAAAATCACCCCCTCCAGGAGTCCCTTCAAAGGACTTGTCATCATAAAGCACACTTGCATCAGATGGTAGCCTGATAGGCAGCTCAGAAGAAGTCACTTCAACTTCTTTAGTAATCTTCCTCTCCCCACTTACCACTGATGCTATTCCTTTCGTGGATAAAATATCATAAGGATTACCTAGTCCTGATGAATTTAAATTTTCATTTTCATAACAAAACTCTGCACTCAGACTCCCTTCAACAAGAGGATACTCAGATATTCCTTTTAAGGATTTTGCAGGCCCCCTTACATCAGAAGAAGCCTTTGGGATGAATATCTCATCCTTGAAATCGTACAAACTGGAAACTGAATACCTTTCTGTTAAATGGAACACATGTCAGTAATAATCTATAATAGAAATATCACATCTACATAAAATCCAAAACATATCAGCCAGAATCAAATCTTGTAGATTTTTCAATCAATGGATATATCAGCAGGCAGGGGAGGGAACTACTCTTACCTTTGGTATCTATTGCAATCTCCTTGGAAAATGAATCTACAAGTTCAGACTCATCTAAATCAGGAAGCACATCTTCGGGCGGCTTTAATTTAGAATCATCCATCACAGAGCTCACAGATTCATCACAAGCACTCTTCTTGTTGCTTTTGGACAATATATCCTCACTGATTCCTGAATAGACAATCAGTTGTTAAATAAATATAAGATATATAGCATTGGCACGTAGAGAAACACACAAACAAAAAGTACTGTCATACCAAGGCCTTCATTATAGACCCTGCCAGGTATATTAGTAAATGTCTTGCGAACTGGTTCACTTCCTGCAGCTTTGCCTTTAGAAATGTCCTCTAATACAGCCTGAAAATCATGTCAGCAAAGAAAAGCATGGATCACAATTGTTCTTTGATCAGTTAGCCATATGGGACAGATATAGGCAATAGTTATAAATTTATTTAAAAACTCCTGCCTGCCTGCATGGTTCCTATCTTAAATCTTCAAATTCAAAACAACACTCTGGATATTGAAATGCAATTAAGGTGCAATTGTTAAGTCAACATAAATATAATCCCATAGAAAAACAGAAGATTACAACCATACCTGCTCTTCTGGGCCTGGTGAGACAAATGCCAATGGCTCAACATGCTCAGAACATGTAACCCCAGAAACTTCCACAAATCCATCAGCAACAACACGTAAAGATGAGAAAGTTCCAAAATCCCTATATATGTCAAGAAGCTTAGCCCGTGGGTAGCAAAAAGCATTCGTATTATTAGAAGCACCAATAGGGGTTCTCATGGAAAGATTATTTGTTAAACCACTTCCACGACCTCGCCCTGCAAGAAATCCAACACCATCCTTTTGTACTCTAAGTTTCTCCCGGAGTCGGGATGGTCTCCACTTATCAGTTGACGATTTATCTGAATCACGGTCAGCAGCTAGACGACTGTTTGAAAAAGAAGGTTGCCTATCAAGACCACCATCCTCCTTGTCCACCTCACTACGTTTCTCTCGACGTACATCCTTTTCATTGTTTTCAGGTCCCCATGCTGGGGACCATTTTCTATCACGACGTGCCTCAGGTCCTGGATCGCGGCTGGTAGTATCTTGCCAACGGTCTGTTGAATTCGGATGCTTATTGTCTGCTACTTCTCTTTGTGAAGTATTCTCTGATCTACGATCAGCCTTCCGGGTGTCAATTTCTCTTTCCCCTTCTTTTCTGCGATCTCTTCTGGCAACTGCAGTATTTTCCCTTTCTTCTTCACGCCATCGCCGACCACCATCGCTTTCGGGAGCAGTTCTCCGCCAATCTTTCTTGTCAAGGGACCCTTCTCCTCTCAATTGCTCTTTGAGATTGGTGTCACTGCTTCCACTCTGACTAAAACTGTTTGGAGTTCGTGGTTCCTAAACCAAAACAGAGACGTATAGCAGCAACAACCATACAGAAGGTTAAAGCAAGGGTATAACAATCAATCGAAGACACTGTCAGATTATTATGTTTGGCATATGTTGCTAGACATGAAAAAATAATGGTAATAAATAACTACAAAGCATAAAATATGGCAGTGTTGCAGTGGATAATCATTATGTATCTATTTGCTAAAATCTGGAGACACGATAAATCGAATCAAACAAAGCCCTACTGAAAACTGTGCATATACCTTGGTCTCAGCAATCCTTGAGTGTAGCCACTGAGGGGAAAGCGGGATAACATTTTCAGGCATGGCGACATCTGCAACAAGTGTCGAGAACCATCTCATCAAACAAGTGTATCTACTATATAATGGATATACATACCCAAAAAAGACAACCACTTATGCCTACCTTTTAGTTCCGCATCAGGGTTGCCAGTGAAAAATCCCGAGCTGTCTCCATCTAAGCACAACACTACATTTCATTCACAATTAGTGCAGCATATACCCAAAAATAAAAACCTTATAATGACAATGCAATGCATTTTCAAAACAAATTCAGAATAATGCAATAGCATCACAAATGTTTTGCAGAATGTGAACTTCTCTTTCCAACATAAAAAGGCGGGAACTAAAAAACAGTATAAACAACCATACACGCACAGTTACGGCAGGACTAAAAAAGAAGATCGTTTAACTAACCCTGGACAAACTTTAAAATAAAACCTAAAAATAAAAATGAACGATTGACAGCACGCTCATCTTCTAATTTTATATGTAGCAAAAATCAAGCACGACGATTGCAATTAAATGTGCAAAAAATCAAAACGTCCGGGAGATTTACAGAAGAAACGGGATAGGGTTTTCAAGAGAAAATATTTATGCACAAAAAACTAGGAACAATGTCATCCTAAAAGCTTAGGGCCTGCTTCGCCTGACCCAGATCGGTAGATTTTCAGTCCATTTAAGAAATAAAAAAAGTTAAATCCACGACTACCAACAGAAATTGAACGATTGAGGGAAAATTCAAAAAAAAAAATTAAAGAAATAATTAAAATTAAATAAAAATAATATTTAAAAACCCATTAATGGCAAATAAATACCTTTGATATTCGGATGATCCTGCGTCTCAGAATGCTGCGGAAGATCAAGTTTCCTTTCAGCCATTCCTACACGTCGAGCGAAATCCCAACGTAAAGGGGTATTTAACGACCTCCTCGGGTTCGCTACACTTGCAGATTCTGCCCTGAAAATCGAATGTGCGCCAAGAAATTACCAAAGAACATGCGGCGAGATGCAAAATTAAACAATATGGGTTTGCAGAACGAATGAAACCATGGTTCGGACAGGAAGGAAGGCAAGGCTATGAGAGGGATTTGCTGTAGATAGAGCAGCGGCAGCTTGGGCAAATGCAAATCGAGTACGGGGCTTACAAGGCAGGGTATCAAGTCCGTGCACGCAGAGAGATCGGGAGCAAGTCGCTGAAATTAAAAGTAATCGACAAAGGGAGTTGATACGCTCCTACTTATCAAGTCCGGGAAGTGAGAGGGAGATAGCAAAAGATGTGAAAGGTTGGAACCCTCCCTCGCGATGTTTCGCTGATTAATATTTTATGTTATCGCTAATCGGTCCGCCAAAGCTGTGGCGGTCTTTGGCGTTTTGGGCTAAATAGGCCTGGGTGATCGGGGATTAATAATAAGGTACCAGATTTAGGATCTTATCCTCTTAATTTCTTCCTGGTTGTCGGTAATGAAAGGAAGGAGTGTATTAAAATTTGTTGGAGGTAATGGCAGTCATTTTTCAATCTGCTGTTTTAAGTCATAGAGTGTATTGGAACATCTCATATTGTATTTTTGTATATGGACTTGTTAATAATAAAGGTCCTTCTTTAAAGAAAATAAAATGAGAATAGTAATAATATTACGAATGTAGTTGTTATTAAGTAAAAAGTTTCTCCCTTTCGTGAAAAGAAAGAGGATAAGTTTAGGAGGTTACAAAGTTCTTTTAATTTTTACCCAAAGTTAAAGGGTTGTAATAAACACCTCATATGGGGTTGTTGAGAAAAAAGGTTTTTTTTGTTTTAAGGAAACTTTTCTTTGTAAAAAAGTTTAAGAGTGATATTAAATTTATTTATTTTTTTAATCATGGTTATGTGGTAGGTTAAATAGTTTATTTAAAGATAATGTTCTTATATTTATGAAATAAAAATGAAAACATCTTTTATATATATATATATATATATATATATTTTTGATACAGTTGAATAAAACTTTATAAAGCTATGCATTTGTTATTTCAATGAATGCCCAATAGTAGTGGAAAATCCATTGTCACTCTAATGCTTGAAAGTGTAGTTCCTTTTCTGATGATACCTAAGCACAAAAGGAAAGGATAATAAATAAATCAAATGTAGAATTGCCCACTTGCCAACTCCAAAAAGATATATATATTACAGCTTGAGTGGGCCTAATGGTTAAAAGCATGTGTTTCCTCCTAAGAGGTCACAAGTTCAAAACCAAAGGGGGTAGAGTATGTATGCCTTCGTAGACTTAGCAGTCAAATCGTTGTGTGGAAGTGGGTCCCTTGTCCCACAAACAAGGGGGTCTCATACACCAATTTGGTGTCTAGCTTGGTCGTGACCTTAAAATTAGATTTTATATATATATATATATACCATTAAAACAAAAGTCAAAAACTTGTTAATGGATATAATTAGTGTATTTATCATTTATTTTCTCTCTAAATTAGTCATGAAGACATAATGCACTAGTGATATTTAACCACAAATGTAAACTACTAACAAAACTAGAGAGTTGTTGTTAGAGTACAAGAGAGAGTATAATAAGACTAGTGACAAGTGAAAAAGGAAAATAGAGCTTAAAAACTTGTGAAATTAGGCTAATTCATCCTCGTAGTTATTAAAGGTGGAATTAACATAAAAACCAAAATGAATGTTTGAACACCTCTTTTCACATGTGTAAATGCATTATTTATGCATTATTTACCATACTCCATGTATATATACATTTTTTGATGTAACATAAGATTCCTTTTTTTTTGTTAAGTTGGGTTGTTCTATTAATTTCGAAAACATAAAGTTACATATGCTACAGGCTGGGTTGGCAAGCTGCGCTTAACCAATCCCAACCTTTGTTACATTGTCTCTGGGTTGCCTCAGGGGAGGAAACCAGCCCAAACAAAACTTAAAACCGATAAATACATTATGTGTAGTAGCGCTGACATATCTAAGAAACACAAAGTAAACAGTAGTAGAAAAGCACTATGGGCGAGCATGACAAAAAACATAGGAGAACTGTGTAGCTACGCAGAATTCACTTATCATCTTCATCATCATTGTTGGGGCAAGCAGGAGCCTGCGCAGCAGCTGCCTCCGCATCTGCCAGTGTACGCCTGGGATTGCCCACCGGAGCGCAGAGGATGGGGGAGTCTGGGTCAATGCCGACGGGAACACACGTCCAGATGCCATCGGAGTCCATGACCCAGATATTTGTGTCCTCATCTTCCTTCTCTGGAGCTAGCAGAGGGACAGATTTGCATTGTTGGGGGTGCGTCTAGGGAGAGATGGTGGACTTCCTCGAACCGCGTCCTCCTCTCTGCGCAGCATGCCCAAAGGCTTCTGCTCGCTGCTCGGGATCGGGACTCTGACGCGCAAAAGAGTTATAAGAGGAGCCTTCTATCGACTCGAGACGATTATCCTCGCCATGATGATAACGTCCAGGGAGAGCCCCTCTCTGACCTCCGCGAATAGTGCATTGGCGAAGTCATTACGTACCAAGACAGGGGGGAGCAGTTCAGGAGAAAATGCAACACACAAGGGTGAGCAGCACTGGGGCTTAGGGGGAAGAAATATCTGGGGGGAAGATGTGCAGGAAGGAGTGCGAGAGTCCAAAGGAGACTGCACAACACTACACTAAGAATGGGGCTTCACGGCCTTTTGAATTCAGTAAGAAGCCAGAGCAGAGTTAGGGGGGCGAAAGGCCAAGATAACGAGCTGAGTAATGAGAGGGGCAGGTAGCTCATCTTTTTAAAGGGGCGGGGATGAGTGCGATGAGGATAGCAATGAGTGGGCTTCGCACATATTTGCGTGCTATGATTGAGAACCTGAGGAGGCTCAAGGGAAGGGGTATGGCTGTGATACCAGTTAATCATGATGGACATTAATGGTGAACAATGTTACCGATGAAATAGGTGACCTCAATGTTACCTACTTTTTCAAATATCAAGAAAAACACCTGATTTTGAAAAGGTGGCGATGCAGAATCACGAAAAAAAAAATTTGAGCATGTTTTTGGCACTTTAATTTTTTTCATCTTGTTTTTTTTTTTTTAATAATTTTTTTTTTTTTTTAAGTGGTGTTTTTTATGTCAATTTTGAATAGTGGTGGTGTATCATCACCAACGTTTTTTTTATAGCATTGATTTTGACACTATAAATTTTTTAATGTCTTCTTCTTCTGTGAGATGTTTATTTTTAAGTTCATTTATGTACTTGTGTTTTAAAAATAAAAATATATATATATTTTTTTAAAATAAAAACTTGTAATGATATCTTCACTTTTTCACATACATAAAAGATGGAAAAAAGGTCAATATTCTAAAGTTTATATTTTCCACATGTTTATGTATTGTTAAATAATTTTTCAATGCACATCAAAAAATTATCGCTAAAAAACCAATATTTTGAACCATATGACAAAAAAATACAAATTTTCAATATAAATACAATGCAAAAAATACACTTTTACAGAGTTTTTGTTGAAAAAAACATATTAAATAAACTAATTTTTTGGGAGAATTTTAACAAAAAAACTTAAGAAAACAACATTTTTATTGAATTTTATGTCAAAAAATAATAGCAATCACATGTTTTTTGCAAAAAAAAGGGGTTGTTCTCATAAAATATCAAAGTCTAAACATTACAAGTAAAATTGATTAGTAGTTTTGAAAAATAAGCTTTGTTTGCAAGCATAACTTAAACATCATCAACAATATCAACTAATACATCTTCAACATCATCTAGAACAACATTGATGGCTTCTTCCGCAGCATTTGCTTCTTCATTTTGATCATCGCCGTCTTCTAATGGATCTTTCATGTCACCAAATCTTCCAAAGTGTCCCTTTCCAATCATTCCATATAATGGTGGTTGAGGTTCCTTTGCTTTTTTTGCCAGACGTGATTCATTAAAATCTCATTTCCTCAAACCAACTTCTTGCTTCGCATCTGGAAGGAATTTAAGAGTGTTAATTCTTTGTTGAATAAATTTGCATTGAACTGGATCTTTCTCAATGGCAATGCAATTTCTTCCTTTTTGTAGGCAACATGCTAGTGTTGTACCTAATCATCAAGCACAAAAAAAAATAAGTAAGAAAATTACTATGGAGACATAAAAAGTAAAAAAGACAATATTTAAATTTAAATTTGTATATTAAAACTTACCTGAACCTGAGAATAAATCCAAAACCCATTCTCCTTCATTTGAACATAGATCTATAAGATAGTTAATCAATGCTTGTGGTTTTTGATAAATGTTAACTATATCTCCTTTTGCATCTTTATCCCCATATGTTAGTTTTCTTACCACTGCATCATAAACCAATACTTGACTATGACTCTTCCCATCTACTTGATTCATAATAATATGCTTATAGCTATCCTCTTTTGTCCAACATTCAACATGGATGAATTCACAATCATTTATAATAGGTTGATCTTCGGAAGAAACAATATTTGACTTTTGCCTGTTACATAACATAGTAAAAGTTCAATTAAATTTTACATGAATAAAATTTTTTAGGAGGAATCAAACATACAATTTCAAAATCTTACCATGTAAGTTGCATCCTTGAGTTTGCTTTACCCTTGAAGCTTGTTAATAACATTGGAAACTGTGTGTCTGAATGAAATGTCACAAATCGCCAAAGTGGTGATGTTGTCACTTCTTAAAAACCCGTAACCACTTTACTAAAAGCTTGATAAGTATATGGTTCTCTATCATATTCAATGTCTAGGAAATTGAAACCATGAGGAATATCTGCAATAACTAGGCCATACTCCCTTTTAGGTATTAGTGTTGCAATGTCTTCACAGTCACCTTGTATTATTTGATATTGGACACTGTCGAGCCCATTCCAAATGTAATGATTAAGAGTAGGATCTAGTTCAACATTCATAAGACGCTTCCTTCTCATGTTCTCCATCTTAATTTTTTCAATAACGCTTTTGAAAGTATCTGGTACTCCATTTCCATCCTTCTTCGACATCTTTAATGACATAAAAATATATATATATATAGATATGTATAAGTAATAAAATAAAAATAGTTAAAATATAAATAAAATAAATTTATAAATCAACATACCTTATTGAATGCAATATAAAACTCTTTTAGTGTTGATGTAGAACTTGCTTCTGGGTAGTTGCGTACAACATCATCCCAGCTGTCTTCATTCAACATTTTAACCATGTGTTCTTGTATTTTCATATAAATTTTCTGACTGAATAAATCAAGTTAAAAACGTTAATATATTGACATGTATAACAAATTCTACCAACATCATTATGTTTTATTAAAAATAAAATTATAATGAAAGAAATAATTCAAGAAACTTACTTTTGAAATTCTGCACACATTTCTTCCATTGATAATTCACTCGACTTCACACGGGCTAATACTGATTTGACTAATTTATCATCCTTCACACCTTGCATTGTTCTCCAAGGTGTAATAGTCATATCCTCTGGAAGCTGCTTCATTTCAGGACCCCCCTTATTGTTGGTACATATTATGGGTTTACTCTTTTTAACTTTCTGATTTTTTATGGAAATATTCTCCCATCGATCAAAAATCTCATCAATCAAATCCCATACCTCCCCAGTTCTAAATGCCAACTGAAAAATGTTATCTGTGCCTCTGAAGAGATTTGTATTCAATTTTCCATCTTTTGCTTTTTTTTCATCAATTTGATAACTTGTTTCCATTAAACATTCCTTTCGAAATGCTACACTAACTTGTGTCTTATCCCCACCACATTTTTCTATGAATTCATTATGAATAAATCTGACCCTTTGGATGAAATTCATTTTCATTCTGTACTCATTATCTGCATTATGATCCCATGCCAATAACTTTGATTCCATTTATGTTAAGCCAGCGTAAATGATGCATTTCACTGTTTGAAAAAGATAGTTATTGGGATATTCTACAATCAATTGTCTTTTAGCCTCTATTGAATGGTTTCCTCCAATTACATAATATTTATAATCAAAACATTTTGCCTTGTCAAATGCTTGTTTGTTGGGAACCTAACATGGATCGACAAGAACCACATAATCCACCACATGCGCATATGGATTGAACCTGAACAATGTTTTCAGATTATGTACATGTAGGTGATGGCCTTTCTAATTTGATATTGAGATTGCCCTTCATCTGAGCCATAAAATTGGTTAACATTAAGTTCAAATGTTTGGCCACCAAGAATTAATTTATTCTTCCTCAACTCTTGTCGAATAGCATTTTGTTTTGTTTTAATAATGCCATCCTCTAACTCAGCACCTGGTGTTATGATTTCTCTGCTTCCGTAAGAGATTTCAATTTGTTTTTCACTGCTGCTCATGACCTTTACAAGTTCACCAATATTTGATTTCCTAGCCTTATTGGATAACATATCGGTTTCTTTATAAACAAGCTCTCCTCTATGAGGTACAAGAGAGAGATCTTTGGCAATTTTTCTTTTTGGTGTCTGATCTGTTTTCTTCTTTTGCACAATAGTTCTCATCTCCTCCTCACTAATTCTATCATAATTTTCTGTTTCATGTTCGACACCTTCAAAAAAAACATGTTTAAGTTTACTAGATTGACCCACCTTAGTGACACTTGGTTGATCCCCTCTTTGTACTGTTGCAGTGTCACGAGCTATTGCTCTTTGCTTCAATCTCCTTTCCTCTGCTTTGTCTTTGTGGAAAGTTTTGATCACATCCATAACATTTGGCACCAACATATAAATACCATCAAACATGTTTGAAAGACCCGGAACAAAATCCTATGAAGCAAAATAAAACATGTCAATGATCAATAATTTATAAAAAATTGAATCATCCTTACAATAATGCATAGAGGAAATAAAAATAAGCATACTTACAATGTTATTTGCAATGTTGTTTGCTATTTCTTCATAAAATTTTGAAGTTATTTCATCTATGTCGTACTTGACGATTGATAGACGATATCTAACCTTCTCACGTTTCTGAGCCTCCCTTAGAAGAACATAAATAGTGTTTGTATTCGGGACCATACATATGTCTCGTACTCTGCCCATCACCTCATATTTCTCATTTAAGTCAATCATACCACAAATCAGATAGATGTGTATATCAACCTCCGTTTCACTGTCTTCAAGATACCATGAGAAATCGGTTTTATCTATTTCTTTGGCGTTTTTCCAATCAGAAATAACCTTTACTGAACCTGGTGCCCCACTTGCTTGACTTTTATTAGTGTGTGCAACAATATCCTTATTGCGTCCAATAGTGTCCATAGTGCGTTCAGCTGCAACTTTAGATTTGGGAGTTGTATCCATAGTGCGTCGAGCTGCAGCTGTAGATTTGGGAGCTGCTGCCGTAGATTTGGGAGCTGCTGCCCTAGGTGCAGAAACATTCACAGAAATCTTTTTTGATACCATTTTCCTGATAAAATATATATATATATATATATATTAGTTAATGGAAAAATATTGCGAATAAAATAAATTTAATAAACAAAATGTATTTCTAAAACTAAATAGTTTGAAATTAAAGCAATAAAATTAAACTTAAAAAATAAACTAGTATTTTGAAACTTCAGTTTGTGTTTAATATTTAAAAAAAAAACAAAAAAGTTATTAACTATTTATAACAAATATTATAATGTTATATAATTTTTTATTTTTTTAATTGTATTGTTATATATATATTTTTAATTAATTTTTATTGTTATATTAAAACAAATGTTTTTTTTTTTGTAAATTTATTACATTGTATTTTTTTTTTGATATATATATATATATATTTTTGTTATATTTTGAAATTTTTAACATTTATTATTTAATAATGTTTTTATTACATTATATAACAATTTTTTTTTATATTTATATATAACAATGTTTCTATGATTGTTTTATTAAAATAAATTGTTTAAAAAAAAAAATTTAAAGAACCAAATAAAATTAAAAAAAATCAAAATTATAAAATGTGTTCTTAAAACAAATTATTAAAAAAAAACAAAAAAAATTATAAAAAAAAATTAAAAATCCAAATTATAAAAAAAAAAAACCAAAATTAAAAACAAACAATTAAACAAAAACAGTTAAAAAAACAAAATTATAAAATTAAAAAAAAAAACAATTAAAAAAAAAACATTATAAAATTAAAAAAAAAAAAAAATTAAAATATTGAACACTGTTTTGGTGGGGCGGGTCGGGCCGCGCCACGGGGGCGGCCCAGCCCGCCTCCCGGGCCCCCAT
Organism: Pinus albicaulis; assembly: GCA_034641835.2. Taxonomy (NCBI): domain Eukaryota; kingdom Viridiplantae; phylum Streptophyta; class Pinopsida; order Pinales; family Pinaceae; genus Pinus; species Pinus albicaulis. The sequence continues at coordinate 1,501,898,360 of CM076581.1, forward strand.
CGGCCGATGGGGGCCCGGGAGGCGGGTTGGGCTGCCCCCGTGGCGCCCAACGGGCGGGGCTCCAGCTCGAGCTCCGCCCGTTGGGCACCGGGGCCGCCCCCGTGGCACCGCCTGGGTGGCCGGCACCACCAATAAGACAAAATTCATATTTTTTTTTAATTTTTTTTTTTTTTAAATTTTGCAATTTAAATATATAATTTAAAAAAAAAACAATATAATAAATTATAAAAATAAACATTTGTTTTAAGATTATAATATAATTAAAAATATATATATATATATATCACAATACAATTAAAAATATATATATGTTTATATATAACAAAACAATAAAGGAAAAAAAAAATTAAAGATTTAAAATTAAAAAAATAAAACAAAGATCTAAAATTAAAAAAATAAAATAAAATAAAATATAAAATATAAAATTCTCACATAAAAAAAAATTTAAATAATGAAATCACTCATATATTTATGATAAAAAAAAATACAAATAAAAAATGTTATAAGGCCACTTTTTTTTTATGTGCATGGTCGTTTTATGGATTTTTATGTGTAAATGAACCTATAAGTCTTAAAAAAGAAAAAAAATCTAAATTTTTGTTCTTAAAACCCTAAAAAATTCAATTTTTTTTGCATTTTCTTCACTAAAAAAATATTAAAAAATCAAGGTTTTTGAACCTAAAAACCTTAAAAAAATAGTTTTTGAACACAAAAAAACTATAGAAAAACAGATTTTTCCCAAAATCATCTCTAAATTGACAGAATAGAAGGAAAACTAACCTTTGAAATGCAAGAAGCTGTTGTCACCAATGCCAACACAACGCCTCCACACAATTACGAATAGCAACACAATGCCTCCAATGCCAATGCAATGCCTTCACGAAGTTACCAATGCCAATGTAACACCTCCACAAAATTACCAATAGCGACACAAAGCTTCCAATGTCAATGCAATGCCTCCACGAAGTTACCAATGCCAACGCAACACCTCCAGAAATTTGATCTAACAAATACCAGAAAACTTGATGTGATGTGATGAATAGAAACAATCATTCCTTTTAAATATCGTATATTGTCTGATTGATTTACTGTTTAATGAATGTGGGATTAAAATTTCAAATTTAAAATATTTACATTTAATTTATTATAGTTCATACTATAGTTAAAATACTTATTATTTGCATGTGGTTATCATAATTTATATTTACATGTACTGAATGTTACATTTAATTTATTATAGTTCATACTATAGTTAAAATACTTATTATTTGCATGTAGTTATCATAATTAAATATTTTATTTAATATTTACATGTACTGAGTGTTGAATAATTCAAATATAATCTCAGATTAAAAATTAAAATATGAAATACTTACATGTAATTAAGTATATTTAATATTATAGATAAAATAGTTAATATTTGTATTTAGTTATCATAGTTAATATTTATATGTAAACAATGTTTAAAATCATGCGATTAAATTTTAAAATCTAAAATATGTACATGTAGTTAATTATAGTTTAAATAGTTAATATTTACATCATGTTATTTTTGTAAATATTTACATGTAGTCAATCTTAAACTATTCAAATAAGAAAATTATTTTAGTTTCGAAGACATGCATGAAAGGAATATTTAAAAAAAAAATTTGAAATATATTTTAGATGAATATAACGGAAGTTTAAAATAAAAAATTTAAAATATTTGCATGTAGTCATTATAGTTAAAATAGTTAAAGTTTTTCGTGAATTTTTTTGGAGGGAAATTTTTTTGCGAATTTTTTTGGAGGGAAAATTTGGAGAGAAATTTTCAGTTTTTAAGCTATATATTGTAAGTGGGAGAGGAATTTGTATCATTCAACCTATTCTTGTTGGAAGCCATGGTTTCTTATGATAACGAAGTTTTTCTTTCTAGAACATCAACATCTTCGTCACGCAACAACTCTATTCAGAGTGATGAATATAACGAGAGTTCATTCACCATGAATAGAGAGTCAAAAAATCGAGCGCCAGTTATACCACTTACTCTTAATCCTAAAGATTATGAAAGCAACAGTGATGAAGGGCATGATGAAGAAATTGCAGAGTCAAAAGTTTCACTTCGTCCTAATCCCAAGGATTATGAGGACACCATTGATGAAGAGGGAGATGAAGAATATCCACTTCAGCTTAATCCTAAGGATTATATGAGAACAACAAATGAAGAGAGGAATGAAGAATCTGTAGAGTCAAAATATCCACTCTGTCGTAATCCTGAGGAGTATGCCAGCAGCACTGATGAAAAGGGGGATGTAAAATTTCCAGAGTCAAAATATCAAATTCGTCCTAATCGTAAGGATTATGCGAGCACCACTGATGAAGAGGGGAATGATAATGTTTCAGAGTCAAAACATCCGCTTCGTCCCAATCCTAAGGATTATGCCAACACCACTGATGAAGAGGGAAATGAAAAATTTACAGCGTCAAAATTTCCACTCCGTCCTAATCCTAAGGATTATGCAAGCACCACTGATGAAGAGGGGGACGAAAAAATTCCAAAGTCAGAATTTCCACTTCGTCTTAATCCTAAGGATTATGTCAGCACCACAGATGAAGAGGGGAATGAAGAATTTGCAAAGTCAAAATATGCACTTCGTCCTAATCCTAAGGATTATGTCAACACCACTGAGGAAGAGGGGAATGAAGAATTTTCAGCGTCAAAATATCCACTTCGTCCTAATCCTAAGTATTATGCCAGCACCACTGATGAAGACGAAGATGAATTTCCAAAACTAAAATTTTCACTTCATCCTAATCATAACGATTATAATTTAACCACTGATGAAGGGGGGGATGAAGAATTTCCAATAAATATAGATTCAAGGCATTCACTCATTCCCAATCCTAAGGACTACGAGAGCTTTAGTGAGGAAGGGGAGGGGCAGGGTGAAGAAATTCTAGTGAATACAAATTCAAAGCTTCCACTTATGCCTAATCCCAAGGATTATGAGAGCGCCACTGAGGAAGGGGAGGATGAAGAGTTTCTTGCAAATGATAATTTTAAAGGCACAGATCTGAATATTGCATTTTCTCCAAGTGACCATTTCAAAGACACTCGTGGTGATGAAGAATTGAATCCTCCCGGGGAAGAATTTGAAAGCATGGGTCAAGATGGTGAGGAATTTCTTTTGAGTCAGGGTTACAAAAGTGTCGATGATTCTTGTGAAATGTTTTCTTCAACTGATGATGGTAAAGAAAATTTTCCATGCAATGATGTTGATGAATTTCTTAACTATGTTGAGGATGATGATAGTGGGGATAATATTCCTTCTAATGGTGATGAAACTACTTTTACAAAGAATGATGGAATGATGAAGCCGTTGCAAGCAAATATTGCAACTAGGAGTAGGAGTAGACCTTTTCATATCAATCAAAGGCATTCCAGTTATACAAGGGCGAGGACAAAATATCTCACGACAAAAAGTTTTGTCGTTCATTTGATTTCAAGTGCATGTTGTCGAAGGGATTGCTTGAAAAATATGGATTTCAACTTTGCTTTGCAGAAAAGGAAAACATATATGTCAATGAATAAAAGCATGCAAAATTCATATTTAGTGGGTTGCATGGAATCTACACTAGCAGGTTATGATTATCATATTGGGAATGTATTTCTTTGCAGAAAGGCGTTCAAAATGTTGTATTCAATTGGTAATTGTCGTTTGTCAAGAATCCAGGATAGATTGGAAAAGGATCCCACATATTATTCAGAAGCACGTTATAAACGGGAGGTGGGGCCGTTTGCAAACACTGCTAAAACATGGATGAAAGACTTATTTTCAAATCATGGAGAGTGTATGCCAAATAAAGACACAATACATATTCCAGATAATTTCTCGAGACGAGAAATATTCATGTTATACAAAGATTATGCAGAAGTTGTTGAAGGAATTGGTAATTTTATTACATATTCTTATTTTACAAGGATATGGAAAACTGAATTCAACAATGTTCGTATTCCTAAGAAGACAAGGATGGGTATTTGCAGCACATGTGCTTCTCTTAAAGCAAAAAGAGATAAATGTCAAGGGGCAGAAAGAGGTATGTGTTCAAAACATTGTTTTTTTAAAATTTGATACTTATCAACTATGAAAATATATTTATTCATATGTTTCTTTTATTTTATGTACAGATTCCGTTGTCAAAGAACTTCAAGACCATCGCAATCGGCAAACAAGTGAAAGACAAAAGTTGTATAAACATCGAAAGAAGTGTTATGATCATCCAAATAAATATCTGGGATTGATAATTGATGGTATGGACCAAAAGAAAACACTTCTTCCACATTTTGTCCGCACGCCAAAAAAATTACGGGAGGAAAATTTCATTCAGTTTCACTTGGTTGGTTGTATGGTATTTAATGAGAAGATGTTTCCAAGAGTTTTCTTCACAACTCCAAATATTCATAATGATGCAAATCTGACCATAACTATAATCCATGATGTGGTTACTCATTGGTCTGGGATTCTTCCTGAAGTTTTGTATTTACAATTAGACAACACAAGTCGTGAGAACAAAAATCCAGTTCTTTTTGGGTATCTAAACATGCTTGTTGAATTGGGGATTTTTAAAAAGATAAAGGTTGGTTTCCTTCTTGTTGGGCATACTCATGATCATATTGATCAAATGTTCAGTCGTTTTTCAGTAACATTGAGGAGGAAAGGTGTTGGGAGTCTGCCATCCTTAATTGAATGTATTAAGAAATCGTACATTCCAGAGCCTGTTTTCATGTGTTGGAAGAAACTATTGACATGCGAAGGTTTATTTTTGGATCGCATGGCGAGGAGAAATGCATTGAAAAACTTAACGACATTAGCTTCCAGCATCAATTTCGTATCAAAAAAATTGATGGAATAACTCTTATATGGGGCAAGAAGTATTCAACTATTGAAGAATGGGGACCATCATCAGGTTTAGCATTTTGAGGGTTGCATGATAGTAGTGTTAGCAGATGAAGATCCACTTGGCTATCCATTCTGGATTGCCAAGGTTATAAAGGTCATTAATGAAAATGAAGAGATTACAGCTGTTGATGTACATTGGTATGCCACAAGTACCGACCCTTTCAATGGTGTGTACAAGCCAGAGATGGTAGTGGAAAAAAGAATTGGCAGAAAGAGAAAAAGAAAGGGCGCAAATATAAATCGTCGCCGCACAGATGTCTTAAAATTGGAGGATGTTGAAATACTTGTGTATGACTTCAATTTGACAAAGAGAGGAACTCTTCGGTTGCAGACCATAAATATTTTGAAGAAATTGCTACCAGAACAATTACTGTTGAAATGGGACTCTGCAGAATGTAGACATAGATCTACAAGACTTTTGAACTCTGAAATGGTGGGCATGCATGTTGACTCAGATGGAACACTAATTGATGAAAGAGAAGAATATGGATCATCTTCATCTGCATCGAGCCATTCATCTGAAGATGTAGATTATGATGGTGTGCCAGAACCTATGGCTGATTTTGAATAACTATCTAAGACACTTTTCTGTAATTGATGTTTGCATGGTATCTTGAAATAAAAATTTTGACTTCCATCTCATTTTTCATGAAGTTCTGAGACATTTCTATGTTTGTTGGATTATACGTTTTAATTATGAAGAATTCATTTATTTAGAATATCGACAATGTAACAATGAATTACAAAAATAATTTATGTTATATTCAATGTACCAATGTTGATATTTTAATTATAAGTAAAATAGAAAATAGAAACTAATGTTGAATTTTTAGATTATGCAGTGATATTCCCATGATATTATGTATTGTTACCATTTGGTATAAGATACTTTTAAAAGTTTTAATAATTATATGCGTCATTGAAACAGAACACTTTGTTTTGATGCTTGATTTTTAGGTTTTGGTTGAAATTATATTTAAATTTGTCTTATGCTAAGATTTGAAAAAAGATAAGTTTTTATTCTTTAAAATTAAAATTACTCTTACTTGTTTCTATTTTAAATTGTTAAATCTTATATTTTCTCCATAATTTCATTGTTCAAGTATGTTGAACACTTAAGATTGAAAAACTTTAGATTTACCTTTATCTTTAAGGTTATGGTTGAAAATAATTACAAATTTGGGGTTGTTTAAAGTCAAGATATTTTATGTTTAACAACATGGATGAAAATTGCTCAAAATTATAAGCCCTTCAGACATGTATTTGTTTATCTTTAACATCATCTATCAAAAATGTTAGAAATTTACGATTTTAAAAAATGTCCTAATATGTTGTCTTTAATTCCATTGTCACAAGTGTCAAAATTATGACACATTTTTTTTTTTGTTATTCCAGCATCAACTGGTTTTGTTTTGAGGGTGTTTTTTCAATCCTTTTTTCAACAAACAATTTTGTTTTTAGCATAATTTTAGAAAATGTTGAAATTTGACCTTAAAAAAAAAACAAGTGCGTTCTGGAAGACACAATTTTTTTTGTTGGGGGTGTTTTTTCAATCCTTTTTTCAACAAACAATTTTGTTTTTAGCATAATTTTAGAAAATGTTGAAATTTGACCTTCGAAAAAAAACAAGTGCGTTCTGGAAGACACATTTTTTTTTGGGGGTGTTTTTTCATGTTTTTTGAGCGTTTTTGGGCTAGAGTTCCCGTTTTGAGGTCAGGTTACCTATTTCATCGGTAACAATGTTGGTGATAGATGCGAGGTGATGCTCAGGGCATGGTGACGCAGTTCCCACCCTCTTGTCATCATTTATGGTTCTGTGAGTCTCGTGCGAGTGGCTAACGGTATGTGGATCCACAGCAGATGAGGCTCTGCGTAGGAGATCTCCGTTATCCGGGGAGAGTGGGATGTGATTGTCAAGCGTGTCAATTTTGTCACCCGCATCTGGGGTAACATAAGATTCTTATGTGTGGGTTAGCTCCATATTTATTTCTTAGGCTACTTATTTTGTTGGTTTTGTGGCGAATTGGCCATACTTTTGATGGCAATCATCATATTATCATTGCCTATCATATAAACATATTGAACAAGGGGGATATGTTTTTCAATAGAGGTTGAAATCTTATGTCGTGTTTTTAAATCTATAATATAGATTTATATTATCAATATTTACTCAAACATGTAACATTGTATATTGATAAAGGTTTTTGTTTGTTATCTTGCTTACTTCCATGTCTAACAGTGGCCTTATGGCACTACTTTTTGTCATTTAAAAGTGTAAGTTGGTAGGCAATGTTACCTTTGTCATGTCATGGCCTAGTTGAAGGATAGCCTTTGAATCGCATGTTTTTCATGTTGAAATTTACACAATGTATGTAATAAGGTTATATGTGTGCATATGTTTTGCTTTTGTAAGTGTTGTTAAATTGTGTTAAGACATCCAATTTGGTTATCTGATGATATTTTTGTGAGTTGCAGGTCCTAAAATAATTTGAGTTTAATTGAGGATCGCATCATGCACCAAGGAGATTGAGTACACCATAGGATGGTTGTTTCATTTTAATTTTACCCAACCAAATTTCAAGGTTCAATGTATTTTCTTGCTTGTTACCAATCATGTTCTCACCATAAATCAAAAGGTCTAAAATGATTACCCATGAATTTTCAATCGTTATGGTTCATTTACTTATGATTTCCTTATAATGGTTGTGATGACCCAAGGAACCACCCACAACGTTATCCCCCTAAATAAGGGAAATCTTAAATAATAAAAGCACGTCAATTAAGTTGTGCACAATTATAAGAGACTACTTATAAATTATTACAGCCATTGGTGTTAATTTAAAAAAATGGGATACAAGCATTACAAAACTATGTGTTGGTTTCTTTAACATGCATGTACATCAACCCATGAGATGTAGACCAGTTGGTTTCTGTGGGCTTTAACCCCCGCCAAGTCACAAGTTCAAAATTCATGGGGAGGGGTTGAGGATGGAAGCCACTTTGGGGGGGAATTAAACTTCCTAAGGGGCGTTCAGGCTCGACCGAGCCTCGCACTATCCTAGCGATAAGTATCTCATTGTGGGTGGATCGGTATTCTTCCATCCAATAAACGGGCTAGCCTTGGAATAGGCTCAACCTAGTCACACAAAAAAAAATATGCATGTACATCAAATCATAATCATAATACATATATGCAAACAAGATAATCATAAATTTGTCACCAAGACTTTGAGTATAAATTACTTGTATGAAAAGTATTAAACTAGGCATGGTTTTAAATCATTTAAGCCTCACCATTTACCTACATGTTGTAGCGGCTACAACCACCCTCCAAAATTTTGCCTTTGCTTAGATTTTGGAGCCTAACATTCTTTTCACAGGAGCTTATATTGCACTGCTATCAGGTTTTCATGTTTTGATTCATGTTTATCCTTTAACTATGCTTGTGTTCACTTGCTTTTCACTTAGTTAATTTTTCTAAGTCACAGGTTAACCTCAGGTCTAAGTCTTGCACAACAATTATGGGATGACTGGAAGTCAGCCTTGAGATCAAAAATTGCGTAGTCGTGACAGGCAGCCTAGTAACTACGCAATCCCCTACTGAGCTCAGAAACTGCGCAGTGCACTAAGCCAGAAAGTTGCCTAGTTCCCAAAATTGCACAATCTTTCTCAGTGATATGCATGGATGTTTTCTCCCGAAGAAAAAAAAAATTGAAAAATAAAAAAGTATCCCTAAAATCTATGGATCTATTTTTAGTAACCCGAAGGAGGCACACTTGTTATTCTTGGAAACTTTCACCATGTATCATTTTTCCTTGATCTTGGGCATACACGTCATAAACCCTAATTTTCTCGACTCTATTTAATCGATGCCCCTAGAGCTCATTTACACACTCGATATTGGAGCTCTAGCATTCCCGAGGAGATCAAGGAACCTTCAGTGCAATCGTTGTTTCTTTCCTGGGTGAGTTTCACATTTATCACTTTTGTCACTTTTTTGTCGGTTGGCTTGTGTGAGTCTTGTTTTGATTGTTTCTTTGCATGTGTGGTGGAGTTTTAACTTGCTTTAGCTTGTAGAAGAATTGTTTCAAGTTATCATTTGCCTTTCACAAGTGTCGTATAGGTTTCTTCATTTTTGCACTAATGGTTGTCGTTGCGGTGACTCTCCTCACCGGTTTGGTTTTCTTCCCATTTACTTAGTTTCTTCACTTGATTTGTCTTGTTTCATTTACATTTAGTCAAATTTTCACTCGAGCCATCATTATCTCTCAAATATACTCGCTTTCCACACTTCCCTTGAGCAGACTTGCCATTTCCTTGACTGCATTTCACTTTGCCTACCTGGAATTTGTGCAATTTGAAGGCTCAAGCTAAGAGCTTGGCCTTTGGAACCGCGCATTGCGCCATACAGGCTAACCCAACTGTGCATTGTGAAGTTCCAGGGCTCATTCTTCATCCCTGCCCACTACGAATAAGCATTACGCAGTCTCAGTCCTCAAGCTTCGACCCTGACTATGCATTGCGTAGTTCCCTCACGCAATCAGACCCTCTTCCCAGTGAAAATTGTGAAATCCTTCCCGTTAGATGCACGGTTAGTTACTTGAACATGCCTTGAAAGTGTTTTTGCTTCAAATTGATGTTTTCTTTCCATAAGTGTCTTTTCTGTCCCACAAGTACAACAGTTGTTGAGCACCTATCCAACAATCACTGTTATAATGGCACCCAAGAGAGTTGCCTAAAAAAAACTACTGAAAGCAGTATTGGGGAAGCTGTTGAGCAAGTTTCGGTTAACTTTCCAGTATATGTGGACACTCAGTTGTTTGTAGAAAAGGGATAAAAAATGACATGGCAACAATTTAAATATGTTTTTGCAATGGACTTCGAGGCAGATTTAGAGGACAGACAGGTTTATCTCAGCATCAAGCAATCAGGACTATACATGGTTTTATACAGGTATCCAGCCTTCCCATGTGCAGATGTGACCAGTTGGGTTATCTCACACACTAATGAGAAAACTATGACATTGAGCAACATCAGCGGACAAAAGCTTGCTACATTTCTGGCAATAGATTTTCAGTGAATGTATCATCTTCCTGAGCGAGTGAAGATCATGGACTCGTTGTTTTATGCCACCCACAGCTATGTGAACATGAAGGATATCGTCAATATTTGGGTAAAGTAGCCATCGAAGTTTAGACAAACACCCACCCACATGTACAAGACAAGGTCACTCATGAAGGCCTACCAATTTTTGGTCATCCTAGCTTGCAAAATGTATGGCCAACCAAGTACAAAGACCTTTCCTAAAGGGTGGGATATCTTATTGAACTAGTCGTGAACGGGGGGAAGTCATTCAACTGGTCAGACATTTTGCCTCATCAATTAAGAGCTCATGTAGCACGAGACTGAGATCCTCCTGAGGGCGAGCAAGTGAGATTTTATATGTTTGCATACATACTGGATGTGATATGTACATAGAATCAGTTTCCTCGCATGAATTGGATGTGGAAATCGAGAGAAAATGTTGTGCAAATCTACTGCAAGATGATTTCAGATTATAGCCATAGAGGAGTTATGGAGTTTTTAACTGATCACTTCATCATCCTGCTTTACAGGCTTATCTTTTAGGAGGACCCAGTTGCATGTCACGAAAAGTGATGGAGGATATATCAAAGATTGCATATTGGTTTGCCTTACCAGATGACACATTTATTAGTGTGTTTGGTGGGAATAAGTCGCCACATATTTTTCCAATATATGCCATCGACAAACTTTTCATACAAGAAGTATCTTACCATATCGCCACAGGGTTATCATCAACACTATACGTGACGAAGAAGGCACCATGACCTACTCTTCCTTTGCAGATCGAATTATACGAGATTAATAATATCAAAGTTGCAGATACTGAATCAAAAGCTATAGTGAAGTTTGACTTCGATACAAAAGACTTCATTTTGTATGATCTAAGGGGAATTTGCAAGGACCACTATGTGTGAATCTACTACAACTGGGTCAGTGAGACATACCGGTGGTCGGAGGAGGAACCATGGAAGAATTGTTATAACTTCTCCATACCCCATGAGTCGATCAGTATAGATGGGGCTTCTCAAGTTGTCCCTTAGACGGGAGCAGTTCCAAAAGAAATGACAATAGAAGGCAATAGTCATATACAAGATAAGGGAAAGAGGAAGGTTGTTGACAGTGCAAAGGAGGAACAAAGTTGGAAGATGAAAGCAGATATTATCATTAAAAAAGCAACTTTGGAAATATAAGCAAAGAGGAGGTAGAGGAATCAAAGAGAAGAGCGAAGAAAGAGAGAGAGAAGCAAAGCTTGGAGGAAGCATAACTAAGAGCGCAAAAAGCATAACCATAGCTAAGGGGAGAATGAGAGTTAAGAAGAAGAGAACAGGAGGAGAAGCAGAAGTAGGAAGAAGAAGGAAGGCAAGGTGCTATAGTGGAGGAGACGACACCCATACAGGTTGAATATCAGGTACAATATCAGCCAGCAACAAAAAGAGTGAGCAAACAGATGCAGGATCGGGAGCTTGCTCAGGATATTGAGCAGTTGATTGAAGTTGCAGACAAGGATTTGGGACCAAAGCTACGAGATGAAGATGCGGAATAGGGCACCACAGGCCACCATTTAGACTTCGTCACCTTTATCGCAGAGTCAACCCTGAGCGAGGAAGGGGATATAGTTCCCCTTGATGATGATCCGGTGATGGATGTGTACAATCTATCATTTGATGAACTCTAGAAGATGATTGTACAAGTGTGGATAAAGCACTTCCCATATGATCATGCATCACTTGCATTCATGAGAGAAAGGGCGGTAGTGGCAGACACCAACAAGAATCCAAACGCCATTGACCATGCCAACTTGGCCTTCGCAGGTGCCATGAGATCTAACACTCATTATTTGACGACCGAGAATAGACAGTTGGCATAGAATTTGTAGGAAACCTGGAAAGAAAATGAGCAACTCCATGCATCAACGTAGAATTTACCTTCCACACATGTCTACTTGGAGGAGATGGGAACAGTGATACTTACTGAAGTATCCACACTAGGAGACACTATGCAGGACCTTTACGAGGAGTTTGTGACCGTACATAATGTATTTTTCCACTTACATGACTTGCAATGGAAGAGAATAAAGTTTTTCAAGATCCTTAAGAATGTACAAGTTGCCATTATCATCGTGCATGAGTGGAAAATGTGATACAAGGCGGCACCGCTTACACTGGTGAAGAAGATGAAGCCACGAGCGGAGCTAGAGAAAGCAAGAGTTCAAATGTTGATCCAGAACAACAAGAAACTCAGCTCGTTCATCAAAAACATTGGGGCCTCATATGTATGGATATATAGCAGTTTGAATTTCATGATGAGAACCCACGGGATCCCATCAGTTGGCACACTCACTGAGATTAAACACAAATGGCAAGTTTGGCAAGAGATTGATCAGTACTTGGAGTAGCTAACGCAGATGGCCACCTGGGAGGACTTGGAGCTGAATAGATAGAACATGCAAACCTACATCGGTGGTCCATTTCAGATCATAACAATGTTGCTCTTGATTGAGAAAGAGGTTCAGATCGGTTCCAAGACATTGTACCCGGATCTTATAGAGGCAAGAGTATGCTTCCAGCCCGACACTATCATGAAGTTTAGGGAGACCAATGAACAGTACCAAGCTTGGCATCAGTACGTGACCAAGAGACACCAAGTCGAAGTTTCTCAGATTGAGTTAATCGCAACTCCAAAATCATAGTGTTTTGTCTTATTAGGCTATCAAGTTGTCTCTACCCTATTTTGTCTTATATGGGTACAAGGGGAAAATGTAATATTATTTGTAATTATTGTAAAAGTAAAATTCCAAGTGTCCTTCTTGGAAGTGAAGAGTCATATGTAATAAGTTGAAGAGTCACGAGGGGAGTCCAAGAGTCACAAAGGGGGCATTCCAAGATTCACCCCCCTTTGTTATAAATCTATCCTCATAACTCTTGTAATGGGATTTTGGGAGCTAAGCTTTTGTCTAGGATTAGACTTAGAGAGAGCTTGGGATTTTGTGTAAGCCTTGGCTTCTTCGTAGCGTAGAGGGAGTATACTTCTTTGGAAGAGCAAGTGTTGCAGACTTCACGTTCCACTATTGGGGCTATTGGCTTGTCAAATGTATGTATGATTGGAACTATCACTTTTAATAAAACTCAATGCCAACACACTTTCATGCATAAATTATGAATATAGCAAGACTACTCTTGTTGTATTTGAGAAGTATGTTGTTTAACTTACGCATATGCTTATGAACTATTTTTTTTGCATTTGTATGTATCTTGTTGTATGTGTGTTGATGTGTTAATCCGTCACCTTAACTTGTGGACTATTCCGTTGGTTAGTTCATGTGATGTATTTTTTCTCTTGTGTTCCTTCTAAGTTGCGTACTATTATAGGCTTCCAAGGGGTGTAATTTCTTTTCCCTTCATATGTGGAACCGTCATGCGTTGCACTTGACTCGCCACAGAGTCACACAATTGTTCTCACTAAAGACACCGTGCACCACTCTATGTATTTTGCAAACCAAGGTAGATCATTAACACCCCACTATTGGGACTCCAACTCCAAACAGTGTGAGGCCTAGTTGGGACTTCATATCAGGGAGATCCCCTGAATGTTGGCAGGTCCAGCACCGTCAACACTACATTAGAGGGCAGTGATGTGTCCTCTTTCAAAACTAGAAATCCTTCTCAAATGGGAGGCTAATAAGCACAATAAGTGCATAAAAAGTATATAGATGTTTTAAAATAATATTCTCAAGATTGCTATAATTTGATGATTGTTACAATGAGAAAAAGAAAGGTGTTATTAAACTCAAGTAAAAGAGTTGTGATGCATGTGTGTGTCCATAATACCAATAAACTAAAAATGGGAGAAAAAAATAGATGTGTGTGTGTGGGGGGGTGGGATATGCAATGTTAAAGAAAAAAACATTGAAAGAAGCAATCAACATGAGTTTTTATTTTGGTTCTACATCCTCTCAATGGTAAAACAAATTATAACTATTAACGACCCCTTATATACAATTTACCATTTTTCTTCCAAAAAAATTATCGATAATTATTTTTAATCGTAAAATGGTTTGCTCCCCCATGGCGGGGGCATCTTTCAACCATTTGTCTTAGCGATAATGAGAACATGTGGATCATGTGGCCATCTGGCCCATGGCATAAGTCCCTATGCAAGTTGGCATGCTTGGATTAATTTTGGTACGATGGAACTAATTGCTTGCTCTTGGATTTCGTCCACTATCCCTCCCATCACTTGCAATCTCATTATGTAGCCTTATCATTATTCAGAGAAGATCCATTAAGGTTGTCCTGTGGTGGCGTCATGGTTCACATGTATTATTCTTTATACCTACTACCAGACATGGTGTGTTGCAATCCTAATTCATCATTGAAGTTAGCTATGCTTAGCGTCTCCTGGCAATCGGTTCATGGCCGCCACGCCTGCGATCCTAATTATGTCCAAGCACCCAATGGCTAGCACATACATTGGTTTGCATTGGAATTCACATAATTGGAGGGTCTTTGTTGCCACCCACCCTTGAATTGGCAATTTACATCCACCCGAGCATGAATGGTGGACTTAGTTGGCCACCAAGGCTCTTCGTTATAATTCGGATATCTAGGAAAATTCCTTGCCTCCTTTTGGTCAACAGACAATTTTAATCTCATCACAGTCTTCAGGTCTTTTCTTTCCGAGATCCTGTGGCTTCTCACATGCAATTTGGGTAATGATTTTACATGGTTGGTGGTGAGTAGCACAAGGTTTGAAATACTTTCAACGTGGTCATTTCCCCTGCTCTTTTGGAAGCTCTTCATGTGTGATATCCCATGTCTTGATGTTTTCGTGTAATAATTAATTGTGCATATGTAGGTTCCCTTTTTAAATGTTCAAGCCTGAAAGACATTTGAAGAATTTAATCATCAATAATTTATTATTGACAATAAATAATTATAAATATGTAATTATGATGTTTTAATTTTCTAAATAAAGAAATCTAGAATATTAGTTTTTGAATACATGTGGTTGAAAGAGACGAGGCTGCAAAATTATTGTTGGATAATTATTACCTATCAATAAGTCTTGGGAATCTAAACTCGATGGTTAGATTTATTGAAAATGTAACAACCCTGGTAAAAAATTCCATGTAAATAAAGTTGATAAAGGCAAAATAATAACTAAGGTCATGGGACACGTATTCCAAGCTGAATGTTGGGAAAAACATCTTAGTGTGGGTGTTCATTTGGTTTATTATGGCTAAGGAAATTGGCAAATGCAATGGCAAAGGATTTGGAAAGGAAAAATGGCATTATTGGCAATTTATTTATGAAAATAATGGAAATTAGGAGAAATGAAGGTGAAAGGTGTTAATTTTGCACAACTAGGTCCAAACTCCATGTTGTGACGCTCAGATGAAGATGCCAATATTTTTATTGGATTCCTCTTTCGTAGAGGTGCAAGATCGATCTAAAGATCATCTTGATTCGACGAGAAGAACATTTATTTTGAATTAATTCCACTTATGTGCAAGGTCGACCATAATTGAAATGTAGGCTTGGAGCCCCAGTAGATGTGTCACACACCCTCACTGATGGATATATATAGGTCAACGTTGGAGGTCATTTTCATCATCACACATCACACATTCTCTCTCATCATCTGATTGGTTCGATCATCATCTTGGAGGCTCTTCTTCTCTCACACGTGGGAAATTGCAGCAAAGATTTTTTTGGTTTTTACCTAGGGTTTTCAGCGCAAATTTGACCAACATTGACTTTGGTCAACACGTGGTCAAACTAACCTCAAACTCTCCCATAATTCCGATTTCTATAGTCTGCATTTATTGACACAGGAAATCGAGGCTGGGCATTGACTTTGACTTGGTTGCATTGACTTTTGTTGTTGTTATTTTTGCGTTGATCGTTGACTAGACAATGTTGACTTTGGGTTGACTGTTATAGAGCTGTCCGAGAGGGTTGCGTGACACATTTTGGTTGGCTGACCGTATTGAGACTTTGTTGGTTGAAGCATCCTGTTGACCACCATAAAGCACCACACACATATATTCTGTTGATCAAGTTAAGTGTATTTTCTGGCTTGTCTTCTATGTTCTATCAGCATTTTACTTTCTTGTTTATGTGATTGTTGTTTGATAATGGGGACAAAAGTAAAGTTGCATCAAGCATGGAACACCTACAAAAATCTACATGGTATCGGAGCTAAGGTGAATACAAAGCCTAAGTTTGTAGCAATCACCAAACAAGAGCATGGGTACCTCAAACTATAATGGCTTCAAAGCTGATGACAAGTTGGTTGGGAAGAAAGACTTCCATGCTTGGAAGATGAATTTGGATCTTATGTTGGAAGACTAAGATGTCATGGACTATGTGTAGGGTAAAATCCAAGAGCCTCCATCATCTGCACCTGCTGCCACCAAGTCAAAATATAAGAAGGGGTAAATCAAATCAAAGTTGATGATTCAGGATTCAATTCATAAGATTCTGGTAGCCTACATCTCTGAGCTACACACATTAGCTTTGGTCAACATGTTTAAGGCCAACAATGCAAATCATGTCCTTTTCTTTAAGACCAACTGAAGAATATGAATAAAGGCAGGGATGAATCCGTTCAATCTTATTTTATGAAGTTGATCAAAATCATAAATAATCTTCTGGCCATTGCGGAGACAACAGCCGGTCGAGAAATGGTTCTCATCGCACTTGGAGGTCTCTCCTCCGAATGGCATATATTCAATACTACCATTCTCAATAACAATGTGATGCCTGATTTTGACGAAGTATTATCGAGATGCGTACAAGAAGAGACAAGAATAAAGGAATATGAAAATGAAGGTAATGTTGCCTTCATCGCTCGTGCTAAGAAGAAAAACAATGTTGGTCCGAGGAACCAAGGAAGAGAAGGGGCCCAAGGAAAGAAAGGAAGATGTTACACATGTAACAAGACCGACCACTACGCTAGAGAATGCCCTGATAAGAAGGATTCTCCTGGGGATGATGACAACAACAACAACTCGAGGAATGGAAATCAAAGGAACAACATGTTCAAAGGAAAGAGGAAGGCTCCCCCTGGTCGAAATGGAAATGGGCAGCCTTTCAAAAGATCGAGAAATTTTAGGTGTGAGGAATCTAATTTTGTTGATGATAAAAGAAATGAATTCATTCTTGTATATGCCCTCTCTGCTGCATCTCCACCCGACACTATGGATGTCCGGTTGATAGATAGTGGTGCCTCAAGGCACCTCACTGGGTTTAAGGAAGCACTTCTTGGTTTGATGGAGAAGGATGTTAATTTGAAAATTATCCTTGGAGATAATGCCACATATCCTGTGAAAGGGACAGGGACTGGGACTGTGACCCTCCACTTATCTCAAGGTCAAGTCCTCCGCTTGCAAGATGTATTATATGTACCTGATTTGAAGAAGAACCTTATGTCTATTTCGGCCATGTAAGACAAAGGTTTCAATGTGGAATTTGTTGATGGGAAGGTGCGCATCTGGAATAAGAGTTTCAAGGAAGCTATCACGATTGGGTTTAGAGTTGATACACTCTTCCAGGTTGGAGGAAGTCCACTGGGAGCGATGACATGTGATATTATTCGACAGATTGAACTATGGCACCAGAGGTTTGGACACCTTCATCACAAAGGCCTTCCCAAAGCAAGGAAGGCAGTGATGGGGATGTCTAAATTCAAGAATGATCATGAAGGTGTATGTCAGGGTTGTGCCGAAGGAAAGCCTACAAGGGGACCTTTCCCCTCAAGTGTCACAAAGACATCTGATGTCTTGCAACTAACATATTTTGATTTGTCTGGTATGCTGCTTGTGACATACTTGGGAGGATGTTCTTATTATATGACGTTCATAAATGAATTCTCTCGTAAAACCTGGATATACTTATTGAATAAGAAGGATGAGGCTTTCATGTGGTTTTGTACTTTCAAAGCCTTGGTGGAAAATTCAACAAGTAAGAAGATCAAGATTTTGAGGACCAATAATGGCACTGAATATGAGACGAACGAGTTCAATAAATTTTGTAGAGAAGCTAGCATTAAGAGGGAGACCACAACCGTATATACTCCTTAGCAAAATGGCATTGTTTAGAGAAAGAACAGGACCACTGTGGAAGCTGCCCGTGCCATGCCATGTGACCAAGGTCTTCCGAAGTTTCTGTGGGGAGAAGTTGCGAACATTGTTGTGTACATACAAAACTAATGCACGCATTCCGCTCTAGACTCCAAAACTCCCGAAGATGTTTTCTTTGGTAAGAAACCTGACGTCTCTCATTTTAGAGTTTTTGGTTGTCCCGTTTATTTTCATGTGCCGAAAGAGAAGAGGAGCAAGCTGGATGCTTCTAGGAAGAAGGGAATGTTTGTGGGCTATAGTGAAACTTTGAAGGTTTATAGAGTCTATGTTCCTAGTCAAAGAGAAGTGGAGATATGCTACGATGTTACCTTTGACAAAGATGCTTCCCTCAGGAAAGTAATCAATCTTCCGAATTCTGAGGAAGATCATGAAGTAAGGCCTGGAAATCAAGAAGAACCGAAGGATGAGACGATGCCCAATGTTGAAGGACCGATGGACCCTATTGATCCACCTACTTCAATGAAGAGAAGACCCTCATGGTTCAGGGACACTCTCGAGGATGATGAGAATCATATGGCCCGAAGGGGGACATTCCGTGAAAGCAAGAAGTCGAATAGATACCAAGGGTATCTAGCAGCCATGAGTACAATCGTACAATATAAGCCTGGATCTTTTGAATAAGTCATAAAGCATCAAGTCTGGAAGGATGCTATGCACGAAGAATATGATTCCATTATGAATAATGATGTCTGGGATGTGGTTCCAAGACCAGAGGAAAAAGCAGTTGTCACCTCGAAATGGCCTTATAAGATCAAGCATGGATCTGATGGTAGTGCTGAAAAGTTCAAGGCAAGATTCGTTGCCCGAGGCTTCTCTCAAAAGGAAGGCGTAGACTATGATGATATATTTTCACCTGTGGCTCGATATACCACCATCTGATCTATCATACCCTTACTACTACGCAAGGATGGAATCTTCATCAAATGGATGTGAAGACCGCATTTCTGCATGGTGCGATAAAGGAAGAGGTGCATGTGGAGCAACCTATGGGGTTCGAAGTCTAGGATCGAGACACCCATGTTTGCAGGTTGAAGAAATCCCTCTATGGGTTGAAGCTAGTCCCCAGGGCTTTGTACGAGAGGATAGATAGCTACCCAATGAAGTTGGGCTTCACTTGTAGTAATGTTGATCTAAACCTCTACTTCAAGATTGATAGAAAAAATCCTCTCATTATGGTGTTGTATGTGGACGACCTCTTCTTAACAAGTGCTAACCCTCTCATTCATCAATGTAAGAGGGAGCTCACTTATGAGTTCGAGATGAAGGACCTAGGACTGAAGCATTACTTCCTAGGCCTAGAGGTCTGGCAGAGACCTGGCAATATTTTCCTTTCTCAAGGAAAATATATTGTGAATTTGCTCGAAAGATTTGGAATGGTGGATTGTAAGTCCGTGTCGACACCAATGGAACTCAAATTTAAGAAGTTGAGTAGCAGCGCTACTGGGCCCGTGCTAGCAAATCCTATCGAGTATCATCAACTCATAAGGGCCCTGATGTTCTTAGTGAACACTCGTCCGAACGTATGTTTTGCAGTGACAACTTTGAGTCAACACATGGTTGATCCTCATCACATTTACTGGGTTGGTGCCAAGAATCTGTTGAGATACCTTCAAGGCACGATAAACCATGGGCTGAGATACACTGCCGGGGCATGACACTCCATGGATATACTGATGTCGATTGGGCTGGTAGTGTGGTGGATCACAAGAGCACATTTGGATGCTGCTTCACACTTGGGTCTGCTTCAATATCATGGATGAGCAGGAAGCAGAAGTCGGTGGCTTTGAGCACCGCTGAGGTCGAATACATTGCAACGAGTATGGCCTGTTGTGAAGCAATTTGGTTGCGAAATCTCTTTAGTGAGTTGTTCGAGCAAGTGCTAAATACCACTGTTATCCTCTGTGATAACCAAAGTGGGATTCGGTTGTCCGAGAATCCCATGTTCCACGATCAATCCAAGCATATTGATATCATGTAGCACTTTATCCGAGATATGGTACAGCGAAGCGCCGTAGGGCTCGATCATATAGGAACTGATGAACAGGTCGCAGATATTCTCACAAATCCCTTGGGGAAGGTCGAGTTCCTAACCTTCCGTGAGAATCTTGGTATTGTGGAACGACCCTATGCTGAGGGTCCTTTTTGACGATGAGCTCTGGGAGCTCCAGGGGGCTCTGGGGGTAGCTTCTTGGAGCTATAAGAAACCACATGGCTAGGCTTTCCAAACCTTGTTGGTGTGCTTATACCCCACCGTTATGATATTGAGTTGGTTCACCTCTCATGATCTATGCCCCGTATGCATCCTACCCATTGAGTCCCAGACTCATGGGAAGTACCTCTCATTTGGCCAGTGAGGTGGGAAAAGCTAGAAACCACTAGCAAAGACCGATGGACGCATCAGAGATTTCCGTACTCTCTATGTCTAGGATGGCGCGTGTCCAACCACTTGATCTGGGATCAAGTCTATTAAGGTTTCGGACCTCCAACTGACTTTAGGTCAGGTAAACCAACTTCAGGTTGGTATGTGACTCCTTTGATTCCTATAGAGGTTTCAGACCTCTGAGCTGAATTTTTTAGCTGGGAGTGATGTCTTTGTGACTCACATTTTGTTCTAAAATAAAAGGATGACGCACGATGTTTGGATGGCACAGGTGGATGGAGTTCTCCCTAGTTGAGAGGGAGTGTTAATTTTGGACAACTAGGTCCAAGATCCATGTTGTGATGCTCAGATGAAAATGTCAATATTTTGATTGGATTCCTCTTTCTGAGAGGTGCAAGATCTATCTAAAGATCATCTTGATCCGATGAGCAGAACATTTATTTTGAATTAATTCCACTTATGCGCAAGGTCGACCATAATTGAAATGTAGGCTTGGAGCCCCAGCATATGTGTCACACACCCTCACTGAAGGATATATATAGGTAAACGTTGGAGGTCATTTTCATCATCACTCATCACACATTCTCTCTCATCATCTAATTGGTTTGATCATCATCTTGGAGGCTCTTCATCTCTCACACGTAGGAAACTGCAGCGAAGATTTTTTATGGTTTTGACCTAGGGTTTTCAGCGCATATTTGACCAGCATTGACTTTGGTCAACGCATGGTCAAACTGACCTCAAAATCTCTCATAATTCCAATTTCTGCAGTTTTCATTTATTGGCATAGAAATTGAGGTTGGACGTTGACTTTGACCTGTCTGCGTTGACTTTTGTTGTTGATGTTTTTTGCGTTGCCCATTGACTGGAATTCATTGTATTTTGTTGACTTTGGGTTGACCATTGTAGAGTTGTCCGAGAGGGTTGTGTGACACCTTCTGGTTGGCTAACCGTATTGAGACTTTGTTGGTTGAAGAATCATGTTGACCACCATGACGCACCACACACATATATTCTGTTGATAAATTTAAGTGTATTTTTTGGCTTGTCTTCTGTCGATCTATTGGTATGTTCTATCAACATTTTAATTTCTTGTTTATGTGATTGTTGTTTGATATTGGGGATAAAATTAAAATATCATCAAGCATATAACATCTACAAAAATCTACAAAAGGTCAGTAGTTTCATGTGAGGAGGAAAATGAAGGAAAATAATGGAAAATTGAAGAAATTAGAGTCCTAATTAATAAAAAGGCTCATGAGAATCAATTGGTACTTTTGGTCAGCTCAGTTTTGGAGCTCTCTCTCTATTCTCTCTCTCTCACACTTGGACACTTTGATTTTTCTTGGAGCACTTCAGCATTGGATCAAGGAAAGCAAAGGAAGGACCAAGAATGCAAAGATCAAGCAAGGAAGAGCAAGATCAAGCAGTTACAACGAGATTACTTGCAGGTATCGAATTGCATGTGTGATTTCCTTGATAGATTTGGCATGCATGGTACATTAATGTGTGTATTTGGTTCTTTTGTTATCATTGGCATGGGTATTTTCTGGTGTGATAGTGGTTTTCATCCTTGCCTTCCCATTTATGGATAGCCATGGTGTGATGGATTCTCTTTATTTGGTTAAGCTGGATTGTCAGATGATTTTGAAACTGAGTGGGGTGGTATCTGAAAGAAAGAACAAAAGGCTTAGGAATCCATGGACCAGAGAAGGTGGGATTGCAGTAAAGCCAGATTTTGTGTACCTCGGTAGGCTGAGGAATCCTTGACCGATGAATGGCGAGGTATACGGTAAATCCTAGAGGTGTGTGCCCTCGATCATGCCTAGGAATCCTCGACTAATGAATGGCGGGATATACAATAAATCTTGGAGGGTGGAGTCTCGATTAGGCCTACGAATCCTTGACGAGTGAACGCTGAGATATACGGTAAAGCCTAGATACTAGGAGCTACGAAAATTCCTCACTGTGTAGGTGGAGAAATTTGGAGGTATCCATGCTTTTTTAGTGCCTAATGATCCGGTGGGGATTATGGTAAAGCCTCAGTAAACCTGAATTGGTTTCGTTTTGAGTCCCACATTCATGCTTGGAATATGGCACGAGGGTGATTGGCTAAAAGAAATATTTGGTTCAGCCCAATCTATGGTCGGGTGGTTCGTGGAAGTCCCTGACTTGGTTGGTTTTTGCATTCATAATAAGATATTTTATCTTCGGTATTTCATGTGTAAATGTACTAGTTCATATGTGGTTTTATGGCTGTTATATCCTTGTTATTTTTGTTGGTTATATGTTGGTTATGAGTATGTTCTATGATAGACTTGATGTATGGCTTTCATCATGTTTTGATTAGAAAAAAATGAATATATTTCCTAATATACGATAATGCAACTATTGTGATATGGAAACAATGCTTCTTTATGAATCTCAGATAAGTATGAGACCCCTAAGCTCAAATATGTTGTTATGACCTGTAGACTACATATTTGTGACATGTTTAATGAAATATTGTCATGGATAGTAGGGGTCAGATAAAGTACTTGCACCAATGATTGAATTAGTATCTTTGTTACATTGTTATTATTCATTTCTGAAAGTTTCATGAAGTTTTGGGCGCCTAAGACCTAGCCCTGAAAAAGTGGCTCAGAATCTGGGGTCGCTGGCACAGAACTGCCGAAAAAAGTCCACAATCTCTGGCATGCCTTGTTGTGGGAGCAACTATAAGGCCTCAATCGCATGCATGGCTTTTCATGGGAGCAACTGAGGGTCCAGATCAATAAAATGTCAAGTTGTCTCAGGGGTTGGCCAATTGGAAGGGTTGGTTGGCTCCTAAAGGTTTTGTAGCACGTGTGGAAGTCCAGTTTGGTTTAGTTATGTCGGTTCCACTTCCTTAACTGTACATGGGGATTTTATTCACGTCATAGTACCCTATAGTCACATGTTTACCCCAGTGGACCATGTTGCTTGGGTAAATGTGGGAGGAGGGTGTTACAGAGTGGTATGAGAGCATGGTTCACCCCTTGGACAGGACGGGCGGTGTATTGGTCATCCATACATGTCAGTTGCATATGTGTTCCTTATGCTTGTGTTCTATGTGCTTATTGTTTATGCATGATCGTGGTCATGATTGTAGTTGTTTCGCCATGTGAAAGTTGATGGTGTTATTGTTGGATGTGGTCGTCATAATTGTATGTCGGTTATGCATTGGTTATGCATGTTAGTGTTTATATGTTGTTATGCATACATGGACATGGTGATAATTGTATTGCATGAGGTCATGGTATGTGGTCGATATGATCATGCATTGATAACTGCATAATGGTTGAAATTATGATTATTGTTACACAACAATTTGTCACCGTCCCTGCAATTCCCCATCCCTCACATTGGAGGGCTCATTCCGTGACCTGTGAACAGTGACATAACCTGAAAACACTTTCATGGCATTCCCCTAGACATGGACTTTCATTTCCCTGAAGACATCTCCTTGTGAAGAACCCTAAAAATAGCCTTTTTATCCTTGGCGCGACTAGCCTGTGTTATACCCGCGCCAATGGGGGAAATTATTCAAAGAGGGTGCGCCAATTGGCGCTCTGTCTCAAAGTCGCACTCGCGCCAGGCTTAATAAAGGGTGTTTTTAAAAAATAAATGGCGGAAGATTGACTCCAACCAATTCCTGAACTGGTTTCTAAATTGAGTTGGGACGTTTGGCTCCGGATCTCCATGTAGAGGAAGTAGTTTTCTGCCTCTCATGGAAGCTTCCTTGAGGATAGGGCCAATCCCATGATTGTAGGGATCCCAACTCCCCTTCCACCATCTATATAAGCTTGCCATTTGCTTTTGCAAGCTAGTCTCCAAGAGTCTCCAAGAGTCTCCAAGAATCTCCAAGAGCCTTCATAGCCTAAAGAATGCTGCAAGAGCTTTGATAGTCCTCATAGTGCCAAATCCATAGCAAGGAGATTGACGATCGAAGAGAGAGGCTTGTCCCCATCCTTGACAAGCTTTACCGAGACGTATTCCGCTGACGACCTGTCGAAGGAGAATTCAGCGTCAGAGCCAAGTTGTATTTTCCTTTGTATGAATTAATGATAAACGACTATTGGTTATGGTTCCACTCGTTTTGTTCATTATGATCATGAGTTGTGTCCTCTCTAACTGACGCATTAATTGTATATATTGGATTTTACGCTTCTGTTTGTTGTGTTTCTTGTGTGTGCAAGTGTTTGATCGCGACGAGCGTGAGGATTGTGATCTGCTGGAGTAAAGGAACGGGAGCGCTACCCTCTCTACAAACAACAACGTTGGATTCGAGGTAAGCCTTCTTCGCAAGTTGGTTTATTGCAATTAGGGACCTGCACCATAGCGTGTTACGATTGTTACTAGACCCGTTCTGGGCTAGTAGGGATCACCTCTGTCCGCAGAGGGGATTTACCTCTACAACAAATTGGCGACTCCACTGGGGAGTTAACTTGTTGTTTGCTTTATAAACTACAGACGGAGCCCAAAGTTAGCCAGATAGCCTTCGAAACGCTCTTGCTTTGCATTAGCGAAAGTAGATGAATGCTGCTTCAGTAAATCTCCGGTCTAGTTTATGAACTAAACACTTCGAGTATTGTCTTGTCTTTCGGTCGATTCTTGACTTTGCTTGCTTGATCAGCTCTTTTGGCTGGCTCTTTTCGTGATTTTAGCTTTTGGTTTGAGCTTCAACATCACTGGTCTGCATCTTGGATTGTTCTTTTTTATTTTTTTCATAGCAAACTTGACTGGCGCTCTTATTAGCCTGACGGTCGCGCCAATTGGCGCTAGTTGCTAGTTTACTACCCGTGCCAATCCTGTTATGGCGCTAGTTTCCGCCTGACAGTCGCGCCAATCCTGAAGGTGCTAGGGTTTGCTCTGTTCTGGGCTTTCTGATCTTGATCTGTGATTTTGGTTTCATTTCTTCGACTGCCTGAGTGTTATGGAGCCTTGTTTGACTAACTGTGGCCTTCATCCTTTGGTTGTTTGCCCGTTTCTATCGATTTTACATTCTAGCCCTGGGGTATCTAGGTGCTATAGTGTGTCGAGCCTCGCATGGGAGTTTTTGGTTTCTATATGTTCAGTCAACTTTGTGATTGCTTCTCTGCATTCGTTTGGTGGTTTTCTATCGTTTTATTGCGTTATTTGAGTGATTGGCTTCTTCTTCATTCGAATTCTGCTTTGTCTCGCTTTGAGCCTAGATTACATGGTTCATTTGAGTCTTGGAAGTTTGAAATGGTGAATCTGGTGGTTAGGAATTTTCCTTTGTTTTTTTCATTTTTTGGCGTTGGTGCTTGTTGTCTCGGTTAGAAACTTGTGCTAATTGGGTATTGGCGCTAGTTGTCAATGAGCAAATCGCGCTAGTTGGCGCTAGTTGTGATGACAAAGTCGTGATAATTCCGAGGTGTGTGAAAATTGATTTTTTCCCTAAATCTTTCACCCAGTGTGTCTTTCCCTTCTGGTATTTTCACTGTATGAGCATAGATTACAGTGCTCATTCTTTGAAATGTCTTCTCTCCATGATTGTTTGATGTAAAAGGGAATGACTGCCTTGTTTTGATCTCATGCTTTGGAAGTCCTCTTTGTGTTTTGTCACCTTTTGAGGAATTTCGTTACAAAGTGTTTGAAACAACGATTGCATTATTAGTGTTTGTTTGCATCTCTTTTGCATTCATCCTTCATTAAGGAGATTTGCGTTCTTTTAGTTTTCGTCTCATAGTTTGCTTTTCGTTAGAATGCATTAGATCACATTGCATTGAAAAGTATTTTTGAGATCCATCATTGAACTTAGATTACATTGTTTAATGATTGAAAACTAGAAATCGCTTTGATTGCATTCTCTTTTATTAAAAACATGCATTAAGTAGATTCTCATTTCATCGAAAAATGCATTGAATGCATTCTTATCATTTGAAAAGGAAAAGGAAATTGTGCATAGATTACAATTGCATAGTTTTCGAAAAACAGGATTTTGCATAGATTACATTGCATTATTTGCATCGTTGAATGTTTGAAATTAATTTTGGATATTCAAAGCCATCTAGTTTGGAAAGATTTCGTTTACAGTGTTGTTTTATGTCGCATCATTGTTTGAAGCTCTTCCCTTAACTAGATATCATTCATCGAATTGAAATATTTCTTTTCTCATATAGCTGCATATAGGAGATTGTCAAATGACACTTGCTAGGGCCTGAAAACTGAAACATAATTGAAGATAAACATTAAAATTTATTCAATTTACACTAAGGCAACATTGAAACATTAATGAAATATTTAGAGCTCTGAAATTTAAGACGTGTTCGGCGTCTTTAAACCTAGTAGCTGTCGTTCGCCTCTTGGCTTTGAAGCTGACACTAGTACGGACTTGTACTCCCAGGTACCATCACGTATATTTAGGAAAGTAAGTACGCCACCCTATACCCGTGATACACTGGACACAGCATTCGGGGAGATTTCCTGCACGTACGGAAAGTACTTGGCTGATTTCTCTTTCATTATTGAAACCAAGGTGTATATTGCAGTTCACGATTATTTGGTACACGATTTTGCCTAGTATTCCTAAGTAGTCATTTGATCTTTTCTGACTCCCTAAATTTGAAAGGATCATCAAGCGCTTGTCCTTTCACGCTTGTGTCAAATCTGAAAGAGATAAAGTCACCTTTTTGACCGTTTCTCGACTCTTAAAACATGAAACGGTGAAGTTTCTTATTTTTCAATGTGGTAAAAATTAATCACCTGCGATCACACGCCCTGTTAGAATTTTCTTGTTGGCCGTTCGATTGTGTGCCTTGGTTTTTAGCCCGTGTGCGGTTTTGAGTTGTTGATGGCAACTTTTCCAGAGTTCACCAACTAAAAAATCCCCTCCAATGAAAATCCTGTTCATTTTCCTCCTTTTGGGAATGTTGGTGCTCCTTATATGGCAACGTTATCCCTTCCTGGGTTAACTGTTGGGTTGCCTGTTTGGTTGTTCTCAACCTGCGTAGTCACGAATGTCTCGGCTCTTTGTTGTCAGTTCCTCACTTTGGCTTGACGTCATGTTGATTCCAAGGTGGACCTCTCCTTATACCCGCTTATTTCCTACGTCCTCCTCTTCTACTTTGCTGAGTGAAAGTCTCGATTCGAGTAACCGAGGTGGCTAAGAAGAAGAATAAAACTCGAAGAAGAAGTAGATGAAGAGAGAGGTAAAAATTTATGACTATTACTTAGAAACATCTCCTCTTGATGAACCTTCCAACCATCCACAGAAAGTCAAGTTCCCTTGCATGTTGTGCACGGGAAACCATCTTCTTCGAGATTGCCCTAGCATTCCCAAGGTGCTCAAAGTATGGTCCAATGGTCATCCACCGTTGCCTTTGGCTTCCGGGATTCAGGTTGGGGGGCACGTCTTCAACTAGTACTGGTAAAACTCTTAAGAAGCAGGGTAAGCTTGCCAATCCTTGTAAGTTGTGTGAAGGGCACCATGCCATTCACCTTTGTCCATATATAGATGAAGCCAAGCGAGTTTTGGACAACTCAGTTGTTTCTACGCCATGCCTTCCGACTGGTTACCAACAACTTTCTTTGAGTCCTCCACTAGCTGATGTTACGATTGGTCAAGAGTCATCCTTGGTCAATCCCACTCCCCTGGAAATTCAAATTCAGGAATCCGTTCTCGACCAACCATTGGTCATGGGATCGGTTGAGCTGGCCCCGTCTGCGGTGCACCAGGTCTTTTCCGTTGAGAGTGGACATCACACCCCTCAGGTTCTTCTTGTTTCTTCGGACTTGGAAAGATTCTCCTATCCCTATATCTCAAGAAACACAGCTATCGCCCCTCTAGTGATGGAGGTCCGGAGGATGTTATCACCTTCGAGATGGAGGTCGTGGAGGATGCTCCTTCTTCTTCCACCACAGGAAGACCATCTCGGTTCGATGATAGCCCCCTCAGCGTGGTTGGGTAACTTCCTTTGATTGGAATCGATTTGCAGGATACCGCCTTCCGTCTTATGTGCCTTTCGAGATAACAATACAGGATTTTGGTCTAGCTATACCCAGCACCATTATAGACGAAGGCGCGTATGTTAGTGTTCTATCCTCAACTACTTGGAAAGCTTTGGAGGTTCCGTCGCTTGCGCTTGGATTACGCAAAATGCGACAAGATTGCAGAGAACTAATCAACCGTTAGGGATCCTTCCAAGGTTACCTGTTACTTTGGGAGGTAAAACCATCCATATGGACATGATGGTTGTTCCAGGCCCCTTAGATTTCAATCTTCTCTTGGGGCGCGATTACACCTATGCCATGGGAGTGCTTGTCTCCTCCCTTTTTCGTGTGGTCTGTTTTCCACATGAAGGACGGATTGTGACCATTGATCAGCTTTCATTCTTTGGTCCTGATATGGCAGCTGGCCCGCCATCATCCCTTCCTGGTTTTTATCCACCCGTTGTATCTGCCCCACCGCAAGTCAACTATGTGGCTACCTACCCCGTGCCTGTACTCAATGATGATGCCGTCGTGCATAGTGTGCTGGGGGCATTGGGTTCAGACTTCCAAGATGTTTTCCTTCCATCGGACGCGGAACTCTTGGAAGCCATGACTTCTTATTCATCATGATGAGTTGTCTTCGGAGCATAGTTCCTTGTCTTGTGTCAAGCTCCTTAAAAAATGAAACAAGGTCTGTCGGAGCATAGTTCCTTGTCTTGTGTCAAGCTCCTTAAAAAATGAAACAAGGTCTGTCAGGGCAGAGTTCCTTGTCTTGTGTCAAGCTCCTTAAAAAATGAAACAAGGTTGTTGGAGCACAGTTCATTTCCTTGTGTCAAGCTCCCTAAAAAATGAAACAAGATGTCACGAGGATAGTTCTTTTAATGTGTCAACCTCGTTAAAACAATGAAACACGTTCTTGTTCAATTCGATTCTTTGATAAGATCTCGTAAAATCCCAGTTGAGTCTTTCTCTTGATCTCGTAGCTTGAACCTTCAATCTAATTTCCTTTCATATGGATTGAAGCATGGGGGCATGTACCTCGAATTGAATCACCATCTTTGGGGGAATGCCCACTTTTTTCAAGCAGTTTTGTTTCCATTTCGAAGCTTGTTGTAAAAATGAAATGGAGTTTCAAGCATAGTTTATCTTTGTTTCAAGCTTGTGTAAAAATGAAACCAACTTCAAGCAGAGTTTCCTGATTTCAAGCTTGTGTAAAAATGAAACCTTTCTAATTTTACCTCTTGTGATTGCCATTTTTATCAGTTTGTTTTTGCTAGATGAGCCTTGGTTTTCTCATTCCATCGTCACTATCTGCTTGGCCGATCATATGCCTTCACTTGGTTGTTTTACCCATTCCTGATGAACCGTTGCAATGAGTGGTCCTGTCAGCCAGCCTCTCAACCTTTATTTGTTTAGAGCAGTTCCACCATTACCGGAACCAGTTGCTACCCTTTATGCCACGCGTTCCTCTAGAAGGAGTCAACTTTTAGCTCTTTTCTGACTCTCTAAACATGAAAAGATTGCCGAGTCCCTTTTCACTTCGATCTTGTTAAAGTGGTTGCGAAACGACATCTACCCAGTATACGTTTACCCCTTTTTCGGGCTGGGATAGATTATTTACGAAAAAGGAATACCTTAGCCTATCGTGACTATGAGGTTTTCTCAGACATAATTTTCTACCTTTTCAGATCTGAGGAACTATTTACGAAAAGGGACCGCTGGAGTTTACTTTTTTGTTGTCTTTTCATGTGTCTTTTCAAACTCTCTAAACATGAAAAGACGTCGATTTCTTCCTTTATCAGACTCGTTAAACCCTGATGACATTGGATTCAGTCGAAATGACGTTATTTGAGTTTCTCCTTCCTAGGGCTCGTTAAATGTACTAGGTTGGGTTTGTCCGAAGGACGAACTTATATGACAAGCATATGGTATCCTCTTCAAGCTTGTGTAAAAATAAAGAGGTACTCGCCAGAAATGGTGGGGGAAAAATAGAACCAGTATCTTCGTCGTGTCGGCAGTATGTCGCTCTTGAACATTGCACTTGTCTGCATTTGTGTCGGGTTGGGGACATCTCATCTCGTTTTCCACTTGCCTCCGTGGGTTTGGGTGATCCCTTTTGACCTCTCATCTACTCTTTGCCTCGTCATCATGACCTCTGATCTTTTGATGTCAAATACTGCCAAATCCACTGTCGTGCCGTCGATATGTTCAAGAGAAGTTGACCTCTACAAATTTCAACCTTCCTCTGATTCTCATCTGATCTTGATTCACGAGACATTATGTTCCTTTGTCTCGTGTTGATGATGTGGGAAACATTGTGGCCCACCTTCGATCAAGGTCACTTCCTGTCGACTTCAGCTCATTATCCAGGAAGTTGATCTAGAGACTCCCTTCTGGTACCTTGGTGCCTACATGCCTCAATGGCAGGTTCTTCGCGTTCGACGTGAGGTTTTCATCATTGGCCTTCGATCGAATGATTCTACGAGTGTTCGATGCCAGCTCACTAATTCACATGCCGTAGATTGTACCTATAGTACCTTGAGGTCCATTTTCATTATTGGTGGTACCTCTCGCGTATGTTAATAACTTTCATCATTGGCTGGTAATCAGGCGATGTTCTCGCATGTTCGACTTCAGCTCAGTTATTCACATGCTTGAACTTGTACTTTGTTCGGGTCGAGATGGAGCGCAAGACCCTGGATTTTGTCTGTTAGAATCTAGGCTGCGATTTTGTGGATTATTATGATTGGTTACATGACTCATTGATTGGATGGATGCGACCATACCTGAGTCTATTTTATCGATCCTTATCGGATGGCTGCGTCCATGCCTTGGATTTGGATTCTTGTATACTCTGTTATGGATGGCTGCGCCCATACCACATATATATCATGTATTTGAGATATCAGTTGTACTTCTCTACGTAGGTTTTCCGACGGCAGTGTTTTCAGTTGGACACGTTCTCGTAAAGCATTTCACCCCTCTCTCTCTTTCGGGCCTCATGCTTTAGGGGGCATCTGTTACAAAGCAATTTGTCACCGTCCCTGCAATTCCCCATATCGCACATTGGAGGGCTCATTCCGTGACCTGTGAGCAGTGACATAACCTGAAAACACTTTCATGGCATTCCCCTAGACATGGAATTTCATTTCCTTGAAGACATCTCCTTGTGAAGAACCCTAAAAATAACATTTTCATCCTTGGCGCGACTAGCCTGTGTTATACCCGCGCCAATGGGGGAAATTATTCAAAGAGGGTGCGCCAATTGGCGCTCTGTCTTAGAGTCACACTCGCACCAGGCTTAATAAAGGGTGTTTTTTAAAAATAAATGGTAGAAGACTAACTCCAACCAATTCCTGAACTGGTCTCTAAATTGAGTTGGGACGTTTGGCTCCGGATCTCCATGTAGAGGAAGTAGTTTTCCACCTCTCATGGAAGCTTCCTTGAGGATAGGGCCAATCCCATAATTGTAGGAATCCCAACTCCCCTTCCACCATCTATATAAGCTTGCCATTTCCTTTTGCAAGCTAGTCTCCAAGAGTTTCCAAGAATCTCCAAGAGCCTTCATAGCCTAAAGAATTCTGCAAGAGCTTTGATAGTCCTCATAGTGCCAAATCCATAGCGAGGAGATTGACGATTGAAGAGAGAGGCTTGTCCCCATTCCCGACAAGCTTTACTAAGACGTATTCCGCTGAAGACCCATTGAAGGAAGGTTCAGCGTCAGAGCTTGGTTGTATTTTCCTTTGTATGAATTAATGATAAGCGACTATTGGTTATGGTTCCACTCGTATTGTTCATTATGATCATGAGTTGTGTCTTCTCTGACTGATACATAATTGCATATATCGGGTTTTACGCTTGTGTTTGTTGTGTTTCTTGCGTGTGCAGCTGTTCGATCGTGGCAAGCAAAAGGTTTGTGATCTGCTGGAGCAAGGGAACGGGAACGTCATCTTCTCTATGAACAACAGCGTTGGACTTGAGGTAGGCCTTCTTCGCAAGTTGGTTTATTGTAATTAGGAACCTGCGCCTTGGTGTGATACGATTGTTGCTAGACCCGATCTGGGCCAGTAGGGATTGCCTCTGTCCAGAGAGGGGATTTACCTCTACAACAATTATATATTGTTATGATTATGATTATACATGTATTGTGCTAATTTGGTTGATCTTGCAGACTAGATATCCTCCCTTAAACCATATTGAGGTATGTTGGATATGTTATGTTTTGGTTTAGCTGACATGGTATACTTGTAGGAAAGATATCAAAGATTAATAGCAAGATGGTAGACTACAGTTCACGAGACTCTCCTTATGGATCAAATGAGCAACGTGGTGATGGGAATTCTTCTGACTTAGCAGACACATTAAGAAGTTTGAAGGCATAAATAAGAAGTTTCAAAGTGGATAATGACAGAATCATTCAAGCACATGAGAAACAAGAAAAATTCAATGCAGTAATCCTTCAACTTTTATCATAATTATAGAGATAGGGATCACTTCAGATCAACCATGGGTAGGATGACATGACTAATGGGGCATATTGAAGTACATCTTATTGTGGACACAGGTCAGTTATGCATGAAATTATCAGAGATGACAGGCTCTTGGATACTCCGAATAGGAGAGTTGATAGACACAAGTTCTATTATAGTTTTGGTTCTGACAAACAGTATGATCATCGTCATTATCATCCTTACAGGAGGAGTGACAAGGGATATTTACTAATGAGTTCAAGAAAGAAAAGCCACCTAGATTTGATGGAGATTTGAAGAAGTCGGAAGATGCATAGGCATGGTTAGCTAGGATGAATAAATTCTTTGAGTTGCATGAGTACACAGAGAACATGAAGGTCAAAATAGCTATCTTCAACCTCAAAGGGAAAGTAGACATTTGGTGGGAAGATGTGAAACGGGTCAGAGACATCAGGACATAAGAGTTGAGTTTACATTAATTCAAGAGACTTTTCAGGAAGAAGTACTTGTCAGAAAGGTACTACGACAACAAAGCTAAGGAATTTTATGAGCTAAATATGGCATTGATGACAAATGAGGACTATATGACCAAGTTCCTGTAAATTTTGAGGTATGTATCATATCTCAATGATGAAAAAACTAAATTTCAGAGCTTTGTCAGTGGATCACCATTAGCATTTAGAGATCGGATTAAGTATGATGAGCCTCTGTCACTTGGCGAAGTTATTTGGAAATTGAAACATTGTTATGAGTAGTCAAAGTGTAAGAAAGAATCGTAGCAAGGTTGGAAAGGGAAATATAAAGATAAAGATAAATGGTAGCCAAAAATAACAATACCACAAGATGCAGAAGAGAAAGAAAATGTTGCACCTTACAAGAAGTTCAACGTAGTTAGACAGGGACATGGGTCAAAGTCTAGAGGGAAGCAGAATAGAGGTGACAGTACAAGATAGTTGTAGTGTTGGACATGTGTTAAGGAGCATCTTAAGAGGGATTGTCCGAAGAATCAGGGTGGTATGCCTCATATTTACATGCACATGAAGCACAAACTTTTGGGGATGTTGGGAAGATCATTCCATGGATCTATGCAACATTGGATAATAAGCAGGCGGATCACCACACGTCTATCATTGAGATGGACAGTAAGCTTTGTGATCAAGTTTCTTATATTTTGATTGACCCTAGATCTAAATATAGTTATGTTAACCTTTACTAGGTGGAGAAGTGTGGTTTGAATAAAGAAGTGCGTGCAAAATCTTGGTTAGTGCAGTTGGCTACAAGTACAAAGAATAGAGTTCATCATTGGGTAAGAGCTTGTGTGTTTGAGTTGAATGGTATGCCTACGTCAACACATTTGAATGTATTGTCGTTGGGATCGTATAGTATGCTTTTGGGTATCGATTGGTTATATCTGTAGAAATTATACAAATAATATGTATATCATGGATTCAATCCGATCTAACAATGTACTAAATCTAGATACTGAATCGCTTCTACAAATCAATTGCGGAAATTAAAACACAATCGCCAATCACATGAAGCAAAGAATAATCTATCAAACCACAACACAGATAATTTCCCGGGGAAAGATTGTTGCTCAAAACCCCACTATCTTATATTGTATATTCAACATGGATATAAGAAACAATTACAATACAACTCTTCTCACAAGAGCCTCTTGTACTTAGCTAATTGTCTCACACTGTCCTGGACAAAAATAAAAAACACTTAGCCAATTCTCAGCCTCTAAACAACATGTCTTGCTTGCGCATTTCATGTGGAGTGCAATCCCTATTCTTTAGGATTTTTGGCCTTCCTTGACTGTGCAAGGATCATGGGAAATCCAATGGGTGTTTGGTTGCATGGGTGCAACCCAATAGTCCTACAACTGATAGTTAACATCCCTTTCACCTAGATCTCAACTGGGTCTCCACTGGAACTAACATGCATGTAGCTAATAATAGTAAATCATCAATTGCATGTTAGATCACTGATTGTGAATTAAATAATATTTAATTCACTTGATCTCTCCCTAGTGCAACAAACAGTTACAACTAGCACAACTGACTTTAACTCACTTAATTGAGTTAACTGATTACTCCATGCATTAACTAATGCACCAACTGCACTTCGAACTCTGTTACAACTATAATTACTCTGCATGCCTCACCAACTACCCTCAACTCGAAATTCATGATCTAACTGAGTTTATCACACTCAGTTAACTATTACAAGTGATTATGAGATAAGATTACATTTTATTGTCCATCATAATTAAGGGAAAATTAAAATAGACATTGCACCAAATTTAGCCCACACCAGTGTAGGTGTTGCTAAGACCTCCTGGTCCCACATTAGTGTAGGTGCTGCTTGGACCTCCTAGTCCCATGCTAGTGTAGGTGCTACAATTTCTTGTTGGACTTCAACACTCCCTCTCAACAAGAAAGGGGTTATTCTTCACCCCGATCTTGCATCTATGTATTCAAATTTGCTCCTAGTGAGCACCTTTGTTAGAATATTTGCATCTTGATCTTCCGTGGGAATGTATTGAAGTAAAATTATTTTCCTCTGCACACAATCTCTAAGATGGTGGTACCAGATGTATCTATGCTTGGACCTATTGATGAGCTCCATCATTAGACATATTTGGAGGGGTTAATGGTCACCTTTTTGCCTTCTTAAATCTCTTTTTCTTGCATTTTTATTGTTATT
Source organism: Pinus albicaulis (assembly GCA_034641835.2). Classification (NCBI taxonomy): domain Eukaryota; kingdom Viridiplantae; phylum Streptophyta; class Pinopsida; order Pinales; family Pinaceae; genus Pinus; species Pinus albicaulis. The sequence continues at coordinate 1,501,934,063 of CM076581.1, forward strand.
TGGTTTTATGACGCTAATATAGGTGGTGATTAAGGCTAACAAACTATGAGTGCCTAATATGAGGTTGAGTGCAGAAAATCATGAGTAATTGGCATTATTATTGAAGATTTTATCATAAAGAATTAAAGGAGACAACAAGGAGAAATTATAGGAGGATTGTCCACCCTCCTTGACTGTTGAAGGCAGCAAAAGGATCCCCAAGGATTCTCTCCAAAAATTCAAATTCCAGAGGCAGCCAAGCAACTCAAAGACCAAAGTGCACTCAATCTATGTTTACTTGGAGTCAAGTGGAATTAATCACTATTTTCAAGGGAGTTGTTGGTAGCTTCCCTGTAGAATAAATAGAGCAGAGCTAGAGCTAGGAAGGATTTGATTCTATTGGGAACTTTATTGTAAGCTATTAAGCTTTCGATTATTGTACTTAGTGATTAAACTTTGAGAAATGTACGAGACTACTCTTTCACGAAATGAGCAGACTGATTTCATTTTACTAATTTAAGTTTCAGAGAGCTAGGCATGTGGGTTAGGGCCCAATCCATGTGCCTCAACCTCTTTGTTGTACTTGTTATTTGCTTGCTGTCAGTAGATCTGCTTCTGATAGTTTCATTGTTGTGTAGTTTTGCTTTCAGTGTGATGCTATAGGTTTCATTTGCTCATGAGTAATAGAATAGAGGAGAAAAATCTAAAAGCTTTGGATCAAGACCTCCCTTCTCATCTCTGTCAATAGAGCTTGAGGAGGGTGAACCTTCCCACAGACCCAAAAATTGATTTCTCTTCACTATTTATGAGAATAGGGTAGAGTTTCATTACCATTTTCAGCCTTCCTTTTACACTGTATTTTCACGCATTTGTGTGTTCTTCGTGCATGGATCAGCAGATTTATTTGCAGGAATAAGAATCAAAGTAACAGGGAAGTCCATTTGCACCTCCCCGCTTCATTCTCCATCTCTATTTTTACGCCTCCATCGCTGTTGTTGCGCCTCCATTTCCCTCCTATTTATTTTATTGCAGTTGTTGCCCCTTTTATTCACAAGACACTTAAAAATGCTAAGAGTTTGACCTTTGCCCTTTCCCCATCGAAACTCCTGCTTTGTACTCCGCCGCATCACAAATAACATTTTTCATTTGGTTCCCGTTAACACTTACCGCTCCAATTGCCAATTGCGATAATTCTTCGTACTCCGCCGCATCGCAAATCACAAATCACATTTTTCATTTGGTTCTCGTTAACAGTTATTGCTTCAAATGCCGATTGCGGTAATTCTTCGTACTTAGCCACATCGCAAATCCCAAATCGCATTTTTTATTTGGTTCTTGTAACACTTTCTGCCTCCTAGCCCCGACTGCGATATCACACTTCACATTTTGTGGTTTTTGTCCCCATCGCATATCGCACTTCGCAACCTTTTCCTTTTTTTTCCTTTAAAAGACTTACTATGATTCCTTTCATATTGCATTTTGCACTTCGCAACTCTTTCCTATTTTTTTTCCCTTTAAGACTTACCGCAATTCCTTTCATATCGCATTTCACACTTTGCAACCTTTTCCTTTTTTTAAGCCCTCTTTCACACGTCTAAGTCTTGTTTCATGTGGTTAAGCCCTCCATTAGCACCTTTACTCGTTTCTTCTCCAAACTGCAAGCAACACTCCTTCAAATTAGAATTAAGTCATGGATAACTTAGCTGCATGGATAGAAGCATGGTAGATAGAGCATAAGATAAGTAGGGTGTGTTTAGCCGATTGGCCAAGTTAAGTGTGATTTAAATTAGTTTCTTTTCTGCCATTTCTTTTCAGCAAGTTAAATTAGTTTCCTTTGCTGCCATTTCTTTTCAGCAATTTAGTTTAGTTTCCTTTTTGTCATTTCCTTTCTGCAGTTTATTTTAGTTTCATTGAAGTGTGATAGACTTCATTGAGAACCCCTATAAGTAGCACCCTTTCGTAGAGTGGAAGAGGATGACATGAGTAGAATGCATCTGCTGTGTATATAGCACTATTACCTCCAAGTTTGTACGAACCCCGAGTTGATAAAGTAAAGTAGGGCAGCTGCTGAGAGTTGCAGCACTCTCGTTACAATACCAGGGCTCACCACTTATCATGAAACACAGGATTAACCGAGATTTTAATGCAACTATGGTTATCACAATGTATCACTGTCGGATCCATCTAAGAAGCAAAAAAACCAACCGGGATCTTTCTCATCCAGTGGCCTCACATGCAGCTTGACTTGCTGCCATGTACTTTGCCTCCATTGAACTTAGTGCCATAGATCATTGCTTCTTGTTGTAGCAAGAAACTGTTGTCAATCCTATGCTGAAGATCCATCCTGATGTGCTCTTTCTGTTTGATGGACTGCTTTCCCAATCTGCATCTGTGAAGCCTTGAAGCTTCACTCCCTTTGTCAGTTTGTACCATAATCCATACTCTGTAGTGCCCCCCAGGTATCTTAAGACATGCTTCACCACCTTCCAAAAGAGCTTGGTAGGCTTAACCATAGCTTGACTAAACTGGTTAACTGCGTAGAAAATGTCTGGTCTGGTGTTCACCAAGTACATCAGTGAACCTACTAACTACCTGTAGATAGTAGCATCCACTACCTCTCCTAAAGTAGCATCCTCTTTCCTCAAATTTCCTAGAAGAAGAGTGTCCATGGGTCTACAACTCTCCATATGAAACTTACCCAGTATCTCTTTGGCATACTTTCCTTGACAAACAAAAAGTTCACCATCCCGCTGCCATATTTCCAAACCAAGGAAATAATGAAGGAGTCCCATGTCCTTCATTTCTAACTCCCTTGCAAGATCCTCCTTGCACGAGTGTATCAGCTGCTCATCACCTATCAAAATTAGATCATCAACATAAAGTACAATAATCAATAGCTTACAATCAACCACAATTTGATACAGGTTTGCATCTGCTTCACTTTTTGTGAAGCCCAACCCGGTGAAATAGTTGTCAATCTGAGTGTACAAAGCACGAGGTGCTTGCTTCAGCCCATACAGTGCTCTCTTGAGTCGACACACATGCGACTTACTATCAAAGATGTCGAAACCTTCTAGTTGCTCTATGTACATTTCTTCCTCAATAACTCCATTGAGAAACACAGTTTTTACATCCATCTGATGAATGCGCCACCCCATCTGCGATGAGAGTGCAAGGATAGATCTAATGGAAGAGTACCTTGCAACTGGGGCAAAAGTCTCGTCATAGTCAATCCCCTCAATCTGTGAGAATCCTCGTGCCAAAAATATGGCCTTGTACTTCTCCACACTCCCATCAACAACTTTCTTTACCTTGTAGATCCATCTAGATCCAACCACTGATTTGCTGACCGGTCTTGGGACAATATCCCATGTACTTTTCTTGACAATGGAGTCATACTCCTCCACCATTGCACCATCCCAAATTGGTTGTTGCACTGCCTCCTGAAAGGAATATGGTTCTATCACAATACACTTTCTCATAAGAGCCACGTACCTAGTAAAATTGTATGGAGAATGTCTCTATCTACGCAGTGAAGTAGGGGCTCCTACATTCTCCGTTTCATCAAGTCTCAATCTATCAACTTCTGTGGTGCGCCTTCTACCATTTCTGGTTGCATGACTGTTTTCCGCCACTCCATGATCCTCCACATGTGGCTGCTCCACATCTTGAGGCTCATCCTTTGGAACCAAGAGTTCCTCCTTTGCATGCAAGTCCAGGTCCCTCTCGAGGGATAATCGCATGGCTTTCTCCTCATCAAAGTTTATATCTCGTTGCACAGCAATCATTCTGTTGTTTGGAAAATACACCCGATAGTTGTGGGGAGTATTAGTGTACCCCACAAAAATCCCGATCTCAGCTGTTGGTTCCAGCTTCTTCCCGGCGTCTTTGGTCACATGCACATAAACAGATGAGCCAAAAATCTTAAAATGTGAAACATAAGGTTTCTTACCAGTAAAAGCCTCTTAGGGTGTACTCATGGCAAGTACTCGATGAGGACAATGGTTCTGCACAAATACCGTTGTGTTGCATGCCTCTGCCCACAGATGCAATGGTAGGCCTTGATCATGCAACATCGCTCTTGTTGCACCCACAATCATTTTGTTCATTCTCTTTGCGACCCCATTCTATTGTGGGTTATGAGGCGCAATTAATTCTCTCTGAATTCCTTCTTTTCCGTTGAATTTATTGTATTCATTGGAGATGTACTCACCACCATTGTTTCTCCTCAGATCCTTCACATACTTCCCCGTGTCTTTCTCCACCAATGCTTTGAGCTCAAGAAACTTTGAGAACTTCTGATATTTCTCCTGCATGAAGTAGATCTAGCACTTTCGAGAAAAGTCATCAAAAAATATCACATAGTACTTATGCTTTGTTGTCAAAGCAGTAGAGAATGGTCCACACACGTCTGAGTGAACTCTCTCAAGGATCCCCGAGGCTTTGTTCTCCTTTTCATGAAAGGTGGCCTTTGCATATTTTCCCATAGTAGATCCCTTGCATGTGTCTGACTATGCAAATGTACCCTTGGGAAGACTCGTAGAAATCTGCTGCAAGAATTTTAAGGCTCCGTGGTGAAGACGGCCCAATCTTCGGTGCCATAACTCACCCTCATCCCGGCTCACCACTTTGTCCGCCTTACCCATCAATTTTGTGCGGCCATCTACATCTAGTTTATAGAGATTCTTAACTCGAATCCCAATCTTCTTGGCTTTCCCTGTTGTTTTGTGTCACAAGAAATATTTTCCTTCACTGAAAACAACATCATAGCCTCTATCCTCCAATATTGTAGCTAAGACTAATTTTTTCTTCAAGCCTGGTACATGCATTACATATTTTAATGGTACCAATATTGGTAGCACTATACTTCCCGTCATCACCCATTTTGATATTCATATGGAGTTCCTTCTCCTCCTAGCTACTGAAAATTTATTTGTCTCCCGTCATGTGAAAATATGCACCACTATCCAAATACCACACCGATCCCATTGCACTTGACACCATGCATGAAATCAGCGAGAAGTCAAGCTCAAATTGCGAGGCCAAAGCCTCACCAACTGCAGATACTGAAGCCTTCTTGTTCTTCTTTTGTGGATAGTTAGTGGCATAATGCCCATGCTCGTGACAGTGAAAACACTTCACTCTGGACATGTCGTGCTTCTTGCCATCTTTACCGGACTCAGATTTGGAATGGAATTTATTTCCTTTCCCCTTCTTTGCCTTGGTATCAAAACCACAATATTCTTCATCTTCATTCTTAGATGAAGATCCATCTCTGGTATTCCGTCTGAACTCCTCTTGCACCAAATCCGACCAAATTTGTTCCCAATCTGGCAGCTTCTCCCTCTCATTGACAGAGTCCTGATAACTATTCCAACTCTTGGGAAGTCCTAGAAGAGTTAGGCTCACCAAATCATCATCAGCGATAGTAATGTCAATGCTCCCAAGATCATCTCGACATTGGACAAACTTTGTTAAATATTTTGGCATGCTTTCGCCTTTCACCATCTTGATCTTCCCGAGTTTATCTTTCAGTTCCAATTTACTATGGTCATCGCTGCTCTGAAATAGATTTGTCAAAGCTTTCCATATTGCATATGGTGTGGCTTTTCCATGGATACTTGAGACAATGTGGTCTCGTACTCCCTCCAGTAAGATCCTCCCCGCCTTTTCCATGCATCAAGATTTGCAACATCTGTCACAGCATGTTTGGGAACATCATTGTCAATGAATTCCTTCAAGCCATTGTCTTCTAGTACTTCCTCCATCTTGCCTTTCCAAGCAATATAGTTAGAGTTGCCCTCAAGTGCATACTCCAATCTCAAGCCAATGAAAGTTATTTCAATCTTGAATCACCTGTAGCACCAAGAAAGTCTTCTATAAATTCGAATTCTATTCAGTCACAAACTCAGGTCCTCCTCTACTATTGTGATTTCTTGTGCTTTGATACCATGTAGAAATTATACGATAATATGTATATCATGGATTCAATCTGATCTAAAAATGTAATAAATATAGATATTGAATCGCTTCTACAAATCAATTGTGGAAATTAAAACACAATCGCCAATCACATCAAGCAAAGAAGAATCAATTAAACCACAACACAGATAATTTCCCAGGGAAAGATTGCTGCTCAAAACCCCACTATATTCTATTGTATATTTAGCATGGATACATGAAACAATTATAATACAAATGTTCTCACAAGAGCCTCTTGTACTCAACTAATTGTCTCACACTGTCCTAGACAAAACTAACCAACACTTAGCCAATTCTCAGCCTCTAAACAACCTTCCTTGCTTTCACAATTCATGTGGAATGCAATCCCTATTATTTAGGAATTTTGGCCTTCCTTGATTGTGCAAGGATCATGGGAAATCAAATGGGTGTTTGGTTGCATGGGTGCAACCCAATAATCCTACAACTAATAGTTAACATCCCTTTCACCTATATATCAACTAGGTCTCCATTGGAACTGACATGCATGTAGCTAATAATAGTAAATCATCAGTTGCATGTTAGATCAATGATTGTGAATTAAATAATATTTAATTCACTTGATCTCTCACTAGTGCCACAAACAGCTACAACTAGCACAACTGAATTTAAATCACTTAATTGAGTTAACTGATTACTCCATGCGTTAACTAATGCACCAATTGCACTTCGAACTTTGTTACAACTATAATTACTCTGCATGCCTCACTAACTACCCTCAACTCGAAATTCATGAGCTAACTGAGTTTATCACACTCAGTTGACTATTACAAGTGATTATGAGATAATATTACATTTTATTGTCCATCTTAATTAAGGGAAAATTAAAATAGACACTGCACCAAATTTAGCCCACACCAGTGTAGGTGCTTCTAAGACCTCCTGGTCCCACACTAGTGTAGGTGCTGCAATTTGTTGTTGGAATTCAACAATATCTTCATAAGACTTGTTAGTGTTCTTTAATTCTGCAGGCTGAAGATAGAATCCCAGAGGCAACATCAAACCAACTTTGGAATCCATGACCTAGCCTTCCTAGATTTAGAGAGGGGTCTCTCTATAAGATATAGCTTTGTTTAAATAAGTTTTAGGCTAGTTATGATAGTACTTGGGTTTTGGGTTTGTTTTGGATTTTGGAAGGTTGATTGTATTTAATTTATTAATATCTATTGGGTAATGGAGTCAAAATATAACTGGATAGTGCATCAATTTTTCACAGAGTAAACACAGGGCAAGCTAGGAATATTTATTGGATCTCTTGGATTTATAAATGGATTTATGGTAGAAATATGAACAGATTCAACAAAACTAAAGAGCAATTAAGAATTTTTTAGTTTGGCTTTCAGTGGAAAACATAATAATCGTAAAGGCAGCCAGAATAAGGTACTTAAAAGTAAATCCTATTCATCACACTTTCTGCTTTACAACTAGAATTTAGATGTTTACAATGAAAGAGGACAATGAAATAATACTAACCGAAGAAAAACATCACCAATATTTAAGCCACAAGAATCCTGTGAATGGTCTGATTATTATTGATGCTCTAGTGCTTTGGAAAATCTTACAGTACTCCAAAAGACAGTAATGATTATGATCTCAACCAATCAACCTTTGATACTTCCAAAACTGAAGTATTTATACAAAAAATTACAAAAAAACAGTCTTTAACAGACTTGAACTAAAAACTCTAACTATTACAAAATTATAGTTTCGATGGAATGCGCCGTGTAGAGCAGGTGTTGATGTAGTGGGGCAGTTTAGGACGTGGACCACAATTTGCTGATATGTTGGCAGACTAAACTGAGTGTTGTGCTGGCAGATATGCTGTATGAATACCTTGTGCTCTTGCAGTTGCAACATAATCTTCTTTACCGCAACACCTTTTCCCGACTTGACCTGTAGTGTTTATTTGCTACCCGAGTCGTTTCTGCTGAGTTAAAACCTTTTTTGGTGAATAAAACAGTGTAAAAAACCAATATACCGGTTTTAAATCTTATAGAATTTAGCATTGGAGCCGCACCGCATTCGCACACTTCGCAACATTTACAATTTAAGTTTAGGAAGAATGTGATTAGCGATGTGATGCGAAGTGGGATGTGGCGTGGATGAATGGGCAGACCGGACCACAGCGCAAATCGCAGTTTTTAAGTTTTAGTTATAAGCGCAGAGGATAACATCTAAAATTTTCGAAATGCGAGGAGAGGGACCTACTTGCATCGCACATCGCAGAATTTAGCACTTGGAAAATAATGTAAACACTTAAAATTGCGAAGTGCGATTTGCACTATTTGGAGGATGATGTGTCAAGGAGAAATGGAGCCCACTGGAATCGGCGGAATTTTATGCGGTAAGGTAAGGTTTTATGATGTTTTCATAATATATTAATGTATTTGCAAAGGCTGTAAAGTGGGGGTGGAGCTGCTGAGGTGGGGCCAACTTGCCACATCGCAAGTTAAAACAAATACATTACGGACGCTTTCAAAGGTAAGTTAAAACATATGCGATGCGGTGTACTGCAAATTGGTGATGCGAAAAATCACAAATCGACGATCGTAGTTTTTAAGTTTTGTGGCGATGCGAAACATGTAAAATATGTGAAATGCAATGAGGGCCCCACTTTAATCGCGATCGGGGAATAAAGAAGCGGATTAAGTGAAAAGCGATGAAAAGGTAAAGGTGGAAGGTAAAGCAGAAAAGCAGAAAAAAGGGTAAGTTTAATGATTTTCAATGGAAGATGAAATGAAAAAGAAAGCGTGACGGGGAATGGGTCCCACTTCATCATATATAATCCTTCGAAAGGTTTGTAGGAGACGACGATGTAAATGATTTTGGGTTTTGGTCTATGGGAAAGGTGATTTTGAATGTGCGGGATTATAATGAAATGTGTGGAAATATATGAGCGGGGAAGGAAATGAATGAAATGAATGTAGGGGGGAATATGCTATGGTTTAAAACTTTAAGATATAAATTAATAATCAGAATTTAAACCATACAAATAACTTTTCCATAGGCGCATTTAGACTAGCAACCAATCAAAACCTTTAAAACATAATGAAGCTTTTCTTTTTCTTTCTTGCTCCCTTAACGTTTTGTTTTGCCTCATTTTTTTAGAGCATCTAACACCTATCATTTTATTTTGCCTTCTTTGTTTAGGGCATCTAACACCTGACATGTTATTTACATGGATGCCTAAAAGTAATAATATTTCTGACATTTTTAACTTTTTCATTCTTTTGCATCCATATCATACCTTATCATTTTGAACTTATTCAACTACTTACGCTAACTTATCAAAACAAATGATGTTACAACACCTTCCTTGGTTCAACTTAAACTATTGAACCGGTTTTATTTTCTATGTAACTAATCAATATGTTAAGATTAAACAGTTTGAAAAATTATTTTTTCACTACCTATTAACAAGCAATTTAAATCTAATTCATTCATGCTTAAACTGTATGATTGAATTTTATTTTCAGAAATAAGCTAAACTAAGAGTAGTGGCATTTGGATGTGAAACACTTTCAGAATTTATTGTTTTTTATTCTTTTTGATGGGGTTCACATATTATATTTTTTATTTACAACATATACCCTCTTTTGATTTTTTATGTTATCTCCTTTTTCATTTATTTTGAAAATTATTTGCAGATTGGAAATCATTTCACAAAATAAATTTTACAGATAGAATAAACTCAGTCACCTTGAGATCCTATGAAATATAGGACCCCAACAAGACTAAGGTGGATTTTTATGACAAATCTATTGAGTGTTTGGATGACAATGAAGAACAAAGGATCTTGCATGGTAAGAAGAAAGCAACATCAATTACAATGGCGACAACTATGCGGGCAAAGCACAATCGCGGAAAATGGTGTGTGTTATTTGCAGTGCATATTTATAGTGATACAGGTAAGGAGGATGAGGATGTAGAGATATTAAGCAGGTACCAAATATTACAGCAGTTTCATAATGTGTTTCCAGTAGAGATTTCAAAGTTGTTGCCTCACAAAGAAGTGGATTTTTCTATTGAGTTGGTACGAGGGGCATCACCAACATCAAAGGAGCCGTATAGGATGAACACTCCAGATCTAGTAGAATTGAAGTTGTAGTTGAAGGAAATTCTTAAAAAGGGATACATTAGGACAAGTGTATCATTATGGGGTGCACCAGTGTTGTTTGAGAAGAAGAAGGATGGTACTCCTAGGTTATGCATTGATTACCGACAGTTGAACAAGGTACCAATCAAGAACAAGTATTTGTTTTCGAGGATTGATGACTTGTTCGATCAGTTGATGGGAGTAACAATATTTTTGAAGATTGATTTGAGATCAAGATACCATCAGGTACACATCAAATAAAGTGGACATTTACAAGACAACTTTCCAGACCAGGTATGGGCATTATGAGTTTATTTTAGTTCCGTTTGGTTTGGATAATGCCTCAACTACTTTTATGTGCTTGATGAATAATGTGTTGTGTCCTTAACTGGACAAGTTTGTTATTGTATTTATTGATGACATCTTGATATATTCTAAGAACGAGGAAGAGCATGTCGAACACTTAGCAACAATATTGAGATTTCTTAGAGAGCATCAGTTGTATGGTAAGCTTAGTAAATGTAGTTTCTTTCAGACAAAGGTACATTAGTTGGGACATGTTGTTTCCAAGGAAGGCATAACAGTGGATCCATAAAAGATAAGGGCTATCATGGAGTGGGGCGCAACTCCTAGAAATGTGGACGAGGTAAGATAATTTATGGGGCTAGCAGGTTACTACAGGAGGTTCATCAGGAACTTCTTTTAGATTGGATATCCTATTACATCACTACAGAGTAAAGGTAAGAAATTTTAATGGACAGAGGAATGTGCAACCAATTTTCAACAATTGAAGCAGTTGTTGACAAATGCTCCACTGTTAAATATTGCAGATCTATACAAAGATTTTATGGCGTGTACAGATGCTTGCAAGAGAGGACTTGGTGGAGTCCTTATACAGGAAGGAAATGTAGTATGCCATGATTCACGAAAACTAAATGAGCACGAGAAAAGTTATCTGACACATGATCTTGAGTTGGCAACGATCATCCATGCATTGAAGATATGGAGGCACTATCTTCTTGGCAGGAGGTTTGTATTGATGAGCGATCATAGTAGATTGAGATACTTGTTTGACCAGTCGAATATGAACGTCAGACAAGCTAGATGGTGGGCCACGATTAGTGAGTTTGAATTTGAGATCACATACATTAAAGGTAAAGAGAACATGGATGTAGATGCTCTTAGGAGGCAGATATAGGTGAATCATATAACAACTATGAGTTTTTACGAGATAGACTTACAAGATCGGATCTTACAGGTAGGACAACAGGATGACAGATATATGGAGCTTATACATAGGTTACAATAGGGTACATGTGAGAAGGATGTGGACTATCGTCTTACAACAAATGGTTTGATCATATTTAGGGATAAGATATATGTGCTAGACAACAATGAGCTCAAGAATACTATCTCGTGAGAGTTTCATGCAAATTTGTATCCAAGTCACCCAGGATACTAGAAGACATTGACAACAATGGAAAATTTTTATCATTGGTCGAATCTAAAGAAAGTTGTGGTAGCTTTTGTGGCTAGATGCTTGGATTGTCAACAAGTAAAGTCAAAATGTAACCATCCAAGTGGACCACTACAACTGATTCCAATTCTAGAGTAGAAGTGGGAGTTCATTTCCATGGATTTCATCACAGGATTGCCAGCATGATTCCATCATGGTTGTGGTAGACAGGTTGAAAAAGGTAGCACACTTAATTGCAATAAAGTCTACTTATTCAGCTAATGATGTATCACATGTATTCGCTAAAGATGTGGTAAGATTACATGGTGTTCTGAAAATATTGTATCATACAGGGATGCTAATTTCACTTCCAAGTTTTAGAAGGAGTTGTTTGCAAGTTTAGGGACAAAGTTGTCCTTCAGCACAACTTATCATCTGCAGACAGATGGAGAGACAAAGAGGGTCAATGGGATATTGGAGGACATGTTGAGGATGTATGTGATACATGAGCAGAGGAGATGAGAGGAGTAACTTTCGTTGGTTGAGTTCAATTACAATAATGGTTATCATGAGTCACTAAGGATGAGTTCGTTTGAGGCACTCTATGGGCATAGCTGTAATACTCCCATAAGTTGGATGATCCAATGAAAAAGGTGTTGATAGGGTCGAACACGTTAGCAGAGATGGAACAAGAAATGCAAGAAATCAAGAAGAATATAAAGGCAACATAGGATAGGTAGAAAATTTATGTAGATTGAAATAAGATGTTTAAGGAATTTCAGGTTGGGGAATATGTGTACTTTCTCATCAATCCCAAGAAGATCTCCTTGAGGATTGGATCATGTGCGAAGTTGGCACCTCGGTTTTGTGGACCTTTCAAGATTCTTGAAAGGATTGGAGCAGTAGCCTACCAATTTGCACTGCCTCCGACACTGAAAGTCCATGATGTTTTCAATGTGCCATTAATTAAGAAGTATGTTAAAGATGATGATCATATGATTGGCTGGTTTGTATTGCAGGTGGAACCATAAGGAGAATTCCAGCCAGAACCTCGGTGAATTTTGCAGAGAAATATGCCCATGTTCCGGAACCGAGAAATCAAGCAGGTTAAATTGTAGTGGAAGCACTTTGGGCCTGATGAAGCTACATGGGAGATGGAAAATCAAATGCAGACTATGTATCCTTCTCTATTCCTTGGTTGAGCGAATGCTTTAGTATATGTCTTGGTGTGATGTTTTGGTATATGTTTGTGTGTGTGTATGTACATGTACATGTGTATGTGTACACACACACACACATACTGCCATGAGTTGTGTTATATAGCTCTAATAAGAGGTATGGGTGTCATGTCATTATGGTTGTTATGTTTTTCATGTTGGTTTGCTTCTTAGGAGGAAGTTATAAAGCTCCATGGGAAACATGTTTTGCTTTTAGTGATGTTGCTGGTTATAGGTGTCATTGAACATCGAGGATGGTGTTCCCTCAAGGGGGAGGGTTTTGTAACAACCCTCGTAAAAAGTTCCATGTAAATAAATTTAATAAAGGAAAAATAATAACCAAGGTCATGTGACACGTATTCTAAGTTGAATGTTGGGAAAAACATCCTAGTGTGGGTGTTCAATTGGTTTATAATGGCTAAGGAAATTGGCAAAGGCTTTGGAAAGGAAAAATGGCATTATTGGCAATTTATTTATCAAAATAGTGGAAATTAGGAGAAAAAGAAGGTGAAAGGTCATAGGTTTCATGTGAGAAGGAAAATGAAGCAAAATAATGGAAAATTGAAGAAATTAGAGGCCTCAATAATTAAAAGGCTTATGAGGATCAATTGGTACTTTTGGTCAGTTCAATTTTGGATCTCTCTCTCTCACACTCTTGTACACTTGGAGTTTTCTCGGAGCACTTCAACATTGGATCAAGGAAAGCAAAGGAAGGACCAAGAAGGCAACGGGAAGCAAATATGAAGCAAGGAAGAGTAGGATCAAGAAGCTACAACAAGATTATTTGCAGGTATCGAATTGCATGTGTGATTACATTGCTAGATTTGGCATGCATGGTACATTCATGTGTGTATTTGGTTCTCTTTTTGTCATTTCCATGGGTTTTTCCAGGGTGATAGTGGTTTTCAGCCTTGCCTCAGCATTTCCAGACAACTATGGTCTGATGGGTTCTCTTTTATTTGGTTAAGCTGGATTGCTGGGTGGTTTCGAAATTGACTGGGGTGGTTTGTGAAAGAAAGAACACAAGTCTTAGGAATCCTTGGACCAGAGAAGGTGGGATTGAGATAAAGTTGTATTTTTTGTACCTCGGTAGGCCTGAGAATCCTCTACCGATGAATGAAAAGATATATGTTAAAGCCTGGAGGGTGGAGTCTCGATTATGCCTAGGAATCCTCAACCGGTGAATGGTAGGATATATGGTAAATCCTAGAGACTAGGAGGCAGGAAAATTCCTCGCGGTGTAGGTGGAGAAATTTGGAGGCATCCATGCTTTTTTAGGGCCTAGTGATCTAGTGGGGATTGCGGTAAAGCACGAGGAAACCTAGGTTGGTTTGTTTTTGAGTCCCACATTCACGCTTAGAATATGGCACAGGGGTGATTGGCTGAAAGAAATATTTGGTTCATCCCAATCTATGGTCAGGTTGTTCGTGGAAGTTGCAGACCTGATTGGCTTTTGCATTCATTAATAAGAGCTTCTTTTCCTTGGTATTTCATGTGTAAATGTACTGGTTTATATGTGGTTTTTATGGTTGTTATATCCTTGTTATTTATGTTGGTTATGAGTATGTTCTATGACATACTTGATGTATGGCTTTCATCATGTTGTTATTAGCAAATGAATGCACAATTAATATATGGTAATGCAACTATTATGATATGGAAACAGTGCTTTTTTACGAATCTCAAATAAGTATGAGACCCATATGCTCAGATACGTTGTTATGACCTGTAGACTACATATTTGTGACATGTTTGAGGAAATTTCTGTAATGACTAGTAGGGTTCAGATCAAGTACTTGCACCAGTGATTGCATTAATAGCTTTGTTCCATTGTTATTATTCATTTTTGAAAGTTTCATGAAGTTTTGGGAAGTGGCCTGAGAACTAGCCCTGAAATGCCTCCTAATCCAAGGTCACTGGCACAGAACTGCCTGAAAAATTCCACAGTCGTTGGCATGGTTTGCTATGGGAGCGACTGGAAGGCCTAAATCGCATGCATGGCTTGTCATGGGAGCGCTTGAGGGTCCAAATCAGTAAAATGTCAAGTTGTCTCAGGGGTTGGCCACTTGAAAGGGTTTGTGGGATCCTGAAGGTTCTGTAGAATGTGTGGAAGGTTTGTTTGGTTTCATTATATCGGTTCCACTTCCTTAAATGTACATGGGAATTTGAATCACATCATATTTTCCTCTCATCCCATGTTTACTCCTATGGACCAAGTAGCTTGGGTAAATGTGGGAGGAGGGTGTTACAGAAAAATTATGAAAGTGGTCATTTAATTATTTCCCTAAAAGGCGGGAGGTTGTCCTTGGGAGTGTAAAATAGAAGCTCATTAATGAGCTAACAACTACCTACCACCTGCGAATGAGGTGGAGGTAGTTACTAACCACCAAAAGAGTGGAAGATGGGTAATCAGTAAAAATATTTTATCTCCATGATTTTATCTCATTTTGAGAAAAGAGGAGACTCAAGAGAAGCAAGGAAACAAAGACAATAAGATATTGGCAGACCTATTATGATTGGGCGGATACTAGTTGAATGTAATATCAAGGCTGGGACTGCTAATTTTCCAGATACCTTTTCAAGTCGGTATTCTTGCCTCATAAATTGTTTAGAGGAATTAGTTAACTAAACTGTGTTATGTTTGTTTTGTTGTTGTGAGTAGTTTTTATGCTGTTGAAAATAAAATGGAATGAGCATGAAGAATTTGATTAATGAAATTTTATTAGTAGACCTAATACTGTTTGTTTTTGCAAAATTAAAGAAGTGCAAGCTTTTAAAGTGAATACGAAAGAAGAATAACTTATGTGTTTCTATCTTTACATAATATTTGTTGTTTATAGGTTACAAATGGAATAGGACATAAAACCAAGAGAAGAAAGGTTATATATATATAACCTGTTATTTTATCTTGAAAGTGCAGAGCCTTGTGATTGCTTCATCATCAACTCAAATAAGCATCAAACTGCAGGTTTTTCACATGGAAAGGTATTAAATATCTTGTCTTTCATATTTAATAATGCTCCTTATTATTAAGTTAATGTTTGTATTAGCTACGAAATTGACTTGATTTTGCAGCTAATTCGCGTTCTGTAGCCAACTCCATGGTTTGTCAGACTCTGAGGTGCCATCTAAGTGAAGAGGTACATGGACAGGAGGAGATTGATATCCTTAAGGATTTCTTCCTATTCATCCGAGCCATATCATGAAAGAAATCGTTCGATTTCATGGTCAAAGGAGCAAGTCAACACATTACTGAACAGGCGAGCAAGAGTCCGAGATATTCACGATTCACGATTTTCTTTGCCAAATAGTAGTTTATGAATAGGTGATATTCTGATTTTTATAGAATTCAAATTAGAGTTTTGTTAGCTTAAGTAGGCATGAAAGCCTTGAATAGTTATGATCACAGGCTTTTATAAATACTGTGCAAACAAAACCTGAACAATGTGTGTGTAATTTTTATGCGATTGTGATATTTTAAAACTCTGTTTTTCATCCTTTTTAATGAAGAAGTGCTTTGAAGATTTGATGCATAACTGACTATTGGAGTAAATATTTTAGACCACCTGTTTGTGGAGGGCCCATGGAAACAATGAAGGTTCTGCATTTTATGTTTTTGATATAGTTACTTTTATGTTTCCATTTTGTCATTTGTTGTAGTTGTTTCCAGAATCCCGTTTTATCATTTGATGTAGTTAATTTCATGGTTTTCATTGTATCTTTTGGTATAGTTAATTTCATGTTTTCATTTTATCATTTGATGTAGTTACTTTAATAATTTCATTTTGTAATTTGATGTAGATTCATTAGTTTTCCCTTACGAATTGTCAAATTATAGAGAAATTCTTCTTCATAGATTTCTTCATAGTTTTATTTCAAAAGTAGTTGTGATTTATCTCAAAATAGTTTTACAAGTTCATGAGAGATTTCCTTTCAGCATATGAGTGAGTTCTTTTCAAAGTAGTAGAGATTTATTCACAAGTTTATGAGTGTTTTCTTTTCAAGAGTAGTAGTAATTTCTTTACAAGTTTTCATTTCCAATAGATGAGAAGATGTGTGGTTTCCATTCTTAGAATTTGATTTTGTCTTTATGCACAGGTTTGTTAGAACAATAGAGTAAGTAACTATGTTCTTAGAAACCAACAATAGATTGGTTAAGTTTCATAGCAAGATAATGAGAGCCCGTTTTAGTTTTATTTTGTAGAGTTGATTTTATGAACTTAGTTGTGATTTTAATTTATCAATTTCATTAGGAACATAAGAAGAAAAAAATATCCTTAGAAGTAATCTTCATAAACTCAATCATCACATTGATAAACTGAATTAAAAGATGCTTTTAACATATATAGTGCACTTGCACTTCACAAGTTTACCAAATCATGTCGATTATTTATGTAAGCAATTTAAGAGCATTAAATTGACAAACATTTTGGCGTTGTTCCAGGGAAGTGTAAATAGGAGCCTTTGTCTTTCTAAAAAAAAAAAACATAATAAACCAGAAAAAGGATATGCATAGGGAAAGATATTCTAGAGGAATTTTTGTAGCTAGAGGTAGAAGCTTAATTCCAACAACACCACTCACCCCATCACGACCTCGCATGCCATCCATTGCAGGAAGACATAGACTTCCTGAAGTATTGAGATCTGAAATCCAACCTAGAAATTCACAAACCTCATCAACTGAAGCAGTTGCAGAAGAACAAGATCCTACATCCCCAACAAAAGGACTAATTTTCCTAACTTCAACTGGAGAACAACTTCTAGCCCAAGAACTAGAAGTCCCTAGTGAAGAAGAGGAAGAATAAACCTATTTTAATATACATTGATAGAGGAACCAAAAGAACTAGAAGAAGAACAAACAAGTTCAATTTTGGAACCTTACATTATTTCTGAAGAATCTACAATGGTTGGGGAAGGAGAAGGAGAAGTACACAATGTAAATGATGAACATTTGAGAATTGGAGGAGGTGGACCTAGGATTTGAGGTGTAGGAAGAGGAAGAGGAAGAGGTGGAGGAAGAGGAAGGGGAAGAGAAGGAGGAGGAGACAGAGGATAACCAAATCATGTTTGGTTTCCTATCCATGATGAAGATACTACAACAACAATTAAAAATATCTCACCCTCTATCCTTACTAACTTCCATGGATTAAGAAGTCATGATCCTGAAACATTTATTTTTGAATTCAAAGTTTTATGTAGGTCTTATGACTATTTTCTCGATTCTCGAAAGTTGAAATTGTTTCCAGCAACTCATAAGGATGCAACATTAAAATTGTTCAGATGTTTAATAAAAAACTCTGTTAGAACATGGGAAGAAATGAAAACCGCATCCTTATCAAAATATAAGGATTATTGCATGCCCCATAATTGTAAGGATGAAGTTTTTAAAATGATGCAATAAGAAGATGAAAATCTTGAGGATTTAATTGAAAGATTTAGTTATAATATTTTTTTCTTTTTTTTTCTTTTTACAGTAACGGTTATGGAGTATTATATTCATCTTGGCCTTAATGCCGAATTCTGGTTACAATGAGGATGACAATATCTTGCTGCCCCTCACCACGGAGGTTGAATATGTAAGTAAAACTTAGGAATTTCCTCCTTGGAGAAGTAGCTTTAGCTTCAAGATCAGCGATTTTTCCCAGCTTGAAGATACATACAAATTGATTTAAAAGAAAGCAGTAAAACATGGCAACAAGATATCTTATGGGATGGGTTCCCAAGATTCTTCATCGTCTTGCATCTTGGTCCCAACAGAGAGGAGGGCAGCTTTGTTGGCTTCAGTGTCTGCCTCTTTATTATGAATTCTCAGCACATGATAGTAGTTCAGCTTCCGAAAAGCTTTTCCCAAGCTCTTAATTCTGGCTATCATCCTTGCTAGTTTAAGGTCCAAAGCTGGAGAGTTGGACACCATTGCATTGATGATGATCTGGGAATTGCCAATAACATTCGCTTCTCTTATGTTTAAATATTTGAGCAACTTGAGACCTTGAAATAGAGCCAAAGCCTCAGCTTGAATGTTGGTTGAATGGTCAAGCCCCCAAGCAAACGAATGAATTTTTTCCCCTTCTGGATTAATAACAACGCCTCCTGCACTAGCTTTGCTCGGATTGCCCTTAGCTGCCCCATCAATGAAAAGGGAGTGTATTGGCTGAGCTGTAAGCCAGTCTTGAAAGTCTGTTTCAGTTTTCCTTATTTGCCAGTCTTTAGGAGGAGGGGCGTTCCTTATTGTTGGTTGAAATTGCAGGTCCAGGAATGAACCCCAAGCAATATCCTGTTGACTGAGATTAGAGTCATCTTTTAAATCAACCAGACACTTTTTTAGGTGGCATTTGATCTTTATTTCTAATGCCTTATAATTATGTTCAATATTTCTGAATATTCTTCTATTCCGTTCAAGCCAGATCTGCCAGCAAATTACCTTTGGGAGGATAGACCATGCAGCTTTGATAATCTGGTTTTTAGATGGAGAACCAGGATACCTGTTCGCCCATTTAGAGAATAGTTCAGCAGTGGAGTGAGGGAGCAAGAAGTTGGGATCCAAATTGTGAATGAAAGTGGACCAAATCTGCATGGAAAATCTGCATTCAAGCATTAAATGAACAACACTCTCTGCATTTTCCTTACACAGCAAACATTTGGAGGGGCCGTGAAACCCTTTCCTCTGCAGATTGTCATACGTGAGAATTTTGCCATGGCATAGAAGCCAAGCAAAGAAGTCAACTTTGGGCCACGAAGGAACACGCCATACACCATGCCAGGGTGAGGGGTCAGGAGGAATGAAGGGTCTCTCTCGCAGTTTAGCATATCCCATGGAGACATCGTACCCTCTGGAAAACAGCCCCCAGCCTCTCAAATATATTTTCCTTATGTGAGAAGGCGCTAAACCATGTAGCAGATCGAGCAGCATGGTCCATCCGTGATGCAGGTGATCCGGCCCATCTATGCATTTCCAACCTGCCCAATCAGAATCGATCCATAGAGAAATATCCCACAACGAGCGCAGTCCTTCACCATCCATCCAGCAGCGCAGCTCTCTAATGGAGCCTCTGTCTTCTATGGGATCCATATTCATAATTATGTCAGTCCATATGTTTATCTTCTTACCATTTCCAGGAATCCAGAATGAATGCAAATTTATTAGAGGAGCAGCTTTAGCAAACAGTTTGAGGAAAGATGAGTTGGGCAAATGAATCATGTTGTTAAGACAATTAGTTCGAGGACCTCTGAAGTATTTTTTCCAGAGAGCCAATTGAGCCCAGCCTGGCTTGGGGGCAATGATCTTCCAAATTAGTTTCGCTCCCATAGCTATATTCTGATGACAGAGATTTTTGAAATTCAACCCGCCCTCCCACAAAGGCTTTGAGATGGTTTCCTAATTAACAAGGGGAAGCTTCTTTTCATTTTGGTTGCCGCCCTTCCAAAAAAACCTCCGAATGTACTCCTCCATTTTTTTTAGGATGCTTGCCGGAGTGAGAAGAACAACAAATTGAAAAATTGGAAGACTTGTGAGCACAGATTTTATTAGGACAGATTTACCAGCTATGTTGAGCCAAGAGTATCCCCAGGCTTGGATCCTGTTCTTGAATTTTTCAAGTTGAGGGAGCCAGTCCTTACTTACAGGTCTTTTATGATAAATAGGGAGGCCCAAGTATTTGAAAGAAGTCCAAGAGGAGGAGGCGGCAAAGCCCAAACATCTAGCAATAGCAGATAGCAATATGGGCGATGTGTTCCAGCTGTAGATATGGCATTTGTTCTTATTTAAGGCACTGCTTGAGGCCTCACAGAAATCATCTAGAACTTCTTTAAATTTGATGGCTGAGGAGAGAGTGGCAGCTCCCAATAACAGAGTATCATCTGCAAATAGGGCATGATTTATGTTTTTGACCCCTCTTGCTATACACAGTCCATTAATATCTTGATCTTGCATCTTTTTGTCTAAAAGAAAACTTAGAACAGAGGTTTGAATGACAAAGAGCAGAGGGGAGAGTGGGCACCCCTACCTAAGACCTCTCGAAGCTTTAAAAAAATCAGTGGCTCTGCCATTTACAAGAGGTGCAATCCATGGCTCCGAGAAGCATGCTCGGGTCCATTTAATGAAGATTGCTCCAAAACCCAACTTGCTCATGACTTTTAACAGAAAGCTATGATTTACTTGATCAAAAGCATTTGCTAAGTCAAGTTTGATAACCATACCTTGTTCTTTTCGATGTAGACTTGAGTGAATTGCCTCTTGTACGAGGGTGAATTTGTCCACAATCTGTGTGCCTTGGATGAAGCCTCCTTGATTTTCCGGAATGACTTTGGGAAGGATGAAATTTAGTCTATTTGCAATAACTTTGGTGATTAGCTTGTACCCTGTATTGCATAAGGAAATCGGGCGGAATGTGCTGAAGTTGTTGGCGCCTTTCTCCTTGGGAATGAGGGCTAAGAAGGCTAAGTTTGTGCTACCTCCGATTTTCTGACAATCTTGAGATTTTGGGACCATTTTGAAGAGGTCTTTCTCAACTATCGGCCAGCAAACTTGGAGGAACCTTGCAGAAAAGCCATCTGGTCCAGGGGCCTTATCCGGATCCATGGAACAGAGCATTTTTAACTTCTGTTTTGGAGACTTTAGCCTCAAGGATCTCATTCATACGAGAAGAGATTGAAGAAGGAACACTGTCTAAGAGGTCTGAATAATGGTCCGGATCCTTGTCCTCACTATACAAGTTTTGAAAATGAGAAAAGGTTGCTTTCTTGATGTCTTCAAAATCCTTGTGGGAGACATTATCCTCCTTGATCTCAAAAATAGTGTTGAAGCATTTTCTGGCCTGGACTTGTTTATGGAAAAAAGAAGAATTCCTGTCCCCAGCTTTGAGCCAAAGATTACGAGATTTTAATCTCTAGTATTCTTCTTCAGCTAAACAGGCTTTGTGATAACACTGTTGCAGCTGAACCTCTTTATTTAACAGCTCCTCTGTGACTATGGCGTTCTCCACATGAAGTTGATGAGAGGCAAGAGAAGCTTTGATGGTTTTCCTTTCAGTAGCAGGATTGGACAAGGTTTTGGCCCATCATTTTAGAGCTCCTTTCAACCTTCTAATCTTTTCCTCCCAGACAAAGAAAGGGGATCCTTTGACTGGCTGAGTCCAACAATCCTTGACTAATTGTAGGAAATCTGGCTCCTTGACCCAAAGGGGACTAAATCTGAAAGGAATAGGGCCCAAATCTAGGTGGGACAGGAGTTCTAGCTTTATGGGCTTGTGGTCTGAGATGCTATTTGTGAGGATATGCATTCTAGGTTCTAGTCCTAGTAACAGAAAGACAGCAATATGACCTGGACCAGCTCTTTTGTTAGACCAAGAGTACTTACCGGAGGAAGGTTTGATATCCAGCAAGTCCCAATCCTGCATAAGATCCTCCGCCCATTCCCTTGCCGGATCTCGGACTGCGCTACCTCCTCTTTTTTCAGATGAGTGAAGAGTGAGGTTGAGATCTCCAGAAATGATTATATTTTCTAGATTTGCTAAGTCTGCTTGATGCCTTATTGAATCCCAGCAGTCCTTTTTTTCCCCAACATTGACTGGGGAGTATACATTGAAAAAGCAAACAATTTCTTTGGTGACCAGATTCTGCATTTTTAGTAGCAATGAGTGAGTGTTGCTAGCTTCAGAGATGACTGAAAATTTGCCGGCATTCCATAGAGTGCCAAGCCCTCCCGAGGCTCCCCGGGCAGAGATTTCTCTTGCTTCGCTTTTGATCCAAAGTTTCTTACTTGCATGCAGGAAGACTACGTCTTCCAGCTTGCTCTCCTGGATGAGAAGTATGTCTGGAGATTCTGTTCTTATTAAGCTTCTAATGGCTTCTTCCTTAATTTTGCTCCCCATACCCCTACAATTCCAGGAGATGACCTTCATTATTTATGTTTCTGATGGGCTCCCTTGGAGCCTTGAGGCTGATTTTTCATTTTCCTTGGCTTTGAGGCTAGCAGTTTTTCCAGAGTAGGTTGGTTGCCTTGTAGCTTGTCTTTGTAAGTTTCCTGCTCTCTTTTTTCCCTATCAGATTTGCGACCTCTTGTGGATCTCCTTATCGAAGTTTGAGAATCTCCTATTTCTCCTTCCTCCTCTGACTCGTCCGATTCCTGTTCTTCTTCCTCATATTCTATAGGCATGCCTTTGGGTTCTGCAGCACTTGTTCCTTTCAGGGAGGGAGAGGGAGTGCCTTTGCATGGAGGGTCTATGTTTTGAATCTCGATCTCCTGAGTTACTTCTGTTTGCTGACTTAGAGCATCAAACTTATTTTCATGTGCCTTTTTGGGAGGGGGGCGCTGAGCATAGGCCTGAAGAGGGCCTTTTCCGTTGGGGCCTCCCGGTTTCTGACCTTTGTGATTGATCTTTGTGCGTTTAACTTGATTCCAGCCCTCTTCATTTCCTTTCTCTGGCTCAGCATTGGAAGGACAATTCCTGGCAAAGTGTCCATGAATATGGCATTTTCTGCATTTGAAAGGCAGTTGTTCGTAGTCCAAGATCTGCACATGAGACCAGCTACCAACATTGATTTTGATTGCCTCTGGGAGACCCACCTCTAGATATACTTCTACGCAGATTCTAGCACAGTCATACTGATCCTTGTTGTTTTCCTGATCAATGAATTTCCCAAGAGCATTAACGATGTGTTTCAAGGAGTCCCAGTTCCAACAATGAACTGGAAGATTCGGGAGACGAACCCACACCGGGACAACCTTAGGAACATCAACAGCCGGATCAAAATCCGGAGTCCATTTGTTCAAATAAAGGCCCTGAGGACCCGTGAAATAGGGCCCATTTTGGAAGATCAAATCTTTGTCTTCTTTGGAAGAGAATTCGAAGAGGAAGAATCCACGCCCCAAAAAATAAGATGTAACACTTTGCTTGATCAGAGGAGCCCAGTTCTTGTTAACCCATTTCTCAGTGGGTTTCGGAGATGGCCAAAGACCCGTGAATTGGACAATGAGACCCCGATTAGCTAGAGACAAAGCTACTTGGATGGGGGTCTTAGGAGGAAAAGAGATCTCCGGGATATCTTCGAGCTTCTTAACGAATTTAGATGCTTCACATTTCTTCTTCTGGGGTAAAACTGCCAGAAGCTAATTGAAAGCTTCAACAGCAGGGGAAGAAGGCAGAAGAGGGGGCTCCTTAGGAGAGCCCTGCGTCTCCATGAGAACAGGCCTTAGGCAGGCCGCCTCAGAGGGAAGCCACGCTGCACAGAGAAGCTCACAGCACAGAAACGCCGATGAGAACCCCTTCAAAAGCCAGAAAAGATGAATGATGAAGGCGCCGTGCAGAAGAGCCAAAGCGCCGCACAACCCCAGTGTGTCGTGCCCACAGGTAACCCAGTGCCGGTGCGCCGCGCCTCCCAGCCAACGCGCCGCGCAGGGAAAGGGAGCAGCCCAGGATCTTGAAAATTCGAAAAATCCCTGCACCACTGTTGTTACACAGTAATTTGTCACCGTCCCTACCATTCCCCGTCCCGCACAATGGAGGACCCATTTTGTGACCAGTGAACATTGTCATGCCTTGAAATCATCATCAATGCATTCCTCTAAGCATGAGCTTCAATTGCCCTAAAGACATCTCCTTGCAAAAAATCATGAAAACATCTCCTTTTGCATTGGCGCGGGCAGACAGTTCATCACTCGCGCCAATGGGGAAAATCCTACAAAGAGGCCACGCCGACTGGCACTATGTCCCAGAGCAATAGTCGCGCCAGCCAATTTCAGGAGTGTTTTTTAAATAAAGATGGCAGAAGTTGTTTTTCAACAAACTCAGAAACCATTGCCTATCTTGAGTTGGGAGGTTTGGCTATGGGAGTTCCATGGAAGGGAAGTGGTTTGCCACCTCCCATGGAACCTTCCTTGTTTATAGGGCCAATCCCACAATAATAGGGATCCCAACTCCCTCCTTCCCGATCTATAAAATCCTTCTCAATTCCATGGCAAGCTAGTCTTGAAGTGCCTAAGCTTTGAATCTCCAAATTCCCAAGAGCCTTTGTGCTGTAAGAGCCCTCTTTCTTCCCTTAAGGCCGACTCAAGTAAGGAGACTATCGATGAGAGACTCAGGAGAGGTTTTCCCTTTCCCTGGTGAGCTTTGCGAGACGTGAATGACTAGAGACCCATCCGAAGGAGACCACGATGTCAGAACATTGGTTGTACTCCCTTTCGATTGTTATTTAATGAATGATTATGGTTATGGTTCCACTCTGTTTTCACTTATGTTAATAACAAGTTATATCCTTTCTGACTGATATATAGTTGCGTATTCTAGATTTTATGCTTGTATTCGTGTTGTTTCTTTTATGTGCAGGTGTTCATCCGCGGAGATCATGGGAGGATCGTGATCTGTCGAGGCTGAGGAATGGGGCGCTCTCTTCTACGAATCATAGCATTGGATTCCAGGTAGGCCTCCATCTTTGGTCTTTTATTCGTAACTAGGAACTTGCGCTGTAACATTTGATGATTGTTGCTAGACCCCTGCTGGGCTAGTAGGGATCGCCTCTGTCCGCAGAGGGGATTTACCTCCTCAACAATTTGGTGACTCCACTGGGGATCGTCTAGATTTCACTGTCTCGCTTAGATTGTCTCGTTTTGATTATTTTATGATTTTCCTTGCTTGGTTAGCCTTCTGGGTTGGGTTCTTTTGCTGTTTTTGCTTCTTGGTTTGCTTAGTGTACATTGATCTGCTTCTGGAGTAGTTCTTTCTTGTTTTTGGCTGAGAAACTCGACTGGCGCGCTTTTTAGCCCGACAGTCGCGCCAATTGGCGCATGTTGCTTTTGTATAGCCGCGCCAATTGCTTTCTGGTGCCAGTTGCAGCCTTACAGGCGCGCCACTCATGTAGGGTTTTTGAGTTTGCTCAGTTTTGAGCTCTCTAGGTTTGGTCAGTGCTTTTCTTCTTGATTTTTTGACTACCTGAGTGTGTTGGAGTCCTGTTTGACTGGGAATTTGCCTTCGTCCTTTGGTTGTTTGCTTTTATCTATCGATTTCACGTTTTAAGCCCTAGGGCATCTAGTGGCTTTGTGTATCGAGCCCTCCTTGGGAGTTTTGGTGTTTCGTTTGTCCAGTCGACTTTCTGATTGCTCCTCCGCATCCTCTTAGTAGTTGTTCATTGTTTTGTTGCGATTTTTGGGTGATTGCTCATTCCTTCATTCAAATTTCGTTTGGTCTTGCTTTGGGCCTAGATCACACGGTCCATTGGAGCCTTTGAGTCTTTTTCTTGGTTTTGAGAGACTTTGGTCGATTTGGGATTTGATTGCTTGTGTCATTGAGTGAAATTTGTTTGTTTTTCTCTCTCAATATCGTTTCTCAAGTTGTTCCATTTGTTTTCAGTTTGTTTAGTGCATTTAGCTATCAAACATTGAAAATTACAAAAAAAATCTCTTGTGCTTTTGGTTGAATTAGTGCAAATTGAAATTTTTCGATTTTACTAGTAATTAGTGATTTGAATGAAAATTTTTCAATTTCATTAGTTGCATTAGAGATCTCATTGTTTGTCTTCCGATCATTTGGTTTGTGTAAAGACTCTCAACTCTTCTGTAGCTAGTTTTCATCGAACGAAATGGTCTACTGTGGCATGTAGCTTTGCATTTAGGAGTTTTTGAAACAATACATTCGTTAGGGCCTGAAAATTGAAACCTAATTGAAGATCAACTTTAAAATCTATTCAATTAACCTAAGGCAACATTGAAATCTAACGAAACATATTTAGAGGTCTAGGCTAGAGACGTGTTCCGGCGTCTTTAAACCTAGCAGCTGTCGTTCGCCTTTTGGCTTTAGACAGTGCTAGTACGGACTTGTGCTCCCCGTACCGTCGCGTATATAAAGGGAGACCCCTCTAGGTTTTCAATCCTTTATCCACAGGAAGCCGAGTCTGTTGCCCTATACCCGTGATACACCGAACACAACATTCGGGGAGATTGCCTACACGTACGGAAAGTCCTTGGTTGATTTCTTCTTCATTATCAAAACCAAGGTGTATATTGCAGTTCACGGTTATTTGGTACACCCTTTGTGCCTAGTATTCCTGAGCAATCATTTGGTTTTTTCTGACTCCCTAAATTTGAAAAGACCGTCAAGCGCTTGTCCTTTCACGCTTGTGTCAACTCTGAAAGAGATAGAGTCATCTTTTTATCGTTTCTCGACTCTTAAAACATGAAACGGTAGAGTTTCTTATTTTTCAATGTGGTAAAAAATTAGTCACCCACGATTACACGCCCTCTTAGATATTGCTTGTTGACCGTTTGATCGTGTGTCTTGACTCTTTTTCAACCCATGTGTGGTTTTGAGTTTTGAAGGCAACCTTTTCAGAGTTTACCAACCAAGGAATCCCCTCAGAAGGGAATCCTGGTCATTTTCCTCCTTTTGGAAATGTTGGTGCTCCTTACATGGCGACGTTGTCCCTTCCTGGGTTAACTGTTGGGTTGCCGGTTTGGTTGTTCTCAACCTCTGTAGTCCCGAATGTCTCCACTACTGTTCAATCATTTCCTCCGCCGGAACAACATCATGTTGATTCCAAGGTGGACCTCTCCCCTTCTTCGCCTATTTCTGCATCCTCATCCTCTACTTCGCCTGGTGAAAGCCTGGATTCGAGTAACCAGGTGGCTAAGAAGAAGAAGAAGAAGACAAAGAAGAGGAAGTCCGATAAGCGAGAGGCTAAAAGTGCAGCCACTGTTTCTGAAACGTCTCCTCCGGATGTACCTTCCAACCCTCCACGGAAAGTCAAGTTCCCTTGCCTGTTGTGCACGGGAGACCATCTTCTTCGAGACTGCCCTGGCATCCTCAAGGTGCTCGAAGCATGGTCCGACGGTCGTCCGCCGTTGCCTTTGACTTCCGGGAGCTAGGTTGGGGGCACGTCTTCAACTGGTACTGATAAGACTCCTAAGAAGCAGGGTAAGATCACCAATCCCTGTAAGTTGTGTGAAGGGCACCATGCCATTCACCTTTGTCCTTATATGGATGAAGCCAAGCGAGTTTTGGACAACCCAACCGGTTCTACACCACGCCTTCCACCTGGTTATAATCAGCTTTCTTTGAGTCCTCCGCCAGCTGATCCTACGATTGGTCAAGAGTCATCCTTGGTCGATCCCACTCCCCCATAAATTCAAATTCACGAATCTGTCCCTGACCAACCATTGGTCGTAGGATCTGTTGAACTGGCCCCGTCCACGGTGCACCAGGTCTTTTCTGTCGAGAGTGGATCTCACACCCCCCATGTCCTTCTGATTTCTTCAGATTCTTCAGACTTGGAGAAAGATTCTCCTATCCCTGTACTTCAAGAAGCTGCTCCTCCGCCTCCCAAAATGG
This sequence comes from Pinus albicaulis, assembly GCA_034641835.2. Classification (NCBI taxonomy): domain Eukaryota; kingdom Viridiplantae; phylum Streptophyta; class Pinopsida; order Pinales; family Pinaceae; genus Pinus; species Pinus albicaulis. The sequence goes on from CM076581.1 coordinate 1,501,962,128, forward strand.
AGGCTACGGAGGATATTCCTCCTGCCTTCGAGATGGAGGTCATGGAGGAGGCTTCTGCTTCCGTAACATCAGGGGAAGACCTTCTCGGTTCGATGGTATCCCCTCCCAGTAGTCTGGTCGCCTCCTTTGATTGGAGTCGATTTGTAGGATTCCGCCTTCCGTCTTACGTGCCTTTCGAGATCACAGTACAGGCTCTTGGTCTGGTCGTACCCAACACCATTATAGATGAAGGTTCCTCTGTTAGTATTCTATCCTCAACTACCTGGCAAGCTTTCGGTTCGCCGCCGCTTGCGCCTGTTACGCAGAATCTGTTGACTTTTAACAAAAGGACGAGTCAACCGTTGGGGATCCTTCCAAGGTTACCGATTACTCTGGGAGGTAAAACCGTCCATATGGACGTGATGGTCATTCCAGGCCCCTTGGATTTCAATCTTCTCCTGGGGCGCAATTAAACCTATGCCATGGAAGCGCTGATCTCCTCCCTTTTTCGTGTGGCCTGTTTTCCACATGAAGGACGAATCATGACCATTGATCAGCTGTCGTTCTTTGGTCCCAATGTGGCAACTGGTCCGCCATCACCCCCTCCTAGTTTTTATCCACCTGTTGTATCTGCCCCACCGCAGGTCAACTACGTGTCTACCTACCCTACACCCGCACTCAGTGAAGACGCCGTCGTGCATAGTGTACTGGGGGAATTGGGTCCTGACTTCCAGGATGTTTTCCTTCCATCGGAAGTGGAACTCTTGGAAGCACCGCCTTCTTGTTCATTTTGATGTAATTCGGTTAGAGCACGGTTTCCTCCTTGTGTCAAGCTCTTTAAAAAATGAAACCAGGTTCTCGGAGCATAGTTCCTCCACTTGTGTCGAGCTCCTAAAAACAATGAAACAAGCTGTTTGAGGATAGTTCTTTTAAGTGTGTCAACCTCGTTAAAATAATGAAACACGCGCATGTTCAATTCGCCTTTTTGTTTTGAACCTTCACTCTATTTTCAATGGACTGAAGCTTGGGGGGCATGCACCTCGAATTGAGACACCATGCTGGGGGGCATGCCCGTCCTCCTCATTCCAGGCATAGTTTGCATACCTATTGACAAGTGTGCTTTTAAGCTTGTTTAAAAATAAAATTCAATTCCAAGCATAGTTTGCTTGAGTGTGTGTTCGTGTGTGCTTTTAAGCTTGCATAAAAATGAAATGTGTGAGTAGATACATTGTGTGAATACATTTCGCATTGGGTCGTTTGTTATGTAACTGATACATTAGATTACATTTGTATTAGACATTTGCATGACATATAAAAACATCATCACATGTAAAAGATCCATCCAAACTAGTCATATGTATATATATGTGTGTGTGTGTGTGTGTGTGTGTCGAAATGTTTGCACAGTGTGCATCACGAAAGTCAAAATATACATAATCGTCTTAAGTACATCCGGAGACGATACGTCTCTCAAAAAATAGGTGTGGTATAAATCCTAAGAGCTAATCTGCATGGTGCTCATGATAGCATGTGACTGCACGCACTAAGCGTCTCAGGATTCGGTGGATCCGACTTGGAACTCCCACCGTGTGACGCTGGTATGCCATTGGTACGTCCGCCAGCCGAGCATAGTCTGGAATCCCTTGGGCAATGCCCTCGAGATTCTTGATCAACTCCTCTCCTCCGGTGCCCTCTCCCTGAGGATCAGGGGCGAGTTGAGTCCTCCGTGAGATTGGAGACATCCCAGCTGGTCTCTCAGGTCCCACATCTGCATACATATATAAAATGTGTTAGGACGAATGTGTATTAACAAAAAAATATAAAACATAAAAAATCAAAAACATGAGGTCTTACCCAACTCCTTTTCCCAGTCATCTCCTTCTGGCAGTGGGAGATCTGGGTCTCCGGTGAAGTCAGTTCCTGCATATGGCCAGTCCTCCACTACAATCAACTGGCGCCGTAACCACCTAAAAAAATCTGGCCTCCAGGACATCTGTTGGCCGCCTCCAGCTCTGGGCATTAGTGCTGCCCAGCGAGCCATTCTTGGCTCTCGTGGTATCGGATCTGCTACTGAGGCCCCTTGGCCCTGGAAGATTGGTAAGCGTTCCAGAATGAACGATACCAGGATGGAACCATAGCCAAACTGTTTTAGTTTAGCTTGTTTGCATTTTGTGAGCTGCCTTTTCATGTTTATTGTTACTGCTGTTGCCCAGTCGAACAGTAAGGGACTCATGCATTCTGAGGCCAGCAAGAGTTGGGCCTTTGTGGCCTCGTGCGGTGCCTGCGACCCTGCAGCCCGCGAGATGGTATGTAGGACAACTCTCAATGCCAGATCGGGGATAGTGTGGATATCCACCTTCTTTCTCCCTGATCCCATTTGTGCTCCTCGGCACACTCGTGCCATCACTTCTTCCATCTTCTCGCCAGATGGTCTGCTTCCAGTCAAGACAGGGATCGGACCTCTGCGAGACAATTCGGTGATAAAATACACATTAGAAACCTCCAGCTCCAATACCTGATCTCACAACTTGAACACTTGTTCATGTTCATCCCAAATACTGATCAAATACTGGAGGAGCTCGGGCTGAGCTCGTAGACAGGGTGTAAGGAAGAACTTCTTCAGCCCACAATTTCTGAGGGCATTCATGCAAGCCTCACTTTGGATGGCCTGTTCATCCTCTTCTCCATGCTCTCGTTCTTTCCATTCAATCACCATTTTGCTTGATTACCTGCATCCATATGGTCATAAACCCTTAGTTAGATCTCTGGTAGGCCTCAAATTCCATTCAATTTGGTTTAAATATCGAATTTTTAGGCGAAATTTTAGGTTCGGCCGCTGGCGTGGCTGTTTTGTGAACAGTCGCGCCACGTGGCGCGAGCCCTTTGCATAAAAGAGCCCATTGGCGCGGGTCTGTGCCCGATACCCGCACCAATGAGCGCGGCCCTAAAATTTCAAAAAGTGGCCACATTATACACAAGGGAAATTTTTTAAAAAATGGATAGAAATGAAGAGCAGGGAAGCGCCTCTTACCTGTAGCCGACGAGAATCTGAATGGTCAACTAGATCTGTCGCAATCGCCGTCAGAAGTTTCCACTCCAAATGGACCACTGTTGCTTTTTACCAAGGTGAATAGTAAATGTAATTTTATTTTTACCATTTTGGCATATTTATAACTTTTTGACATAAAATGAGTTTTAAAAAAGTTATTTTTATCAGATATTTTAATATGTTATGTCGAAAATGGGTTTTACGCTTGCTTGGTATGTGCAGCAACAGGTTTTTGTGACTTTAACGATGGAAACGAGTTGTATTTTATACTTTTTCGGACTCGGTAAATACATGAAAAAGTCACTTTGGAGTCATCTTTCAGCTCTTTTCTGACTCTCTAAACATGAAAAGATTGTCGAGGCCCTTGTCGTTTCGATCTCGTTAAAATGGACACGAATCGACATCTACCCAGTATACGTTTACCCCTTTTTCGGGCTGGGATGGATTGATTATGAAAAAGGAATACCCTAGCCTATCGCGACTAGGAGGTTTTCTCGGATATTGTTTTCTACCTTTTCGGATCTGAGGAACTATTTATGAAAAGGGACCTGTGGAGTTTACTTTTCTGCTGTCTTTTCAAACTCTCTAAACATGAAAAGACGCCGAGTTCTCCCTTTGTCAGACTCGTTAAAACCTGATGACATCGGATCTAGTCGAAATGATGTTCTCCGAGTTCCTCCTTCCTAGGACTCGTTAAATGCACTAGGATGGATTCGCCCGAAGGGCGGACTTATATTACAAGCATATGCTATCCCCTTCAAGCTTGTTATCAAAAATAATTGGGGTACTCGCCAGAAATGGTGGGGGAAAAAATGGAACCATCGTCGTTGTCGTCAGCAGTATGTCGCTCTTGAACATGGCACTTGTCTGCATTCGTGTCGGGTTGGGGACATCTCATATCGTTTCTTCACTTTGCCTCTGTGGGTTTGGATAATCCCTTTTGACCTCTCATCTGCTCATTGCCTTGTCACCATGACCTCTGATCCGTTGATGTCAAATACTGCCAAGTCCACTGTCGTGCCGTTTATATGTTCAAGAGAATTTGGCCTCTGCAAATATCCACCTTCCTCTGATTCTCATATGATCCTGATTCACAACAAAAACATCATGTTCCTCTGTCTCGTGTCGATGATGTGGGAAACATTATGGCCCACCTTTGGTCAAGGTCACTTCCTGTCGACTTCAGCTCATTATCCAGGAAGTTGATCTAGAGACTCCTTCATGGTACCTTGGAGCCTGCATGCCTCAATGGCGGGTTCGTCACATTCGACGTGAGGTTTTCATCATTGGCCTCCGATTAAGTGATTCTGCGGGTGTTTGACGCCAACTCATTTATTCACACGCCGTAGATTGTACCTGTAGTACCTTGAGGACCATTGTCATTATTGGTGGTTCCTCTCGCGTTTGTTAATGGCTCTCATCATTGGCTGGTAATCAGACGATGTTCCTGCATGTTCGACTTCAGCTCACATATTCGCATGCTTGAACTTGTACTTTGTTTGGGTCGAGATGGAGCGCAAGACCCTGGATTGTGTCTGTTGTAATCCAGGCTGCGATTGTGGATTATTATCATTATGTATATGACTCACTAATTGGATGGCTGCGACCATACCTGAGTCTATTTATTTGATCCTCGCTGGATGGCTGCACCCATACCCTGGATTTGGATTATATAAGTGTACTCTGTTTCGGATGGCTGCGCCCATACCGCATATACATCATGTACTTGAGATATCAGTTGTATTTTTCTGCGCAGGTTTTCCGACGGCAGGCCTTCAGTTGAACATGTTCTCGTAAAGCATTTCACCCCTCTCTCTCTCGGGCCTCATACTTTAGGGGGCATCTGCTACACAGTAATTTGTCATCGTCCCTACCATTCCCCGTCCCGCACAATGGAGGACCCATTTTGTGACCTGTGAACATTGCCATGCCTTGAAATCATCATCAATGCATTCCTCTAAGCATGAGCTTCAATTTCCCTAAAGACATCTCCTTGCAAAAAATCATGAAAACATCTCCTTTTACATTGGCGCGGGCAGACAGTTCATCACTCGCGCCAATGGGGAAAATCCTACAAAGAGGCTGCGCCAACTGGCGCTCTGCCCCAGAGCAGTAGTCGCGCCAGCCAATTTAAGGAGTGTTTTTTAAATAAAGATGGCGGAAGTTGTGTTTCAACAAACTCAGAAACCATTGCCTATCTTGAGTTGGGAGGTTTGGCTGCAGGAGTTATATGGAAGGGAAGTGGTTTGCCACCTCCCATGGAACCTTCCTTGTTGATAGGGCCAATCCCACAATAATAGGGATCCCAACTCCCTCCTTCCCCATCTATAAAAGTCTGCTCAATTCCATGGCAAGCTAGTCTTGAAGTGCCTAAGCTTTGAATCTCCAAATTCCCAAGAGCCTTTGTGCTGTAAGAGCCCTTTTTCTTCCCTTAAGGCCGACTCAAGTAAGGAGACTATCGTCGAGAGACTCTGGAGAGGTTTTCCCTTTCCCTGGCGAGCTTTGCGAGACGTGAACGACTGGAGACCCATCCGAAGGAGACTGCGACGTCAGAACGTTGGTTGTACTCTCTTTCGATTGTTATTTAATGAATGATTACGGTTATGGTTCCACTCTGTTTTCACTTATGTTAATAACAAGTTATATCCTTTCTAACTGATATATAGTTGCGTATTCTGGATTTTATGCTTGTATTCGTGTTGTTTCTTGCATGTGCAGGTGTCCATCCGTGGAGATCGTGGGAGGATCGTGATCTGCCGAGGCTAAGGAACGGGAACGCTCTCTTCTACGGATCATAGCATTGGATTCCAGGTAGGCCTCCATCTTTGGTCTTTTATTCATAACTAGGAATCTGCGCTGTAACATTTGATGATTGTTGCTAGACCCCTGCTGGGCTAGTAGGGATCGCCTCTGTCCGCAGAGGGGATTTACCTCCTCAACAACTGTCAATGGAAAACAGAGCCCTCCGGAGCAGCCACCAGAGGGCTGAGGCAGGCCAGCGGCCACAGGAACAGAGGACCAGCAGCAGAGGCGGCGGCTAGGTCAAGCTCGCAGTTTAACTACATTTACAGATTAAATTCAAATTAATGTTAAGGTTTACAATGATTTAGTTATAATATTAAGAGAGCTAAAATGGAAAATTTAGATGAAAATACTTTGAAAGCTCTCTTATTAAAATCCATTAGAGATGAATCAATAGATATCCTCAACATGATGGGAAAAAGAGATATTTCTCAGTTATCATTACCATAAATTTCTGAATTATGCATAGATATTTAAAGAGGTAAGTCAATAGTTGGGAAGAGTTCAAGTTACCCTGTTATCTCTAGAATTAATAAATGTGCAGCTGGAACAGTAAGTAGGGCTGAAATAGAAACTTTGTTTGATGAATTTAAAACAGAAATTTTAGAGAGTCCTGGAATAGAAACTTTGTTTGATGAATTTAAAACAGAAATTTTAGAGAGTCCTGGAATAGAAACTTTGTTTGATGAATTTAAAACAGAAATTTTAGAGAGTCTTAGTGAATAAATAAACACATTGAAATTACAAAACAAGCAAAGAGTTGAAAGTGATGCCTTATCTATTTTTTGTCCTAATTGCAGGGAAAAAAAAAACAAAAACAAAACAAAACAAAACTACCCTGAGAGAATGTCCTCTTGATTTGAAAAATGTAGAAACTTGTGTTATATGTGCACAAAATCATGATACAAAAAATTTCCTTCAACCAGGTCTTAAAGTTGTTTACCAAGAGGAATTAGTTCCAAATCAAATAGATCATCTTTGTTTTGTTGCTAGAAGATCATGGCAGGTATCAAAAACTGAAGGTTTTTAACACTCAAATATATTCTCAACCTTCACATAATAACTAGACTACACCGATGCCATGGCAACCTTGGTCTCAGTCTCAACCTTGGGCACAAAGATGGCAAAATCCTTATGGAAGATATTCTCAATGTCACCAATGTCCACAAACTTATCCAAAATTTCCACCACAACATTTTCCTCAGTCTAGTCAACTACCTCAAACTCAGTTTCAAAATCCAAATCCACAACTTTCATTACCATTTCCACAACGACCAAATCAATTTCCTGCTCAACCACTTCCGATCCAAAATAATAAAAATTCACAACATGTTTACAATATGTAGGGACAAAATTTCCAGACTTATATGATAACTCCATTAGATCTTAACAATGTTCAACTTAGATCTGGTAGATTATTGGAAAAGAAATCACCATCTATTGTTATTCAGGAAAAAGAAAATGATGATCATTCTGAGGAAGAGACTTCTCTTCATCAGAATGAAAACCTTCAGAAGAAAATTGATCACCCTGAGGAAGAGATCTCTCTCCATCAGAAATAAAATCTTCAACACAAAACATTCCTACACATTTTGATGATACTCCAATAAACTCAACTCCTATTATAGAACAACCTTCAATATCTGTCTCAAAACCACCTTTCCCTAAAAGATTAAGGATTTATAAAGGGGTAGAAAAACATATCATGCTGTCTGATAATGATATGCTAGATGAGTTGAAGAATGTTTGCATAAAAATTCATTTGCTACAAGCTATCAAGGAAATTGCATTTTTTGCAAAGACAATCAGGGAGTTAAGTATTAAGAGACCAAGAAGGCAAAGAAAAGAAGTCAAAAGAATTTAGTTAGTTGGAAAAATTGCAGATATCATGATGGGCAAAACAACAATTCAGAAATATTTGGATCCAGTAAGTCCCATTGTGAAAACACACATCAATGGTATTGAAATACCAAACACACTGATTGATCTAGGAGAAACTATAAACATCACCAGTAAACAAACTATGGATCAGCTAAAAATTCCTAATCTCAAATATATACCAACATTGTTACAATTAGCAGGTAGATCTGTAATTAAACTTGATGGTGTGTTAGAGGACATTTATGTATCCTTATATTCTTGGGAATATCCGATTGATTTTATGATCTTGACACCCAAGAATAACTTAGGAGGACATTCATTAATCTTAGGAAGACCTTGGTTAGCTACAACCGATGCTTTTATCAGTTGTAGATCTGGTGATATAATTATCTCTGATGGAAGCTCAACAAAGAAATTCACATTATATCCACTTGCAAAAACAATGATAGAGGTAGAAAGTGAAGAATGGATGGAAGATGATAATGATATACAACCTATTTTTACTATCTCACAGGTAAGTGAAGAAGATCAAACTTTAAATTCAATAGAAAACAATGAATCCTCTTCATATTGTGAGACTAGTCAAAATTTTCAGGAACAATGCAATATTGAATATTTATCATCTCGTTAGATGTCTTTACATTCTATGGAAGAATTTGGCAATTCTTTAATAGAACATTTTCAGGGAAAACTTTGAATATAAATCATAACTTGGAAGAATTTGAAAAGAAAGAATTAATGAAAGTATTACAAGAACATTCTTCTACATATGCATGGTAATATATTGACATGAAAGGAATTAATCCTAAAACTTGCATGCATGACATATATATTGAAAAAAATCCAAACCAATCTCACAACCTCAAAGAAGAATGAATCCAAATTTAAGGGAAATTGTTAAAGAGGAACTACAGAAACTGTTGAATGTAAATTTCATTTATCCAATATCAGACTATCAATGGGTTTCACCTTTACTAATTGTTACTAAAAATAATGGAAAATAGAGAGTATGCATTGATTATAGGGAGCTGAATAAGGCAACTTAGAAATATAATTTTCCACTTCCTTTCATAGATCAATTTTTAGATACATTGGTAGGGAAGAAGTATTTCTAATTCTTGGATGGTTTTAATGGGTATAACCAAATTCAGGTAGCACCAGAAGGTCAAGACAAAACCACATTTATGTGCCCATGGGGAACTTTTTCTTATCGAGTGGTTCCTTTTAGATTATGTAATGCACTAGCTACATTCCAAAGAGCAGTATTAACTATTTTCTCTGATCTAATTCATGATTGTGTGGAAGTATATATGGATGATTTTACAGTTTATAGAAATTGTTTTGAAGAAGCTCTTAAAAATTTAGAAAAAGTTCTCATAAGATGTAAAGAATAAAATCTCTCACTAAGTCATGAAAAATGTTTTATGATGTTTACTAAGGGAATTGTTTTATGACACCACATTTCAGGAAATGGAATTAAGGTGGATTCATCTAAAGTAAAAGTTATTTCTAAATTATCAATTCCAATTTGTCAACGAGATGTTAGGAGTTTTCTTGGTTTTACTGGATACTATTGAATATTTATAGAAAACTTCACAAAAATTTGCATCTCCGCTTTTCAAATTGCTCACAAAAGACTGTAAATTTAGTTGGAATTCTGATTGCAAAAAATCCTTTGAAACTTTGAAATTGAAGATTTATGAAGCACCCATTTCAAGAGGACCAAATTGGAAATTACCTTTTCACATTTCAACTGATGATTCAAAGATAGATTTAGGAGTTGTATTAGGACAAAAAGACTTGACTCCTTATGCCTTTACTATACAAGTACAAATTTGACTCCTGCAGAGTTAAATTATATTGTTACTGAAAATAATTTTTTAGCTGTTGTCCATGCTATCAACAAATTCAAACATTACATTTTTTTTTCACCCACTATAGATCTGCGTGTGCTCTGGAGCTCCCTGCTGCTACTAAGACCACATCAGGATTGCGTCCGTTCTAGGGCTCACACCCATAGAGGTGCAGGGCACTCCCCAAGCGCCTCCCCCCCCCCCCCCTCCGCCGCCCTCGACTGCTGAGGCCTTCAATCGCCTTTTAGCAGGACTTCCCAAGAAGAAAATCTTAGAAGTTGCGAAGTTTGTCAAGAAATTGGATGATATACCAGAGATCTCCCTTCCTGCAAAAACCCCGATTCAGGTTGCTTTATCTCTGGAAGAACGAGCTCTTGTAGGCCAGTTCACTGGACTATGGCCATCCCCCAAAACTACTGAGAGCTGGGTTAACAGAAACTCGGCGCCGTTGATCAAAGAAAGTGTTACTTCTTATTTTTTGGGGAGAGTATTCTTTCTCTTCGAGTTCTCTTCAAAGGATGACAAATATCTGATATTCCAAAACGGCCCCTACTTCATGGGCCCTCAGGGTTTATATCTAAATAAGTGGACTCCAGACTTTGATCCTGCAGTGGATGTGCCCAAATCAGTCCCAATGTGGGTTAGACTCCCAAATATTCTAATTCACTGCTGGAATTGGGACTCTCTGATGCATATTGGAAATGCCCTTGGGAAGTTCATTGATCGAGCAAACAACAAGGACCAATATGACTGCGCCAGGATCTGCGTGGAAGTAGATCTGGAAGTAGGGCTGCCAGAGGCCATCAAAATAAATGTCGGAAACTGGTCGCATGTGCAGAAACTGGACTATGAGCAGCTGCCCTTCAAATGCTGAAAATGCCATGTCTATGGCCACTTCGCCAGAGGCTGTCCGTCCAACATTGAGGCAGAGCAGGGGAAGGAGGATGGTTGGAACCAAGTCAAGCGCTCCAAAACTTCTCACAAGAAGACGGGAGGCCCTAATGGCAAAGGTCCTCATCAGTCCTCTGCTCAATAGATCCCGCCCAAGGCTGCCCCAGAAAACAAGTTTGAACTTCTCAGCTCGCATCAAGAGGACACCTAGGAGGTCGAGGCCCAAAATGTTGTGACTCCGGACAAAGGTAATCCTTTTGCCTCTTCCAAGGATGCAACTGTTGTAGAAAGCTCAAAAGAAATCCCTGTTGAAGCCAAGGAAGAGGAGCATGAGACGGAAGACTCGAAGGAGGAAGGAGAAATATGTGACTCCCAAGCCTCTGTTAGGAGATCCACAAGAGGCCGCAAAATAGATCGGGAGAAAAGAGAGCAGGAAACGTTCAAGGATAAGTTACAGGGCAGCCAACCAACTCTGGAAAAGTTGTTAGCAAAAAAGCCAAAGATGGCGAGGAACCAGCCACAAGGCTCCAAGGGAGCCCAACAAATCAAAGGTAAATAATGAAAATAGTCTCCTGGAATTGTAGGGGTATGGGGAGAAAAGTCAAGGAAGAGGCCATAAGAAATCTAATAAGAATAGAAGCCCCAGACATATTCCTTATCCAGGAGACCAAGCTGGAGGACTCAATCTTCCTCCAAACAAGTAAAAAAATCTGGAGTAAAAGTAGAGCAAAAGCTGTCTCAGCCCGAGGAGCCTCTGGAGGGTTGGGCACTCTTTGGAATGATAGTAAGTTCTCGTTAGTATCTGAAACTTCTAACACTCACTGGCTACTTCTAAAAATGCAGCATTTAGTCACCAAAGAATATTTTTGTCTCTTCAATGTCTATGTGCCAGTCAATGCTGGAGAAAATAAGGTCTGTTGGGACTCTATAAGAAGCCAAGCAGATTTTGGGAACCTAGACAATATCATCATTGCAGGAGACCTCAATCTCACTCTTCATTCCTCAAAAAAGCGAGGAGGTTGCATTGTGCTAGATCCGGCGAGGGAATGGGCAGAGGATCTTATCCATGATTGGGACTTGCTGGACATCAAGCCCTCTTCTGGTAAGTTTACTTGGTCGAATAAAAGAGTAGGCCCTGGTCATATTGCAGCAAGACTGGATAGATTTTTTGTCCAAAGTTCCTTCCTTCTGCTCGGATTAGATGCCAGTATGAAAATTATTCCTTGTAGCATATCTGATCACAATCCTATCAAGCTTGATCTCTGGGCTCTCCCCGATCTTGGACCCATCCCTTTCATATTCAACCCCCTATGGGTCAAGGAACCCAATTTTATGCAGATTGTCAAGGAAAGTTGGTCTCAACCAGTCAATGGATCACCTTTCTATGTGTGGGAGGAAAAGCTCAGAAGAACGAAAGCTGCCCTAAAGAGCTGGGCCAAAACTCTTCCTAATCCAGCAGCTAAAAGGAAAAGTCTCCAAAATCAACTTGAAGCTCACCATCTACTCTCAGAAGAGGCACACGTAACTAGAGAAATTCTTGATAAGGAGGTTCAGCTCCAACAGAGCTTCCATAAAGCCTACCTGGCTGAAGAAGAGTTTTGGAGGATTAAATCTCGCTACCTTTGGCTCAAAGCGGGAGACATAAATTCCTCTTTCTTTCACAAGCAATCTCAAGCCAGAAAATGCTTCAATACCATCACTGAGATCAAGGAAGATAACTCCATCCATAAGGACTTTGCAAGCATCAAATGAGCAAATTTTCTACATTTTCAAAATCTGTACAGTGAGGATGTGAATCTGGTTCATAATAATGATCTATTGGACGGGATCCCCCCTTCAATCTCTGCTGAGATGAACCTCCTGCTAGATGCTAAAGTCACCAAGGCTGAGGTCAAGAATGCTCTCTTTTCCATGGACCCAGACAAAGCCCCTGGTCCTGATGGGTTCTCCGCCAGATTTATCCAATCCTGCTGGCACATTGTGGAAAATGATCTCTATAAAATGGTTCAAAAATCCCAGGACTGTCAGAAAATTGGAGGTAGTACAAACTCTACGTTCCTTGCACTCATCCGCAAGGAGAAAGGCGCCAGATCCTTCAGCAGATTTCGTCCCATCTCTCTTTGCAACACTGGCTATAAGTTAATCACCAAAGTAATAGCTAACAGGTTGAAATACCTTCTCCCCACAATAATCCCAGAAAATCAAGGGGGCTTTATTCATGGTAGACAGCTTGTGGACAATTTCACTTTAGTTCAAGAGGCAATTCTCTCAAGCCAGCAGCGCAAGGAAAAAGGTATGGTTATCAAACTGGACTTAGCAAATGCCTTTGACCGTGTTAGGCATAGTTTTCTCTTGAATGTTCTGAAGAAATTTGGATTTGGTGAGAAATTTATAAACTGGATTCAGGCCTGCATTTCGGAGCCATGGATTTCTCCCCTTGTAAATGGCAGAGCTGCTGGTTTTTTCAAAGCTTCAAGAGGACTAAGGCATGGCTGTCCTCTTTCTCCCCTTTTGTTTGTCCTCCAAGCCTCAGTTTTAAGTTTCCATCTAAACAAAAAAATGCAAGAGCAGGAGATCTCAGGTCTTTGTATTGCAAGAGGAGTCAACAATATCAATCATGCCCTCTTTGCAGATGATACTTTGCTTCTGGGGGCTGCTTCGATACATTCGGCCAACAGATTCAAAGAAGCTATAGACGAGTATTTCTTACCGTCGGGAAGTAGTCTCAACAAGGGGAAATGCCATATTTATAGTTGGAATACTTCGCCTAACTTGCTCAGTTCCATTGCAAGATGGTTTGGCTTTGCAGCCTCTCCATCTTGGACTTATTTCAAATACCTTGGGCTCCCTATCTTCCTCAAGCAGGCCTTCAGTAGGGATTGGCTCCCCCAAGTGGAAAAATTCAAAAACAAACTTCAGGCTTGGGGTTTCAACTGGCTTAGTATTGCGGGAAAATTAGTTCTCATCAAATCTGTCCTATGCAGTCTTCCCCTTTTTCAGTTTTCTGTTCTCCTGGCTCCAGTTGGCATTATTAAGAGAATGGATCAGCACATTTGACACTTCTTTTGGAAGGGGGCGAAAACAACGAGAAAAAATTCCCTCTGGTTAATTGGGAGATTATCTCCAAACCTCTGAGAGAGGGGGGTTTAAATCTCAAAAACCTTTCCCTTCAGAATACTGCCATGGGAGCCAAGCTTCTCTGGAAAATTATCACGCCCAAGCCTGGCTGGGGCCAATTAGCACTCTGGAAGAAATATTTCAAAGGTATGAGACTCATATGCTTAGATGATCCTCTCCCACAAGGCGTCTCTCCCTTTGCAAGGCTCTGCGCCAAAGTTGCCCCCCATAATCAACTCCAACGCTTATTGGATTCCTGGAAATGGTAAGAAAATAAATATCTGGACAGATCATATTATGGATCGTGACCCGATTGGTGACTGCCCCTCCCTGAATGCGCTGCGATGTTGGTTGACCGCTGCTGGGAAATCTTCTTTGTGGGACATCTCCACTTGGGCTGGGACACGTTGGACAGGTTGGGAATTTTTGGATGTGCCTCCGAAGCTTCTCCAGGACTGTAACAATCTCTACTCCAAGTTGAATGGTATAGCTCCCACACATGTGCGCAAAAGAGACTCGTGTGGCTGGGGTACGCTGGCTGCAGGTTATATCGTAGCTCAAGGCTACGCCAAGCTCATTCTGAGACCGCACGTCCCTCCGGACCCTGTTCCCTGGACAACGATCTGGCGTCTTCATTCTCTGCCTAAAATTGACATGTTTTGTTGGATCTTATGCCACAAAAAAGTCCTTACTGATGATAAATTGCATAAACGTGGATTTTATGGCCCGTCCAGGTGTTCTTTGTGCAGAGAGAATGTGGAATGTGCCACGCACCTAATGTTAAATTGTAAATTTGATGAGAAGGTTTGGAGAGAGCTGATGGATGATTGGAACCCCAATTTTGTTCTTCCCACTTCTATTATTGACCTCTTTGCAAATTAGCAGAGCAATTATCCCGGTCCCCCTCCCAAAAACAAAGTGATCAAAATCGCTTGGTCTTCCCTCCCTAAAATCTGCTGCTGGCAGATCTGGCTAGAGCGAAATAGCAGAATCTTTAGAGACACTCAGCACGATGTCAAGGTGGTCACGACCAAGATTAAATTCCAGCTAAAAGAGAGTCCAGGAGATCAAAAAGATGCTTCAAATATAAACCAGATTGATTATGTTTGGGGTGCCTCCCTAAATCTGCAATTTCATCAAGCCATCAGCAACATTTCCCCCTCTGAAGACTGGAAAATAAGGGGGAAAAACAATGAGGATTTTCAAGACTGGATCTCCAATCAAAAGGTGCACTCTCTATTCTTTGATGGGGCATCAAAGGGAAATCCTGGAAGCACTGGGGCAAGAGGAATTGTTAAAAATGCTGAAGGCTTATTGATCCACCACTTTGCTTGGGGTCTAGGGATCAACTCCAGCATCCAAGCTGAGGCTTTGGCCCTCTTTCAAGGACTTAAGATGCTCTTGAACTTAGGAATCAAGGAGGCTAATATCTTCAGGGATTCCTAAGTGGTTATAAAAACCATGGTGTCAAATTCTTCCCCTCGGGACCTAAGATTGGCAAGATTTATATCTAGAATCAGAAGCTTGGAAAAATTGTTTCAAAATCTGAACTTCTTCCATGTGTTGAGGGACACCAACAAAGACGCAGATCTTGAAGCTAATAAAGCTGCCCTTCTTTCTATTGGGGCAATGACAAGAGACGGGGACGAAACATGGGATCGAATTCCATAATCTGTCAGCTGAAATGTTTTACTGCTTGCTATTGAATCAGTTTGTTTGTACTTTCAAGCTTGGGGAAATCACAGAAATTGAGTACATAACTGTAGACAAAAAATCTGGAAGCTGTCCACAAGCGCCATTGCAATTCTGCCTATTGATACTTTCTGGGCTTTTCCCCCTCTCAATGTAATCCGAAATCTGGCAATTAGGCCAAGCAGTTAATATAATCCATAACTGTTTCTGTGAAAAAAAAAACAAATTCAAACATTACATCACTAGCTATGAAACTTTCATTAATACCTGATCCATTCTTCAATTAGATATCTAATGAATAAATTAGTTGCTTATGGCAGAGTCACAAGATGGTTATTATTTTACAGGAATTTAATATCACTATTTTGGATGAACTTGGAAAACAAAACACATTTGCTAACTTTTTATCTAGAATTCAAAATGATAACAATGATAAACCTGCAGAGGATAATTTTCCCGATGAATATATTTTTACAATATCCATTAAATCTCCATGGTTTGTAGATATTGCTAACTATTTGCCTACAGGGAAACTACCATCATATTTGTTTCCCAGGGAAAAAATAAAGATAATTCAAATGAGTGCATCTTATTCATGGATAAATGAAGAATTTTACAAGACATGGCCAAATCTCATCATTTGAAGATGTGTAAGAGAAGACAAAATACTTGAAATACTGAAATCACGTCATGATGAACCATGTGGAGGACAGTTCGCTGATAAAATAACTGCTTACAAAGTTATTCTCTTAGGATATTATTGGCCTTCCCTTTTTAAGGATGCCAAGGAATATGTTAAGAGATGTGATAGTTGCAAAAGAATGGGAAGACTTGTTCCTTCGGATAAAATGCCTCTACAACCTTGGTTACTCATTGAACCTTTCGAAAAATGGGCTCTAGATTTTTTCAAAACAATCAATCCACCATCAAGACAAAAGAGGTATATTCTTGTGTGCACTGATTATGTTATTAAATGGGTAGAAGCTAAAGCACTTTATTTTTCTACTGAAAATGTTGTAGTTTCATTTCTTTATGAGGATATTTTTACTCGTTTTGGTGTCCCAAGGGAAATTGTGACAGATCAAGGTACCCAATTCACATCCATAATGGTATAGAGGATAGTGGAGGAATATAAAATCAAGCATCAAAAGTATACTCCATATCATCCATGAGAAAATGGACAAGTAGAATCTACTAAAAAAGTGATTGAAGCAATCCTCACAAAGACTGTACATTTGCATAGAAGGGACTTGGCAGAAAAGCTTCCATAAGATTTATGGGCCTAGCGTACCATATGGAGAAGCACTACAGGACATACTCAATATGCACTTGTTTATGGGAAGCAAGTCCAATTTCCTATTGAGTTTCAAATAAAAACTTTGAAGACAACAATTAAATTGGGACTTGACCTATCAGATGCACAAAAGCAAATAATGGAACAACTCATTGAGCTTGATGAAATAAGAAAATATGTTATTCAGAAGACCAATTTAGTCTAGCAATAGAGATCCAAATGGAATGATAAATATATCGAAGAAAGAAAATTTCATGTAGGAGATTGGGCATTACTCTTTGATTCAAAGTTTAAGGATTTTCAAGGAAAATTTCAAACTCACTCACTTGGACCTTTGAGATTTAAAAAGTCTTTGATAATGGAGCAGTTAGGATCAGGATCATTGATGAAAGGAAAATTCCTCCCCTTGTGAATCAACAACGACTAATAATTTATCACAAGCCATTAACAAAGGAGAAATTTGTTGAGATTTTTCACCACTGAAAGCACATGAAGACAATGCAAAAAGGAGCAACCAAGGGTTAGCAACATCAATTAAAAAGGCATGCAAATATTTAATTTGATAATAAGGGTCAAAACATCAGTATATGAACTATATGGACATTGTACCACGAGTTCAAAAACCATTATTACTAAGAGTTGACATGAGAATATCGTGTCATATCAAATAAAATAAAAAATCTGCCATTTACTCCTCATCATTACATAAACACTCCACCCGAATCCCGAATTCAATGTTAAGATCACCCAACTCATATTCATTTGTACCTTAACGGTCACTCATTTTCCTCTCGCTCTCATCAAAGCCATCGTTATGAAACCCTCATTCATACCCTGATAAAAAGCGATTGTAAGGTGAAACTCTCAACCATCGGGGTCATAGTAAGAACAAAACGAGAGGGGAGAAAATTCATGGAAGGATACCTGCAGGTGAAAGAAATGCTGTAGAAATCACAATGGCTAGAATTTGTGAAGAAATTTGATGGTTTTAACAAGGAAGTGACCAAATCATTTGCTAGGGCTTTTGATGGGATGGAGGTTGAAATTAGAGACATTAAATTTGCAGTGAAAGAGTCATTTATTGTTGAAGCTACTGGATTGCCGAGAATAGGAGAAAGATGGTTCAAAAACAGAGGCATTGAAGGAGAATAATGGAATACCTTCTTGAAGAATCGAGGTATGGACACCACCATTTTTAAGAAAGGTATTCCAAGTACAGTACTTAAGGGTATATGGAGAAATTTACTGTTAGTAATTCATAAGTTTGTCAATTTTGAAGGGAAATCTAGGGGTATGTTCTTTTATCACATTTGTCTATTGATGCATTTCTTTCCATACTTTCTGTTAAATAGTTTAAGAAGGATGTTAGGGAATGTTCAAAGAAAGATCCAATTAATAGAAAAAACCATGTATCACCACGGACTTATCAAAATACTCATTGAATTTCATCTTGAAAGTTTGGGAGATAATTGGGATAGATTCCTAGTTAGGAATAATTTCAAGGAAGGAGATCAAGAGCAACCCAACAACAGTAAAACAGAGAGAGGAAGGAAGAGGAAAACTGAAAATACTATTGAAAATGTATAACAACAACCACAAGATAAGTCAGAGGATGAGATTCCTATTGCAAAAATTTTAGGAAGCATTAAAAAGCAAGGTGTTAGAAGAAAGAAAGACATCAAAAAAGAAGAAAGTTCGTCCAAGAAAACAGAGGAACCTAAAATAGAGAAGGAAAGAGCTAAAATTCAAAACCATCCTCCATTAAATGTAAGAAGAAGTGCTAGGCTTATCCAAACAAGAAAGGAATCATCTCCAAAAAGTACATAATACATTAACTTAGAGGAAAAAGAGGAACCAAGGACTCCATCACCTACTGTCATCTCACCTATTCATAGGCCGAAAGACACCATAAATTGATCTTGTGCAACAAGAAACTTATGATTACATTGAATCTCTGTAGAGAATAGATGCAATAAAAACATCATTTTTAAATCAAGATAAAGAAGCTCAGTCTAGTAGTCCACGAGAAACTCTAGTTATAAACATTTTGAAATAATAAATATTTGAGTCATAGACACTAAATAAACACATAAAATAGGGGCATGGAGCCTTAAGGATACATAATAAAATTGAGAAAACCAAGAATGATAATATTATTTTTCATTTGGGCCTTTGGTATAAGAAAAACAAGAAGTCGAAGAAAAATAATAGAGCTCTTAAAAGAAAGTTCATAAATCTGAATTGCAAAGTCTTGATGAAAAATCCAAGAGTGGCAGTGGCTAAAAAGAAGGTAAAGAAGATAAAACTGGATGTAAGAGCAAAGGTCTCAGGAGAAATGAAATAACTGACAGGGATCATCAATTTTGCATTTTTTCATGAGGACATGCAATGACCTCCGTGCGGGGGAATGTAGAGCCTCATGATTGCTTCATTTTGACACTCTCTTTTACCTATTTTTCCTCTTTTTGACCATCATCATCAACTTAAATAAGCATCAAACTGCAGTTTTTTGACATGGTAAGGTATTTAAATGTCTTGTCTTTAATATTTAATAATGTTCCTTATTATTAATTTAATATTTGTAGCTACGAAATTGACATGATTCTGCAGCTAATCCGCATTTTTGTTGCCAACTCCATGGTTTGCTGGACTCTGAGGTGCTAGCTAAGTGAAGCAGTATATGGACAGGTGGAGATTGATCTCCTCAAGGATTTCCTCCGATTCATTCGAGCGAGATCATGAAAGAGATTGTTCGATTGCATGGTCGAAGGAGCGGGTCAACACGTTGCTGAACAGGGGAGAGAGAGTCCAAGATCTTCACGATTCACGATTTTCTTTGCCAAATAGAAAATCGTCAATAAGCGATATTATGATTTTTCTAGAAGTCAAATTAGAGTTTTGTTAGCTTAAGTAGGCATGAAAGCCTCGAACAGTTATGAGCACATGATTTTATAAATACCGTGCAAACAAAACCTAAACAATGTGTGTGTAATTTTTGATGCGACTGTGATATTTTAAAAATCTGCTTTTCATCCTTTTTAATGAAGAAGTGCTTTGAAGATTTGATGCGTAGCTGACTATTGGAGTAAAGATTTGAGACCGCCTATTTGTGATGGGCCCTTGCAAACAATGAAGGTTCTGCATTTTATGTTTTTGATATAATTACTTTTATGTTTCCATTTTGTCATTTGTTGTAGTTGTTTCCAGAATTCCATTTTATCATTTGATGTAGTTAATTTCATGGTTTTCCTTTTATCATTTGAGGTAGTTAATTTCATGTTTTCATTTTATCATTTGATGTAGTTACTTTCATAATTTCATTTTGTCATTTGATGTAGATTCATTAGTTTTCCCTTTCGAATTGTCGAATTGCAGAGTAATTATTCTTCACATATTTCTTCATAGTTTTATTTCAAAAGAAATTGTGATTTATGTGAGAATAGTTTTACAAGTTCGTGAGTGATTTCCTTTCAGCATATGAGTGAGTTCTTTTCAAATCAGTAGATATTTATTCACAAGTTTATGAGTGATTTCTTTTCAAGAGAATTAATAATTTCTTTACAAGCTTTTATTTCCAGTAGATGAGAAGATGTATGGTTTCCATTCCTAGAATTTGATTTTGTCTTTATGCACAGGTCTGTTAGAACAATAGATTAAGTAACTCTCTTCTTAGAAACTAACAATAGATGGTTAAGTTTCCTAGCAAGATAATGAGAGCGTGTTTTAATTTTATTTTGCAGAGTTGGTTTTAAGAACTTAGTTGTGATTGGAATTTATCAATTTCATTAGGAACATAAGAATAAAAAAATATCCTTAGAAGTAATCTTTATAAACTCAATCATCACATTGATAAACTGAGTTAAAAGAGGCTTCTAGGATATATAGTGCACTTTCACTTCACAATTTTACCAACTCCAGTTGATAATTTATGTAAGAAATTTAAGACCATTAAATTGACAAACACAAAGGTAAATAAATCTGAGTATTATAAAGATTAGAATATAATAGGGAACACGAATGTTATGGTAGGAGAAAGAGATTCTTCAAGTTTTAAATGAAGTAATATATGTTAATTACCATATGTGAGTGTTTGTGTGTTTCCTAGTATACACAAGAATACATTTAGAACAACATTGTATAAAATTTATAAATTGGTGTAAGTCCATAAATATTACTCATATCATCATAAACTAAAATAGGGAAAAAAATCTAGAATTTGGCATATATGGTCTTAGAAGAAGTTTTATAGAAATATATTTGGAAATGTACAGTTGTTGAGTATTTTACTCAAGAACTATAAATAATTTATAATTACAAAATGACCATAGCCATGATAAGTATCTTCCATTTAGGAAGCAAAACTCAAATAAACAGAGAAAATTCATCTTCAAACATTGCATTCATGCGAGGAGGAGCGAGAGACCAAGCGGGATTGAAATCTCCGACGTAGTAAAGAATGTGATCGAACAATTAATAAAAAGTAGAGATGTTTGTGTTACAAAAACATCAAAGGAAAAATATATATTGTCTAGATACAGAGTCGTTACCTATAAAATATAAACACAATCATAATAATCATTAGCCTGATATAGGTTATAAACTAGAAATGGAGTATTGACTATATGAGGGTAACCAACAAAAAAGCTCATAGTCATACCTTGGAACAATATCGAGATTCACATTAATTTCCACCTGGAAAAAGGGACAAACATCTTAATTCAGGAGGTAAGGAAAATGAATTAAATCTTAAAAGTTATAGAAAATTGTTATATGCGACATTGGGAAATTATACTTCAATAATTTCAATGTAATAAATACTATAAACCCTATAGCTACAGAGCTACTATCCATAAACGACGAAGGGATGGTTTATTCTTATTCACGATGGAGAACAATCTTCAACTAAATAGATATATTACAAAGAGAAAATATTATGAAAATAACCTTGTTAGATATAGTGGATTAGATATTCGACTAAGCCATGAAATTACTCATGTATGACAAATATGAGAAGCTAAACATAGATTTCAAACCCTAAATAGAGGTATTGCAGTAATAACAACGTATTGCATACATTGTTGGGATATAAATTAAAACATATAGTTTCACCCTTTGAGAGCAAACGGTAATTATGACGCAACTCATTTATGAGTTATGCACTTAATACAAAAGTAATTGAATAACCATCGACCCTAGGTAGGGTTTTACAACAAATTACAAATCTAGTAAGCATTTATGCACTCACAGAGTCAGAATCTCAACTCTTTGATTAGAACTGAGGCTGGTAAGAGGGCATAAAATGGGCGTTGATAAACGTGAATTTATAATATGGCTCAATTTGAAAAACCCTTAGTGAAAAATACTTGCAACACAGAGTTTTATCACTAAGAAGTATTATAGTAAGGAGTATGAATATTTATTGAACAAAATACAAAATAAATTCGAAGAAAATCGAGAGTCAATTTGAGAGTAAAATTACACATAAGAGCTTCCGAATTTATAAAAAGAAAAGCAAGTGTATACACTAGGGAAATTTTATAACCCATTTCGTAAATGTTAAGCAAAGACCTGAAACCAAAAGATTTTTAAAGTTTACATGTGTACAATGACTTAGACCCTTCACATTTTATTTTTTGTCTGACAAGAGACCAACAATTCATGGTTGGCATAGAACAAGCGAATTTATGGAAAGTCATGAGGATTATCGTTCCCTATAAATACCCTGATAATTATAAATGAACTTGCCTACAATTTATGTAGTAAAATGACCCAAATAAATTGATGAATAAAATAAATATAGCATGCCAACTATGAAAAACTATAACAAAGTGTGAAAATTTACCAGAAAGGTCTTTGAATGCCAAAGAAAAGTAAACCATGGAAATGAAGAAAACCAAGTGCTCAAGAAATACTCAAGGGAAATAATTAATGTATGTATTCATGCACCAGAAAATATAAAAAACAACGGACAAACTCTGAGAAAGAACTAAGTCGTAAAATTGCGTTCCCTATCCGCGATAATAAAAAATGCTAACGGTGACAATACAAAATGAGTAAGCAAACAATGAAATGAACAAACAGAGCAATAGTCATTGTTTCACCATTAAACCCTAAATTTATTAACACCGCCGATCAAGTACAAACTCATAACATCTGTCAATATAGTAGGTCGGGAAGACCTTCATGGTGATATCAACACCCATTCAACACGAGACACGTGCACATGTAGAAGGCTTTAGAGAGTAAACACAAATATTACACAAATAACACATTATGAACCATAGAGAGATATGATGCCAAAAATGTGATTACTTATACCACATTGAAAACGCTTACATAAATTAAACAATAATAATATAAGTCTGTCCAAAGTATTAGACACCGCAAAGTGGAAATGTATATTATATGTGGTACATTTTATATTGTTTAATCCTCTTGGTGAATCGAAACAATAGTGCAATATTATAGAGATGAATATTGATACCAAGGATTATATATTTATAATCTTATAAGTAACTATTTCTAAATAGGATTCAAGTGCGAAATTAAACAAGGAGGTAATATACTTTATTAGGAAATCCAAATACCTCTTACCAAGATTCATTGTAGAGAACTAAAAGGCAAATGATATATGGGTTTTATATATCTTAGGTTATTTGTTTTAAGAAATAGGTTAAAAAGGAAAGAAATGGATATCTTGACAAGGGATATCCAAAATGATCTTTTGAACGAGTTTATGCATAAACGAGAAGTGTTAGTAGAATAAAATTATTGTCCTTAAAAAACAAAGGATAACACGACATAAATTAGTACAATATTAAGAATATTTCTAGTATTGATAAAAGAATAAAAGTGTGTATCTATATTAGAGATATGAGAGAACGAAGTGAACACAAGGCATCAATGTGAATGAAGTCTTTACATTCACTAAGTCCTTAAAAACTCAAAATTGTGTTGTATATGAGGTTTATTACAAGTGGTATCAGAGCTATAGGTTACAACATTAGGCCTTTTATGGGTCTTGAACTAAAACAATCATTTTACTTGTGTCATGATCAAAACTTTGAAGGACCGCTACAAAAAAATTTGAAGTATTGCGGAAGAGTTCAATGGATCACCTAGGATCACCTAGGATCACGTAGCTCACCTAGTGGAAGTGAGTCTCCTGGGTTCGATAAGTAGGGAGAACACAAATATGAGAGTAGTACTTCCACATCTAGGAAGAAGAGGAATACATCCCAGTTGCAAGGGGAGTTTGAAAAGATCAAACCTCATAATTTTGATGGTGAATCTGAAGAAGGAGAAAAAGCGTGGCTTCTCAATATGTCCAAAAATTTTGAAGTCTACAATTACCCAAGTAATTTGAAGGCAATCTTAACAACTTATTAGTTGATTGGTAAGGCATCCTTATGGTGGGAACATAATAAATTTGTTAAAAGGATTAGAAGTAAAAATCTAACTTGGAAACTCCTTAGAAAATAATTCAAAAATAAATGTCTTACTGAAAGGCATTTCAGTGAAAAAGCTAGAGAGTTTCATGAGTTAAGATTGGGAGAGTCTACCATGGAGGAGTTTGCTAACAAGTTTATGAGTTCGCTGAGGTATGTGCCTCACTTAAAGGAAGAAAACGCTAAAATACAATGATTTGTCAGGTTTTTACCTTTCTCATGTAAAGAAAGAATTGAGCTGGATAACCAAAAACTATGGAAGAAACCATAAGAAAAGAAAATTTATGTTTTGCTCAAAATCAAAAGAAAAATGATAACTCAAAAGGTTGGATGGATAAAAGGCACGAAAAGTTTAGCACTAAGAAAAAGGGGGTTCAAGAAACCAACTTTTCCAAATACTCCCAACAGTAATTGAGGAGGAAATTATAGTAGGGGTGTGAACTAACCAAGGAATTTTGGATAGAAAATTGGACAAGGAATTGGAGCATGGAGTAATTTTTTTGCAGAAGTAACCAAACCACCAATTAAATGTTGGGGTTGCAGTGAAAATCACTTATAGAGAGACTCTACACAAAATCCAACTAACGAAAGGGGCATAGTGAACTTAGGAAGGAAAAACAAAGCAAACCTTGGTTAGTACAACTAGCCATAGGAATAAAAAGGAATGTAACTGAAATTAGCAAAAAATGTTTATTGAACTTGAATGGAATGAACACTCAACTAAATCTAAATGTTTTACCTCTGGGGTCATATGATGTATTAATTAGTATGGTATGGTTAGAGACTCATAAAGTAATTTGGAATTTCTTAGATAAATCCTTTACTTGTGTTAATTATGATGGATAAGACTGCACTGTTAAAGGAGTGCCAAGAGTTGTTTCAGTGAGGTATATTTCTGCCTTACAACTAAAGAAATGTGCTCACAAAGGTTGTCAAATGTTTGATGTTCAGATTGAAAACTTGGATCAAAATTTAAAAAAAAAACCATCTTTAGAGGATTACCCTATTTTACAACAATACAAAGATGTTTTTACCGAGGAGATACCAAGACTTCCTCCAAGAAGAGATGTAGATTTCACTATTGATCTCATTCCTGGAGCTGTTTCGGTGTACAAGGCTCTTTATAGGATTAATATCCATAAGTTAATGGAATTGAAAATTCAATGATGAGAGTTGTTGGATGAAAAATACATAAGGCCTAGTGTGTCTCCTTGGGGTGCACCGATTTTATTTTTCAAAAAGAATGTTGGGAAAACGAGGCTTGTTATTGATTGTAGGTAGCTGAATAAAATGGAAATTAAAAACAAATATCCCCTACCTAGGATTGATGAATTGTTTGATCACGTTCAATGAGAATCAATCTTCTCAAAAACTAATCTAAGGTCAAGATATCATCAAATAAGAATCAAGGATGAACATATAAACATGACAACATTTAGAACAAGATATGAACACTATGAATATGTAGTGTTTCCATTTGGACTTACTAATGCACCAACAACTTTCATGTGCTTGATGAATAATGTGTTAAGTCCTTTCCTTGACAAGTTTGTCATAGTATTTATAGATGATATTTTGGTCTACCTTAAGAGTAAGGAAGAACATGATCAACACCTGCAAATTTTTCTTCAAACACTTAGAGAGAATGAGTTTTCTGCTAAGTTTAGCAATTGCTCATTCTATCAAGAACAAATTCAATATTTGGGGCATGTAGTGTAAAATTAGGGATTGTCATGGATCCAAAAAAGATTAAAGCCATTATTGAATGGCCAATGCCTAATGATGTAGTTGATATCAACTCATTTACGGGGATTACAAGTTATTGTAGAATATTTATAGAGGGCTTTTCTAAACATGCCTATCTATTACTTCTTGACAAAAAAATGGGGAAAAATTTGAATGGAATCAAAAGTTTCAAGACAATTTTGAGTAGTTGAAGCGGTTATTAACCACTGCATCCATCCTAAAACTAGTTGATCCCAATAAAGAGTTTGTTATGTGCACAAATGCTTGTAAATAAGGCTTAGGAGGTGTTTTGATGCAAGAGGGTCATGTAATCAGTTATGAGTCCAAAAATCTAAAGGACCATGAAAAGAATTGTGCTACGCATGATTTGGAGTTGGAAGCCATAATACATGCTTTAAAAATGTGGAGACATTACCTAATTAGGAGGAAATTGTTGAATTTCCACGATATTGTGTTTAGGTAAGAATCTTAAAATCTATGATGCTACCAAACTAAGAATCTCAACAAGAACTACTTTGCACAGCGGAAAATATAAAGCAATAAATCACATATGCAAAAGTATACACAAATTTTAACAAATTGTACAATAATGTACAACCCCAATCTTAGTAATATTAAGCCAAATATGAATAATACAATAGTATATGGTATACAAGATACAATGACAAACATGTTGTGTAGACTCAATGTCTTATGTTGTCCTACTGGTCCTTCACTTTCTTACTTCTCACTAGCTTCCCCCTAGTCCATCAAAGGACACCACATCATGACTCCGGGAGGGCTTCCACCTAACATTGATGCAAGTCACTTCTGCAACATGTACACGGTTTGATCCAATATTCTCTCTCGGTAGGCCTAATTCTGAGCTCCAAACTGCCAGGCTAGCAGTCACTTTAGTCCATCAAAGTGCTGCACTTTGGCACAAAAATTTACCTAACCTTCAACTCCTCTTCGTCACTTCAAGATAGCTCATCTAGGGATAGTTTGTGTTATCAACACATTGCCCTCCACCAGACCAATGATGCCCAATACTACACTATAGATTCTACTCCTAGGATGGACTCTTCACCACCACGGAAGGTCCTCCAAATGGCACCCACAGGCTTTAACTTGTCCACACTAGGACATCACGCAAACTAACATCAATTCAACACTATCTTGTCAACATACCTCTGAATATGCGTGTTGTTGTAGCTCTTCACTAGTTAAGGGCACCCAAAAAATATGTCACAACCCTAAAATGCTCCAACAATGACCTAAAAGAATGCGGCCTTCCCTCCACAAGATCCTTCTCCCTTCCCTGTTATATTTGGAACCCTATCTTAGCTTTGTTAAGGACAAAAATCCTCACAAATATTCTCTACAGGATTGCGTCCAAGTCTGCAACCAAAGACTAGGACAAAAACTTCATAAAACAGGGAGAGAACCCTCAAAACTCTACACACAGGTGTTCATACCACCTTCAGGCATGCAACCTTCCTTCCAAATCATCTCTACCTAAAAAAATGATAAACACCACCCAAAATCATACCTAGATTTTCCTTTAGGCCTAAGGCCTACCTCCTTTAGCAGCTTAGCCTAATCACAGGTGTTTGTATGAACTAAACACAAACTTTTGTATCTCCTCCCCCCTCCTTCTTAAGCTTGGCCTATTTCAGAGATGATTCTACGAATGATGCACACTTGGATGCTTCAAATGACTTGAAATCGCCTTTTATTTATACCAAACAATAGGGATCAACGAACTCATCAAGAGACATGTATTTTGGCTAATTTTACTTCAAGCCTACATGACTTGAATACCAAAAAAATCATTGTCAACTTCAAAAATTCATATCTCCAATTCTACAACTCAGAATCCAAGGATTCTCAAAGCGTTGGATTCTCCTTTCTACCCTATATCAACTCATGCCATCACATGTAGAACTGTGCTCATGGAAACTCCCAAAAAATGATTTGGTGCAAAACCCCATACTTGGGTTCCAAGCGCACAAGTGACCCTTGTGGCACTTTGCCCTCCAAAATTCGAACCATAGGGCTTGGAGTACCTCCCAAGCTACACAAATAAACACACCCTCTTAGCGAGGGAGGTACTTACAAGACTAGGAATTATCTCGTCATCATCATCACTACTCGTAACACTTTCCCAACTCCTGGTGCTCACAATCGCAACAATCCCTGTTCTTTGAACTACGCCTTTCTCGGAAGTGTCACTGTCAATGGAAGCATCTTGCTTCTTCTTCTTCTCTTATATCACTGTCTAATCTCTCCGTGATTCCTTCTTGGCATTTGTGGGAGAATGATTGCTCCCCACTAACCATATACTCTTCTTAGGTTGCAAAGTCTCCCTCTGAACCTGCAAGCTCCCTCTCGAACTCGACTCCCTCTGAGTCTCTAGAACCTGGATCTTCTTATCTAGAAAGTGTATCTTTTTCTCGGGAACTTTTACTTGCTCCTATGAAGCTTTCACTTGCACCTGCTTCTTTGAAACCTGCACTTGCTCCACCTTCTTCTTTCCATGATCCTTAGGCTTGCCCATCAACCTGTATAGATCATTCTCTCTAACTATGAGTACAATCCCATCAGAATTAGAGCCTTTGGGCCTGAGTCTTTCCTTCCCATCCTAGAACAAGACCTCTAACCCCTTCCTCTTGATCACCGAGAGGGAAAAAAAGCTATATCTGAGTCTTGGTACAAATAGTACATCCTGGACCCACATCATACGTCTTGTCTCCATCATGAATGGCACAACACCCGATCCTCGGATCTCCAATTGAATCTTGTAACCCAACACCATGTGCAACTTCGAGTCCCACTCATCTAGAGTCTCAAAAACCTCCTGTGACCCTGTAATATGATTTGTCGCAACACTATCCACGCACCATCCATCCTCATTGATAGTACCCTGCAAGAAATGAGAGATCATAAAAAAGTCCTCCTCTTCCAATCTCCTGGAGAGATCACCCATCTTAGCTGAAGTGGAAACATCAACGACTTGTTTTCCCTTCCTCTTCTCATCATCTCCCTTCTTCTTCATCAGACATCTCAAAAAAAAATGACCCATATCGCCACAATTGAAACACTTAGATTTACTCAAGGCCTTCTTCGGCTTACCCTTCATTTGTGCTGCAAGTGCCACGTCCTCATCTGCTTTATTTGATGGATGAATATCGTCGTTTCACAAATCTTCCTAAATGAATTTGTCACATAGTCTATTCCAATTTGGAAATTTCTCTCTGGAAACGATTCCTTTGATGAAGGGCTTCCATTACTCGGTGAACCCTTTCAAGGAAATCCTCACCATATCTCCATCTAAAATTTTGACACCAACGACAACAAGCTCATCTCTGACCTAATAAAACCTCATCAGATACGAAGTCACTCCTTCACCGTTTATCATCTTGGTGGACTTCAACTTATCCTCCAATACCAGTACCCGATTCTCGTTCTTATCTCGAATAAATTCTGAAGAGCCATCCACATCTCATGTGCATTGTTCTTCCTGGACAAATGAGGTATTAAGGAATCCTTCACACCATCAAGGATGATCAATCTCGCCTTTGTATCCAAATCTTCCCTTATATCCAACTCCTTAGCTTCGGTTGGATTCTTGATTTCTTTCTCAGAAAAATCCCAGATCTTGTTGACTTGCAAGACCAACTTGATCCTTTCCTTCCAAGGAGTATAATTGGACAACCCTTTCAAATTGTCCTCATACCAGAGACCTACCTGCAACTTTGACATTATAGTGATCCCTTCACTAACAATGTGACCAACTCCCTCTCACATTGTACTTCGTTGCACGCAAATCTGATTCACTGACTTCAAAAGTAGCTTAGACATGTTATGAAACCATGTTGAATTTTTACAATCTCGGTTCTATGTTAGAATATTAAAATATATCATGCTACCAAACCAAGAATCTCAACAATAACTACTTTTCACAATGGAAAATATAAAGTAGTAAATCACATATGCACAAGTATACATAATTTTTAACAAATTGTACAAGAATGTACAACCCCTATCCTCGTTATATTAAACCAAATATGAATAATACAATAGTCTATGGTATAAAAGATACAATGACAAACATGTTGCATAGACTCGATGTTGTATCTTGTCTCGCTGGTCCTTCGCTTCCATACTGCTCACTAGATTTCGCTTAGTGCTTCAAAGGACAACACATCAAGACTATAGGAGGGTTGCCACCTAAAATTGCTGCAAGTCACTTCTGCTGCATGTGCACAGGATGATCCAATCTACTCTCTGGGTAGGCCTAATCCTGAGCTCCAAACTGCCAGGCTAGCAGTCACTTTAGTCCATCAAAGTGTTGCACTTTGGCACCAAACTTCACCCAACCTTTAGCTCCTTCGTCACTTTAAGATAGCTCGTCTATGGCTACTTTGGGCTATCAACCTGTTTCCCTCCAATATACCAATGGTTCCCAATACTACAATGTAGATTCTGTTCCTAGGATGGACTCTTCACTACCACGGAAGGTCCTCCAAATGGCACCCTCAGGCTACAACTTGCCCACACTATGATATCACCCAAACTAGCATCAATTCAACACTAATATCTCATCAACATACCTCTAACTGTGCATGTTGTTGTAGCTCTTCAATGGTTAGGGCACCCATAGAATATGTCACAACCCAAAAATTCTCCAATAGTCACCTAGAATAATGTGGCCTTCCCTCCACAAGATCCTTCTCCCTTCACTACTATATTTGGCACCATGTTTTAGCTTTTTTAAGGACAAAAATCCTCACAAATATTATCTACAAGACTGTGGCCAAGTCTGCAACCAAATACTAGGACATCAACTTCATAAAACAGGGAGACAACCCTCAAAACTCTACGCACAGGTGTCGAGACCACCTTAAGGCATGCAACCTTCCTTCCAGCTCAACTCGAACCCAAAATAGAGATAAACACCACCCAGAATCACACCCATATTTTCCATTAGGCCTGTGGCCTACCTCCTGTAGCAGCTCAACCTAATCATAGGTGTTTGTATTCCCTAAAAATATAATTTTGTATCTCCTTCGTCTTCCTTCTTAAGCTTGACCTATTTTGGAGAGAATTCTATGAAATGAGGCACACTTGGATGCTTCAAATGACTTGAAATCGCCTCTTATTTATACCAAACAAGAGGGCTCCACGAAATCATGAAGTGACATGTATTTTGGCTAATTTTACTTCAAGCCTACATGACTTGAATACAAAAAAAATTATTGTCAACTTAAAAAATTCATATATCCACTTCTACAACTTGGAATTTGATGATTCTCAAAGCGTTGGATTCTCCTTTCCACCCTTTATCGTCTCGTGCCATCACATGTAAAAATGAGCTCATGGAAATTCCCAAAACACGATTTGGTGTGAAACCCCATACTTGAGTTCCAAACCCACAAGTGACCCTTGTGGTGGTTTGCCATCCAAACCCTGAACCTTAGGGCTTGGAGTGCCTCCCATGCTACACAAATCAACAAAAAATTTAGCTAAGAACAAACAATGTTAGTCTTACATATATTTTTTGACCATCCAAAGCTGATAAACTAGATGATTAACATTTCTTAGTGAGTACGATTTTGAAATTATACAAATTAAAGGCAAGGAAAATAACATTGTTGATGTCTTAAGTAGAAAATTACATCAAATGTGCACACTTTCAGCAAAAAATTGGCAAATAGATTTGGTTGAAATAATAAAAACATTAGCAAAATTTGATGAAGAGTACTTGCAAATAAAAAAGAAATTGAAGAAAAGTGAAGGATTGAGTGAGAATGAAACATATTTTCCAATAAATAATGCAAATATGTTGCCCTTTAAAGACAATATTTACTTGCCTACTGACCCTTTTTTTTCTTTTTTTTTGATGAATTACACAATAAACCTATAGCTGGACATCCTGGGTATCAAAGGTTGATAACTGTGTTAAGGAAATATGATTATTGGCATAATATGAAGTATGAGACAACAAAGCATGTGGCTAGGTGCATTGAATGCCAACAAGTGAAGGCCTCCCATCAACATCCAACGATATTGTGGAATAGAGAAACAATATCCATGGATTTCATTACTGGTTTGCCAAGAATAGAGAAACCACATGATTCAATAATGGTAGTGGTAGATAAGCTTAATAAAGTTGCACACTTTATCTCTGTTAAGTCTACTTTTAAAGTTATCAACATAAAAAAAATAAAAAATTATGAAGGAAATATTTAGGCTTCATGGTATGCCCAAAAATATAATTTCACACCGTGATGCCGAATTCACTTCAAACTTTTGGAAGGGACTATTTGAAGGAATGGGAACAAAGTTGAATTTTAGTACAACTTATCACCCTCAAACTGATGTGAAAACAAAAAGAACTAGCCAGATCTTAGAGGACATGTTGAGAACGTATGTTATGAAGAAACCAACCAAATGGGAAGTTACCTTCACCTGGTTGAGTTTGCTTATAACAACGGGTACCAAACTTCTTTAAAGATGAGTCCCTTTGAAGTAATATATGGTAGAAAATGCAAAGTACCTCTAAGATGGGCCCATCCTAAATATCAGTTAGTGTTGTGGTCAAATATGTTAAAAAATATGGAAGAAATGGTTAAAGAGGTAAGATTTTTTTTAGAAACAACACAAGACCCCCAAAAGAGTTATGCAGATTTAAAAAGATTTCCAAAATAATTCAATATGGGAAATCATGTGTATTTGAAAGTGGAACCCAACAAAAGCACACTTAGACTTGGCATCTATGCTAAGTTTTTACCTAGATACTGTGGACCTTTTGAAGTTTTAGCCAGAATTGGACCAATTGCATATCAACTTGCCCTTGCAACAAACATAAAAGTTCACAATGTCTTTAATGTGTCTTTACTAAAGATGTATGTGCATTATTCAACTCATATCATTGATTGGAATGTTGTACAATTGGAACTAGAAAGAGAGTTCCTAGCAGAACCACTACATATTCTAGACCAAAGTGTAATCACACTCTACAATAGAGACATAGTGCAATTGGAAATTCAATGGAAACATTTCAGTCCGTAAGAGGCAACTTGGGAGTTGGAGGATGCTTTTAAAGAAGCATATCCTTCTATGTTTTGATAAACTAGAATGTATTCTAGAAGGACATTGATCAGACACCATGACATTGTAAAATTCAAGTGGGGGAGGTTGTGTTATCCCCTGACTTGATGTTTTTATGTAATTAATTGTGCATATTTACATGTTCCGTGTTTAAATGTTAAAGTATGAAAGGCATTTGAAGAATTTAATTATCAATAATTTATTATTGATAATAACTGATTATAAATATGTAATTATGATGTTTTATTTATGTAAATAAAGAGATATGGGAAAAAAAAAATTGAATACATGTGGCTAAAAGAGATGGGGCTGCAAAATTATTGTTGGATAATTATTACCCATCAATAAGTCCTACACACCTAATTAGGATGATTATATTTATTGATAAATTATGAAATTGGCCAATTAATTATTTACTAAAAGACATGAGGTTGTCATTGTGAGTGGGAAACAAAAGCTCATTAATGAGCTGACAACTACCTGCAATTTGTGGATAAGGTGGAAGCAGTTACTAACCACCAAAAGAGTGGAAGATGGGTAATTGATAAGAATATTTTTCTACTTGCTTTTGTCTCATTCCGAGAAAAGAGGAGATTAAAAAGAAGCAAAGAAATAGAGACAAGAAGAGATATGCAGACCTGTTAAGCTTGGGGGGATACTAGCTAGAGGTTGTATCGAGGCTAGGAGGAGCCAAGTACTCAATTACTAATTTTCTAGACACATTTCCAAGTTGGTATTCTTGCCTCATAATTAGTTTAGAGGAATTAGTTAACTGAACCGTGTTATGTTTATTTTGTTGTTTTTAGTAGTTTATATATTGCTAAAAGTAAAATGGAATGAGCAGGAAGAATTTGATTAATGAATTCTTTTGTTAAATATTGTTATGAGAATTTAGAGATGGAAGTTGAAGGAAAAGATAAAACTATGAAATCTTGTTAGTAGACCTAGTACTGTTTGCTTTTGCAATATTAAAGAAGTGCAAGCTTCTATAGTGAATATGAAAGAAGAATAACTTATCTGTTTCTATCTTTACATAGGATTTGTTGTTTACAAGTTACAAATAGAATTTGACATAAAAATAAGAGAAGGAAATATATATATATGAAAAGGAGAAAGAGTGTATGTATATACATATAATGATAAATGTAAAAACTTAAATGTGAACTCGTGAGTGTATGTAAAATAAATCATGACACAAAAGGGTAAATTGAAGTAGAACTCTCTCTCTCTCTCTCTCTCTCTATATATATATATATATATATATATATATAACCTATTATTTTATATTCAGAGGTAAAATAACTTTGAGTATTATAAAGATTAGAATATAATAGAGAACAAGAATGTTCTGGTAGGAGAAAGAGATTCTTCGACAAGTTTTAAATGAAATAATACATGCGAAGAACAAAATGCATATTATATCTATAAAAATATTCTTGCTCAAATTATAGCATAAAATAAAGTCCATAAGATATTATTAATATCACCGTAAACTAAAATATTGAAAAAAGTCCCGAATTTGGCATAAATGGCCTCAGAAGAAGTTTTACTGAAATATATTTGGAAATGTACAATTGTCGAGTATTTTACCCAAGAGCTATAAATATTTTATAATTTCAAAATGTCCATATCCATGAGAAGTCTCTTCCATTTAGGAAGAAAAAATTGAATTAAACAGAGAAAAATCGTCTTCAAACATTGCATTAATGCCAGGGGGTGTGAGAGACCAAGGGGGGTTGATATCTCCAATGTCTTAGTAAAGAATGTGGTCGAACAATTAATAAAAAGTATAAATTTCCTTGTGCAGGAAACATCGAAGGAAAAATATATATTGTCGAGATACATAGTCATTACTTGTAAAAATAAAAACAATCATAATAATCATTAACTCGATATAGGTTATAACCTGGAAATGGAGTATTGACTATATGAGGAAAAAAAAAAAAAAAAAATTCATGATGTAAAGAAAAGGAATTAGATCTTAAAAGTTAAAGATAATTGCTACGAGTGACATTAGGAAATTATACTCTAATAAAAAAGAATATCGATATTAGGATATTTTCACAAAGGAAAAATTCGTAATTTTATTATAAAAACAAAATTACATGTTACATGAGCTGGTAAGAGTCAATCAAAGCAGGCAAGTATGCCGCATATAGATTCAAAGAGAGAGAAATTAGGCTTTTCTCCCTTTTTTCTTTTCAACCTTCCGCCAAGCACCCTCTGTTGGCGTGGTTGATACAAGGACGAGCTGGTTTTCTTATGCATGCGCTCCAAAGTCCTTGTCAGAGTTTGATGTGTCCGAGGTGTGTAGTCGTTTATTCCCCCCGCTGTCTATTACCCCCAGATCCGTATCCGGCTGTGTCGTGGTGGTGGTATCAATGGGTTGTTGCATTTCCTGTTCTTGAGCACCCAATGTAGTTTCTGTTATTTTACTATCTTGTGGGGTAGGTTCTTCCCCTTCCTCTTGCTGTTCTGGTTCCTCTGATGGGAATTGCCATCCTTTGGCTACTTTGCCTGTTTTCTTCTTTCTCCTGTTATCTCTTAGGGCTGCCGGGCAAGTGTTTTGTAGGTGTCCTGTGTTCCTGCATCTCCGGCATCGAAATGCTGTGTTCTCATAATCTAAATGTTGTGTCCATCGCTGTTGTTTGTGATTCAATATGATGCATTCTGGTAGACCTTTGCTCAAATCCACTTCCACACAGATTCGTGCGAAGGTGTAAATGCGCTCCTCCATTTGTTGTATATCTGTTTTGATATATCTGCCAAGGATATTTCCAATACCTCCAAGAACATTTTCCTGCCAGAAATGTAGCGGGAGGTTGTGACGCCGGACCCAGACCGACATTCTGGTCACCTCCATAATGTTGGCATCAAAATCCGGGAACCATGGTGTGATGAAGAGTCCGGTAGATCCCCAGAACCATGGCCCCTCCTTAAGTATGGTATCTCTGTCTTCTGATGATGAGAACTTGACAATGAAAAACCCTTTTGAGCATAGGTGGATTTCACAGTCCATGGTCCAGTTGGTGAATATCCAATGGAAAAGCTCCACTGGTTTTGGCCAAAAGCAGTTGAATCTGCATATTATAACCTGTGATTCAAATACTGTTCTATGCAGCTCTATATCTGGAATGTCTATGCTTATTTCAGGGACGCAGTTCTGTTGTTCCACAATGTATGGCTTAGGGGAGTTATCAGCCTGAGCCGCAGTTTCTGTAGCAGCTTTGTTTTTTCCCCCTTGTAGGACGTTCCTATATGAAGGTCCATTGGAGTGAGCAGCGTTGGACGCACTAGCTCCTGGGGTAGTTCCATGAGATCTGGTCGGTCCTATTTCCCCCCCCCCTTCCCCGTAGTCTTAAGTTAAGACAGACAGTGGATCCCGAGGCAATGGCATAATCAATAAGAGTTATGGTGTCTGCTAATGCTTTACCCCCATATATTAAAGACTGAAGGTGAGATGGGAAGCCAGCAGTGGACTGGATTATGCCCTTCAAATACAATATGGAATCTGTATTTCGAATCCATATAGCAAAACTATTACCAGCAGGAGATTTAATGAAAATTTGAAAAGATGCATTGCCTACCGGAGATTCGCAGCCAGTAATAAGGCCGACGCCCTCTTCCCTCTGGCATAGCAGGCTTGCAGAAACATCAATGGCGGCCAACTGTCGGGTCCTCCCAAGCAGAGCACGGTAAAGACAGTGTTGGGTGAAGGTTAAAATAAGATCCTCAGGAACAACCGACCTCCTCCAGCCAAAGCGAGCCACCGAATCAGTGATCACCATGGATACAAGTCGTTCAACAACGTCCACAGAGCCGTGACTTTGTACCCAAGTCCAACCCCAGTGAGCAAACGCCGCAGCCCAAATGCGTCGGAAAACAGAGTAAACTGGAGGGAATGAGCACTGCGCCTCCGATAAACAGGTAACAAGCCTGTAGTTGTTGTTCTTCACCACCGAATCACCTCCATCGAGAGCTGCCACCACAGCAACCAGAGAAACAGAGTAGCTAACCCTAGGAAAAACGCAGACCAATTCACCGCTTCCCTCCATTTCTCTCCGTCCTTAACAATCTTCCCGATATTAGGATATTACTAGTATCGATAAAAGAATAAAAAAGTATATCAGTATTAGATATATGAGAGAAAGAAGTGAACACAAGACAAAAAAACTGACAAAAATCTGAATGGAGTATTTACATTCACTAAGTCCTTATAAAATAAAATAAAAGATGTGTTGTAGATGAGGTTTACTACATTGTGGTCATGTTTGTTGGGGAGGCTTCATCGTGGCTTGTTGAGGATGCTTTAGCATGGTTCACTCTTTGTGGTTGTGTTTTTCGGGAGGCTTCACTATGGCTCATTGGGAATGCTCGGTCATGGTCTGTTGTGGTAGTCCTGTGGTAGTTCATTGTGGTTGCTGAGGCTCAGGATTGATGGCATTATGAATATGGTGCTCTTCAACAGAGCTTGACCCTTGTGGCCTGCTCCATGGCTTCTCCAAGTTTCTAGGCTCTCCAATTTTAAGTTTTAATAGTCAATGTTCAGTGGATTTTCATTTTAAAAAACAAACAGTAAAATGGTTTGTAGTGTGATTCGTTGGAGCATCTCCCACTAGAAACCCCTAACACCAACAACTTGCAAGCTAACACTAGCTAGGGAACTTATGATTTAGAAAGGGCGAGGACTTTGAAAGACATATGATTGATGGTTTCAAACCTCAGGGATGCCTACCATTATAGCCTCATCACAACTAGCTAAATAGATTTAGTGAGAATCAAATATAGGAAGGAAGAGTATGAAACCTACCTCCTAACCATTCTTGTTGTTATGCTTCATCTAAAAAATTCTATCAATAATTAAAAAAGAGGTTGTCATGTAATTTTAAAGTCCTTCATTCTTGTTTTTATTTTTCCAAGGAAAACCTTGAAACATCGTGCCCTTTTCTTAAGAATATTTTCATGCACTGTGAGCTCGATATGTTCAGCTCACACTGATAGCGATGCACCTTGTAAATTTTTAGGGTGCACGACATTGCAGTGCATGAACATAACACACCACGATTGTTGCGGTGTGTTTCGTAAATTAAAACACATCGGGAAAGCGATAAATTTTACGTTGGTGCATTACTCCCGATTCAATTATATTTACCAAATGCACCATAAAATTAATATTTAAAAATATAGCTATAGCTCGGTGCGTTAAATAACTTGAACATTCTGTATCAGTGTGAAAAGGGTATATGTGCGCATCAGTGCATAAGTGTGATACACAACTATGAAAATTTAAATTTGTGAACTAACAATGGTGTGTTATACTTATGTGCGCATCGAGATCGGTGCGTTTATGTTTGACAACGCACTGGAGCTGGTGCATCACTATGTTTTGAGCGCATCAGTAGAGGGAGCAGGAGCAACAAGCATAACCATACAATATGGTTTGACCATGGGAGGCCAGAGATAGGAAGAGGGATTTATACCCTCGCCCTATTACTGCAACAAAATGAGCGCTCTTAAGGAATGTAGTCCTCCTCGAGTACTATGAGGAGGCTACATCCTTGAAGGCGCACTCTGTCTTATTGGTGCATATGATCCACTGATGGAGTGCCTAGGAGTAGGATTTCCATGTTGGTCATTGTGGTATAGGCCCTCAGAAGAGGACATATACTTTATCACTGTCCTATTTAGGAAAGGGGAAGATTTTCCCAATTCCCTGATGTTCCCCATGGGGTTGCAACTAAGACTCAACTTTCATACACTTAGATATATGTAGGGCTTCATGTAGTATATCCAACAATTTTTCATGTGCGTGGTGGAAAACTACGTGTCTCTTCTTTTGTTGCAGAGGAGGTTAAGTGACTCTCGTTATTAGTCACCACCATTGAACACTCTAATAGTGATGGGCATCACATTAGTTTTTATATTTTGTATTATGTCGATTCTTTAATTCAGGTGCCACATTGTATTAGATGGTCTACCATCTTTTTGAAGCAGTTTTGTACGGATTTAGATAGATGTCGTGCGTTGAGACATGGGAGGGGGACCTTCCCTTTCACTTTAGAGATTTTTTGTTTATTTTTTGAGAGGCTTCCAGAGACAAGTCCTACATTTGGCCGTTGTTCTCTTAATATGAACCACCAATCCCTATCCAACACATCTCGGTAAAAAAAACACCTGTTTGCAATGTTTTGGGAAAACATAAGGCTCCCTAGCTTCATGCCACATATTTCTAGAGTTGATATATATCAGCCCACTATCGCGATCTTCCTTTACATTATTCCTATCAAAGGTGTCCTTACCACTTGCACCTAAAAATAACACATTGGAACAAAGAGAAGTCCACTTGAATGATCTCTTGTATCTTTCTAACATAACTTAACGCCCCCTGCATTAGGTTTTAATCACGGTGGCTAGCATGATTAGATTGGTTGAATTCGACTTCCACTCCATAGTCTTGTGTCATGGATCCATCATCGACATCCTCCGTGTGAAAATGATGTCCATATGCCCACATAGATGGGAAAAAATGCACCTATAAAAGAAAGTGAAAAAATCATAGTGTCATGTGTCTAATAGCCCGAACATAATTAAAAATATAAATTATATATAGATATTAAAATTCAAAGGTGCAGTATGAAGTTAAAACTATACAGAAAGAGATTATATTTACCTATTTGTTGCACCAATCCCTATGTTTAGTGCATCCTCTTTAGCATACGGGTAATGACCAAATGCACTGTCAACAACCCAATTGTTAGGGCTTGTCATTGACATATTTTCTTTTAAATTATCAGGATAAGGCACACTTCTACCATTCAACCATTTGAATTCTTTCTTGTCACTATCCCATTTCCTCCTCTTTTTTTCATACAATGTGATCCACGGTTGTGTCGCTTCCATGTTGTAAATAATGAATTTGTTGATGGCTTCAATTTATGAATTTGCTAATGTACTCACTGGCATAATTGGAATAATTATACAATATATACCCCTCTACCATAGACCCCTTGGGTTTTTCCCTTTGTCGAACAAAACCTTTCAATTTCTTCATGTACCTCTCTAAGAAGAACACCCAATGACAAGAAACCACCCCAACCAATTCAACCTCATCTAGTAGGTGAATTAGAAGATGAACCTGCAAGTCCATGAAACTCGTTGACAGTTCCTTCTCAAATATACAAACAATATCAGCCATCTCTTGATGCCAGCGTGGAATGCTAGCCATATGAATCTCCTTTGATGTGATCCAAGGTACAAATGTAGATAATTTAGATATGACACGTCATAGGTCTTGGGGGGAGTCATGGTTCACACACCCATGCACAAGTAGAGGATAATGACACTGCACAGTAAATAGTACATTATACAAAAAATAATTATAAAATATCTCATTACATAATAATAAACTCATGTTTTTGACATACATACTCTTAGAAGGTTCAAATGATCATGCGATTTCAACTCTAACAAACAATTTTCCACAGTGAAGCATCGTTGTAGTGAAGACCCATATAAAGAAGGCACCCTCACACTCATTATAAATTCATTTTCCAAAGAAAGATCATAGTTCTTTAAAATCCATGGGACATCACCTTCTTTGAAATACCAAGAGAGACCAGCCTCTCCTATAGTTTTTTGTCTTAGCCAATGTTTCTTTTTAGTTTTTGAAGAAATGATATCTCTCTTAATAGCCAACGTGTCACTTTATTTCTATTATATGTGCCTCCATAAAGAAGATGAAACATTTTTAAATATATGCATGGGATCTAGTAAGTGGGCAATCTTAAGATTCTCCCAATATGGGAGCTCATAAAAAACAAATTTTCTTTTCATCCCTATGGGAAATTTCTCAACATAGGTGTCGAAGAATTCTGAATCACTAAACATAGGACCCCCATTTGAATTGAACATTTTTGCAAACTCGTTATCCTTCCCTCTCTCATATGCTCTAAGCTATTCAACTGGTGTCATTATTGGATGCCTTTGGGTTCTCTCCGGTTTACCATTGAAAGTGGATGTTGTTCTTATGTAAGGGTGTTCTTCTGAGAGGAATACCCTACAATAGTCATACATTGGATTTTGCAGGTGATCAGACCACCTAGCCTTCAGATAATTTCCACAACATTTACGTTTGTGATACCCTTTTGTTACAATACCTATAAAATTATTGTATACAGGGCAACACGTTAGTGACCATGAAGATTAGAACAATTGCAGCAATTTGAATTAATATGCAAAGCAATATTATTACATATATAAACAAATTAATAAGAATGTAATTTACTAGAGAAAACACCTAAGCCTAGATAATCATGTATGGTGTAAGAACATATTCCATACAACATAAAACTCCTCTTTGTTGTGATGGGTCTTGATACATCATACACATGTATCCCTTCCCACAATTCCTTTAATTCATCTCGCGATGGTTGTAAGTAGACATCCATATCCTTCACTTGTCTTCAATTATAGACTATGTGAGCCAACATAAGATGTTCATTCTTCATGGACAACCATGGGGGGATATTATTATTGATCACTACTACACGCGAAACAAAATAGTTGGTGTTTTGGAGGGAATATGGGTTGACGCCATCCATGGCTATGCTGAGTTGTAGAATTCGTACTCCGTCCTTGATTTTTTCAGGCCATATATCCTCTATATGCTTCATGTCTATTGAATCTGTTGGGATCCACATAACTCCTGACTCACTTCTGTGCGAGGCATACCATCCCTGCAACATAGCTAATTCTTTGCAATGGAAGAGCCTTTGAATCCTTGGGATTATAGGCACATGCCTCAATATATTACGAGGAGGACCATGTGAGTTACTCATTTTTTATTGAATTATGGTTCCTGTCATTCCCACATTTTAGACATATCTCTTTGTCTACATATTCTTCTATATATAGAATACAATCATTTTGACATGCATGATATGATATGTACTCAACACCCAACATTTTCAACAACTGCTTTGCCTCTTTGCAACTACCTGGAAAGACATTATCACTCATAAGAACCTTATATTTAAATAACCTACAGTTGGTGGGGAATATAATTGTACAATGTCAATATTTAAGATTCGTAAAATCAAATATTTTTAATGTTGATTGTGTGACAATATTTCTCAAAATATAAGCGACTTGATTGATCATGCAAGTGAACTACCTCAATATTTCCGAGAAACATGCATTCGACATAGGCCCTCAAAAGAGGACATATAATTTATCACTGACCTATCTAGGAGAGGGGAATATTTCCCTAATTCCCTGATGTTCCCCATGGGGTTGCAATGAGACTCAACTTTCCTACACTCAGTGATATGTAGGGCCTCATGTAGTATAGCCAACAAATTTTCATGTGCGTGGTAAAAAACTACGTGTTTCTTCTTTTGCTGCAGAGGAGGCTAAGTGCCTCTCGTTATTAGTCACCACCTTTGAACACTCTAATAGTGATGGGCATCGCATTAGTTTCACCCTTTTGTATTATGTCGATTCTTTGATTCAGGCGCCACATTGCATTAGATGGTCTGCCATTTTTTTGAAGTAATTTTGTACAGCTTTAGATAGATGTCGTGTGATGAGACATGGGAGGGTGAGCTTCCCTTTCACTTTATAGCTTTTGTGTTTATTTTTTGAGATGCTTCTGGAGACGAGTCTTACATTTGACCATCATCCTCTTAATATGAACCACCAATCCCTATCCAACACATCTGGGTAAAAAAACACCTTGTTGTAGTGTTTTGGGAAACCATAAGGCTCCCTAGCTTCATGCCACATATTTCTAGAGTTGATATATATCATCCCACTATCGCGATCTTCCTTTACATTATTCCGATCAAAGGTGTCCTTACCACTTGCACCTAAAAATAACACATTGAAACGAAGAGAAGTCCACTTGAACGATCTCTTGTATCTTTCCAACGTAACATAACGCCCCCTGCATTAGGTTTTAATCATGGTGGCTAGCACGATTAGATTGGTCGAACTCGACTTCCACTCCATAGTCTTGTGTCATGGATCCATCATCAACATCCTCCGTGTGAAAATGATGTCCATATGCCCATAGAGATGGGAACAAATGAACCTATAAAAAAGTGAAAAAATCATAGTGACATGTGTCTAATAACCCAAACATAATTAAAAATATAAATTATATATAGATGTTTCAATTCAAAGGTGTAGTATGAAGTTAAAACTATACAACAAGAGATTATATTTACCTAGTTGGTTCACCAATCCCTATGTTTAGTGCATCCTCTTCAACATGCGAGTAATGACCAAATGCATTGTCAACAACCCAACTGTTAGGGCTTGTCATTGACATATTTTCTTTTAAATGACCAGGATAAGGCACACTTCTACCATTCAACCGTTTGAATTCTTTCTTGTCACTATCCCATTTCCTCCTCTTTTGTTCGTACAATGCGACCCACAATTCTGTCGCTTCCATATTGTAAATAATGAATTTGTTGATGGCTTCAATTTATGAATTTGCTGCTGAAACCAAACCAATATATATATATATATCAGACGTATGAGATGAAAATATGCATTAATATGAAGTTCAGTGTTAAGAGTTATTGTGTTGTAATTTGACAAATGATAAGCGTGCACTTAATATTTATTATGCACCTGTTTCCATTTGTTTCGAGAAGCTCCCCTTCTCTTTTGTCTTCATCCCTTTCGTCATCCCAAATTGCTTCACCTAGTCTGTTGTTGATCTTCTTGATGTACTCACTGGCATAATTGGAATACTTATACGAGATATACCCCTCTGCCATAGGGGTCTATGGCAGAGGGGTATATCTCGTATAAGTATTCCAATTATGCCAGTGAGTACATCAAGAAGATCAACAACAGACTAGGTGAAACAATTTGGGTTGACGAAAGGGATGAAGAAAAAAGAGAAGTGGAGCTTCTCGAAACAAATGGAAACAAGTGCATAATAAAGATTAAGTGCACGCTTATCATTTGTCAAATTACTGTTGGGTGTGGAGCCTGATTATCTTGTTTACTTTGTATCACAGCATTGGACCCCTGTACCTTAAATAGGGTGACAACGCCGCCCGTAAATTAATCGCTGCTGTGGGGGGTCCAGGGGGGGCGACAACGACTTTATGGAGCCCCCCCCTAGCGGGGGGTTTCGGGGGCAGCGCCCTCGAAGCTAAAAATAGATGTAAAATTGCCTTGTAAAAGTATAGTAATTTCTAGTCAATCTGAGCCGTTCATTAGGCAAATGATCTGACGGTAGAAGTTATGTTTAGATTAGGGTTTTTTGCCCTAGAAGGCAACCCCTCGCTTTTATGAGGGCATTGTATTGCGGCTATGTATTGTATGTGTATTCTCAGAGCGAGAAATAGAGAGGGAGACTGTGAGAGAGAACAGAGGATATTACAGCGGATCTGCTGTAGGTTTTGTCTCTTCATTTTTGCTGGATAATAGAAAGGAAGGACTGGCTGTTCGGGGTGGACGTAGCCCAAACTGGGTGAACCACGTATATATGTGTCTCTTTGGTTTTATGTGTTTTGTGTGCTTGTATTTTCCGCATATTTTATGTGTTGCATTGCTCTGTAATATATAATTTTCTAACAACTAGTATCGAAGCTGAAGTTATATTTGGCTGATAAACTCTCAGGAAAGAAGGGTTCCTGGTTCGAGTGGGAGCAATGGCAGAAGATGGTAAGTTTAGGGTTGAGAAATTTAGCGGCCAAAACTTCCCGCTGTGGAAGATGCAGATGGAAGATTATCTGTATCAGAAAGATCTGTACCTACCATTGAGCGGAAAAACAAAGAAGCCAATGGCCATGACAGACGCAGAATGGAACATTCTCGATAGAAAGGCACTCGGAACAATACGGTTGTGCCTTGCGGCATCAGTCGCCTTTAACATTTCGAAGGAAACAACAACAGAGGGTTTGATGCAGACGTTGGTGAAACTATATGAAAAAC
This sequence comes from Pinus albicaulis, assembly GCA_034641835.2. Lineage (NCBI taxonomy): Eukaryota > Viridiplantae > Streptophyta > Pinopsida > Pinales > Pinaceae > Pinus > Pinus albicaulis. Next base: position 1,502,006,930 of record CM076581.1, read on the forward strand.
CCTCAGCCTCAAACAAGGTATTTCTTATGAAACTTCTATTTAATATGAAGATGTTGGAAGGTGGATCTGTTGCAGACCATTTAAATGATTTTAATACAGTTACCAGTCAGTTAAGTTCTATAGGGGTAAAATTTGATGATGAAGTTAGAGCTCTGTTATTCTTGTGCTCATTGCCATAGAGTTGGAATGGTTTAGTAATGGCCATTAGTAACTCTGTCTCCGGATCTAGTACTTTAAAGTTTGATGATGTTGTCGGTGCTATCCTTAGCAAGGAAATGTGACGAAAAAGCTCTGGTGAGACATCGGGTAATGCTTTGAGTGCAGAGTCTAGGGGAAGGAGAATGGAAAGAGGAAAGAGTTCAGGATATCGCAGTAAATCAAGGAAAGGCAGATCCAAGTCCAGATCAGGGATAATGTGTTGGAAATGCGGAAAGAAAGGACACCTAATGAAAGACTGTAGATCTCGGAAGGGAAAAGAAGGAGACGCGCAACAAGAAAAAAATCATGAAGCAAATGTGACAGGTGATGTGTTACAAGATGCTTTGATTCTTTATTTCGAAAATGTTAATGATTCTTGGGTTGTAGATTCAGGGGCTTAATTCCATGCCACACCTGATAAGAAATATTTTCATGACTATGTTCAAGGAGATTTTGGACAAGTTCGTTTGGGTGACGATAAACCCTGTAAAATTGTTGGAATGGGTAAGGTTCTTGTAAAACAGCAGAATGGAAACCAATGGTTATTAAAGGAGGTAAGGCATGTTCCAGATCTAAAGAAAAATCTGGTTTCAACAGGGCAGTTAGGCGGTGAAGGTTGTGTGACAACTTTCATAGATAAAGCTTGGAAGGTCACCAAAGGAGCCCTGGTAATAGCAAAAGGCGAAAAGGTTGGTACATTGTATTTATGCAATGGTATTTCTAACTCTGTTAATGCTTTAACTTCAAAAGGAGCAGATGCAGCATTATGGCATCATAGGCTCGGACACATGAGTGAGAAGGGAATGAAGATTTTTCACTCAAGAAATTTGTTGCCAAGTTTGAAGAATGTTGATTTGGATTTCTGTGAAAATTGCATTTATGGAAAACAAAAGAGAGTCAGATTTCTCAGAGTTGGGAAAGAAAAGAAGAGCGAAAAATTGGAGCTTGTGCATACAGATGTATGGGGACCTGCTCAGGTATCATCTCTCGATGGTTCTCGCTATTATGTTACGTTTATTGATGATGCAACTAGAAAAACTTGGATTTATTGTATTCAAAATAAATCTGATGTATTTGATACTTTCAAGAAATGGAAAGCTTTGGTTGAGATTGAGACGGGAAAGAAGTTGAAGTGTCTCAGATCAGACAATGGAGGTGAATATTGTAGCAAAGAGTTTGATAGGTACTGTTCAGAGCATGGAATTCGTAGAGAGAAGACAGTTCCAAGAACACCACAAGAAAATGGTGTGTCGGAAAGGATGAACAGAACAATCATGGAGCGTGCAAGGTGCATGAGATTGCATGCAGGATTGCCTTTACAATTTTGGGCAGATGCTGTAGATACTGCTGTTTATCTAATAAACAGAGGGCCTTCAAGTTCCTTGGATGGTGGTATTCGAGAGGAAGCATGGACAGGTAAAAAGGTAAACTACTCTTTTTTAAAGCCTTTTGGTTGTGAGGCCTTTGTCCATATTAATAAAGAAAATAGAGCAAAGCTTGAGGAAAAATCAAAGAAATGTACCTTTATTGGATATGGTGTTAATGATTTTGGTTATCGCTTATATGATTATGAAAATCACAAAATCATTAGGAGCAGAGATGTAATATTCAATGAAAAGGTCTTGTATAAGAATCAGTTGCAGGAAAAGAAACAGGAAAAAGAAAGTAAGGAATACACGGTTCTTGATGAGATAACTGAAAAAGTAAAGGTGCCTGAAAATAATAATAATCAACAACCACAGCAACAACAACTACCACAACAGCAACAGGCACCTCAAACACCTGAAAGTGGTGTTAGAAGATCTACCAGGATAAGTAGACCCCCTGAACGATACTCTCCTTCATTATATTATTTATTATTGACTGATTCTGGTGAACCCAAATGTTATGAAGAAGCAATGCAGGTTGAAAGCAGGAAGAAGTGGGAGCTAGCCATGGAAGAAGAGATGGACTCCTTAATGCATAACCAGACTTGGGACTTAGTCAGGTTGCCTGTAGGTAGAAATACATTGCGGAATAAATGGGTTTACAGGCTGAAGGAAGAAGATGGAGGAAAACAGAGGTACAAAGCTAGACTTGTGGTGAAGGGGTTTGCACAGAAGAAAGGTATTGATTTTGATGAAATATTTTCTCCTGTTGTTAAAACGACTTCAATTAGGACTATCTTAAGTCTTGTAGCAGTGGAATATTTACATCTTGAACAGTTAGATGTAAAGACAACATTTCTCCATGGAGATTTGGAGGAAGAGATATACATGCAACAACCAGAAGGATATGAGGTCAAAGGGAAAGAAAAATTGGTGTGCGGGTTAAAGAAGAGCTTGTATGGCTTAAAATAGGCTCCAAGGCAGTGGTATCTAAAATTTGACAAGTTTATGTCTGAACAAGGTTATACTAGATGTCACTCTGATCATTGTGTTTATCTAAAAAGGCAAAATGATGGCAGCTATATTATATTGTTATTGTATGTAGATGACATGTTTGTTGCAGGGTCTAACATGCAGGAAATAAATGTGCTCAAAAGAAAATTGGCAAATTCATTTGCAATGAAGGATTTGGGAGCTGCAAAACAAATCCTTGGTATGAGGATAACTAGAGACAGGAAAAATCGCAAATTAACACTGTCTCAGAATGAGTACATAGAAAAGGTGTTGAAAAGATTTAATATGCGGAATGCAAAACCAGTTAGTACACCTTTTGCTAGCCATTTCAAACTTAGTAAGGAGATGTGCCCCAAGACCCAAGAAGAAATGGACTATATGTCTAAATTTCCATATGCATCAGCAGTTGGAAGCTTAATGTATGCAATGGTCTACACAAGGCCTGATATTGCACATGCACTGGAAATTGTAAGCAGGTACATGAAAAATCCAGGAAAAGAACATTGGATGGCGGTAAAATGGATTCTCAGATATTTGAGAGGTACCACAAATCAAGCATTATGCTTTGGTGGTTCAAACATTTCTCTACAGGGATATGTTGATGCAGATATGGCAGGTGACAGAGATAACAGGAGGAGCACTACAGGATATGTATTTATTGTAGGTGGAACAACTGTCATTTGGGTTTCAAAAATCCAAAGTGTTGTTGCACTTTCAACAACAGAAGCAGAGTATGTTGCTGCTACAGAGGCTAGTAAAGAAATGATTTGGTTACAAAGGCTTATGGGTGAATTGGGTAAGAAGCATGATATGGGCACGTTATACGGTGATAGCCAAAGTACCATTCATCTTGCGAAGAACTCGACATTGTTTTCAGGGACTAACACATACATCTCATTACCATTTCATACGGTCGATGTTAGAAGATAGACGGTAGTGGTCTATAGACGGTCTGGACACTAACAAAGTTGTAACGAGGGAACTAAGAATGTGCTCGATTTCAATTGGTCTTAATGGATGACGATGAAAAGATGTAAGAAATAACTTGGTCAAGAGGAGTCATTGTCCAACAAATGTGACCGGCGGTGAAATTTATACAATCGATCTCTGAAGTGGGAGATTGTTGGGTGTGGAGCCTGATTATCTTGTTTATTTTTGTATCACAGTGTTGGACCCCTGTACCTTAATGGGGCGAAAACGCTGCTTGTAATTAAATGCTACCTGGGGGGTCCAAGGGGGGTGACTACAACTTTATGGAGCCCTACCCCTAGCGGGGGGTTTTGGGGGCAACGCCCCCGAAGCTAAAAATAGATGTAAAAATGCCTTGTAAAAGTATAGTAATTTCTAGTCAATCTGGGTCGTTCATTAGGCAAATGATCTGACGGTAGAAGTTATGTTTAGTTTAGGGTTTTTTTCCCTAGAAGGCAACCCCTCGCTTTTATGAGGGTATTTTATTGAGGCTGTGTATTTTATGTGTATTATCGGAGCGAGAAACAGAGAGGGATACTGTGAGAGAGAACATAGGATATTACAACGGATCTGCTGTAGGTTGTGTCTCTTCATTTTGTTGGATAATAGAAAGGAAGGACTGGTTGTTCGGGGTGGACGTAGCCCAAACTGGGTGAACCACGTATATTTGTGTCTCTCTGGTTTTATGTGTTTTGTGTGCTTGTATTTTCCGCATATTTTATGTGTTGCATTGCTCTGTAATATATAATTTTCTAACACTTACAACACAATAACTATTCACACTGAACTTCATATTAATGCATATTTTCATCTCATACGTCACACACACACACACACACACACACACACACACACACACACATATATATATATACACACTGAACTTCATATTAATGCATATTTTCATCTCATACGTCATATATATATATATATATATATATATATATATATATATGACGTATGAGATGAAAATATGCATTAATATGAAGTTCAGTGTGAATAGTTATTGTGTTGTAATTTGACAAATGATAAGCGTGCACTTCATTTTTATTATGCACCTATTTCCATTTGTTTCGAGAAGCTCCCCTTCTCTTTTGTCTTCATCCCTTTTGTCATCCCAAATTGTTTCACCTAGTCTGTTGTTGATCTTCTTGATGTACTCACTGGCATAATTGGAATACTTATACGAGATATACCCCTCTGCCATAGACCCCTCAGGTTTTTCCTTTTGTCGAACAAAACCTTCCAATTTCTTCATGTACCTCTCTAAGAAGAACACCCGATGACAAGAAACCACCCCAACTAATTCCATCTCATCTACGAGGTGAATTAGAAGATGAACCTGCAAGTCCATGAAACTCGTCGACGGTTCCTTCTCAAATATACAAGCAACCTCAACTATCTCTTGACGCCACCGTGGAATGCTAGCCACATGAATCTCCTTTGATGTGATCCAATGTATAAATGCAGATAATTTAGATATGGCACGACATAGGTCTTGGGGGAAGTCATGGTTCACACACCCATGCACGAGCAGAGGATAATGACACTGCACAGTAAATAGTACATTATACCAAAAATAATTATAAAGTATCTCATCACATAATAATAAAAACATGTTTTTGACATACATACTCTTAGAAGGTTCAAATAATCATGCGATTTCAACCCCAACAAACAATTTTCCAAAGTGAAGCAACGTTGTAGTGAAGACTCATATAAAGAAGGCACCCTCACATTCATTATAAATTCATTTTCCAAAGAAAGATCATAGTTCTTTAAAATCCATGGGACATCACCTTCTTTGAAATACCAAGAGGGACCAACCTCTCTTATAGTTTCTTGTCTTAGCCAATGTTTCTTTTTAATTTGTGAAGAAATAAGATCTCTCTTAATAGCCAATGTGCCACTTTCTTTCTATGATATGTGCCTCCACAAAGAAGATGAAACATTTTTAAATATATGCATGGGATCTTATTTTCATCCTTATGGGAAATTTCTCAACATAGGTTTCGAAGAATTCTGAATCATTGAACATAGGATCCCCATTTGAATTAAACATTTTTTCAAACTCCTTCTGCTTCTCTCTCTCATATGCTCTAAGCTATTCAACTGGTGTAATTATTGGATGCCTTTGTGTTCTCTCTGGTTTACCATTGAAAGTGGATGTTGTTCTTATGTAAGGGTGTTCGTCTGAGAGGAATACCCTGGAGTAGTCATACACTGGATTTTGTAGGTGGTAAAACCACCTAGCCGTTAGAGAACGTCCACAACATTTACACCCATGATACCCTTTTGTTACAAGACCTATGAAATTATTGTATACATCCCAACACCTTAGCGACCATGAAGATTAGAACAATTGCAACAAATTGAATTAATATGCGAAGTAATATTATTACGTATATAAACAAATTAATAAGAATGTAATTTACCAAAGAAAACTCCTAAGCCTGGAAAATCATGTATGGTGTAAGCACATATTCCATACAACGTAAAACTCTTCTTTATTGTGATGGGTCTTGATACATCATACACATGTATCCCTTCCCACAATTCCTTTAATTCATCTCGCAATGGTTGTAAGTAGACATCCATATTCTTCACTTGTCTTCTATTATAGACTATGAGAGCCAACATAAGATGTTCATTATTCACGGACAACCATGGGGGGGTATTATTATTGATCACTGCTACATGCGAAACAAAATAGTTGGTGTTTTGGAGGGAATATGGGTTGACGCCATCCATGGCTATGCTGAGTCGTAGACTTCGTACTCCATCCTTGATTTTTTCAGGCCATATATCCTCTATATGCTTCATGGTTATTGAATCCATTGGGATCCACATAACTCCTTACTCACTTCTGTGTGAGGCATGCCATCCCTGCAACATAGCTAACTCTTTGCAATGGAAGAGCCTTTGAAACCTTGGGATTATAGGCATGTGCCTCAATATCTTACGAGGAGGACCATGTGATTTACCCTTTTTTTTTGAATTACGATACCTGTCATGCCCACATTTTAGACATATCTCTTTGTCTACATATTCTCCTATATATATAATACCATCATTCTGACATTATATAATAATACTATCATTATGAGTGACATAATAATTTCTTTATCCTCTACATATTCTCCTGTATATATAATACCATCATTATGAGTGACATTTTCAACAACTGCTTTGCCTCTTTGGAACTACTTGGAAAGAAATTATCACTCATAAGAACCTTATATTTAAATAACCTGTAGTTGGTGGGGAATATAATTGTACAATGTCAATATTTAACATTCGTAAAAGGGAAGAGTAAGGTAGGAGAAATCTTGGTTGAACATTGTAGGAATTTTGGAAACATGCAGATCTATCAGAAAGGGAGAGGATGGAGAATCGAAGCGTTAGGGTTTACAGGCCAAGGGTTTTGGGTGAGGCGAAGGTGGCTCCCCTGGCTTTGGCTTTAGTGTCTGGATGGTAAGGGATTCAGGTCACTGCGGGGATGAATGACACGAATGGGGGGCCTAAGCTCACTGGCCAAGTAGAGGCGCATAGTGGAGAAGGGAAGCCGATTCCATTTGTGTGGCAAGACACAGACCTTCGAACCCCCATATCATTCATTTTGTCTGAACATGAGTTTGCGTTAGGCTCGCTGTACCCCCACGCGGTGAATGGATTTTGTGGGGTCTTGCTGGCTCTGGACTCCTGGCTTCGGCCTCTCAACAATGAGGATAAGGGACCGCCAAACAAAACTGGCAGAATGGAGGCGTTAGCTGGAGCCGAAGGCACGTTGCCTCAATAGAGGTTGGGGATGGGCGATCTGGCTGAGGATGATCTCGGCTATAGTTGTGGCTTCGATGAGGATCTCATGCACAACCTGCAGTCAGGAAGAAGCAATGATAGGTACGGTTCCCCCATCGGGTCTGTCTCGATCCAGAGGCTATGCTTTTTTTGGGTAACCACCTCCTTATTCTCTATTCTTTTTAGTCTTCAATCTGCATCCAAATGTCCTTATCTATGTCCTGAGGGACCAGGAGCTACTCCCACACTGTGGGTTGAATGGGGTATAACTTCTTTGTTATCCCCTCAAAGGATTTTTTGGTAGGGGTGGAGCAGGACTGCTTCCATCCTGGTAAAACCCCTGCGGGAGACCTCTCTGTCTTCTAAAATTAGAGAGAGTCCGCTGGGAAGATTTGGGCTATGGGGTTTACCTAAAAATTCCACAAACCCAGATAAAAGAGGATGGATCTTTGAGAAGGAGGTCCAATTTCCGATCTTCATTAAAAATTTAGATGGGAAATCCAAAAGCATATGGGTATAGGAGACAGATCTGATTTCAGATTTGAAGGAAAAGATCCAAATTTCTATAGGCATTCCAACCATGGAACAAAGCCCGATTTATGATGGGAAGCTACTACAGGGGGGAATCCAATTAAAGGATTACTCCATCCAAAGGAAATCCTCCATTGTTCTGACCTTAAGGTCGATCAAAGGAGGAGCAGGAGTAGCAGGAGGAACTACCTCGACTAGGACATAACATAACATAACATATGGATAGATGAGGGGAACCAACACTATCAAATCTGGAACCCCAAACAGCCCATCTTACAGGAAAATTTTACAAGGAACAAACAAAGAAATAACACCAACGTAATAGACTGAAAATACTCCCAAACTGTACCGGAGATTAAACTGCGTTCCATAATTAAACATCAAGGTACCGGAGATTGAGGAACATCGGTCCACATTTGGAACACAAGTGATAATATGCAGATTTAATTATTACTTGCCAAAACTAGTGGAGCTGTTCCATTGGATATTTACTAACTGGACCATGGACTATGACATACATCTCTGTTCAAAAGGGTATTTTAATATCAATTTTCAATCACAGGAAGCCAGAGATATCATAATCAGGGCAGCACCGTGGTTCTAGGGCTCCATTGGACTCTTTATCACCCACTGGTTCCCTGATTTTGACGTGAACACGATGGAGATTACCAGGATGCCGGTTTGGGTCGGGCTATATAACCTCGTGCTTCACTTTTGGAATGAAGGTGTATTAGAGGGCATTGGTAACAACCTTGGGAGATATATCAAAACAGACATCCAGCGACTGGAGGAGATAATTTTCACTTTTGCACAAATATGTGTGGAAGTGGATCTCAGTAAGGGGTTGCCGGAAAGTATCTACCTGATTCACAACCAACAAAATTGGCTGCAACATTTGGACTATGAAAATACAACATTTAGATGTAGGATTTGCAGGAAAACTGGGCATTTACAAAACACCTGCCTGGACGCAAAACCAGAAACTAGAAAGAAGAAGAAAACAGGGAAAGCATCCAAGGGATGGCAATTCCATATAGGAGGACTATAGTAAGAGATAGAAGAAAAAGGGGACATACCGGCACATAATGAGAGGAAAAAACCAGTAGAAGGCGAAGGGACACAAGAATAAGAATTACAAAAACCAATGGAAACTAACATGACCTCTGAGGTTGATCCGACTATGGATCCTACGCCAGGTGAAGCACGTTCTGACGTAAGCTCAGGTGCTAAAAAGAGAGCGCATGTGTCTGAAATTTCAGACTCTGACAAAGATAATACAATAGGGAACGATCAGCTGGCCTTGGTTTCCTCCTCCCCGCATTCAGGGAATTGGCAGATTGTCCAAAAGAGGAAAGGCAAGCTTGAAAAGCCCAACCCTGCTGGCAATCTATAATTTATAGGTAACCTAGCTACATAGTGTACAAAGTACACGGGCCCTATGGGCATCTTGAATGCTCAATTTCATGTACTAAGTGTAATTCTCATTGATTTATTAATAGAAAGTTTCCGATTTTTTCCCATGAAAAAAACATTCGTAAAATCAAATATTTTTAATGTTGATTGTGTGACAAGATTTCTCAAAATATAAAGGACTTAATTAATCAGGTAAGTGAATTACCTCATTGCATTCAATATGCCAAACATTTCTTTCAAGTTGTATAACAACATCATTGTCCCCAATTGAGTAGACTTTGACTTGCCGCCAATTCCAAAGAGAGGGGTGGTGGAAGCATATTTGATGCTTTCAAATAAGATATCATTGATATGAGAATCATCCCCTAACTCATTGTTCTAGAATGCATCTAACAACATTGCCTCCATGGCAATCGTATCCCATAAGTAAGCATCCACACCAACCTTTATTTGATTGCCTCCATTGCCAACTTGTGATGAAGAACTACTATTGCTGCAGTCATGTTCCTAATTGGTGAATATGGACGTAGTGGGAATTGAATAGGTGGTTGATTGAACCATTATTTGTACTTCCTCTTTGAGTATTGCTCTTAATGCAACCTTCTTTCGATGACATTGTAGTGGGGTGCACCGGAAGATGGTAGGTGGGTCGCTCATCATCACTCGAATCCTAATTTAAAAAAATATTTAACGCCATTATTACAATATCAGTGATATTAGTAAGCACGTAAATGTAATTGGTTTGTTGAAATTACATTATACCAAACGATTATTACCATCGTTGAATCAGGATCCTGCAAATTTGGATACATTTTTATTCAAATTGACATGGATTAAAAAAAAACAAATTTAATTATATAATCTAAATATAAATAAACTATGAACTTACTTGGAATGGAAAGGGAGAACTAAGTGAGGGAATTTTATCAACAATATGGAACGAGTTGTAATTTGAAGAATTAGCCATTTTATAATATTGAGATTTTGTTCATGCATTTGAGAAAAATCAGAAACAAAATTTTGTGTGCATATCTAAATTTAATCTCGAGAACAATATAACCACAATCTAAATTTCAAACCATTTTTGAAGAATAAGGTGACTTTAAGTGGAGAATTTATACTATGAACTATTATAATTCATGTGGGTGCGCCTTGAAGGATAATTTGAGATTAATATGCCATTTTATGTGAAAATAAATTTTAAGATAGCTTTTAAACCCTTTCGGTGCACTTATTAGAACGAATTGCACCGATGCGTATAAAAAATACCAGCATCTTGGTGTTCGAATAATACCCGCACCGGTTTCTGGCATTTCGAAAAAAAATATGTTATCATATCGGTGCTCTTGTACAAAAACACATCGACGCGTTTAAAAAAAATTAACACTTCTAAACACATGTTTTCAGAGTTTAGAAAATAAAAATGAATTCAACCAAATTGGTGCTCTTATAAAAATTAGAGCACTGATGTTTTTAAATAGAAACTGCACCGTTGCGTTAAAAAAATTAATCGCACCATTTCGAGATTTCATAAGTAAACACAATTGTATCATATCGATGCGTTGAAAAATTTTGGCGCCCCGACAATGTTTGTGCATTTTTATTATAAACGCATTAGTGTGCTTGACTATTGAACACACCGATGTTCACATAAATTGAAAAAAAAATCACAATTTATTTATTTTAATTAAAAAAACGAGTGGCAATTGATTTTTTGAAATCTAATTTCATAAAGTCTTTTAAATAGTAACAAGTTATTCACTATTTCATTATTTACCGAAATTTTCAAGGGAGTGGTTTGCAAGAGAGACATACTAGGAACAATATGCAGCAACCTAATACTTTGAAGTAACAAAACTATTTAGAAGATCACAAGCTGAAAGGTATGGTAATTCACTCAAAACCTTGCACAGTAAATATTTTAAATTTTATTGTTTATTTTACTAATAATTTCTTTTTCCAAATTCTGTTAGGGTTTAATTAAAAGAGAGATCATTTGCAAGAAATACATATTTGGAGTACCGTAGAGCAACAAAATATTTTGAAACCACAGAAAGATTAGAATTTGAAAGGTTTGGCGATTCACTCAAAACCGTTGATAATTTATTTATTTATTTATTTTTTAATTTATTTTTTAGATTTATTCACAATTCAGAAAAATATTAAAAACAATGTATACTAAAATATTTATTATAGTCCTGGATGCGGGTGCACATTAATGAGGTTTGGAAGGACGGTTCTTGGACGTGGCGACTGGAGCATGGCACGTGGACTGGCCATATGGCCACCCACGAGCTCATACGTATGAACATAAATTCTGCCAGCTACGAACACATTCGTTCATTAACTCTGCACTCCTGCCGATGCTCGCTCCATTGTTACAAGACGAACCCGCCGAGCAGGTCTTCTTCTCCATTTCAACCTGGTTTTTTGCAACCCAATTGATCCTGTCTTGTTTTTCAGGGTTGCAAATGCCCCCCTGGTAGCTTGGAGCCGAGCTCCCGAATGCATATCGGGAGGCGTTGCACCCTTCTTGGCTGTATTAAGATTACTCCTGGAGCACAATTTTCTCAGAGTCTGCATTGTCGCATGCATTTGACCTAGGCTTCTTGGCCTCCTGAGTCTATCTCCCCACCTAAGCCTGAGCATCACTATTCTCGTTCTCGTTCTAGTGCTACTATGCCTCACTTAAGGCATCGAATGCACTGCCGTCGCGGCAGCAGTAGTGGCAGAGCCATTCGCACACCACCTTCTTCAAACTCTGATACTTCCTCCTCTTCTCAGGGGTATGCCCATGGTCGCTACCCTGCAACTCGAAGCAGGCGAGGCATAGACTAGTTTGCTGGTCAGACGCATCTGCAATTCAACTCTCCGTTTCCTCATACCGCTTCTCCATCGCAACCAGCTTCCACTCCTGCTGCCACAGTCGCTTCCACTCCTCCCTCGCAGGTTGTCCTCTTCCAAACCACTCACTCCGCAGAGTTTCATTACGCCTACACAATGGATAGACCTCACATCACCGCCTTCATTACAGTCTCTTTCCGAGAGGAAGTTGTCCGCTCCGATGTCTTCGACGCCCCCAATCTACAGAATCCTGGCGCTTTTATTGGCACTGAGAAAGGGGCTCCCAGTCACAGGGATGACATCACTGGAAAACGACCTGGGGATGATCATGAAGATGCCAACGCTAACGACGCCATCTGCACTGACGTTCCCACCTGTGCAAAAGATGGTGCAGAAGCTGGAAGCAGTGAAGATTACATGTGCTTAATCGTGGAGGAACCACCCTCTCCTGCAAATGACAAGTAAACACTTTGGTTTTTGCTGGTCTATGGTCTTGGGTCCTAATTCATTTGGATCCCTTTGTTTTCCTGAAAAGTAATGTTTTTTTGAAAATGAACAAGGATATATATCTTTTAACTATATTACTGGTTTCCCCTGCGTGGGCGGAAAAAAACCTCTTTCAGGGACTGGTTTCCCAAATATGGGCAGTCCAGTTTCATGTTTTTTTGTTCACTCGTGCCCAGTACTTGGGCTTGCACTACTGAGGCCTGTGCCTTTATGTATTTTTATGTTACATAAATAGAAAGAGGCTTACTTAGAAAAAAAAAAAAAAAATATATATATATATATATATATATATATATATTATAGATTTTACTTGTAAATTTTTTTACGATCTCTCTTTCTATTTAAATTTAATTAAAATTAAAAAAAATAAAATAAAATAAAATAAAATAAAAAATCTTAAGCCATTGCTTCTTCCTGGAAAATTTCACTTAGGGTTTAACTTCCTCTACCACTTCACAATTAGGGTTTTTCATTTTAGGAATTTTAGATTCAATGGGTTTGTGTACTTACTATATATAGGGTCTTTAACATGTAAAGTAGGGGAATCACTTATTGAATTAGATCCAAACCCTATCGGTCTTGTCCGCTTAAAAAAAATAGATATATGTTTTGTGGCGTGTCTTGTGTAATATAATGCACCGGTGCACCTTTTTTAAATCAACGCACCGATATATTATAACACTGTTGATTCTGTCCAGTATGTTCATCATTGCTCCCGGTGTAATATAATGCACCGACGTGCCTCTTCCAAATAACAATGTTAAATCATTATTGCATGTTAAGCGTTACAAATCACACCGTCCTAAAAAATAAAAATAAAAAAATAAAAATAAAAATCCCTGAAGGTGTTGAACAATTAAACGTCTGGTGCGTTTAATGGGGTACACACATCAGTGCGTTTATTTGAATAAATGCACTAATTAATAGAGCTCTTTTTGGCTGAAAATTATTTGATTTATTTATAAAATATATTTAATGGCTTCTATATTGAATGGTACATGTTGTATATTGGTAAAAAAATGTTTAAGAAGGTATCAAGTAGCAGAAATATTGATCGACACAATGGTAACACATAAAAAAAGCAGAGAAGACAAGTTCTTTGTAAATTAATTACATAATTAATATGTTTGAACTATATGTAAGTTTAACTAATATGTATTAGTTGGTGTGTGTCATGTAGAGCCATAAAATGAAGAAGGTCGATAAGATTATTGCTAATCCAAGTGCAAAAGAGCATAAAATCTTGATAGAAAAATTGCAAAAAGATGAGTCGCGTGAATGAAAAAATACTATTCAATATGAGTTTTTTTTTGAATTTTCATTAATAATATACTTAAGAATATTAAATAACATGTTTCAAACAATTTATTAATTCATATATTTTTAATGTTCTATAGGTAGCAACAATGAAAATAAAATTTATAAAACATGTAAATCATGATGAATTGGTCCTTATCTCATTTGGAGTGGTGTTGGAGGTTAATGAAAATGGGATTTTTTTTACAAAACTATGAGGGATTTAGTGGAATGAACATATAGACGTAACTTCCACTTACAATACAAAAATAAATCCAATGATTCTAAGAACCAAATTATATTTAAACTACATGAAGCATTTCGAGAGCAATCTCCATTGAGACATGTCATATTTGCAATAGCAAAAACATACAAAAAATAAATTTAAAAATTTCCAAAACTAATATTCCTAATTAAAATTATTTTCTAGAATTATATGTATATATTAATATAAACCATTCATTTATTAATATCGATTTTATTATATTTAGTTTTCATATATCAATATAAAAATACTTTATTACTTTTTTTTTGGAAGATTATGAAAATCCCAAATGATCAACGAGCTGATATGCGAAACATGTGAGTAGGAATGTTCAAAAAAATGTACAAGAAGATGGTCAAAGAAATGGACATAATTGCATTATAGGAGGAGCCATCTCAACAACAACGTGCTTCAAATATATGTAATCATGATTGAATTTGTACATATAGAAAAATAATTTAGCATTAAATATTAATTTTCAAGTATTTTCTTATAGAAAAAAAAACAAAATGGAATTAATTCAACACATAAAACTGGACGACAAGGAAGAAAAAGGTTGATCTTAAATTTTGCGAGTAGTTGCTAATATTTCCTTATAAAAACTCAATATTTCATTTTTGTACATTTTAGGTTATTTTACAACAACCATCCTTGAATGTCTTCAAATAGGTGCTAACATACAAAGAAGAGTCATCAAAAGAATTGATTGACATTGGGTTAAATAAGGGTTGTGAGTATATGTTGGCATATCAAAAATTAATGGTGGAATTTGTAAGTATCGATGTTGTTTTACTTCTATGAGTTTATAATTAATAGAACCAAAAAATTCCTTTATATTAAATCTATGATTTATAAAGGGTTTTAAAACATGTAGGAAGAAAAGTATGCAACTTCACCAACATAAGACTTATTGCAACAAGGCATGAGACTTGGTTTCGAAACCATGTGCACAATTTATGAGTCACTTCTTGATATGGTACATTTCTATTCAATTTATATTGATGTATATTATTTATTTCAATTTTCATTATTCTCACTAATGTAGATACACTCATTACACTTTATTTTTATATTTGCAGATGGAACACGATTAAGAAGATAAAAATAATCGATGTAATCAACAAAAAATTCCTCCAAATAACCCAAGTCATGAAAGTAGCTCGAGCACTTACAACAATTCCAACGAAGAATGATGATCTATTTGGATATCAATGCGACTTGTTGTATTTTTTGAAATAATTGTCTTTGAAAATCAAACATTTTGTTTAATGTAATGAACATAGTGTTCCAATTAAAAGACAAGGGCTTACCAATAACAATCTCAATTTGTATGACAAAGAGCCTCTCATTGATATATAATAAAATACATTTTAATTTATTCTATTGTGTTATCCAATGTCGCTATGAAATGTTACACCACTGATTAAATACATGAATGATTAAATTCTAGCAATTGCACCGAGAGGTGCAGAGGAACACCGATAGGGGGAATAGGGACAATCGTAGTTAACCTTAACATTAGTAGTATAAATACTATCATGAATGTTTTGACGATATGCTGAGGATGAGCAAAAACTCCTCCTTCCTCTAGCTTAGACATATCTGCTGGAATACATATCATCCTCTACTCTAATCTAAACCCCTCACCCTACCAAATCTAAAATTAAAATATTAAGATTTTGAAAAAGTAATAAATATAAGTTCATATTCAATTGATCACTCAAAAGTTAAGATTTAAATTTGACAATTAAATTACCACTTTACTTGAACAATAAATAATTTATTATTCAACAACTTTTATTTTCTCAATTCCAAGTGCTTTATGTTGCAAGTTCAAAAGATTATTTAAAGCCTTTGCACATATTTCTTTCACCATAAAGGTGTTACACAATGTTGACAATGAAATCAATACTACATAGTTGTTGTTGTTGTTTTTTTTTTTTTTTGAATAATGCTAATTCTATTTATATAACATATTAGTACATGGCGACCACAGCTTCAGCTGAACGAGCCTGAAGGCTGGGTTTGACACTCAAAAAGCATGTCTTTGGACTGCCCCAGTAGGGGAAAACAGTCCCATAGACATAGATTGTGCCACCCTCGCTGGGGAAACCGGCATTACATAAGAACAAAGTAACAGATAGGACCATGAAATCAAAACCTTGACAAAACTTAGCAATGTTTTTCATGTTCAACAGAGGAAAATTAAACAAAAACGCATAGGACCTCCCAATGAACTTGGGCAAAATCGCAGTGTTCTAGATATGATGGCATAATTTACTGTATAAAGAAATAGATCAATTATATATAATACTTTGCCCAATTTTAAGGAAGATGAAGTTTTCGAGGACAGATACATTGCCCATAGGAACAAATAATTGTCTCTGTGAAATGATGGATTGATAATTAATTATTGTCCATATGTAAATATTTGCCACTATGGATGGTCATGATTATATAAGAGGATTATAAAATTAAAATATGTGGGCAAGACTGTAAAATTAGTAACCAAATTCAACAAAAGAAAAAAATAACAGGGGGGTGAAATGCACGTGGGAAAATTGGTGGGTAGATGGGGTCGTTAAATAAAATTATACAGACAACAAATAATTTAGTTGTTTTAATGGTGAATATCAACAATAACGTGGCCTGTGGGTGAATAGAGCTCCACTCTCTGCCATTATGAACACATACAACATACATGGCTAACAGAGATAACACCCAAAGCCTATCCAACCATGACCGATGGGTGGTTGGACAAAGATACATGCAGGAGAGGGTTCAACTGGACCACAATTTTGGATAGAATGGTTTCTTTTGCCTCCTCAACTCTTACTAATGTTATGAATTTGGCAATATGTATTCTGTGATATATTTCGTGTGTATACGTTCTTTTGGGGATTGTGAGACACCATATATAAATCTAGGTTGCGGATCTGGAACCCATCTTAAGCTCTGGTCTCTTCAATTAGGTTTCTGGGAGCCGAGCTCCATCACAATGGTCGAAGATTTGTTGATGATGTGTTCTAATTGTGGGCACAACTCTAGAGCCTGTCCTGATAGAGGATCTATGAAACTTTTTGGGGTCATGCTTATTGTTACAGATGATGGCATGGCCTACATGAGAAAAAGCCTCCACACGAGAAATCTCGGTCATTACCGTTCACTTTACAATGTCAATCACTATTCTCGGACAAGCGAATGTGGATCTGCAGATCAAGATGGGTATGTGGGCAGGACTGTAAAATTAGTAACCAAATTCAACTAAAATAAAAAAAATAATAGGGGGTGAAATGCATGTGGAAAAATTGGTGGGTAGATGGGGCCGTTAAAATAAATTTATACAGAAAATGGATAAGTTAGCTATTTTAATGGCGAATATCGACATCAACGTGGTCCGTGGGAAAATCGAGCTCTATTCTCTACCATTAGGAACACATACAACATACGTGGCTAACAGAGTTAACACCCAAATCCTATCCAGCCATGGCCGATGGATGGTTGGACAATGATACAGGGAGTAGAGGGTTCAGTTGGACCACAGTTTTGGATAGAATAGTTTATTTTTCCTCCTCGAATCTTACTAATCTTCTGAGTTTGGTAATATGTCTTCTGTGATATATTTAATGTGTATACATTCTTTTGGGGATTGCGAGATAACAGATCCAAATATGGGCTCTGGATCTAGAACCCATCTTAAGCTCTGGTCTTTTCAATTGGGTTTCTGGTAGCCAAGCTCCATCGCAATGGTCAAAGAATCCTTGATGATGTGTTCCAACTGTGGGCAAAGCTCTAGAACCTGTCTTGATAGAGGATCTGTGAAACTTTTCGAGGTTAGGCTCATTGCTACAAACGATCGCATGACCTGCGTGAGAAAGAGCCTCAAAATGGGAAATATCGGTCATTCACTAGTACAAAATGGATAATTAGTTACTAAAAAATGACTAAATTTTGCATATAAATGACCATTTTTCAGTCGGTGACTAGTAGTAGCTAATTTACAGTATCTTATAACGCGACCAACTTTTAGTCATTTTTAGCTTAGTCATTAATTTGTTGTCTCAATTTCATCATCTAGTAGTATATTTAGGCATAAATTTGGTCATTAATTTAGTCATTGGTTTAGTAATTAATTGCTACAATTAATGGCCAAGTACACAAAAATATATATTACTATTGATCACCTGAGAAAACCAATTAATGACCAAAGAAATATGGCCAAAATGTTCGTTGTGTTATAAGATCATATAAATTAGCTACCAATAGTCATATATATGTAAATTTTAGTCATCGTTTGAAACCAATTAATGACTAACGAAATATGACTAAATGTTGTTCGTGTTATAATACACTGTAAATTAGCTACTAATAGTCGTATATATGAAAAATTTAGTCATCATTTGTAATAAAAAATTTATCATTTGCAGTAGTCATTAATCTTTTTTTGGTAATTTAATGTTCATTATATAAATGACTAATTTAGTAGTTTATATTGCTTTAATTTTCTTTCATTAATAATCACTATAAACAACTAATTTAGTCGTATTCATTTTATTTGTGTTCATCATTAGTCAATATAAACTACTAATTTAGTAGTTTTAGATTTTTTTAGGTGTTCATTATTAATAAACATAAATTAATTAGTATGAATTTGTGGCTAAATTTAAAAAAAAAAATCCATACAATGTGCATGGTATCTAATATAAAAATGCAAAGCTACATATGTTAATTACAGTACAAAACAATATCAAGTGCAACTATAAATAATTTCAACCACATAAATTATATTATATGAAATGTCAAGTATTACAATATGAGTTTTCAACTTAATATTGGTTGGACTAAAATTTACACATGAAATGTTGTTTTATTACTTCAAAACATTATCATTGTGCTTCTAAGGCATTACAGGTGAATTCACCAACTCTCATGAAAACTTAACCATCAGCCTCTATGTGTGTGTCTTCTGCAAGATATTGGTTCCAAAGGTATCGCTAGACCAATTCTATTCTCTCTCTCTTTTTGTGTTTGTCGCTCTAGTGTTATTGTTCTCCTCTTTCTTCAATTCTTGTTTCTTACCATCATCATTGAGTTCCTTTTTTGGGAACAAAAGAATATATAGTGCAAAGTGTAAGTCATATAAGACGATGAACACTATAATATAAACTAAAATAGACTATAAATAATTTATACGGCATATACCTCAACATCAACAATCTCAAAGCCATTTTCCCCCATAAAATGAAGAAACTTGATCAAGTTTTCTTTAGTTAGGCGATAGTGGACACTATGTGGCCAGATGACTTGTATAAACAAAGCAAATAAATTGTCACCATAAAACATAACACCTTAGTAACTTAGTATTCAATCGTAAGGGGAAGCTTAGGCACAATCATGTCAACCAAGTTACATGCTAAAAAGCTCAAGTTGTAGATAACTTGTGAAAAGAAATAATCTGAGATGTGATGTCTAATCCTTGTCATTTTATTCGAAACAACATTTCATTCTCTAATGCATGAACTTGGTCAAGTATATAAATAACATGTGCTCAAATAACAACATGAAAGTAAACTTTTCTAATAGGCATGAAAATATTTTAACACAAAACAAATAAAAGGATTTCAATCAATATCGTGTAATACTAAATTCATCTTCAAGCTTTGTTTGTTGTTTAAATGGACATGATACCAAGTATTTTCAATTTTATAGTTAAAAGGAAAAAAAAATAAAAAATACAAAGTTCAAAATACAATCAAATGATAAAAGAGAAAATATCATGGAATAAATATTGCAATTATAAAACAATTGTTCACATGTCCACCACTGTCTTGTGTGGAATTCCTAAAACATTTGCTTGCCCAAAATGACCAATGAGGTGAAATAATCACAACATTAAAAACCATAGGAATCCCTAAATTTCCAAATTTTATGTCTCAGGTACCTGAAGGATCTCCAACAAAAAAGGAACCATATCCAAGTCATGTTATGCATTGTCTCCCCATCCTTTTTCCAATCACATTTCATGTAACCTGCACACACCAGAGCCAAGTAATAATAAAACGAAGGAATTGAAATTTGTTTTTATATTTTTATATCTATAAGCTTTGAATCGAAAAATGTGTTAATACAAAACAACTAGTATACTAATATTATCAAGCTTCGGATGTCATTTAAATAGGGATGATACCGAGTATGTTCAATTTTATAGTTAAAAGACAAAAAAAATCAAAATAAAAGTTCAAAATACAATCAAACAATAAAGATAAGATATCATGGAATGGGCGTTGCAATTATAAAAATATTTTTTACCTATCAACACGTGTCTCACACTCCTAAAATTGATTTCCCAAAATAACCACAAGGTGAAATAATCACAAAATTAAAAAACACAGGAATCCTTTCTAGAAACATTTCCAAATTCGATGGATCATGTGCCTAAAGGACCTCCAACAAAAAATGAATCATGTCCATGAGATTCTCTGCATTTTCTCCCCGTCCTTTTTCCAATCCCATTTGATGTAATCTTCCCACACTAGAGTCTAGTAACATTCAAACTAAATATTTTATATTTTTGTAGAAAGAAATGGAGATTTGTCAAGCATGCTAACTGCATGGTACGGATATTCATAAATATTTGCATAAAATAATATTAAGAGATTTTATATTTTTGTAATAAAAAATTAGAGATTTGTCAAGTAGGTTAATTGCATGGTACAAAAATTGTTTTCGCAAATGTATCCATAAATATAGTGGATCTTACTCATAAATATTTGCAGAAGATTTTTCAAACAAGAAACATTTATGGATTTGGAGTCTTATTTGTGTGATCGCGATTTTCTTCTTCTTTATTCGAGATTTGAAGGACCTTCATCTGGTGAGCCTATAATAAGAGTATCTCTACCACCAAAACCCTTACACGAAGTTGGTGCCTGATTGCTTCTACTCCTGCAAGTTCCTACGGATGAAAAACAATGAAGGTCATACCCACAAAGTATAAATTTACAGACTTTGACTGTTAACCCAACCATTGTAAATGTGAAAGAGACTTTTACTGCTTGGAGCATTTGGAGGGCCAATATATAAGATTACCTAGAATATTGAATTGGAAATTACAAGGCTTTGAAGTTGGTTTATTTTGAATGATCACTCTTTATCCTAATTTATGAAATAAAAGTGAATACTGGTGAGCCCTGGTTTTGCACCAAGAGTGTTGCAATTCCCAGGGGCTACTGTACTTTACTTTATCAACCCGAGGTTCGTACAAACTTGGAGGTGACAGTGCTATATACACAATAGATGCATTTTTTTCATGTCATCCTCTTCTGCTTTACGAAAGGGTGTTATTTCTAAGGGTTCTCAGTGAAGTCTGTCACACTTCAATGAAACTAAAATAAGTTGCAGAAAGGAAATTAAATAAAGGAAACTAAATTAAATCGCTGAAAAGAAATGAAAGGAAGGAAAATAAGCTAAATTGCAGAAAGGAAATGATAGAAAAGAAACTAAACTAAATTGTATTGAGTTGGCCAAACGGCTAAAAACACTCTACTTATCATATGATCTATCTACCATGCTTCTAACCATGCAGTTATTCATGATCTAATTCTAACTGAAAAAGTGTTGATTGTAGTTTGGATGAAAAATGGCTAAAGGTTCTCATGGAAGGCTTAAACGCATGAAACAAGGCTTAGAGGAGTGAAAAATGTGTTTGGACTTTATTAAAGCGCATAATATCGCAAAAATGCTTTGGAGTGGGAGGCTTTGGAAAGTGCGGGTTTAAATCAGATTAAGACTTTATTATAGTGCAAGAAATGACTATGGAGCAGAAAGAATTCAAAAGTGTGATGGCAGAGGTGCGATGGAGACGAAAGTTGGGATATGTGATGCCGCAATCGCAATATCGCAAGTTTAAAGGGATAGCGGAAAGATCGTCCAGGAGCGGGAGCAAAGTGCGATGAGGTAAGTTTTGCGAAATGTGATGGTGGATGTGGCGGTGAAGTGTGATAACGATATCACAATCAGAAAATGGAAGCAGTAAGTGTTAATTAAAAAGAAACCAAAACGTGATTTGCAATGTGGAGAGGTGACGTGGAGGTGGGGCCGATATTGCAATCGTGATATCGCAGAGTTGGAGCGGTAGCGTTAAAGAAAGAAAATGTGCGATGAGTGATTTGCGAAGTTGCGGTACAATATCGCAATTAGCAAAAAAATGAGCAGTAAGTCTTCACGAAATAAGGAAAATATGAGATGGGCGATTTGCGATGTGGTGGATATCGCATCGGCAATTGGAAAGCGGTAAGTGTTAACGAGAGAAACTTAAACCGTGCGGAGTGCGAAATGCGAAGTTCGGTAAGGAATTACGAGGGGGAAGGTGGAGGTCGGGTTTTTGATGGTTTTTAAGCATTTTTGCTTTAAAACGAGTTTGGCGACGACGATCGATAGAACAAAGGAATAAGGCGAGCAATCGACAAAGGAGAGCAGTAAATCTTCAAGACAAAAGGTAAGAGCTGTGAAGTGCGATTTCACGAACATGCGAAGTACCGTAGCGGGAGAACCGAGGAGGAAGGTAGAGGTCGTGTTTAAATGGGTTTTGAATGGTTTTTTACGGGTTTTCAGTTAAGAAGGTAAAGTAACCGTGAATGGAAAAAAAGAGAGGAATAAGGCGGATTTGAAGGGCTTTAGTGCATTTAGGGAAAAAGGTAAGTGCAATAGTAAAAATAAGTAGAAAACAGGAGGGAATGGAGGCATAACAGAATCAATTTTTGGGTCTGTGGGAAGATTCACCCTCCTCAATCTCTATTGAAAGAGATGGGAGGGGGAGGCTTGACCACAGATTTTGGAGTTTTTCTCCTCTACTTTATTACTTATAAGCAAATAAAACTACAACAACGAGCTAAAAGCAAAGAATAAGCATCAATGAAACTATCAAAAGTAGATCTAACTAAAGGTAAAAAGCAAAACTAGCTAAATTGCAGAAAGGAAAAGATAGTAACAACAAAGAAGCTAAGGCACATGGGTTGGACCCTAACCCACAAGCCCAACTCTCTGGAATTAAATCAGTAAAATGGAGTCCGTCTACTCATTGCATTCAAAATGAAATATTATTACATCCCGAAGGTCTTAAACAACAAAAGCCTAAAAACTTGTAGCAAAAGTTTTGAATGGAATCGAATCACTAACTAACTAACTAACTCCTTCCTAGCTCTAGCTCTGCTGTAATTATTCTACAGGGTAGCTACCAACAACTCCCTTGAAAATGGTGATTGAGTCCACTTGACTCCCAGTAAACATAGATCGAGTGCTCTTCATCTTGAGTTGCTTGGCTGCCTCTTGGAATTCGAATTGCTGGAGACCCTAAGTGAAGTATGGGTTGAGTGCACTTTGTCTTGAGTTGCTTGGCTGCCTTTGATAGTTAAGGAGGGTGGAAAACCCCCTTGAATCTCTCCAAGATTTCTCCCTAATTTCCTAATATTGTGCTCATTTATTCTTCAATCTTGATCTTCTAGTGGCAGGGATAATATCCCTAAATCATCTCCTTCTTCAAATCTGTATAATATTCCAAATATTCTCACAATATTCTACAAAAATAACCAATATTAGGCAAAAATATGAAAGTACCTTTAAACCTTCCTAAGAAAATATTAAAACATAAGAAAACATTATTAAGTGCAAAAGGAGAAATTTAATATATATTTTCATGTGCATAAGGAAGGTAGATGGGCTTAATAAAGGTTAGATGGGCCTTATTTTATGTCCAATTTAGAGACCCATCATCCACCCCCTACTGAAACTGTTGCTCATCCTCTGAGCAACCTATTCATCCTCCCTGACTTCTGGTTCTTCCTACATTCTGTCTTATTTCATTTTCTGTTTATTGGCCCATGTGCTGCTCCTCCTACTAATCTTCTTGCATTTCTTCTCGCAAGTGCTTCATGGAGGTCCTCAAATGCCTTAAGAAATTCTGTTTTACATGCCAAGAGATGGTTGTTGGTGAGGTAAATCCCCTCTGCGGACAAGGGCGATCCCACTAGCCCTAGAGTGGGTCTAGCCACAAACAAGACACGCTATAACATCGATTCCTAGTTAAGGAATGGATGGAGATTTGATAGATAACTTACTAGAGGTCCTACGCTATTGTGTTGTCGAAAAGAGTGGTTGCCTCTCGCTCCTGGTTTGACAAATCACGATCCGCTCATTCTCACGCTCGGATACCTGCACATACACAAGAAACAAAGATGACATATAACATACTATTCCACATTCGTAACTATCATTCAGTCAAAGAAGACTAAATAAATTGCATCAATAAACATAACACAATGATGGAACCAATACCATAGTCGAGTATATTAATGAAAGGAAGGAAGAGTACAACCAAGCTTCGACGTTGTGGTCTCCTCCAACAGTGTTCGAGCGGAGCGCGTCTCACAAAGGCTCATTGGGAATTTAGATGGGGCTCTCTCTATGGAATTCTCCTTGGTTCTACCTTCTCTTATAGCAATTACTCAGCTATAGTATCTCTTCTCCAAGTTCGGCTTCTTGGCTATATGTTCAGCGAGATTTTTTAAAGGGAGAAGGCCTGTTTATATAGAGGAAGAGGGAGAGGTTAGGATCCCTATGATCATGGAGGGGAGTCCTATCTTCAAATAATGTTCCATGGGAGGTAAAAAACCACTACCTAAAGGAAGAGATCTGTGGCTTATCAAGTTTAACCAGCTGTTGTGACTCATCCCTGAGGTGGTTAAAGGAAACTTCCGCCTCTAATTTGTTAAAAAACATTCCCAAAAAATCTGGCACGAGCACAAAAAAGAGAAAGAGTGCCAGGTGGCGCGGGCTCTAGTGTAAATCCTCCACATTGGCGCGAGGGGTGAATTGGCTACCTGCGCCAAGGCCAAAACATAGGTTTTTGTGTGCTTTTTGAGAAATTGTTCAACAGGAGAAATGATGTCCTTATGCAGAAGGATGCAAGAAGGTGTTTGCAGAGTATGACACTGCTCACAGGTCATGGGAAATACCCTCCAATATGTGAGGTGAGGGATTGCAGGGACGGTGATAAAATATTGTGTAACAGATGCCCCCTAAATCATGAGGTTCGAGAGAGAGGGAGGGGTGAAATGCTTTATGAGAACGCATACGACCCAAACACTATTGTCGGAAGACCTGTAAGTACAACTGATACATCTGATACATAACATGTGGCATGGGCGCAACCATCCATAATAGAGTACATAAACAATGAGATCTGAGGTATGGACATAGCCATTTAGCAGTAGGGATCAACAAAAGAGACTTAGGTATGGTCGCAGCCATCCAATCAGAAGAGTCATGTGATAAGTCATAGTAATCCACAAAGAACCCGCAACCTAGATTTTATCAAACAAAACCTAGGGTCTTGCGCTCCATCTCGACCTGAACAAAGTACATATTCAAGCATGCGAATATGTGAGTTGAAGTCAAACATGCAAGAAAATCGTCTGATTACCAACCAATAATGAAAGCTGTTAACATACGCGAGAGAAACCACCAATAATGACAATGGCTCTCAAGGTATGAAAGGTAAAATCCACGGAATGTGAACAGTGATTTGACGTCGAACACCCCTAGGGTCAATCGATCGAAGGCCAATGATGTGGAATTTGCATTGAATGCGAAGAACCTACTATTGAGGCATGCAGGCTCCAAGGTACCTGAAGGGAGTCTCTAGATCAACTTCCTAGATAATGAGCTGGAGTCGACAGGAAGTGACCTTAATCGAAGGCGAGCCATAATGTTTCCCACATCATCGACATGAGACAGAGGGATATGATGTTTTGTGAATCAAGACCAACAGAGAATCAGAGGGAGGTTGAAAAATTCAGAGGCAAACTTCTCTTGAACATATCGGTGGCACAACACTGGATTTGGCAGTATTTGACATCAAGGGATTTGAGGTCATGGCGATGTGGAAAAGAGCAGATGAGTGGTCAAAAGAGATTACCCAAACCCATGGAGGCAAACGAATAATGAGATGAGATGTCCCCAACCCGACATGAATGCAGACAAGTGCCATGTTCAAGAGCGACATACTGCCAACACGACTACAATCTGGTTCCATTTTCCCCCACAATTTCTGGCGAGTACCCCAATTATTTTTGAAAAACAAGCTTGAAGGGGATATCATATGCTTGCGATGTAAGTTTGTGCTTTGGAAAAATCCAACCTAGTACATTTTACGAGCCCTGGGAAGGAGGAACTCAAGTAACGTCATGATGACAGAGTCTGATGTCATCAGTTTTAACGAGTTTGAAAAAGGGATAACTCGACATCTTTTCATGTTTAGAGAGTTTGAAAAGAAAGCGGAAAATAAAACTCCAACAATCCATTTTCGTAAGTAGTCTCGCAAATCTGAAAAGGTAGAAAACTGTGTCTGAGAGAACCTCTTAGTCGCGATAGGCTAAGGCATTCCTTTTTCGTAATTAATCTATCCTAGCCTGAAAATGGGGTAAACGTATACTGGGTAGATATCGTTTCACAACCAATTTTAACAAGTTCAAAACGACAAGCGACTCGGCAATATTTTCAGTTTTAGAGTAAAAAAAGAGCTGAAAGATGACTCCTCCTGGAGGAACGAGTGGTATTAAGGGTAGCTGCTGGTTCTGGTAATGGTGGAACTGCTCAGAACATGATAAAAGTCAAGAGGCTGGCTAACAAGACCACTCATTGCAACGGTTCCTTAGGAATGGGTGAAACAACCAAGTGAAGGCATATGATCGGCCAAGTAGATAGTGACGATGGAGTGAGAAAACCAAGGCTCATCTGGAAAAATAGGCGGATAAAATGGCAATCACAAGATGTAAAATGGGAATGGTTTCATTTTTACACAAGCTTGAAATCAGGAAACTCTGCTTGAAGTTGGTTTCATTTTTACACAAGCTTGAAACAAAGATAAACTATGCTTGAAACCGGTTTCATTTTTACACAAGCTTGAAACGGAAACAAATTATGCTTGAAAAAATAAGCATGCCCCCAGCATGGTGACTCAATTCGAGGTACATGCCCCCCAAGCTTCAGTCCATATGAACAGCAGATGGAGTGAAGGTTCAAATTACGAGATCAAGAGAAAGACTCGACTGGGATTTTATGAGATCTTATCAAAGACTCGAATTGAACGGGAACGTGTTTCACTGTTTTAACGAGGTTGACACATTAAAAGAACTATTCTCGTGACATCTTGTTTCATTTTTTAGGGAGTATGATACAAGGAAACGAACTGTGCTCCAAAAGAGCTTGTTTCATTTTTTTAGGAGCTTGACATAGGAAAACGAACTCTGCTCTAATGAGAGTGTTTCATTTTTTAAGGAGATTGACACAAGAAAATGAACTCTCCTCTGACAACCTTGTTTCATTTTTTAAGGAGCTTGACACAAGAAAAATGAACTATGCTCTGATGACCTTTTATGATGACGAATAAGAGGTCATGGACTCCAAGAGGTCCACACCAGACAGGAGAACAACATCTTGAAAATCAGGACCCAATGCCCCCAGCACATGATGCACAACGACATTATCATTAAATGCGGGCATGGGACAGGTAACCACATAATTAACCTGCGGCGGGGAAGATACAAACGGCGGATAAAGACTCGGAAGGGATGATGGTGGAACAGATGTCACGTTAGGACCAAAGAACGAAAGCTGATCAATGGTCACGATCCGACCTTTGTGTGGAAAATAAATCACATGAAAGAGGGAAGAGACAACTGCCCCATGGCATAAGTATAGTCGCGCCCCAGGAGTAAATTGAAATCCAAGGGGCCTGGAACAACCAACAAGTCGATATGGACGATTTTCCTTCCCAAAGTAACAGGCAACTTTGGAAGGATCCCTAATGGTTGACTGGTTCCTCTGTTAAAAGCCAACAGATTCTGAGTAACAAGAATAAGCGGTGGAGAACCAAAAGCTTGCCAAGTAGTGGAAGACAGAATACTAACAGACGCGCCTTTATCTATAATGGTGCTGGGTACGATCAGATCAAAAGTCTGTACCGTTATCTCAAAAGGCACATAAGAAGGAAAGCGGTATCCTGAAAACCGACTCCAATTGTAGAAATTTGAATAACTGATATGTTATCCACCGAGATTCTCCTGATCACACACTATTTTAGCTTCATGCATAATACAAAATCTCTTCTACCATTGATCATCACATGCGGAAATAAAATCAATTGCATGCACACATTAAAGCCATAAAAAATTCACACATATGAACACAGTATTTCATGGGAAAGCTTAAAGCTTAAAACCCCCAACTATCTGTATATTATACATGTCATGGAGATCATGTAACAATCATAGTACAAAGCTCTTTGCAAGCTATCATGCACTACCTCCCTTGCTACACACTATCAAGCTAGATCTAGCAAAACTCATGCTCCAACCTTTAGCCACTTGATAGCCAACTTGAATTGCGTGTTTCAATGCTATGGGATGGTCTCTTTATATAGATAAACCACCTGGATTGAACTGCGCAATCCTCATTGATTACTCCACCTATCTGTGTGTTGAAAATAGCAACAGTATAGTCATAACTGATAGTTAACCTGCTCTTTCACCTATTTCTGCACTGGTCTCCACTGAAACTGTCCATGCACTAAAGTTAACTGATGCATTCTTTAGTTGATTAATGAGTTTATAATTGGTGAATTAATTAATAATTAATTCACACCACTCTCACTAATTGTATCAATTAGTTAAACTGAATAAAAATAGCTCAACTATGTTTAGATTAGTTAAACTGAATACAACTCCACTAACTTCCTCAATCAACTCCACCAAACTCTTTCACATGAGTTCTAACTGAAGTATCCATGCAATAGCTCCACTTAACCCTCAGGAATAGCGTAATTCCTTCTGTCAGCTCCTGTGCCACATCTGTGCACTTAACTGAAGTGCTCCAAGAGAATAAGATAATGTTTAGAGTCCAAATATTATTAAGAGCTACTAATATTTGACATATCTATTTTTAGACTGGCAATCTAAAAATAGATTCTGCCCAATATGTCTAAAAATAGAAGTCCATCTATTTTTCCAACTTGACCAACCATCCACAAATAGCATCCTGCAACTCATAGAATATGATCGACATGTCTAAAATAGACATAGTCTAAAAATAGACTTTGCGACAAAAATCACCTGTGTGGGCCCCACCTAGTTTAGGTGATCACTTTCCAACTAGGATCAGGAATGATGTTTCAGGATGCCTCCTTCACTGTTTCTTGTTGCAATATTCAACACTCCCTCTCAACAAGAAAGGATTGTCTTTGCATGCAACATGCAACTCCATGCATTCGCCCTGCAACCTTTTCAAGCGCCATGCAACTCCATGCATCTGCTCTGCAACTCCTCTGAAACTGAATAGGCTCCAAACAACTCAATCAGTCTTGATGCATCTAGCATCTATCATCAAAGTCTTCGACTTCTACTTGGCCAACTGCACATGTCATCAGGAACCACTGCGCTGTTGAACTCTTGCACCCATGCACTCTTGCACTTGCTGTCAACTTTGATCCGCGCTCTAGTATCCGGCACTGTCACTTTGATCTGCTTGCATCAATCCAACTGATCATGCTACTGCTTCTCTGTGGGCACCTCGTAGCCCGGTTCAATTCAAGAGATCCACACCATCTCATGAATCTTGCCAATAAAAAATATCCTCATGCGATTAATCATGCATGTCGCCCCCACCTCTCACTTTGGTGGTATAGGCTGCATTACACTCCTGCGCACCCATACGCGCGAAATTTATTTGCATGAGTGGTTTCTCCCACTCCATGATCCTCATCTTGTGGCTGCTCCACATCCCGAGGTTCACTCTTACCTGCATGCAAATCCAATCCCTCTCAATCTTCAATTGCATGGCTTTCTTGCACTTCCCAACAATAGGAAGCTCCGTAGAAATCCCATCTACTTCAAATCTATAAAGATTCTTCTGCATCTCTAGTTGTGGCTGCTGCACAACCTTCCGAGACTGCTTCTCACGCTGCATGTTGAGAGGATCCCTCTCAACCACCAAGTCACTAACCTTTGCTTTGCTCCTCAAAGCTTTTCATGCATCTTGTACCTCAGTGCATGTAGATTCTTCGCTCGTGCAAATTGCAATTGTCCCGCCGTCGCAAAATTTTCTAACAAAAGAGCTGATTTTAAATCGACGATATCTCCCTCATCTGAGCTCCGATTTGACCAATTTTGTTTTTTCAATTTGGGTATTTTTTCACAAGGAATCCAAATATGCTATTTATTTCTGAAAATATTTCACCAAAAATTTCAGATATTCTCTGCAAACTCGTGCACCCAAAAATTCATGCTCTCATTCCATGTAGAAAATCTATAACACGGCTCGTGGTTTCTATAAAGTTTTATTTTATGATTTATCCTAAAACTCAACGCCTGTGCCTTTACAATTGCTCCAATGATCAATATCGCTCTGATACCATGTATAAATTTGCATAGCTGATATATTATTCACCGATATTCTCCTGATCACACACTATTTTAACTTCATGCACAATACAGAATCTCTTCTACCATTGATCATTAATTGCGGAAATAAAAACAATCGCATGCGCACATTAAAACCATAAACAATCACACATATGAACACAATATGTAATGGGAAAGCTTAAAGCTGAAAACCCCCAACTATCTGTATATTATACATGTCATGGATATCATGTAACAATCATAGTACAAAGATCTTTGCAAGCTCTCATGCACTACCTCCCTTGCTACACACTATCAAGCTAGATTTAGCAAAACTCATGCTCTAACCTTTAGCCACTTGATAGCCAACCTCAATTGCGTTTTCAAGCTATGGGATGGCCTCTTTATATAGATAAACCACCCATCCTAAACTGCGCAATCCTCATGGGTTACTCCACCCATCTGTGTGTTGCAAATAGAAATAGTATAGTCACAACCGATAGTTAACCTGCTCTTTCAGCTATTTCTGCACTGGTCTCCACTGAAACTGTCCATGCACTGAAGCTAACTGATGTATTCTTTAGTTGATTTATGAGTATTTAATTAGTGAATTAATTAATAATTAATTCACACCACTCTCACTAATTGTATCTATTAGTTAACTTGGATACAAAAAGCTCAACTATGTTAGATTAGTTAAGCTTTAAAGCGAATACAACTCCACTAACTTCACCTCAATCAACTCCACAAACTTTGTCACATGAGGATTCTAGCGAAGTCTTCATGCAATAGCTTCACTTAAACCCTGGGAAAAGTATTTCATACACGTACGTGCATGTGCACATCCAGACATCAAGCTGAAGTGCTCAGAGAATAAGATAGTATTTAGAGTCCAAATATTATTAAGGGTAAATAATATTTGACTGTTCTATTTTTAGCCCGCCAGTCTAAAAATAGACTTCGACCTAAATGCTAAAAATAGAGATCCATCTATTTTTTACCAACATGACCAATCCTCCAAGAATAGCATACTGCAGCTCCCGGTCCATGATCCATATGTCTAAAAATAGACATAGTCTAAAAATAGACTTTTCGACAAAAAAATCACATGTGTGGTCCCCACCTAGTTTAGGTGATCACTTTCCAACTAGGATCAGGAAAGATGTTTCAGGAGGCCTCCTTCACTGTTTCTTGTTTCCATTTTCAACACCAATCGAAGGAAGTGACCAAACTACTTGGAGAGAGTACCATCGAACTGAGATGGTTTTCCCTCAGTGTTACCGGAGCAAGAGGAGCATCCTCCGAGACTTCCATCACAGGAGTAGGAGGAGCGACTTCTTGAACTATAGGGACGGAAGAATCTTTCTCCAAGTCCGAAGAATCTGAAGAAACAAGAAGAACATGAGGGGGATGAGATCCACTCTCAATGGAAAAGACCTGATGAACCATAGGTGGGATCAATTCGACTGATTCCACGTCCAATGGTTGGTCGGGAATGGATTCCTGAATTCGAATTTCTGGGGAGTGGGATCGACCAAAGACAAATCTTGACCGATCATGGAATCAACTAGCGGAGGAGTCAAAGAAAGTTTCTGGTAACCAGCTGGAAGGCAGGGTGCAGAAACAGTAGAGTTGTCCAACATTCTCTTGGCTTCATCCATGTACAGACAAAGGTGAATGGGATGATTCCATTCACACAACTTACAGGGATTGGTAATATTACTCTGTTTCTTAGGAGTCTTATCAGTACTAGTCGAACATGTGCCACCAATATGACTTCCAGAAGCCAAAGGTAATGGTAGACGACCGTCGAACCATGCTTCAAGTACCTTGGGAATGCTAGGGCAATCTCGAAGAGAATGGTCACCTTTGCACAATATACAAGGGAATTTGACTTTCCGTGGAAGGTTGGATGGTTTATCAATGGAAGGTTTCTTAGGCATAATAGCCACAGATTTAGCCTCTCCTTTATCTAACTTCTTCTTCTTTGTCTTCTTATTCTTCTTCTTAGCCACCTGGTTACTAGAATCCAGACCTTCACTAGGCGAAGAAGGGGAAGAAGTCCACCTTAGAATTAACATGGTGTTGTTCAGGTGGAGGTG
Organism: Pinus albicaulis; assembly: GCA_034641835.2. NCBI lineage: Eukaryota > Viridiplantae > Streptophyta > Pinopsida > Pinales > Pinaceae > Pinus > Pinus albicaulis. The sequence goes on from CM076581.1 coordinate 1,502,039,688, forward strand.
ATGGTCGAACAGAGATCGGGGCATTCGGGACCACCGAGGTCGAAAACAACCACACGGGAAAACCAATAGTTAACCCTGGAAGAGACAACATTTCAATGTAAGGAGCACCAACATTCCCAAAGGCAGGAAAAGGGCCAGGATTCCCTTCTGTTGAAGCCCCGAAAATCGGGTCTTACAACAAGGGGGATACCCACCCGGTCCTGACCTTGGTTAGCAGTTCCTTTTCCGTTTGGTGTAGTGGGTCCGACTGGGGATGATGGGACCAGTTTCCCAATATCTATGTGTGTGTTTTGAGAATTGATATTTCCTAAAGTTCCTAAGTGAAATGCTTTTATCCAATTTCTAATCTAATAACATGCAAATTGTATTCTAATTTAAACAGAAATATCTAATTCTAAACTAACCGAGATATAATCTTTCTATTTATGCAATCTAAAATGATTTCGAATAACAATTGGTAATAAAGATCATTCAACTGCTATAAGAAAATAATTCAATAAAGATAAACCATTTCATATAAAAAGTTAGATGAAACAGTTGTGAAAAACATATCGCATAATAAGCTATTCATACATTAAGTATAAATAAATAGCTATCACCATACAAAAGTGCCAAATGATAACTCAAGCATTCAAACATCAATATATAAATAATTGAACATGAATATCACTTTAACACAGGGGCAGAAATAGTTAAAAGATAAAAGTACCATTTATAACTAGTTCTACTCATGAGCTAGAAGCAATAATGACTTATCTCTTCTTAATCCAACATCCACTAAGAGTACAGAAGTGCAACATCAGTAGTAGATATTAAACACAGATATCAATAAATCCTGTTCCATTCATTCATCAAAACCTCCTCTGAGGGTGCAAAAGTGCATGTTCTAAGGACAAGTTTTTGATAAATTTTAGGACCCTTCTCTAAATGCATGAGAAGGGTTTAAATACTACTAACTAAATCTAAAAAAATAACTTATTACAAAAATTTGAGATACGGTTTAAATGACCGTCCTTTTTCTAGGCAAAAATAAAGTAAAACTAATACTAAATCTAAAATTTAAAACTATCAACTAACTACTTATGAATCTGATCTTTGAGTTTGCAAGCATTCAACATCGATTTGAGAAGAACAGGTTGTCCGACTTCAGATTTTAATTGCCTTGTGAAAACGGAATCGACAAGTGCTGGCGCTATCTTCTCGGCAGAATTAATGATACAATTGAGAGCCATGCATTGGCTGTGTGGTTTTACCAGACATGCCGAGTAAGAATCCCAATTTAACTTTGTTAATCCTTTAATCGATTCTGTCTTTTCTTCAGCTTTCTGTTTCCACTCTGTTTGCAGTTGCTGTGCTTGTGGTAGGTATCCTGGAGTAGTTTCTGAAATTAAATTTGCCTTCTGCAAATTTTCATTTACACAATCAATGATATTGCTTGCTGCTGTAGCCACTTCTTCCGCTGCTTGTTCTGCATTCTTAATCTGTGTATCCCAATTATTGAAGAGCATCTCTTTATGACTGTCATTGATGATTGGTGCTCCTGCCCTCTTTCCTTCATATGTCTTTTGCCAAGCCAAATAGTCAGTAACTCTTTCATTAGTTAAATCATAATCATGTCGTAATTCTACGACATGATTAGTGATTTTATCACTTTCTTCACAAAAAGAGTTCCACTGTGAGATTTTCTGGCATAATATATCTTGTTGTTGCAGTAGTTGTTTATTCAAGGAAACAGACTTTGTAATAAATTCTGTGATCTTGGGTTCATCTTTGTGCATCTCTTGCATAATCTGTATTTTTTTCCCTTTCTCAGCCAAATTATTCTGATATCCAACTTTCATTGTTGAAACTCTTGCTGTAATTTTTCAAGTTGTATCTGTGCTTCACTGTTAGCATTGGCCTGTTGTAATTGTTGTTGCAGAACCTGTATTTGATCTTCTTTTTCATTCAATAATTGTCTTACCTCATATGCTTTGTCAATGGCTGCAGAGGCATATGCTCCTGTAATCTGAGATGATTTAGTAAGATTTTCAGTTGGATTAGTAGTAGGATCTTTCCATAAAACATCCAATTGTTCTGCATCAGTAGAGATTACACTTTCTAGTTTCCTCTTCTTCCTTTGTTTTCTTACTACTGCTTTATGTTGTGGACTATAGAATATATCCAGAGGAGGAATTTCCTCTATTTTGAGCATCATCTCAGAAAATGGAGTAATGGGGATATGTTCTGTTTCTGTGACATTGCCACTTATTCCTGTAGCTAAACCTTTTACTGTCTGTACATTACTTACAAGAGTCTGTGTGTTCTGTCCTTCAACGTTAATCAATTCATTAAATGTTTCCCATTCCTTATCCAATTCAGTTCTGATGGATGGTTGCTGTACAATGAGAGGGGGAAGATTTAACTGTGGAGTGGTTGAAATCTGTTGCTGAGAGAGTTCTTTTGATTGGGCAGTATCCTTTACTGACCCTTCACTTTTATCCTGATCATTATCAGAATTTTTAGAGTGTTCAGAGGTTTCTTTTTCGGACTTTGACTTAGATTTGTCTGAAGTTGAACTCCCACTTAGACTGACACTAGGAGTTGGTTCCCTTAAGGGTTCCAAACACAATTTATCCAAAGGAATAGTGGTCAACCTCCTTTCTCTGTACATCTTAAACTCTTGGAATTCTTCTGGAGAAAACTGTGTTTGAGCTGAATGTAGAATCTCTTTAAATGTGCATTTTCCTTGAAACATATCATCAAACAAATCATCTTCTTTAGAAAATATTCTCACCTTGACTGCAGTGGTGAAATCCTTAACAACATCATACGGGTCGAATAGCCTTCTTGAAAACTTGAATAATTGTAAACATGTAATATTGTTTACTTCCTTAAATGCATGACCAACATCAAATAATGAAAATGCTCCGCAGGCCACAGGAAATTGTGGCCAGATGGCCTTCTTTTTATATTTTAAATCTTTGGTCAAACCTCCCTCTCCACAGGTTTGATATGCAATTTCTCGGACCAGGAGTTTATCTAGAACATACAAAGGTAAAACATGAGGAGAAGCAGAACTTCCAAAAACCCTAACATAGGCAAACAATTCTTCTCCAAACCATCTTGCGACAGGGAGCATGTCTACTTCTGCTTCAGGAGAAAATCTTGGGGCATCCTTATTATACAACATTCTATACAGTGGCAACATAATGCCATGGCAAATCTTGTAAAAATGGGGAATGAACTTTAAATCCCACAATTCCTTGTGATAAACATGAATGGGTAGGGGATCTTGAATTGTCCATTGCCAACCCATTAAAGGAAACTTAGAAACAAAGCAGATTGAATCCATTACATAAGCAGCTAAGTAAAAAGGAGGATAAATCCTCTGAGAGACAGTTCGTTTAGACCGATAATTGAAAATAGTTGTGGCTAAGTTATCAAACAAAATCTTAGACCAATCCACAATGGTAGCATTAACAACAACATTCAACAACGATAGCCATTCAGGTGAAAACTTATTAATGTCAGGCTTTCCAAAGAGCCTACATAGCATAGCAGTAGCAAAGCAATATGGAGAAGTGAGAGAACCAGTACTGTACATACCGTGTTTATCTTTCTTCAGTGGTTCGTCTCTTCTGGACCATTCCTTGGTGCATTCTGCTAGGTTTGCATTTTCCTTAGCAAAATTCTCCATAAACTGTTTGTTGTAAGTTTCCTGTGGCTCCAGAAAATGATACATAAGCCTTAAATCTTCTGGAGTGAATGAGCCAATGAGCTCTTGCCCCTGAGTCTTGAACTGTCTGTTTGTAATATCAGTGCTATTGAGCACCCATTTCACCATGTCTGTATATGGGATAATTTTCGGTCTTGTTGCTATCCGGTGCAAAAATGAACAAGCTAACTTTGTAAGAGATGCTTCAGAAGAATCACTTGATCCTACAGTAGCTGAAACATTCATTACTCTGGGGTTCTCCTCTTCAAGCAAATTATGCATGCCATCCCAAGTGGTGATACTAGCGTCTTTGTTGCAGGCGGTGTCTGTGTATAATGATGCCATCTCTTTAATTTCAGAACTCGGAGCTTTGTCTTTCTTTCCCATAATACTCTGAATACTGCTTTGTATAGTCCTATGTTCTTCGCGCCCGCAGTTTACGAATTAAGTGAAAATAATGATATGAGAAAGGTGACGGGATAGTTTTAAATGCTGAAGGCGTATAAAATATACCATATTACGTGAAATAACTCTTTAATAAAAAAGAAACCATTTTTCATTAATGAGCGACAATCAATTCATTGATTAAATATTAAAGTGCATAACGGAGTCTTGATTTATGGAGAGATTTTTCGTACAACGAGCCTCAAAACTCTGTGATAAGGCGATATGCGATTTGTTTCGCAATATTGCAAAATCACAATATCGCAAATCGCAATTTCGCAAATTGCAATTGTAATATCATAATAGCGCCACATCGCATCATCGCGAAATCACAAAATCGCAATATCGCAGATCGTAATCTCTAAAAATTGCCATAGCGCAATATCGTAGCATTGCGAAATCGCCATATCGCAATATCACAAAGTCGCAGAATATAACATATGACAAACATCCGTTAGTGTATTTTCTGCGAAATGCAATTTGTGATATATGTTATCACACATCGGTGTTTTGAGGTTTCTCAGCATAAAATATGATATCTGAAACTTGCGATGCGATGAATTTTCTTTTAGCGCGTAGTTTCTCATCGCACTTTTAAAATTCCGCTCATAAATAGGCATTCATTATCCTATTGTGATGCGATATTCCTCAAAGAATGATTTTATTCAATACTATCATAAAACTTAAGTCTTTTTAAAGATTTTCCAAGGAATTTTCCTAAGTTTATGATAGTAAGTTTTTTTTTTGAATAAAGGAAAACAAGCACTAATTAACTTTTTTGGATTTTTTGACTAAGGGTCCCCACTTATTTAGTATTATCACTAATACTAAATAAGAGGGGGGTTGTTGCTAGCCACAACACCTTCGAAGGGGATTCCTTGGTTGGTAAACTCCGGAAAGGTTTCCATCAGAAACAACGGTAAAAAAACACTAAGGAAACTAACTTTAACCAGGAATATTTCATGGGCATTTAATTTAAAAACAATGAAACCAAAACTCTATTGTTTCATCTTTTAAGAGTCGAGAAACAGGCCAAAAGGTGACTCTATCACTTTCAGGTTGAAATGAGCATGAAAGGACAAGTGCTCGATGATATTTTCAAAATTATGGAGTCAGTAAAGATAAAAAATGACTGCTCAGGTAGTCTAGGTAAAAGAGTGCACCAGGTTCCCGTGAACTGCCATATACACCTTGGTTATAAAATGAAAGAAAAATCAACCAAGGACTTGACATACGTGCAGGTAGTCTCCTCGAATGCTGTGTTCGGTGTTTCACGATTACAAGGTGGCAGACTCGGCTTCCTACGGATAAAAGGATTGCAACCTAGAGGGGTATCCCTTTATATACTCGACGGTATGGGGAGCACAAGTCCGTACTAGTGCTGTCTGAAGCCAGATGGCGAGCGATAGCTGCTAGGTTTAAAGATGCTGAAACACATCTCTAATTTAGACCACAAAATGTTTCGTTGAGTTTCAATGTTGCCTTAGGTTAATTGAATAAATTTTATGTTGATCTTGTATTTATGTTTCAATTCCAAGGTCCTACTGTATGTTGGATCTCACAAATCTCTAAATGCAAGCTACATTCCATAAAATACCATTTTGTTCGATGAAAAACTATCTACGAGAGAGTTTAGGAGTTTCCAAGCGATAGCAAATAATGAGAACACACAGAAGCATCCACTACAGTATCTGATGCAAGCTAATGAAAATGAGAAATCTTTCCTAGAATGCCCAATGCTAGTTATGTGAAATATTTTCCAATTCCACAATGCAAACAAGAATGCAAGCACAATTTTTTTTTTTTTTTCAATGTAATAGAGCAAAGAATGCACTAAATGACATTAAAAACGAACCTTCACACTAGTTCGAGAATGTTAGTGCGAGAGTCGAAACGAAACAATTCAATCAACTCAAAAGAAAACAAAACACAAACTCAAACCAATGCTGCAATCTCTCAAATCGAAGAAAGATGTTAAAACAGATCCATACAAGCAATGTAATCTCTGCTTGGAGTGACAAGAAGCACAACTTAATGAAATAGGCAAGACTCATCCAAGACTTATTCCACCAAATGCAATCACTCAAATGGATCAAGGGAGCTGAACACAATCAGGCAAATAATGAAGGTGGATGTGAAACAAAAGACCGAAGCTCCTGCAAGAGGCTCAACATACCAAAGCACTAGAAAACCCTAAGGCTATGATGCTAACAAGAAATGGACAAACAACCGAAGGAAGGAGGCTACTCACATTCACAAAAAAACCTAAAGCACTCAAAACAAGTCAAGAAAACACCCAGAGAGACAAGTATTGACCAAAAAATCCAAAACAGGGCAAACCCTAACACCTATAGGAAATGGAGCGACTGTCTGGCTGTAATCAGCTCCAGATAGGGGATGGCACGGGTGCTGAACTAGCAACAAGCACCAGTGGGCGCAAATGTCAGACTGGAAACCGCGCCAATCAAGCCAACCCTAGAAAAAGGAAAATTTTGGAAAAACATAGGTCAAATCTGATCCTCTGGGGCTGAACAAGGGTCTTAGACTCAACAAAAATAATCAGAAAAGGCAAGCTAAGCAAGCAAAGACCAAGAATAAGACCTAATGGACGAAAGACAAACTCACACTGATCCCCAGCGAAGTCACCAATTTGTCGGTGAGGTAAATCCCCTCTACGGACAGAGGCGATTCCATTAGCCCTAGAGTGGGTCTAGCCACAAACAAGACATGCTATAACATCGATTCCTAGTTAACGAATGGACAGAGACTCGATAGATAACTTACCGGAGGTCCTACGCTGTTGTGTCATCAAAAAGAGAGGTTGTCTCTCACTCCTGGTTTGACAGATCACGATCCGCTCGTTCTCACGCTCGGATACCTGCACATACACAAGAAACAAAGACGACATACAACATACTATTCCACATTCACAACTATCAGTCAATCGAAGAAGACTAAATCAATTGCATCAATAAATATAACACAATTATGGAACCAATACCATAGGAGAGTATATTAATGAAAGGAAGGAAGAGTACATCCAAGCTTCGATGTTACGGTCTCCTCCAACAGGGTTCCAACGGAGCGCGTCTCACAAAGGCTCATCGGGAATTCGAACGAGGCTCTCTCTACGGAATTCTCCTTGGTTATACTTTCTCTTATAGCAATTACTCAGCTATAGTATCTCTTCTCCAAGTTCAGCTTCTTGGCTATATGTTCAGCTAGCTTTTGTAAAGGGAGAAGGCCTATTTATATAGAGGAAGAGGGAGAGGTTAGGATCCATATGATCATGGAGGGGAGTCCTATATTCAAAGAATGTTCCATGGGAGGTAAAAAACCACTACCTAAAGGAAGAGATCCGTGGCTTATCAAGTTTAACCACTTGTGACTCATCCCTGAGGTGGTTAAAGGAAACTTCCGCCTCTAATTTGTTAAAAAAAATTCCCAAAAAGGTTTGCGTGGGCACAAAAAATAGACAGAGTGCCAGGTGGCGGGGGCTCTAGTGTACATCCTCCACATTGGCACGAGGGGTGAACTGGCTACCCACGCCAAGGCCAAAACATAGGTTTTTGTGTGCTTTTTGAGAAAAGGTTCAACAGGAGAAATGATGTCCTTATGCAGAAGGATGCAAAGAAGGTGTTTGTAGAGTATGACACTGCTCACAGGTCACGGGAAAGACCCTCCAATATGCGAGGCGAGGGATTGCAGGGACGATGACAAAATACTTTGTAACAATGGTGTATCCACTTTTTTTTCTTTTTCTTTTTTAAATTACAGAATAAACTCACAATTCTTTTTTCTATGAACCGAGCTCACCCTTGGTCACCCCTTGGTACTCCTTGTCTTCCATTACAATGAACTGCTTACTACCCATTTTCTCAAGTCCTTTTTACTTTTGTATTATTCCTCTTCATGGCGGAAAAAGTGAGGCTAGTTGCTAGATAAGGCTGAGGTTGCTCTGCTACTGATTTTGGCTATATAAAAAACTTTCATTCTCACACATTTTAATATTTTCTTAAGCTAAAATAGATTCGAAGAAAGGGTTAGATGATTGCATACCTGAGCCTTACCATTGATTTGTTTCTGTAGGTGATTTGGAGCTTCTGAGCACAGTAGGAGGAAGTCCAAGTGTGACTACCTTTGACTAAAGTGTTGACCAAATTTTATTTTTGTGCCAATTTGTTGTTTTTATCCTTGCAAAGGTTGGAGAGCACCTGCATTCATTGGAGGGAGATACATGGAGAAATGCAATTTTTTTTTTTTTTTTAAAGGCCTACTGGCTGCCTCAATCAGATTTTCAACTAGTAGGTCTGCCTAGGTGCCTCAGAGGATGTTTTCACCTAGGATATTTTATTTTTTATCTTTTTTATTTAACCCAATGACCACCTCATGGAGGTTTTCAATCAATGAGCCAATCTCAGATGCCTCAAAAGAGGTTTTCACCTGAGATTTTTTTATTTTTATTTATTTATTTTTTATTTTCGCTTTCCTACTCTACTTGAATAAAACAAAACCTTTTTCAAGTATAGGAATACTTCCAATGGAGCCATGTACACATCAAGATGAAAGATAAAATTAGGTGCACACTTGGAATACATGCTTTGACATCTACCTGAATATGAGAGATGAATTGCTTTGACTAGGATTGTATCAAGTATTGTTTGAGAAGAGTGTGTTGCTGCAACTTAATGAATTTTTGGAACCATATGTCAATATAGTTGTGATGTCCTTGGTCCACTTGCTGAGTTGGATCACCTTGGATGTCCTCTTCTATTATGACATTCAAATCTTCCTATTTTTGTTGATTGTTCTCTTGAACACATGGAGGAAATGCTGGTAAACATGAGGAAACTTTCTCAACATTTGATTTTGATGTTGGATCTTCATCAAGTGCAGCCCTTGATATTTTGATCTCCTCATTTGGATCTTCTTCTTATTGATGTTGTCCTTAAATGACATTAAGAAAATCTCTTCTTTGCAATACCTTTCTTGAACTAAGATGCAGACCATTTAGATCAAGAGGATATTTTTGGTAGTGTTGTACCTCAACATTGTAAGTGGGCCGAGATACTTCATGGTGTAGGTTTGGAAATGGTATTACAGGTAGTTGAGTGGGGGTGGATATATGAGATGGATGTGGTCGAGGTTGTGGTTGTGGTGGAGGTGGATGGTAGGGATAGCATGGAGTTGGGTATGGAGGATGTGGAGGGAAATATTGAGAATGTTGAGTATTTTCCTAATAAGGACCTTGCCAACCATGTTGCCAAGATTGGTTTTGGGGTTGATATAGCCAAGGTTGCCAAGGAGGGAGTGTGTCCCAATTAGTTTGAGATGGATGTGGATAAGGTTGAAATTGTGAAGTGGGTCCTTGCATCATATCAAGTTGACTAGGTTGCCAAGGTATCCTTGGAGCTACATAACATAACTTCTTTGGTGATTGCCTTGCTCCATTGTCTTCTTGGTAAAATTCTTTAAACCTGGGGAATGATGAACAAAATTTAGTAGCATATGATTATGCATGGATAACAAAAATATCAACATATTCTTTTTGCTCATTTTTCGTTCTTAACATTTCTACTTGTTCACTTAGATTGCTAAGTATTTTTGTTTTAAAGTTGTCAAGCAAATTTCCAAGTTAATATTGCCTTACCAATGTTGATGTTGACTTACTTACTCTTTCCCTTCCTATTGATATGCGCTTGCATGTTTCACAAATTTCTTCAAATGAAAATTGATACACATCTCCTTTACTCATGAGATTAAGGAGATCAATCCACTCATCCCCAATTGTAATTCTAAGTAAGAGGGTTTTTAGTGTGTCAAATCCTAAATGATGCAATTTTTACCTCTTAACATTATACATGTACCTATATATTATATCCTCAAGGCTTTAATCTTCTTCTTGGTTCATTCTAAAAATTTATTCTCTAAGATCACGATCTTTGTATTTTTCTAGAAATGTCTTTTGCATATCATTCCACGATCTTATTGAATTAGTACCTAGACTCATGAACCATTTAAGAGCTCTATCCTTCAATGTTGCAGGAAACAATCTCAGTTTTTGAATGTGTGATAAGTAGCCATAAGACCTAAAAACTATATCAAATTCAAAGATAAAAGTTTCTGGATCCTCTGTCCTCATACAATGGAAGTTGGGAAGGAAATATGGAGGGATGTTCTTCATATGTACACTGATGTCCATATCTTGAATGGGAAACCCAATAAGATCTTCTTCATTGTCATCATATCCATCCATCTCTTCTACCTTCAAAACTATATGGTGATGTGGTTCTTACTGCACCACGTGGTCAAGTGGGGGGGGGGGGGTCTGGTATTGGAAAAGTATTTTAAAAAAAAATTCTGAGTATCCCTACTCCTATGAGGCATGAAAATCAGATTTTTTGTATTTTTCAATATTTCAAAAACAACACGAAAAAGGAAAGCAGAAAAGAATGCTAAAACAGAATCAAAGAATCTACTAGACACCTCCATGGAAATGGCGCCAAAAAGTGGTGAGCCCTGGTATTGCACCAAGAGTTCTGCAATTCCCTGGGGTTTCCCTACTTTAATTTATCAACCCGGGTTCGTAAAAACTTGGAGGTGACAGTGCTATACACACATCAGATGCATTCTGTTCATGTCATCCTCTTCTGCTTTAAGAAAGGGTGCTATTTGTTGGTGAGGTAAATCCCCTCTACGGACAGAGGCGATCCCACTAACCCTAGGGTGGGTCTAGCAACAAACAAAACAAGCTATAATATTGATTCCTAGTTAACGAATGGACGAAGATTCGATAGATGACTTACCGGAGGTCCTATGTTGTTGTTGTTGTCGAGGAGAGTGGCTACCTCTCGCTCCTAGTTTGACATATCACGATCCGCTCGTTTTCACGCTCGGACACCTGCATGCACACAAGAAACAACGATAATATACAACATAATAATTCACATTCGTAACTATTAGTCAGTCGAAGTGGACTAAATCAATTGCATTAAATAAATGGCATAACACAATGATGGAACCAACACCATAGTCGAGTATATTAATAAATGAAAGGAAGAGTACAACCAAGCTTCGACATCGCGGTCTCCTCCAACAGGGTTCAAGCGGAGCGCGTCTCACAAAAGCTCGTTGGGAATTCAGACGAGACTCTCTCTACGGAGTTCTCCTTGGTTCTACCTTCTCAATAGCAATTACTCAGCTATAGTATTCTTCTCCAAGTTCAACTAGCTTTCATAAAGGGAGAAGGCATGTTTTTATAGAGGGAGAGGGAGAGGTTAGGATCCCTATAATTATGGAAGGGAGGCCTATCTTCAAGGAGTGTTCCATCGGAGGTGGAAACCACTACTTAAAGAGGGAGATCCGTGGCTGATCAACTTAACCACTTCCAGTGACTCATCCCTGAGGTGGTTAGAAGGAAACTTCCACCTCTAATTTTTTAAAAACATTCCTAAAACAGATTGGCGCGGGCATTGCACTGAGACAGAGCGCTAGGTGGCGCGGGCTCTAGTGCAAATCTTCCACATCGACGTGAGAGGTGAACTGGCTACCTGCGCCAAGGCCAAAACATAGGTTTTGTGTGCTTTTTTGAGGAAATGTCCAACAGGAGAAATTATGTCCTTATGCAAAAGGATGCAAAATATGTGTTTGCAAAGTATGACACTGCTCACAAGTCATGGGAATAACCCTCCAATATGCGAGGCGAGGGATTGCAGGGACGGTGACAAAATGTTGTGTAACACTATTTCTAAGGGTTCTTAATGAAGTCTATCACACTTCAATGAAACTAAAATAAGTTGCAAAAAGGAAATGACAGAAAGGAAACTAAAATAAATTGCTAAAAATAAATGATAGGAAGGAAACTAAGCTAAATTGCAGAAATGAAATGACGGAAAAGAAACTAAACTAAATTGCATTGAGTTGGCCAAATGGCTAAACACACTCTACTTATCCTATGATCTATCTACCATTCTTCTAACCATGCAGCTATTCATGATCTAATTCTAACTGAAAAAGTGTTGATTGCAGTTCAGAGGAAAAAGGGCTAAAGGTGCTCATGGAAGGCTTAAAAGCATGAAACAAGGCTTAGAGGAATGAAAAAGGTGTTTGGACTTTATTAAAGGGCATAATATTGCAAAAAATCTTTGGAGTGGGAGGCTTTGGAAAGCAGGAGTTTAAACCGGATTAAGACTTTATTATAGGGCAAGAAATGACTTTGGAGCGGAAAGAATTCAAAAGTGCGATGACCGAGGTGTGATGGAGACGAAATTTGTGATATGCAATGCCGTAATCACAATATCGTAAGTTTAAAGGGATAGCAGAAAGGTCGTTCGACAGCGGGAGCAAAGTGCGATGAGGTAAGTTTTGCGAAACACAATTTGCGATGGGCGACGTGGCGGTGAAGTGTGATAATGATACCGCAATCGGCAAACAGAAGCGGTAAGTGTTAATGAAAAAGAAACAAAAATGTGATTTGCGATGCAGAGAGGTGATGTGGAGTGGTAGCATTAAAGAAAGAAAAGATGCGATGAACGATTTGCGAAGCGGCGGAGTTGCGGTACAATATCGCAATCGGCAAATAAAGGAGCGGTAAGTCTTCAGGAAACAAGGAAAAGGTGCGATGTGGTGGATATCACATTGAAAGTTGGAAAGTGGTAAGTGTTAACAGGGGAAAATTAAACCGTGTGGAGTGCGAAATGCAAAGTTCGGTAAGGAATTATGAGGAGGAAGGCGGAGGTCGGGTTTTCTATGATTTTCAAGAGTTTTTGCGTTAAAACAAGTTTGGAGACGACGATCGATAAAACAAAGGAATAAGTCGGGCAATCGGCAAAGGAGAGCGGTAAGTCTTCAAGACAAAAGGTAAGGGATGCGAAGTGCGATTTCGCGAACATATGAAGTACAGTAGCGAGAGAACCAAGGAGGAAGGCGAAGAACGCGTTTAAATGGGTTTTGAATGCTTTTTTACATGTTTTGCATTAATAAGGTAAGGTAACTGTGAATGGAAAAAACAAAGGAATAAGGAAAAGTTGAAGGGATTCAATGCATTTAGGGGAAAAGGTAAGTGCAACAGTAAAAAGAAGCGGAAAATTAGAGGGAATGGAGGCGTAACAGAATCAGTTTTTGGGTTTGTGGGAAGACTCGCCCTCCTCGAGCTCTATTGACAGTGATGAGAGGGGGAGGCTTGACCACAACTTTTGGAGTTTTTCTCCTCTACTATATTACTCATAAGAAAATAAAACTACAACAACGAGCTGAAAGCATAGACTAAGCAACAATGAAAATTTCAGAAGCAGATCTAACTAAATGTAAGAAGCAAAACTAGCTAAATGACAGAAAGGAAAATATAGTAACAACAGATAAGCTGAGGCACATGGGTTGGGCTCTAACCAATGAGCCTAGCTCTCTTTAATTAAATCATTAAAATGGAGTCTGTCTACTCATTGCATTCAAAATGAAATATTATTACATCTTGAAGGTCTTAAACAAGAAAAGCCTAATCTAAGCTTGCAGTAAAAGTTTTGAATGGAATTGAATCATTGACTAACTAACTAACTCCTTCCTAGATCTAGCTCTGCTCTATTTATTCTGCAGGGCATCTACCAACAACTCCCTTGAAAATGGTGATTGAGTTCACTTGAATCTAAGTAAACATAGATCGAGTGCTCTTCATATTTAGTTGCCTGGCTGCCTCTTGGAATTCAAATTGCTGGAGACTCCAAGTGAAGTATGGCTTTAGTGCACTTGGTCTTGAGTTACTTAGCTGCCTTTGAGAGTTAAGGAGGGTGGACAACCCCCTTTAATCTCTCCAAGATTTCTCTCTACTTTCCTGATATTGTGCTCATTTATTCTTCAATCTTGATCTTCTAGTGGCAGGGAGAAAATCCATAAATCATCTCCTTCTCCAAATCTGTATAATCTGCCAAATATTCTCACAATATTCTACAAAAATAACCAATATTAGGCAAAAATATGCAAGCACCTTTAAACCTTCCTAAGAAAATATTAAAGCGTAAGAAAACATTATTAAGTGCAGAAGGAGAGATTTAATATATCTTTTCATGTGCATAAGGAAAGTAGATGGGCTTAAGAAAGGTTAGATGGGCCTTATTTTATGTCCAATTTAGAGGCCCATCAAGTACAACATGGTTCTTGGTCCTTTCATGTTTCAAAAGAGGCATTAACAATATCAAAGACATTTTTTATTCTCGGACATGGGAACGTGTCTCTTTTCCTAGGCAAAAAAAAAATAAAAAATGTAGCCAATCTTCATAGACATGTCATCGAGCAGGTCAAGTTGATCATCCCCAACTTACTCTTCGTGAAATTAACCTTGAAATCCTCTACAACCTAGTGGATGGATTTGAATTGGAACTAGGTCGAGGCCTTTACAAAATACATGCTTGTGAATAACGGTCACTAGGTTATGCAAGAAAATAAAATGGGAGAATATTTTCCTCATAGAGGTTATCCACTTGGGTGTGTAATACTCACTACACCCATTTCCTAATAGATTTATCTCTTAGGGTTCAAAGTGTCTTAAGCCATCAACTTCCCTAGAGCTCAATATATTATTATATCTATAATTCTATTTCTTGTCTGTAAGAAAATAAATAATTCTTGTTTAGATTTTAAGAAGGGCCAAGATGATAAAATTTTTACTTGGGCAAAAAAATAACTTACTTATGAAATTCTATTGGCTCGCATACTCCCTCTGCTTGCTCTATGGAATCAAAAAGTTCTAGTAGAAGTCCAAGGCATAAAGCTAGTTGTGTTGATTGCTAAAGGCGAGCATCACCATAGCTAGACCATGTAGCCTTCCACCATTGCCCCAGATTGATAAGTTGTTAACATGTGCCCTCATTATTTCAAAGAACAAGAATCTAACCAAATATTTTTATTGTGTTAATGATGGTTGAATTTACATCAATTTTTTTTTTTAGGCAACTAATGATGGTTGGGGTCCATTCCTAATGACAAAGAAGATAGCTCTTTAATTGTAGGTTTCATCATGATAGTTAGTGATAGTTAGTGAATTGTTTGGAAATGTGTGAACACTGCTTTTGTGCCTTTATGGCAAGACTTTTGGTGTTTTTTTTTTTTTTGAAGCGGATTTTAAGAAATGTTGCTTCCAAAATGTATGTCCATGTGTAAATTTCAACAGGATTTATGTTTTTGGGCAGTTTTTTATAGATACTAGGGATTTTCACACCACTGTTTTCAATTGCTGAGGCTTCTCAACTACGCACCATTTTGTATGACATTACTAATATGTAATATATTTTATTGGAAGTTAAAGGAAGCATTTTATACAGAAAAAGAATTAGAAAAAAAAAACATTACAACTAGGATTCATCATGTTCAAGCATTTTTCCACAAAACATCGACCACGTCAGAACTATAGAAATCAGTAGGAAAAAATTTATGGTAGGACATGATGTCATGATCCTCATGATGCTTGAACATTGAAATTGATGCATAATAACTACCCATTACTAAAAATCTTCATGATGTTAAGCAAAAAATATGTAGTATTATGCCAGATGTCATATGTTATCTTGGTACCAACTAAATGGTATAGATTATTTCCTACCTTGTGGAATTTTAGTTCAATATTATTCGACACCTTATCAGTTATATATTTTTTATTTCATGTGGATTAATTGAAGTTTAGAAACTAGTTTTTATAGCAAACTTTTTCAATATTTGTGCATAATTACTTCACCTTGTTGACCACTATCTTAGAACATTCATTCATAAAGGGGTTTTACAATTCTGTAAAATAGATGCAATATATTGCATTTATATAGGGGGGGATTTATATGTATTGGGGATTCTAAAAAAATTATCTATTAAAAATAGGGGACAACTGGTAAAAATAGGGGCTTTTATTGGAAATATGTATTGGGAATGGGGTTCAATAGAAGTCTTTTAGAAAAATGTTTGGTGTGAATACGTGACTCTACTGATTTCCTATGGGATAATGTTACCAAGTTGAATCCCGTCCAGAGCTGCAAGCATCTATTCACAGTGGTAAATGAGGGTGAACCCTCTCAAATGCATGTGATTTAGTGGCACATTTTGTACATGAACTTGCTCAATTGCATTTCAAGGTACATCAAGCTGCTCAATCACAATTGTGCTTTGGGCAATAAAGGTAGTGACCCAAAAGACTGATAAGTCTTGTGTTGCAATTCTATTATCTAAGGAAACACACAAAATTCAAACACTACATTAAAAGTGGGAGGTTGCATATGTGTCCATAAAACAACTCAGTGCAGTACACAAGTTCATGACAAACATATCAGGATGGTGCATTTATGGTAAATCAAATGGTTCTTGATGAAATATTTTATTTTCTTGCATGATACAATTTTCATTAATACTCGTTTCCAATTTTATTATTATAATATTCATTACTAATATATGATTTTGTGGCATTATATATTGGACCAGATAATATTTCAAATCCAAGGTCAGAAAAGAGAGCCTGGCCATATTTATTCTCTCCATATTATGGATTGTTCAACCAATTTGTGCTCCTACCATCTCCCTAGAATTCAATTATATTGTACTAATGACCTATCTCACTCCCCAAATCATTGTCATCAAACATGCCCCATTGAGGATCTGGATCAATGCTTGCACCATACTCAGAACTGACATTCCTACTAATTACAATTGAAGAGTCATGTATATTATATTGCCTGCTTTTAGTGGCTCTTGCTCGGGCAGTATCCTAAGATGAGTTCAACATGATGGTCATATGAGATTGGAAGCTACTTGGTGTAATTTTCCTTAAATCCCGAAAACAACATAGCAAAAATGCCATTTTTTATCAATTTTTATTGAAGCTTGTGCATACAATAGACGTTCTCACAATTGGAACACAAGCATGTTCCCTCAATATAAATTATCAAATGTTATAGTCCAAATTGCAAGGAAAATTGCATTCATTTTAGGAAAAATAAGAATATGAAATTAAGGTCCATGTCAGGAAAAATTATGCAGACAAGGTTGTTGAGTCAATACTTACCATGTGTTTCAGAACCATAGCAAAGGTTGGCTTTGAGAAGGTCCTCACAAAGCCAGTATTTTCTTGAGATGGCATTGAATGCACTTTCTCTTAGGGTTGCAAGGTGGCATTGACAAAATTACTTGATTGATTTACTATACTTTGAGAGAGATCTCTCCTTTCACCTATACCTTTCTCTACCATCTTGCTTCCAAGTGAATTGGGTATTGTCACGATGTGAATTCCATTGCCATGTAGTTTGGTAGTCTGCAAACTAGACCTACCACCAGTAAGGTTGTCATGACAAACTCTTTCTCTTGCTCGGCTCAGTGACCATCAATGTCTTCTTGGACTGCTTATACTAGGAGATTCAATTGTACATCATCCAAAGTTGGGGGATATAGGTCTACACCTATTAGCTAAAGTTGTATTTTCTTTGGATGTGTTCCACGTAAAAAATTAGGTGTTAAAGAAGGATGAAAAGTATTTTTTTCACTTTGAGAGAAGTTCCTTGTGGCATTACTGAATTTATAGATGACATGATGCTACCTTTGCTCATAGAAGAAGGTTTCGGAAGAGGAACTGAATTCTTCTGACGTAGTTTTGGCATGGAACATTGAAATAGTGGTTTTGATGACTGCATAGATGACCTTGGTGAGGAATTTCATGTAGAAAATGTTGACTCTAAATATGGGTTAAAAGACCTTGAAGAAGCTGCAGAGTTTGGTGTTGTCACTGAAATTTTATGTGTTGTTGGCTTTGATCCAGACATAGTTGAACTTGACGAGGGGATTGAATACCTTGAAGAAGCTTTAGGTTTGGTTAATCTCACTGAAGGTTTTTGTGTGGTTATGTTTATTAAACGATCATTTTCATAGGACATCTTTGGCGTATAGATTCTTGACCTTGATGAGGGGATGGAAGACCTAGAAGAGGCTACAACTTTTGGTGACATCACTAATGGTTTCTCTGTTATTGTGTTTGTTAAAAAGTTCATCTTAGAGGAGGGTGTTATCCAACATGAATTTTAGACCCCCATCACAGTTTTCAATGAAGGTTCTATATGAATGTTAGGGAGCTGAACATTATAGAAGGTCAATCACATTTACCAAAAACTTTAGAGACATCCCATAAATAGAAAGAGCCTATTATATGTCAATTAAATCTTTATAGAACTAGCAAGCAATATGGTAAAATCTAAAATTACCAATCCCTTCAACTAGTAAAGAAAAACAAGAAGAAAGCACCCAAAGGACCACAAATAGCAGTACAATAGAGAAAAATAATAGTATGTCAACAACTATAATTTCAAGCCATAAATTAATATAATGTATTCCAATTGCAGCACTCAAATAAAATTCAAAATAACACAAAAGAAGAGACAAAATTGTATTAAACAACTAAACATTGTTAATGGAAATATGCAACATGGATTGGAAGAATCTTGTTGTTAACAGTGAAATTTCATCAGACCATTGAACAGTTTCACGTTGACAATATTTAAAAAAATTAACGAAAACACTTAACCTATACTGTACAGTTTATGGGATGGAAATCAATTTGTAGAAATATTCACTTGTTTTTAATTGGGTATAGGAGTAATAACTTAGAATGATATTGTATGTCCTCTCATTTTACATCTCAACTTTTAAAGAAGGCTTTAAGTACCCACATTTAAAGAATCACTAGAAGTGGTTAATAAAGAATATAGGAAAAAAAAAAACTAACCAACGATATAAACAATGGATTTCTTGGGAGGTAGATTGACATTGGCCAAGGAAGTGTTGGAAGCAAGTCCAATATATTGGCATATTATGGCCTACATCCCTAAGGGGTATTGAAATAATTAGAAATAAATGATTTAAAGTTTTTTTGGATGGGTAAGAGGAAGAAAGAGGGCATTCCACTTGTCAAATGCTAGTCCTTGTCTAAACCAAAAGAAACTACATATTTTGATTTCAAAGAATTTCACTTCTTTGGAAAATTTATAGCTACCAAAATTCCATGGAAGATTATTTCCAAATAGGGGCTCTCGAGGCATGTGATATACAGAAAGCACACTGAAAAACTTAACATGGAATAATGAGATAGGAAGGAAAACAAAACTATCCAAAATGGGCGTATTTTCTGGAAATCATTGGCATTAACTTTCACATTGGTAGGTGTATGGTTAGTATAAGGAGTTGGAAAAGGGGATCAAATCATAATAGGGGATAATCCACAGTTTCGATGTGGAGAAGTGACGCAGGGAAAGCCTGCAATACCAGGATCTCCAAATCAACATGCACCTAAAAATGTATCTCAGCTAATTGTCCAAATCAAAATCCTCAATACCTGCAAATCCCACACTTTAACTTTCCCATGCGGAAGTTCTTCAAATATAGATTCAAACCAACAATCCCTTCACTATGCACTTAATCCACACTTCAATTGAAAACTTTTCAAAGATCTTATAAAAGATTAAGTTTCATTGGTTTCCAATTTTGTAATCAAACCAGACTCTTACCATATCATTGAGTTCAAATATATCTATGCTCTCTCTGCAGGCTGGACAATTTCATACATTTCCCAATTAAAAGCTATCATATGGTTCACAACCAGAACCAAACATTTTCATACAAACGTTTCTCCTTGAATTGAAACTTATAAAATTCAAACTCTGTATTTGTGTAAGCTTCTCTTTCAATCTTGGGTTATAAAACCATGATTATCAGGCTCAAACCATTCAATTCAGATTTAAGCATCTTCCCATTTAAAAACCCCATTGATCTAAATTCCCAACCAATCATTTACATCATAGATGTCCAATATTATGTGCGCTCTCACTGTATGCAATTCTGCCCTCTTTAAAAATTCAGCTTACAAATTCAAATCAGATTTTAAAAACTCAAACCTGGCAACTTAACTTACCTCTGTTCAGGCTTACCCTTTTCATAATTCTGCTCTTCAACTCCTTACTGCACACTTCTCATCACTGTAGCTCGATTTTTCCAACGCATTCATTAAACTCAACATATGTATCAATTGCCAGCGCTTTCTTCAATCTGTACTGTGCCCGCTACATCATTGTAACTGATCTTCAATTCACTGCGCCCTTCAATCTTTAACAATCATTAAACACTGTGCCTACTCCAGAAATTCTTCCACGCATCCAATTACTGGTTGTTCAGTCCTTCCAATGCCCTTCCGGCATTTCTTCTACGCCTTTTTTTCTCTAACCAAATTCCACAGCGTTTTCTCTGCATTCAATCTTTGGATCGATTTCCATTTAATTGGAGTCAAAATTACTCCACGGCATTATTCAAACAACAATATTAATCCGGCAAACAGTTGTTATAATTCAACCAACAATATTAATCCGCAAACAGGGATTTCAATACACTTTCAAAATAACAGGTTTAGTTCAATGCGTCTTTCAAACATCACCAGCGCTGGGTTGGTAATTCTTTTAGAACCAGAATCAGTGTTGATTTTCAAATCGAACCCAATAACCCTTTATGCAATATCAGAATTGATATTTGATAAAATTCCTTCACCAATAATAGCGTATTTCTGAAACTGATCAACAATGGGTAAATGCACGAGTTCCTAAAAGACTGCGTTGCCATTCATTTAAAACTGAATCATATAACCCAAGAGCTCTGAATGAAATCGAACTTTCTTCTAATAGTGACCACAATAGTTCGATTTACTTCAACCTACAGTTACGCCTTTATCCCACGGTATTTATATATGCATCGACTGTGTATGTTTCAATCATATAAAACCATTCATTGCATTTTATTTAAACATAAAATCGACTTTAAATAACTTCGATTTTCCTTTGTATGTAAAATACCATTCAGAGTTTAAATTTTCATTTGCTCAACAATCACCCGTATGATTCTGAAACATGATTTTCACATTAACAAATTGAAATACTTACAAATTTTGTGTTTTCCAGATATTCAACATTCATGGCCTTACAACTTGCCCAGAGGCTTACAGCCTTGGCTGTTTAAGCCTGCTCTCAATCACACACTCTCTCACAATCTCAATGTATTTTTTTCTCAAAACCCATCATATTTATACAATTTTTTTAAAATCATTTAATTAAATGCTCAATCCCTTCAATTCCTCAACAAACCCCTAAATCTCTCAACATCCCTAAAGGATAGATCTTTATCCCTAAAATCCTTCAACTAATTAAATTCCCTCATATCCTTTTATTATTAAAAAGATATTTACAAAAATCCTCACCTTCTCCTATTTTATTCAAATTAATTAATAAAATATTAAAAATCATCACACCCCCTTTTAACATATTTACAAAATAAAAAAAACTTCCTTGATGCTCCTGCATCAAGAAGCCTACAGATTACCATTGGATTTGATTTTTACTTTGCAACATCAAGGAGTTCATACCTTGGGTTAGGGATCTGATGCAATATCTGCCTCAATTTGGCATCAAAGATGGAAGAAAGGAAAGGAATTTGGTTTGAAAAAGAGGGAAATACACCACTGGAAGGTATTTGTGGATCAACATAAGAATATTCATATTAGAATAAGTAAGTAGGATGTGTTTTTGTACTCAAGGAACCATTCCCTAGGGGATATACTCCTACGTTAGGGTACAAAACAAAGTTTGTAGATACAACCTAGGAGGAGGAGGCTTGGAGGTGAAATATTACATGGAGGTCTTATGCTCCTCTAAATTCAAAGGTTTAGATTCCATTATCTCTTTGGAACAAAGCACTAACTTGGAAAATACTTAAAAAATGTAGCAAGAATGGTACAGGGTGGTGTATAATATGTAAGAAGAAAGAGAAATAGTTGATAATTTATTAACAATTCCAGATATACAGGTAAGGTAAGGGAAGTGATGAAGTAACTAAAAAATTATAAGGAAGGGTGACAAGTGCAGACTATGGAGGAGGCTTTAAGAATTGTACCCATAATAAAGAACTTAAAAGTTTTAGAGCTCTTGCTGCTGTGGTTTGTTGGAGCATATCGTTAGCCTGAAATGATGATATATTTAAGGAGAGATACATTCCTCCATTTCAATGTGCATCTAATATCAAGTCAGTGTTTGGAAGCACAAAAATACA
Source organism: Pinus albicaulis (assembly GCA_034641835.2). Taxonomy (NCBI): domain Eukaryota; kingdom Viridiplantae; phylum Streptophyta; class Pinopsida; order Pinales; family Pinaceae; genus Pinus; species Pinus albicaulis. The sequence goes on from CM076581.1 coordinate 1,502,061,928, forward strand.
TCAAAAGACACATAAACCTAGGATGCAGAAGAAACCATGAATTGATAAATTGGGGTGACTTGTATGGTGCTAGCCAAGAGCAGCATACTCTTTTTACCGCAAGACGTACCTTATTTCTAAATGATTCTCTTCTCCTTAATTTCAATGCAAGATTGGGTGCAGTAATAATAAATATGTTGAGTTGATGGATCTAATGATATTAATGAAGCTGAAGACAAACATGGAGGTGAAAATTTTGTTGATTTTTGGTGACTATGATGTGGTTATACACTAGGTGATCGAGAAGGGCTGCTAAAAAATGGGGAATATCAATTTTCACCTTATGCTAGCTCAGATGAATAAAATGGAGACATTCCTCTCCAACATATCCTATCACCATGCTTGTAGAGAACCTAACACAAGAGCAGATGATTTATCAAAATGACTAATTCTGGGAGTCAAACAGGTGTGATCCTGGAGGTCGAAGAAGGAATCAACCAGCTAGAAATCTTGAAGACAATAGTTGGAGTTTGAAGTTGTTTACTAAGTGTTGGGTAGTAGGATGTTCATATTTTGGTTTACTAATTTTTATAATTGTTGAAATTCAAATAGTTTTTTGATGAAATACTTATGTATATGGAATCTAATGTATTTTTGAGAAGAAGAGAAATCATGTATATTGCTTTTGTTTTGGAAAATTTGTTTGTTGTGAGACTAAATCAAGGGAAGTGTGGGTACAATTATCAAATAGTGCTACTATTCCTCTGGGTTTTATGAAGATGATTATAATAATGTGAAAAAAAAAACATAATAAACAAATACATTATGTGGGTGAGAGACTCTGAAAATGAGAACTCAGATAGATATACATACCAAGGTATTGTTAGGAGTGTCATAATACCATCTATTAACAAATGATGAGAATATACCCTCGCCTTCCATGACAAAAATGATCATGGTGTTCATTCATATCCACTCAAAGAGTAGGAAAGATCTTCTTAAACCCTAAATATCTATCTTAACAAATACAAAAAAAACAAACACACCATAAGAGAGAAATATACTTTTAAAAATTGTCGATTACCTGAATGGAATTCCGCGCAAGCTTCTAGATGTTGCTGCTAATGTGCTTCTACTTATTAACGATCGACTATTGCAGTTGAAAACCCATTGTGGGGTCCTAAAGTTCAAATATTGGAATCCCAACGGACAAATGCGCCCAGATAACAGACAAAATAAAGAACTCTTCATCACAATAGTCCATGTTCACGCTGAAAAAACCACATGATTCACTACTTCTGATGCGATGACGACAAGATGCTATAATTCTACCATAAAATAATGCCCTACATAATTTACAGTGCTTCCTTATCAGTAAAATTGATTTCGAATTACAAGATGAGGATTCCAGATGAAAAAAAATATGGAACTAGTTAAACATTATGACGTGCTTCTCAATATACCCCACATAAACCTCAAATATCTATCTAAAAAATAGAAACACACATCATAAGAGAGAAATGCATTGTCATGAATTCTACATGTTTGTGTGTAAAGTCAAGACTAAAAAAAATTAGATGTACCTTTTAAAAATTAGGTTTTTACTCAAATAAAATGAAGCAGCAGGTAGATGATCAGTTGGTTGACTTACTCAGATGCTTATACAACACCATAAGCAGCAGAGCCAAGTGGAGGAAATTGTTATACCTAGATTCAGTCCAATAGTTGTTGATCAGCGGTTGTCATTGATGTTAACCCAAGCAACACCTGGGGCTACCCCAATATTGCATGGGAATTTTTACCTACCAAATTACTATATTCCGAGTCAAGAAATATTTTATGGTTTCTACTTGTCGAGATGTTTCCTTTGATATATGGCACGCCATGTAATTCTTCACAGTTTGGGAGATATTCATGTTTGAAGTTTGTAACCCCAGTTAGTGGGCTAAAACCCCATGGGGTTGTGGCATGGGTCATTGAAAAGTCAATAATTAATAATTTTTAAGCTCCTAAAATCCCTCCCATGTTCACTTGTTGAAGCCCCTCTCAACCTAAGCATTTATATAAATTGTGATCCTCATATCCTCCTTATGTAGGGATTTCGCTACCTAAAACAGGTCATCGTGGCATTTGCACTCTAACTTTGTTTCTACGAACATTTAGAAGCTGAAATTTTTATGAAGCGAAGCCTAAATCCCAAGGAAGCTCCTGTAAAATTTTTAGATTAGGGTGCGTAATATTTTCGGAGATATGATATGTGGAATTCAGTGTCTTTGTAGGCTCCTGAATTTCATCTCAAAGAAGTGACCTTGGGAAAATCGTCACAAATATCTATCAAAGTATCGGATTGGAATTCTGTAAAAAGTGGTAGATATTACATGAACTTTAGTTTTCATTGTATCAATTTCAGAGCTGAATGAAGAAAAAGTGACACGCGACATGCCGTACAAGTTCGATCTATTGAAACAATCCATAATTAGGTCATTGTGAGAGATTGGGAATAACTCTCTCTTGAAGAATCCAATTTGGATCAGACTTGTGGCATTGGAAAGAAGACTTAGAGTAATAGTACAGAACCAAAAATCACATATTGGTGAGGTGAAATAACAGAGATATACCAGAATCAATATCGAGATCCTAGAAGGTAAGAAAAATCTAGATCATGTGTTGTCAAGGGCTACAAAGGACCAGACTTTCTAGGGAAGTGTTACACAAAATTTTGTCACCGTCCCTGCAATCCCCATCCCGTACATTGGAGGACCATTTGTGTGACTTATATGAAGTGTCATGCCTTGCAAAGAGTACCACTACATCCCTTGCCATGAGGAGAACATTTCCTCTGTTAACTTTTCCCTAGCAGACCATCATAAACACATGTTTTTGGGTTGGCGTTGGTAGACCGTTATGCCCTCACGCCGATGAAGGAAATTAAAACTAAGCCCCATGCCCATTGGGGCTCTGTCCCAGTGAGCTACCCGCACCAAGCTATTTTTGGAATGTTTTTTACATATAGAGGCGAAGTTTCCATGCTAACTACTTCGTGAGCGAGTCAACTTGGCTTGTTGGACTGCATAACCAAGAACACCTTCCTTTTTGCCTCTTGTTTCCACCTTTTGGGGGAACCTCCCAAAGGATAAGGCCTCCCTTCCACCATTTAAGGGATCCCAACCTCCTCCTCTCCCTCTATAAATAAACCTATCGCATATTGATGCAACTAGCTGAACCATTATAGCTGAATAACTAAAGAGGAATTGTTGAACATCTTGGTGAGATATAAGCAGAGAGAGAGACCCTTGTCGAGAGAGAGCTTAATCTTTTGCCTCGCTACATCAAAATTCCCTGACAAATGCTTGAGACGCACTTCGACTGGACCTGCTGAAGGAGGCTGCGATGTCAAGGCTTCAGTTGTAATCTCTTTCTTTCTCTTAATATATACGTGACTGATGTTTTGGTTCCCATCTTGTATCAATGTGATTTACATTATGCAATATGTTTAATCTTCCTTGACTGATTTGCTAGTTATGAATGCAATTATTATCATGTATGATTCTTTTGTCCATTGACCTTTGTGCAGGCACCCGAATACCATTGCTGAAGGATCGCGACGTGTCGAGACAAGGATCGGGAGACCTCTACTACTGCTACATCGATCGTGTTGGACTACAGGTAGGACAATCTATCCCAACTCGTTTCATTCATTAACTAGGAACCAGCACATTAGCATGTCCTCTTGTTGCTAGACCCACTATAGGGCTAGAGGGATCGTCTACGTCCGTAGAGAGGATTTACCTACATAACAAGTTGGCAGCCCCACTGGGGGTTAGTGTGAGTTTGTCGTCTCGTTGTTTGTTAAGAGTTTTCCTTGTCGAGTCGACTTCGGTCGTTTGATTGCTTCTCTGCCTTGCTTGGCTTGCTTGACTGTTTTGAATCCTCCTATTCAGCTCCAGAGTGTCAAGATTGATCTCTGATCAGTAGTTTTCTCCTTTTCCCATAGTTTTCTGGCTTGGCACGTTTTTTCTTTGAACAGTTGCGCCAATTGGCGCTTGTTGCCTTTATTACAGGTGCGCCAACCCTTGTTAGGCGCGGATTACAGCCTGACAATCACACCGAATCCTGTAGGATTTGATTTGGCCTTCTTCCTGAGTCTTTGGTCAGTAGTTCTTGGCTCTGGGTTGTTTCTTTACCTTGCAATTGGTCTTTTGGATTGTTTTGACTTTGTAGTCTCGGTTTTTCTTAGTTGTTTCTAGGTCTTATGCTATATGTTCGGCCTTCTCCTCACTGAGCCTCCTGAGCTGAATTCGAGTCACTTTGATTTCTGTCATCTCAATTCATTGGTCGATTGTGTTAGTCTTTCTTTATCCTTCGTGTCTTTGGCTTGTTAAATGATCACTTATGTTTTCGTTTAAATCTCTTTTCGTCGCTTCGAGCATAGATCACATTGCTCGTTTTGAAAGCTATTTGTTTGCTTGAAAGAGTGTGTCATTGGTTTTAGTGTGTCTTAATGCTTATATTACTTTTGATTTATTCATTTTTGGTCTTTACATTCATAGTGCTCAAAACTGGTGTTCGCTTTGATTTTTAGTGTAATAGTGCATCGTGTGCTTCATTCATCTAAAAAAAAAAAATTTGCATTCTTTTGCTTGGATAAAAAATGAAAAGTTATTTTACATAACTAGCTCTTAGTGAACTAGGAAAGAATTTTTCGTTTTTCGTTTGGTTGTATTAGATGCATTAGTGAAATTCTTCTTGTGTTTTCATTGATTTCTAATTTGTTAAAGATCTCTATCCTTCTCTTAGTTAGCATTCATCGAATGGAAATGGTGTTCTTTTGCATGTAGTGTGCACTTCGGAAATTGAGATCACATTCGGTAGGGCTTTGAAACTGAAACATTAATTCACGATCAACCTTAAAATCGATTCAATCAATCTAAGGAAGCATTCAAACCTAACGTAAATATTTTAGAGGTCTAGGCTAGTGACGTGTTCATGCGTCGTTAAAACTAGTAGTTGTCGTTCGCCACCTGGCTTTAGATAGTGCTAGTATGGAATTGTGCTCCCCGTACTGTCGCGTATATAAAGGGCGACCCTCATAGGTTCAAATCCTTTATCCATAGGAAGCCGAGTCTGCCGCCCTGTAACCATGATACACCAAACACAACATTCAGGGAGAATACCTACACATAAGTCAAGTCCTTGGTCATTTCTCTTTCATTTGATCACCAAGGTGTATATGGAAATTCACGGAAACTTGGTACACCCTCTTTCTTAGATTACCTGAGTATTCATTTCGATCTTTTTGGTACTCCTTAAAAAGGAAAAGATCATCGAGCACTTGTCCTTTCACACTCGTTCAAATCTGAAAGTGAATAGAGTCATCTTTTGTATGTTTCTCGACTCTTAAAACATGAAACAACAAATTTTTGTTTCAATGTCATAAAATTAACTGCCTACGATCACACGGCCATTAAAAGTTTTCTGCTTGGCTTGTTTTTGTAGATCCTTGGAGTTTGATCTTGAAGCTGCAAATAGGCTCTCTCATTTTTCTTCCTATGTTGAAATATTGTCACAATGGTGGAACCACCAGTTTCGTCGTCTTCTTCATTGCCTCCTAGTGGTAGTCCTTTTCCTGACGTTTCTTTGGAAACACCTTAGTGCAGTAGGTCTGCCGAGTTTGCGCAGCCTATTCTCTCGAGTGTCTTACCTCTTGCTACCTGATATCCTCCTGAAGGATCGGTTGAATTCAATTGGCCACCTCAAGGTGCTTGTTCTGGTTTTGGAAGCGAGGAAGAATTCCCTCCTCTCACTTCGGGATCACCATTATTGGTTGCTACTAGACCCCCTAGTCCTCGTCGTCTTTTCGACGACCTTACGACCTCGTCATATATGGATTCTTCTAGTCCTATTGGCAGTGAAGAGATGCATGCTTCTACGGGAGAATATCATCTTTTCCCAGAAGAGTTATCGTATGTCTCCAGTCAACCTTCCCCCCAATCATTGTCTCTTCCACTCGGTTATCATACTTTGGGTCAAATTATTTTTGGTGTCGCATATGTTGCACAATCCAGTACAGTGGCTTCCACTGGAAGCTCGGTTTTTCCTACATTGCCCTCGACACCCATCTCGTCGGCCACTGTTACATCTATCCCAGTCCGACCTACCGTCTGTGTGGCTTCATCTGCACCGGTTGTTAGCATGACTCTGTCGTCAGGGTCTGCTGCTTTTCGCAGGTCTATCTTTATCAATCCCACATTGCTTGTTAGGCCTGCCGTGAGTGGATCACAACCTTGCATTGTGGAAACCCCATCTACTTCTACCATGCCTATGGTTTCTACTTATACATTCGATGAATATATGTTGGATATCTAGTGACGATATTCTCCCTCTCCTGATTCTCAGCCGTAGAATTCCGCACCTCAGGGTTCTCAGCAGCCACAAGCTCCTATCAATCCTCCCCATCATTATGATGTCTATGGTAATCTCGTATATATGCCTCCAGTTGATCCTCATCAAGTTGTTTATTTGCCTCTGGCTAATCCCTATCAGGTCGTTTCTCATCAAGGACCATTAATACAAGCACAACCCTTAGGCCTACAAGGACAACTCTTATAGGGACAACCTTTGGTCCAATAGGGAAAAACCTTTGGTCCTGAGGGACAACCTTACGGTCCACAAGGACAACCCTTACAGGGACAATCTTTGGTCCAACAAGGACAACCCTATAGTCCATCTGGTCAACCTTAGTTTCGATCAGGAATGTCTAATGTTCCTGGGGGGAAAATGTATCCACCACAGGGACAACCTTTTGTGCAATAGCAACAACCTTACGTTCCGCAAGGCCAAGCTTTTGTACAGCAAGGAAAACCCTACGGTCCTGCTTCGAGTCAACCTGGTTATCAGGGGAAACCTCGTCCATCACAACCATTGGGCCAACCTCTTCCGCAAGGGCAACCTAGTGGCCCTCAGTATCCAGGCTAACTTGCTCCACACGCACAACCTCCCCAACCTCAGAAGCTAGTTCAACCTGTTCAACCGGTACAACTTGTTCAACCTGCTCAACAACCGGTTCAACCTGTTCAACCTGCTCAACCTCAATTCACTACTTACCCTCCTCAAGGTCAATTTCAGGAAGTATATAGTGTGCCCCAAGGTTTCACTTATTACCCTCAAAATCAATCCTAGATGGTGTATAATCCACCTCAAGGCAATGCTTACATTCCGCAGCAAAATCCCTATGTTTCTTAGCAAGGACCTCAATGGTATGCTCAGAATCAGTATCCTGGTCCTCAACCTCAGTATGGGCAGGACTATAAATCTTATAACCCCTATGGACATAATCCACTAGGACAAAACATATGGGGGAATAATTTCTCTCAACCTGGGTGGAATGCTAACATGGGCCTTTATCAACGACCTCCAATGCCTTTTAATCTTCGATTATCGTTTCTCACAACGTTGGAACTGCCATATGTGTCAAAGTTGACGAACGATCCAATCCTTCATAACCCGTATTGGCCTCCAGTTCCAACCAAAATTCCTGATGATTGTCCCAAATTTGAGGGCAAGTCTAGAGAAGATCCCCAAGTGCACGTTATGACATACCATCTTTGGTGTTCCTCTAACTCTTGGGTTGACGATTCTATCCGACTCTATCTTTTCCAATGGACTCTTACTGGTGCCGCTGCCAAGAGGTACATCGAGTTATCTCGTGGCATCTTTCAGGATTTCAATTCTTTAGCCATGGCATTTCTCACTGTTGAGGAGGTAAATCCCCTCTGCGAACAGAGGCGATCCCTACTAGCCCAGATCGGGTTTAGCAACAATCAAACACGCTACAATGCAGGTTCCTAATCGTAAATAAACCGACTTGCGAGGAAGGCTTACCTGGAATCCAACACTGTCGTTTGTAGAAGAGGTGGTGCTCCCGTTCCTTTGCCCTGGCAGATCACAATCCTCACGATCTCCGTGATCGGACACCTGCACATGCAAGAAACAACACAAATGCAAGCATAAAATCTAGTATATACAACTATATGTCAGTCGAAGAGGACATAACTCATGAACATAATCAAGAACAAGAGTGGAACCATAACCAATAGTCGCTTATCATTAATGAGTCAAAAGAAGAATACAACCATAGCTTCGACGCAGCACTCTCCTTTGGCGGGTCATCAGCAAAACATGTCTCGATAAAGCCTGTCAAGGATGGGACAAGCCTCTCTCTCCGGATACTTGGCAATAGTCTCCTTGCTTGGATTTGGCCTTAAGGGAATCAAGAAGGCTCTTGCAGCATAAGGATGTAAAAGCTCTTGGGAACTTGGAGATTCTGCAACTAGCTTGCAATGGAAATGGGCAAGCTTTTATAGAAGGAGGAAGGGGAGTTGGGATCCCTATAATTATGGGATTGGCCCTATCATCAAGGAAGCTTCCATGAGAGGTGGCAAACCACTTCCTCTCAATGGAAATCCGTAGCCAAACCTCCCAACTCAAGATAGAAATCAGTCCAGGAATTTGTTAGGATGAAACTTTCACCTTTTATTTTTAAAAAACACCTCTTAATATGGTTGGCGCGGGTGCGGCTCTATGACAGAGCGCCAATTGGCGCGCCCTCTTTGGAGGATTTTCCCCCTTGGCGCGAGGGCTGAACTGTGAAACCGCGCCAATGGAAAAAGAGTTATTTTTAGGGTTTTTTGCAGGGAGATGTCTTCAGGGCAATTAAAGCTCATCTTCAGAGGGATGCAATGAAAGTATTTTCAAATCTTGTCTCTGCTCACAGGTCACGGAATGAGCCCTCCAATGTGAGGGATGGGGATTGTAGAGATGGTGACAAATTGCTGTGTAACAGATGCCCCCTAAAGCATGAGGCCCGAGAGAGAGAGAGGGGTGAAATGCTTTACGAGAACATGACGACTGAAAAACACCGCCATCGGAAAACCTGCGGATCGAAGTACAACTGATGTCTCAGATACATGATATATATGCGTGGTATGGGCGCAGCCATCCATAACAGAGTGTACAATAATTTAGATCCAAGGCATGGACGCAGCCATCGAGTGAAGATCGATAAATAGACTCAGGTATGGTCGCAGCCATCCAGTGAAGACCGATAAATAGACTCAGGTATGGTCGCAGCCATCCAATCAGTGAGTCATGTAAATAATCATAATAATCCACAATATCACAGCCTGGATTACAACAGACACAATCCAGGGTCTTTCGCTCCATCTCGACCCGAAAAAATTACAAGTTCAAGCATGTGAATATGTGAGCTGGAGTCGAACATGCAAGAACATCGTCTGATTACCATCCAATGATGAAAGCTGTTAACAGACGCGAGAGAAACCACCAATAATGACAATGGCTCTCAAGGTACTATAGGTACAATCTACGGCATGTGAATCAATGAGCTGGCGTCGAACACCTGTAGAATCACTCGATCAGAGGCCAATAATGAAAACCTCCCGTTGAATGCGACGAACCTGCCATTGAGGCATGCAGGCTCCAAGGTACCATAAAAGAGTCTCTAGACCATCTTCCTGGATAATGAGCTGAAGTCGACAGGAAGTGACCTTGATCGAAGGTGGGCCATAATGTTTCCCACATCATCGACACGAGACAGAGGAACATAATGTTTTTGTGAATCAGGATTATATGAGAATCAGAGGAAGGTTGATACTTGCAGAGGTCAACTTCTCTTGAACATGTAAACGACACGACAGTGGACTTGGCAGTATTTGACATCAACGGATCAGAGGTCATGGTGACGAGGAAATGAGCAGATGAGAGGTCAAAAGGGATTATCCAAACCCACGGAGGCAAAGTGAAAGACGAGATGAGATGTCCCCAACCTGACACGAATGCAGACAAGTGCCATGTTCAAGAGCGACATACTGCCGACACAACAACGATGCTGGTTCCATTTTCCCCCACCATTTCTGGCGAGTACCCCTATTATTTTTTATAACAAGCTTGAAGGGGATAGCATATGCTTGTAATATAAGTCCGCCCTTCGAGCGAATCCATCCTAGTACATTTAACGAGCCCTAGGAAGGAGTGACTCGAATAACGTCATTTCGACTGAATCCAATGTCATCAGGGTTTAACGAGTCTGACAAAGGAAGAACTCGGCGTCTTTTCATATTTAGAGAGTTTGAAAAGACAGCAGAAAAGTAAACTCCAGCGGTCCCTTTTCGTAGATAGTTCCTCGGACCCGAAAAGGTAGAAAACAATATCCGAGAAAACCTCCTAGTCACGATAGGCTAGGGTATTCCTTTTTCGTAAATAATCCATCCCAGCCCGAAAAAGGGGTAAATGTATACTGGGTAGATGTCGATCCGTGTCCACTTTAACGAGATCGAAACGACAAGGGCCTCGGCAATCTTTTCATGTTTAGAGAGTTAGAAAAGAGTTGAAAGATGACTCTAGAGTGACTTTTTCGTGTATTTACCGAGTCCGAAAAATTATAAAATATAACTTCTTTCACCGTCTAAGTTGTGTAAAAGACCTGTTGCTGCACAAAAAGGCAAGTGTAAAACCCATTCTTGACACAAAATATATTAAAATATTCATAAAAATAACTTTCAAAACCTACTTTGAGTTCAAAAAGTTATAAATATGTCAAATGGTAAAAATAGAATTACTTTTTACTATTTACCTCACCGAAGGGCAGTAGTGGTCCATTTTGGTGTGCAAATTTCTGACAGTGATTACGACCGATCCGGGTTACCATTCAGAGTTCTATCAGTTCCAGGTAAGAGGCGCTTCTTTGTACTCCATTTCAATCCGTTTTTTAATAGTTTTCCATCATGCACTAGATTTCTGTGGCAACTTTTTAAATTTTTAGGGCTTCGCTCATTGGCGCGGGTATCGGGCACGGACCTGCGCCAATGGGCTTTTATATGCAAAGGGCTCGCGCCAGCGGCAGAACCTCAATTTTCGCCTAAAATTTTGAGATTTTAATCAATTGGGATGAATTTTGAAGCTCATCAGAGATCTAATTAAGGGTTTGTGACCATGTTGATGCAGGAAACCAAGCAAAATGGTGATTGAGTGGAAAGAGAGGGAGCAGGGTGAAGAGGATGAACAAGCCATGGAAAATGAAACTTTCATGAATGCCCTCAGGAACTGTGGGCTAAAAAAGTTCTTCCTAACACCTTGTTTACGAGCTCAGCCTGAGCTTCTACAGTACTTGATCAATATGTGGGACGCAGATGAACAAGTATTCAAACTGCGGGACCAAGTGTTAGAACTGGAGGTTTCTGACGTGTAGTTCATAACCAGATTATCGCGCAGAGGTCCGGTGCCCATACTGACAGGGAGAAGACCCTCTGCTGAGAAAATGGAGCAAGTGATGGCACGAGTGTGCCGAGGGGCACAACTGGGATCCGGAAGTGGAAAGGTGGACATCCATACCATTCCTGATCTGGCACTGAGAGTGGTGTTGCATACCATCACGCGGGCTGCGGGGTCGCAGGCACCGCACGAGGCCACAAAGGCCCAACTTTTGTTAGCCTCAGAGTGTATGACTCCTCTATTGTTCGACTGGGCCACAGCAGTGACGATAAACATAAAGAGGCAACTGACCAAATGCAAACAAGCCAAGCTGAAACAGTTTGGCTATGGTTCTATCCTGGTATCGTTCATTCTGGAATGATTACCAATCTTCCAGGGCCAAGGGGCCATAGTAGCTGAGCCGATTCCACGAGAGCCAAGAATGGCTCGCTGGGCAGCATTGATGCCCAGAGCTGGAGGGGGCCAACAGAGGTCCTGGAGGCCGGAGTTTTTTGGGTGGTTGCGGCGTCAGTTGATCGTAGTGGAAGACTGGCCATATGCAGGTACCAATTTCACTGGTGATCCAGATCTCCCATTGCCGGAGGGAGATGATTGGGACGAGGAGTTGGGTATGACCCCTTCTCTTTTGATTTTATGTTTTATGATTTTTTTGTTAATACATGTTCTTCCTGACACATTTTATATGTATGCAGACGTGGGTCCAGAGAGACCAGCCGGTATGTCTCCTATCGCACGGAGGACTCTTCCCACACCTGATCCTCAGGCAGAGGGTGCAGAGGGGGGGGGAGTTAATCCAGAATCTCGAGGGCATCGCCCGAGGGATCCCAGACTATGCCCGGTTGGCGGATGTACCGATGGCGTACCAGCGACACACGGTGGGAGTGCCTAGTCGCCTCCACTGAATTCTGAGACGCTTAGTGCGTGTAGTCACTTGTTATCATGAGCACCATGTGGATTAGACTCCTAGGACTTTTATCATGCATATTTTTTGAGAGACATGTCGTCTCCGGATGTATTAAGATGAACATATATATTTTTTGATTTAATGTGATGCACACCATGCAAACATTTTGATATATATATACATATCTATTTCTGGATGGATCTTTCTTTTCATGTGATGTTGTTTTACAAATTGCGCAAATGTCTATCTAAAACCAAATTAGCTACTGCATCAGTTAACGCATTCATATGCCTGGGAATATGTTGGTATGTAATATAGTCAAAATTTCTTTCGAGTAAACGAATACGCAGATACAGACGTAAAATGGATGGGTTTCTGACCGAATAATGACCGTTCAGTTGTAATACTACAAGTTGCGAGTCTAGATACACAAGTAACTCACAGATACCAAGGTTTATCGCCTCGGTTAATAATTCTAATACAGCACTATATTCCGCGATGTTATTTTTAGTCCGTCCCAGACACACACCTTGCAGGTTGACCAACTCACCAGCAGGATCGTAGATTACCCAGGCTGCTGAAGACAAATTCCTGGTACTGCAAGAGGCACCATCCGCGAAACCAACAAACGGATGAATGGAAATCTGCACAATCAGGAAAACTCGATCAGCAGAAAAATGTTTACATTGCAAACCACACCACACATGCACACAAATGAAAAACACACACTTATGTACACACACCACACCAAAAATCACTTCAGGCATAGTATTTTTTGAGGTACAGCCCATTTCTGGGCTGCGCCAACATAACTCCTTCATAATCTATAATCTCATAAGCCCTGTTCTTCAAAATGCGTTTTACTATGTAGGGCCCATGCCACATAGGTTGGAACTTACCGGCTCCAAGCTTGTCATGTGCTTGATCGTACAGGAGGACGAGGTCTCCTTCGATAAAGGAACGTGGAGAAACGGATTGATCAAAGTGAGCTTTGACCCGCTTCTTTTGTGCTTCAATAACTAAAGCAGCTAAGCGGCGGGTTTCATCTAACCGTTCCAGATACAAAAGACGCTCTTCCTCAGCAGAAGTGTCGGGTAGAAGTTCTACAGCTAATTTCAACGAAGGAATCTCGCATTCAACTGGAAGAGTTGCTTCCAGACCATACACCAATTGAAATGGTGTGAATCCAGTTGCACTCTTTGCAGACGTCCGGTATGCCCATAGAGCTGAGAACAGTTGGAGGTGCCAATTGGATTTGTGGATACCAACTGTTCGTTGAAGCATAGTGACCATAACCTTGTTCACTGCTTCAACCTGGCCATTCGCCTGAGGGTAATATGGCGTTGAGCTGTCGTGACGTAAGCCCAACTTTGAAGTCAGCTCAGCCATCATATAATCTCGGAAATGAGTGTCGTGGTCAGTAACGATGGCTTGCGGGACCCCGAAACGTGCAATGATATGGTTGAATATGAATTGGGCAGTTGTCCTACCGTCGGCAGCTAGTGTAGGCATCGCTTCGGCCCACTTGGTGAAGTAGTCGACAACGACAATAATATACGCATGCCCCCCGGCCGAGTGAGGGTTACACGTCATAACATCCACACCCCATTTTGCAAAAGGGCCGACGGTAATAACAGGATGCAAAGGGAGAGGCGGCGCGCGCATCTTGTGCTGAAATACCTGGCACGCGTGACATTTACGGACTGCAACGATACAGTCTTTGAATATGGACGGCCAGAAGTAACCTGCTCGCAGAATTTTCTGGGCAGTAGCATATCCGGACATATGTCCACCACAGGCACCACTGTGGCAGTCATTTAGGACCCTTTCAGCCTCTTCCAAGGTTAGGCACCGACGGAGCACCGAATCTACTCCAACACGGTATAAGGTATCTCCTACGATGCGGTAGGGTTGAGACTGATGCCGAATTCGACGTCGGGCATCTTTAGTCAACTCAGACCGAAATGTGGAGGTCTGAAGATACACGATTATGTCGCCGTACCAAGGGTCGCGAGTACTGATGAGGAAAAGATTTTCGTCCGGGATATGATCCTCGGAGTGTGAAGGAGTGGAGTCTGTTGGGAGTGAGCATATAAGATCCGCGAAAACAAGTGATTTCGTTGACTTAGCGGTAGTGAACTCTAAGTAAAACTCCTGCAGGATAACGATCCATTTGGAGTATTTTCCCCCCAACAATTGTCTAGAGAGAATATATGTCATGGGGTTGCAATCCGAAACCAATGTTATCGTACGCAACAGGATGTAATGGCGAAAACGCTGCATGGCATGTACTACGGCTAACACCAACTTCTCGACATGAGCATAACGCGTTTCTGTATCGAGAAGGTTTCGCGATAGATAATAAATGACATGTTCATTACCATCATCATCATCCTGCAGCAGAACCATAGCAATGGTGCTAAACGCGGCGGCGAGATACAAAGTGAAATCACGATGATAGTCCGGAGGACGAAGCAAAGGAGCATTAACCAATAACGTCTTTAGCTTCTCAAAGGATTGCTGAGCAATTTCGTCATAATGGAAGGGAAAATTCTGCTTTAATAGGCGCGTAAATCCTTTGGCCACCTTAGCGTAGTTCGGGATAAAGCGTCGAAGGAAGTTCGCTTTTCCCTGCAGACTCTGCAACTGATATAACGAGGAGGGTGATGGGAGGTTGATGATAGCCTCAAATTTTAAAGGGTCAAGGCGAATTCCGTCTTTGGAGACTATGAATCCCAAAAGACGGCCAGAATCCACGCCGAAGACGCATTTATGAGGATTAAGCCTAATATTGTAGCGCCTACAACGAAGAAAAATCTGGCGGAGGTGTTCAAGGTGATCTTCTCGCCTAGCTGAGTGAGCTGGAAAGTCGTCCAGATAAGGCTGAACGATATGGCGAATGTCATGGAAAGCGTAAGACATCGCACGCTGAAACGTAGCTCCAGCGTTCTTCAAGCCGAACAGGAGTTTTTTATACGCGAAAGTACCCCACGGACAGATGAATGTAGTCTTGTGTTGATCCTCAGGTGCGATATTGATCTGATTATACCCTGAGAAGCCGTCCATCAAGGAGTAAATCTCACTTCCGGCACATTCGTCAATGATCTGATCTATGAACGGAGTGGAATAGTTATCTTTTGGACAGGCGCGATTGATGTCGCGGTAATTAACACAGACCCTAATAGTACCCTGCTTTTTATCAATAGGGACAATGTTAGAAACCCATTCTGTGAGGGGGATGGGATAAATAAAGCCCGCGTTCAGAAGTTTTTCAACTTCTGCCTTAATTGCAACGGCTTTCCGAGGATGCATGGGGCGTAAGCGTTGGCGCACGGGCTTCGCACCAGGGTAGGTTGGAATCTCATGCACAACGATACTAGGATCAATCCCCGGAATTTACTCGTAGGACCAGGCGAACACATCTCTGAATTCCTTAAAAATATCAGTATAGACTTGAATCTCATCAGGAGAATAGGTCACTCCCACGTGTATATTCTCAACGATCCCCGGTTTAACGGAGATGTTGATCGGGATGGTTTGAGTGATATTACTCAGGTTTCCCTCCAAAAAAACCTCGTGCGTCAAGATGGGCGTTTGGAGAGGAGTAGTAGGAACCTGAGATGCATAACGCTCCAGACAATCTGACATTACCCCCAAGCTAGGCATAAAAGATGAGCGATGATGTCCATCGCCCCAAGGCAGCTCCTCGAGAGACATAGTTTCAATGATGGCTTCATCGGAAGGAAAATTCTCTTTGAGAGGATCAGGTGAATCGGCCTGACCAAGCCAGGGGGATTGAGAGTAAACATCTAGAGCCATGCTCAAAGGAGCATGCTGAGGAGGTGGAGGATCAGATGCGGCAACAATTTCACAGTAGCTAATTTCTACTGGAGTCAAGGGCATTGATTCTCCAAACTCAAACACCTGCTCAGGCGTAGGAATGAGCCAGGGGTCATCAGACCTGGAAATCATGTTAACTTGAGCGGTGTGCAGTGGTGGTGCTGGAAAGATACCCATGAGGAAGGGGTCTTTGAAGAGACTGGGTCCTACACTGTCAGGGGGATTCAGAATCTGATCCACGTATGGTACATTGTTCTCGGAGGTGGAGGTGAAGAAGGACAACTGACCCACTGTGACGATTTTGCCCTCGTGAGGGAACTTAAGAAGTCGAAAGACGGTGGACGGCACGCATAACATGGCATGGGTCCAGTTGCGGCAAAGAAGTATATTGTAGTTGAGCCTGGCGTCGACTACTTCTACTTCCATGTTGACAGTCTTCCCCTGTAAAGTGATCGCTAAACTCTCGAGAACACCCAGGGGTTTGGATTCCCGACCATCAAATTCCTCAAGGGCATTGGGAGAGGATGAGAGGGCTGGAGAGCCAATGGCCTTGCAGCAAGCGGATGACATGACGCAGGTAGAAGCACCTTCATCCACAACGGCCCTATGAATGTTCAGACCATTGATCCCGACTTGAATAACAAGAGCAATCTAATGTGGAAGTCGGGGGGTGAAATTCTCTAAATCGAAGGTGAGAAGACTCGAATCAGCGGGATCAATGCCACCGATTGCAGACAGTAAAGCCTTTCGTTGTGAAGGACATATTTGAAGAACTTCTAGTGTAGACATAGCAGAATATGCATGTGCCAAGTATTCGGATTATAAGAACATCTTCGAAGAACACCTTTAGAAGGTGGCTTCACAACCAGTTCAGGAGTAGGCTTCTCGATTTCCAACGAAACAGAGACAGGTGGGGGAGGTGGTCCATCCGCAACTGCCTTCCCGGGTGCCTGCCGCGATTCGTTGTAATCCTTCAAACGCGTAGCGACAAAGATAGGTGCAGCACCATTCATCATAAAAACTTGGGACCCAAATGGCGCAGATGGTGACGGCTGTTCAACCATCTGGGTCTGCTGAGATGGGAATGGTTCTTTAAGAACTGCCGGAGTCCCTTTTGAGCCCTTGAGAAGTTGACTAACTTCGGATCATCATGGACAATCCTTAGTATAATGGTCTCCTTCACAAATGAGGCAGGGGTACCTCGGTTTACGTTGAGAAACATCCTCAGTACGAGATTTGGATTCTGGCCTCGGGGCGTCGGATTTGGATTTACCTTTGCCTTTATTTTTCCCCTTGGAGACTTTCTCCGTAGGATTGGCCTAAACGACGTTCACCTCCGCGGTTTTGCCAGAATCTGATGGGGCGGGATTAGCAAGAGTATTGTTGGAAGAATTAGACTTCTGCTTCCCATTCGAAGATTTCTTCGAATTCTGAGATACAGAACCAATGACACCATCCAATGCAGGGGTAGGTGGAGCCTTAGAGGTTCCGGACCGTGGGGAATCAGGCAAGATATCATAAAGCATGCTGGACTGAGAATATACAAGATCCAGATATTGGGCACGCGCAATGGCTTGTTCCTCCGTCACACACGCTCCCATCGCAATATCTTGGGCAATTTTATTCACGAAGGAGGTGGTGAACCAGTGAATTAGTATCTGATCAGGTATATGAAACTTGATCAGTCTACGACGGCGCCACCACTCATGAATGTGATCAGAAATGTGAGTGGCTTTATCCTGCTTTAGAGAAGTCAGGAGGTGTGTCCTGGCTTCATAACGAACCGGTAACTGAAAGTGTGTGAGAAAATCCATGGCTAAAGAATTGAAATCTTGGAAGATACCACGGAATAACTCGATGTACCACTTAGCAGCAGCTCCAGTTAAAGTGCGCTGGAAGAGGCGCAGACGAATCGAATCGTCGACCCAAGAGTTAGACGAACACCAAAGATGATACGTCATCACATGCACCTGGGGGTCCTCTCCAGCTTTTCCCTCAAACTTGGGGCAATCACCTGGTATCTTGGTAGGAACCGGAGGCCAATACAGATTATGTAAAATCGAATCATTGGTCAATTTTGAAACATCCGGAAACTCCAAGGTGGCCAGGAACGGAAAAGGCGGATTGACCAGCATGCCAGGCCCGGGATGAGGACCAGTACCCATACTTCATAATGGTTGTGAATATCCTTGCCCCCATGGGTTCTGTCCCATAGGATTCTGACCGTAGGGGGTGTAGGTCGTATAACCAGACTGATTTGGATGCTGGTAACCAGTGTGTGGGGCTTGATAACCAGAGTACGGACCCTGATTATGTGTCGGCCTAGTATAAGCAGCATTTGGATTTGGCTGCTGAGTATAGGCAGAACCGGGTGGAGGAGGATAATAATGAGAGCCTCGGGGCTGATTATAATTCGGTTGAGATTGACCATGAGGATAATAACCGCCCTGAGGATGAGTCAGCTACTGATAAGTGGAACCCTGCGGAGCCTGATAACTAGGGCGCAGCTGTTGATTTGGCTGCGACATCGAATGAATCGGCTACTGGGCAGGGTTAATGGAATGAGCGGGCTGCCCTGAGTGAACAGGTTGACCCGACTGGGAGGGCTGCCCTGAATGAACAGGTTGACCCAGATAGACAGGCTGCACCGGTTGCACAGGTTGACCTGGCTGTGAAGGAGCCCCAGGTTGTACCGGATGGGCCGGTTGGCCTGGAGGCGGAACACCAGGTTGTACCGTATGGACCGGTTGGCCTGCTGGAGGAACAGGGCCAGGTGGTTGCTGGTAACCGGTTTGACCTGGAGCAGAACCATAGGATGGTCCCGGCTGATATGAAACGTTAGAAACAATAGGATATTGCGGTTGCATAGGTTGAGAAGGCTGGATTTGCCCCCTAGGACCATAGACCGGTCCCGGTTGGTACCCCAGCTGAGGATGCACAGGTTGACCGGAAGGGCTGTAATACTGTCCTTGCGGACCGTACGATGGCCCTTGCTGGCCCTCAGGATAGCCTTGCATGGGCTGCCCCTGTGGGTCATAAGGATAGCCAGGTTGGCCCGAAGGTTGGCCTTGGAAAGGTTGCCCTTGCAGGTTATAAGCCTGGTTATAAGGTAAACCTTGAGCATGGAGGTAAGCCTCAGGAGCGGGTAGACGCAAAATGTCCCCGTGCTCATCATACTGACCTGGAAAAGCATACACGGGCATACCATCCTGTGCATAGTGCGAAAAGTAAGAGCGGTTGGGATCTTGGGAGGATGGTCCAACCTCGGGGTTCGGCTGTTGCAGGGACAACCGATACTCCTCCGGATAGATGTTCTCCGGTATAGCAGTCGCTAAATAGGAGATGGCATAGCCCTGGCGGAGGGTGCCGTGACAACGGGTGCAGATGCAGCCACACAGACAGTGGGTCGGACGGGTACAAAAGTGACGGGTGTCTGAGGAGAGACTTCCGGTGAAGGAGCAGCTGGCCTCGAAGAAGGAGCTGACACTCCCATATAGGCAGCAGCGGAAATGATCTGACCCAAAGACCTATACCCCGGTGGTAATGAGGGACTGGCCGTTGACATAACAGTTGATTCAGAGTTGTCTCCCGGAAACAATCTTCATGGGAAGAGCTGATAGTATTCACCAGACGTTGGAATTTCCTCACCAGAATCACTCATGGTTGAGCCTGCCACTAGATCTCGCAATAGACGGCGAGGACTAGGAGGAAAGACAGCAGCTATAAAAGGCGAACCCGATGTAAGAGAAAGGAAATCAGCTCCTAATCTCAATTCAGACACAGGGTCCGAAAAGGACCAATCGAACTCAACTGGTCCTCCAAAGGGTTGCTCAGAAAGAACCGGTCCCCCGTCAGGAAACTCAGAAACGAAGGGCTGCTGTGGTTTAGCAGAGGATTGGGACACCTCTGATGAATCGTCCGTGTAAGGACTACCAGTAGACGAAACCAAGGGTTCCGCCACTGTGGCAGCAACGACAAGAGAAAAAGATCAAACACACACACGGGCTGAAAAAGAGTCAAGACACATGATCAAACGGTCAACAAGCATAATCTAACAAGGCGTGCGATCGTGGGTGATTAATTTTTTTACCACATTGAAAAATAAGAAACTTCACCGTTTCATGTTTTAAGAGTCGAGAAACGGTCAAAAAGGTGACTCTATCTCTTTCAGATTTGACACAAGCGTGAAAGGACAAGCGCTTGGTGATCTTTTCAAATTTAGGGAGTCGATGGGCCTTGAAACTCGCTCGTGAATACTAGGATAGAGGGTGTACTGGGGCCAACCGGAACTCGCAATATACACCTTGGTTTCAATAATGAAAGAGAAATCAACCAAGGACTTTCCGTACGTGCGGCAATCTCCCCGAATGTTGTGTCCTATGTTATCACGGTATAGCTGCATCATTTCCTATGGATAAAGGATTGAAACCTAGAGGGGTCTCCCTTTATATACGTGACGGTACGGGGAGCACAAGTCTGTACTAGCGCTGTCTAGAGCCAAAAGGCGAACGACAGCTACTAGGTTTAAAGACGCCGGAACATGTCTCTAGCCTAGACCTCTAAATGTGTTTCGTTAGATTTCAATGTTGCCTTAGTGTAAATTGAGTGAATTTTAAAGTTGATCTTCAATTACGTTTCAGTTTTCAGGCCCTAACGAATGTGTTGCCTCAAAAATCTCCTAAATGCAAAACTACATGCCACAGTACATCATTTTGTTCGATGAAAACTAGCTACAGAAGAGTTGAGAGCATTTTACACAAACAAAATGATCAGAAGACAATCGATGATATCTCTAATGCAACTAATGAAATCAAAAAAATTTCATTCAAATCACTAAATACTAGTAAAATCAAAAAGATTTCAATTTTCACTAATCAACCAAAAGCAAAAGAGATTTTTTTTTCAATGTTTGATAGCTAGATGCACTAAACAAATCGAAAACAAATAAGAAGAAATTCGAGAAATGATATTAAGAGAGAAAAAACAAACAAATTTCACTCAATGACACAAACAATCAGGTCTCAAATCGACAAAAAGTCTCTCAAAACCAAGAAAATTCCCAAATACACCAATGAGCCGTGTGATCTAGGCCCAAAATGAAGCAAAGCGAATTTCGAATGAAAACGAAATCAGTCACTCAAACAACGCAAAAATATGATAGACAACTGTCAAATGAATGCAAGGAAGCAATCCCAAAGCTGAATGAACGAACGAAAACCAAAAACTCTTAAGGGAGGCTCGATTCACAAAGGCACCTAGATGCCCTAGGGCTTGTATGCAAAATTGAAAGAAATAGGCAAACAACCAAAGGAAGGAGGTTCCAACCAGTCAAACTAGGCTCCAGTGCACTCAAACAGCCGAAAAAACAAGATCAAAATCACAAGTTAGCCTCAGAAAGCTTAAAACACAGCAAACCCTAATAGCTCACAGGATTGGCACGACTGTGAGCTTGAAATTAGCGCAAGAAAGGTAATGGCGCGGGTGATACACAGGCAACCTGCGCCAATGGGCACGACTGTCACGCTAAAAAGCGCGCCAGCCGAGTTTACTATGGAAAAAATAAAAAACAAGCAATCTCAGACACAGACAAGTGAAAAAAAGGCTAAAACAAAGCCAAACAAACAGGAAAATCCAGTCCAAACAGATGACCAAGCAAGCAAGACCAAGAAGTTGACCGGAAAGAGAAGACAAAACTCCAAGTTGTTCAGTTCGTAAGCCAAACCGGAGATTGACTGAAGCAACGTTGATCTACTCCGCTAATGCAGAGCAAAAGCGTTTCGAAGGCTATCTGGCTGTGCTTCAAACTCCGTCTATAGTTTACAAATCAAACAACAAGCTGAGTCCCCAGCGGAGTCGCCAAATTGTTGAGGAGGTAAATCCCCTCTGCGGACAGAGGCGATCCCTACTAGCCCAGATCGGGTCTAGCAACAATCAAACACGCTACAGTGTAGGTTCCTAATTGTAAATAAACCGACTTGCGAGGAAGGCTTACCTGGAATCCAACGCTATCGTCTGTAGAAGAGGTGGTGCTCCCGTTCCTTTGCCCTGGCAGATCACAATCCTCATGATCTCTGTGATCAGACACCTGCACATGCAAGAAACGACACAAACACAAGCATAAAATCCAGTGCATACAACTATATATCAGTCGAAGAGGATATAACTCATGAACATGATCAAGAACAAGAGTGGAACCATAACCGATAGTCACTTATCATTAAAGAGTCAAAAGAAGAATACAACCATAGCTTCGACGCAACACTCTCCTTTAGCGGGTCGTCAGCACAACATGTCTCGATAAAGCCTGTCAAGGATGGGACAAGCCTCTCTCTCCGGATACTTGGCAATAGTCTCCTTGCTTGGATTTGGCCTTAAGGGAATCAAGAAGGCTCTTGCAGCTTAAGGATGTAAAATCTCTTGGGAACTTGGAGATTTTGCAACTAGCTTGCAATGGAAATGGGAAAGCTTTTATAGAAGGAGGAAGGGGAGTTGGGATCCCTATAATTATGGGATTGGCCCTATCATCAAGGAAGCTTCCATGAGAGGTGACAAACCACTTCCTCTCTATGGAAATCCGTAGCCAAACCTCCCAACTCAAGATAGTAATCAGTCCAGGAATTTGTTAGGATGAAACTTCCGCCTTTTATTTAAAAAAAAAAAACTCTTAATATGGTTGGCACGGGTGCGGCTCTATGACAGAGCGCCAATTGGCGCGCCCTCTTTGGAGGATTTGCCCCCTTGGCGCGAGGGTTGAACTGTGAAACCGCGCCAATGGAAAAAGAGCTATTTTTAGGGTTTTTTGCAGGGAGATGTCTTCAGGGCAATTAAAGCTCATCTTCAGAGGGATGCAATGAAAGTATTTTCAAATCTTGTCTCTGCTCACAGGTCACGGAATGAGCCCTCCAATGTGCGAGATGGGGATTGTAGGGATGGTGACAAATTGCTGTGTAACACTCACGCATTTTCAGTTACCAGTTCGGTATGAAACCGGGACGCACCTCCTCACATCCTTGAAGAAAGAACAAGCTACTCATATCTTAGATCACATTCATGAATGGAGGCATCGTCGTCACTTGATCAAGTTTGAAATCCCTAATCAACTTCTAAATGATTGGTTTACTACCTCTTTCATTAGTCCTATTACTAAGGAAATTGCTATAGGGGCATGCGTCACTGAGGAACAAGCCATTTCTCGTGCCCAGTACCTTGATCTTGTGTACTCTCAGTCCGGCACATTGTACAATGTCTTGTTTGATGCTCCTAAACCTGGAACTTCAAAAGCATTGACGACGCCATCTGTCGATGGTATCATTGGTTCCGTGTCTCATAATTCTCAGAAGTCTTATCCTTTGAACCCTGGGAAGCAAAAATTTACTTCTTCCAATGATATTGCTTCTCAGCCAATCCAGAATTCTGGTAAAACCATGAAAGTCAATGTCGTTTAGGCCAATCCAGTGGACAAAACTTCCAAAGGTAAAAAGAAGGGTAAAGGTAAGGCGAAATTCGATACCCCGAAACAGGATTCTCAAAAATCTCGTGTTGATGATGGTTCACAACGTAAACCGAAGTATCCTTTATTAATATGTGATGAAGAGCACTACATCAAGGACTGTCCTCGACGGGCCAAAGTGAGTTGATTGCTCAAAGGCACCCAAGGAACTTCGACTATTCTCAAAGAACTGTTTCCATCACAACAGACTCAGTTGGTAGAGAAACCTCAGTCCTCTGCCCTGTTTGGCTCTTAGGTTTTCATGATGAACCATTCTGCATCCATTTCCATAGCTACCCAGTCAAAAGATTATACCTAACCGCGTGAGACATCGGGGAAATAGATCGTTGATGGTCATCCTCCTGTGCCTATTTTTGGCCCTCTTCGGATTGAAAGGCCCAGTCCTGAGCCCGTTGTACAACCACCTTCCAAAGGTGTACTCCGTAAGTATTCTTATAATCCTAACGCTCGTGCTGCTCAAAAACTACAATATTACTGAGGATTTGGCTTAGGCGCCATCTGCAATGTCTGCATTAGAAGTGCTTTAGAGTTGTCCGTCTCAATGGAAGGCTTTGCTATCTGCGATCGGCAGGGTTGATCCTACTGATTCAAGCCTTATCACTTTCGACTTAGATAATTTCATCCCACGTCTCCCTCACCAACTTGCGCTCATTATACAAGTTGGCATTAATGGATTGAATATCCATCGAGCGATCATGGACAAGGGTGCGTCTACGTGCGTCATGTCATCTGCCTGCTGGAAAGCCATTGGTTCTCCAGCTTTGAATTCATCTCCAAATGCTCTAGAAGCATTTGATGGAAGGGAATCTAAACCTCTTGGTGTTCTCACTAGCTTGCCAATTACTCTGGAAGGGAAGACAGTCAACGTTGACGTTGAATTAGTTGATGCCAAGCTCAATTACAATATTCTCCTCGGTCACAATTGGACTCACGCTATGCTATGTGTTTCGTCCATTCTCTTTCGTGTTTTGAAATTTCCACACGAAGGAAAGATCGTTACTGTTGATCAATTGTCATTCTTCACTTCTTATTTCGAGAACAACGTTCCATACGTAGATCAAATTCCCACGCCTTATGAGAGCGTAGGGCCAGGTCTCTTCAAAGATCCCGCCCTCATGGGTATTTTTCCTCTTCCTCCACTCAACATTGTTCAGGTTAATATGATCTCTAGGTCTGACGATCCGTGGATCATCCATTCGCCTAAGCAGATCGATTCATTTGGAGATTCGATGTCGTTAAGTCCGATCGAGATTGATTACCGTGAGCTTATTTTGGTCTTAGACCCTCTGCCTCCTGATCATTCTCCTTTGGGCATGTCTCTTGATACTTATTCTCAATCCCCTTGTCTCGACAATTCAGATTTGCCTGATCCCTTGAATGAGATAATTCCCTCCGATGAGGCCATCGTGGAAACTATGTCTCTCAAGGATCCCCCTTGGGACGATAGTCATCATCATTCCTCGTTCATGCCTGGCCTCAGGGCCATGTCTATGTGTCTTGAGAGGTTTGCTTCTCAGGTTCCTTCTCCTTCGCTTCAAATGCCTATTTTGACACACGATGTTTTTATAGAAGGTAACTTGAGTAATATCACACAAACGATGCCTATCAAAATGTCTGTCAAACCGGGAATTGTCGAGAACATCCATATTGGGGTGACCTGCTCTTCGAATGAAGTTCAAGTCTATACTAGCCTTTTCTGTGAGTTTCGCGACGTCTTTGCACGATCTTACAAAGAGATGCCTGACATCGATCCTAGTATAGTGGTGCATGAAACTCCTACCTATCCTAGTGCGAAGCCTGTTCGCCAACGTCTTCGTCCGGTGCACCATAGAAAGGTTACCACTATTAAGGGAGAAGTTGAAAAACCTCTCAAAGCTGGTTTTATCCATTTGATTCCCTTGATAGAATGGGTTTCCAATATTGTCCCTGTAGATAAGAAACAAGGTACCATTCATGTCTGTGTTGATTACCGTGACATTAACCATGCTTTCCCTAAGGATAATTATCCTACTCCCTTTATTGAACAAATCATTGATGACTGCGTTGGGAGTGAGATCTTTTTCCTTATGGATGACTTTTCTGGCTACAACCAGATTAAAATTCTCCCGAATGATCAACATAAGACCACTTTTATCTATCCTTGGGGTACTTTCGCTTATAAAAATATCCCTTTCGGTCTGAAAAATGTTGGGGCTACATTTCAGCGAGAAATTTCATATGCTTTCCATGATATGAAGCACATTATTCATCTTTATATGGATGACCTACCGGCTTATTTAGCTAAGTGTAAAGACCATCCTGAACATCTCCCTCAGATTTTTCTTCGCTGTCGACGCTATAACATCCGGTCGAATCCGCATAAGTGCGTATTCTGCATTGACTATGGTAGACTCTTAGGGTTTATCGTTTCCAAAGACGGAATTCACCTTGATCCACTCAAAAGTAGAGTTGACCGAGCACCAGCATCACCTGCACCACCGAGCTTTGCACTAGCACCTGGGTTTGGTATTTCATTTATTCCACCAAGGTTTGTGAAACTTGGAGAATTCCTTGGGACAACCTATTAGGGTAGAACCTACCAGGGGAAGGACCTACTAAAGAAGAGCCTAGACCTAGATGACCTCGTTGAGGCTATCGTTAATCTCCCCTCTCCATCCTCATTACATCAGCTGCAGAGCCTGCAAGGAAAGGCTAACTTCTTACGTCATTTTATACCTAACTATGCTGAAGTGGCTAAAGGATTTACGCGATTACTGAAGCAGGGTGTCCCGTTCCTTTGGGATGAGATCGCCCAGAATTCCTTCAATGCGTTGAAGACGTTTCTTATCAATGCTCCTCTGTTGCGTCCTCTGAATTATCATCGCGATTATTCCCTCTATTTGTTCGCCGCATTCAGCATGATTGCCATGGTTTTGGTACAAGACGATGATGATGGTGACACGCATGTCATTTATTATCTGTCTCGTAACCTTATCGATACTAAAATGCGATATGCACATGTCGAGAAGTTGGTGTTGGCTACTGTTCAACCTGTTCAACGTTTTCGTCACTATATTCTGTTGTGTACAGTGACTATGATTTCTGACTGCAACCCTATGACCTACATATTGTCTCGTCAATTGCTGGGGGGCAAGTACTCGAAGTGGATTGTCATCCTCCAAGAGTTCGATTTGGAGTTCACTACTGCCAAGTCAAAGAAATCATTATCCTTCAACAATTTAATTTGTTCTCTCCCTTCCTACTCCGCTTCGTCTGGTTCCGAGGAACGCATTCCAGACGACACGCTTTTTCTGATCAACACCCTCAATACTTGGTACGGTGATATCATCATATATCTTCAAACTTATACCTTACGATCTGAGAGGATGCTCGCCAACGCATTCGTCATCAATCACAACCTTATTGTATATTCGGAGATACACTCTACCACATCAGAGTTGATTTCGTTCTTCGACGATGTTTGACACTTGAGGAAGCTAAGAAAGCTTTGAATGACTGTCACAGTGGCGCCTGTGGCGGTCACATGTCTGGTTATGCTACTGCACAGAAAATTCTTCGTGCTAGGTATTTCTGGCCCACCATCTTCAAGGACTGCATCATTGTTGTTCGTAAGTGCCATGATTTCCAGATCTATCAGCGCAAGATGCACGCGTCGCCTTCTCATCTCCACCCTGTCATTACCGTTGGTCCCTTTGTGAAGTGGGGCATCAATTTTATGACGTGTAACCCTCACTCGACCGGGGGGCATGCTTAATTATATAATTGTAGCCGTTGACTACTTCACCAAATGGGCCGAAGCAATGCCTACACTTACGGCTGACGGTAAGACAACAACTCAATTTCTATTCAATCATGTCATTACTAGGTTTGGTGTCCCTCAAGCCATCATTACTGATCATGGTTCCCATTTTCGACATTATATGGTGGTGGAGTTGACTTCAAAGTTGGGTCTACGTCATGACATCTCAATGCTGTACTATCCTCAAGCCAATGGCCAGGTTGAAGTCATGAAAAAATCTCTCGTCACTATGATACAACGTATGATTGGGATACACAAATCAAACTGGAATCTCATGTTATTCATGGCTCTTTGGGCATATCGAACCTCAATAAAGGATGCGACCGGATTTACTCCATTTCAGCTTGTTTATGGTCTGGAAGCTACCCTTCTGATTGAATGTGAAATACCTTCGCTCAAGTTAGTTGTTGAATTGCTACCGAATACTTCACCAGAAGAAGAGTGCCTTCTCTACTTAGAAAGGCTGGATGAAACTCGTTGCTTTACTGCTCTGGTAATTGAAGCACATAAAAAGCGGGTCAAAGCTCATTTTGACCAGTCGGTTTCTCCTCACTCCTTTGTAGAAGGAGACCTCGTCCTCTTGTACGACCAAACCCAGGATAATCTGGGGGCAGGAAAATTTCAACCCATGTGGCATCGGCCCTACATTGTTAAACGTGTTTTGCGGAATGGGGCCTTTTGAGCTTATTGATTACAAAGGTCATCCTCTGGATCAGCCCAGAAATGGGTTGTATCTTAAAAATATTAGCCGTTGACTACTTCACCAAATGGGCCGAAGCAATGCCTACACTTACGACTGACGGTAAGACAACAACTCAATTTCTATTCAATCATGTCATTACTAGTTTTGGTGTCCCTCAAGCCATCGTTACCGATAATTGTTCCCATTTTGGGAATTATATAGTGGCGAAGTTGACTTCAAATTTGGGTCTGTGTCATGACAGCTCAATATTGTACTATCCTCAGGCCAATGGCCAGGTTGAAGTCATGAAAAAATTTCTTGTCACAATGCTTCAACGTACGATTGGGATGCAAAAATCAAACATGCATCTCATGTTGTTCTTGGCTCTTTGGGCTTATCGAACCTCAATAAAGGATGCGATCAGATTTACTCCATTTCATCTTATTTACGGTCTAGAAGCTACCCTTCTGATTGAATGTGAAATACCTTCTCTCAAGTTAGTTGTTGAATTGTTGCCGAATATTTCACCGGAAGAAGAGCACCTTCTCTACTTAGAAAGGTTGGATGAAACTCTCTGCTTTGCTGCTTTGGTTATTGAAGCATAGAAAAAGCGGGTTAAAGCTCACTTTGATCCGTCAGTTTCTCCTCGCTCCTTCGTATAAGAAGACCTAGTCCTCCTGTAAGAACAAGCTTACGATAAGCATGGGCCCTACATTGTTAAACATGTTTTGTGGAATGGGGCCTACGAGCTTATTTATTACAAAGGTCATCCTCTAGATCAACCTAGAAATTGGTTGTATCTTAAGAAATATTATGCATGAGTCATTCATGCATGTTTTTGTGTACATAGTTGTTCTTTTCATTTTTGTACATTTTTGGCTTGGTGTGCTTTGCGAGCGTTTTCTTGCTTATTGGATCGTTTCTTATTGTGCAGATGTCTATTACCCCTTATGTCGGTTTCGTGGATGGTGCTTCCCGCAGTTCCTGGAACATGTCTTCAGTAGCCTGGGTGATTTATGATCTTGCTGGTGAGTTGATATATCTTCAAGGTATCTGTCTAGGATGAACTACAAACAATGTCGCTGAATATAGTGTTGTTATTGAACTATTAACCGAGGCGATTAACCTTGACATTCGTGCATTGATTGTTAACCTAGACTCACAGCTTGTTGTTCTTCAACTTAATGGACATTATTCAGTTAGAAACCCTTACATATCAAGGTTGTATCTGCGTGTTTGTTTACTGAAAAGACATTTTGATTATATTACATATCAACATATTCCTAGACGAATGAATGCATTGACTGATACAGTCATTGTATTAGATAGAAATTTTCATAATTTGTAAAAATCATCATCACATGACAATATCCATACAGGAAAATAGATGTGTATATATATATATATATATATATATATATATATATATATATATCAAATGTTTGCATCAGTGTGCATCATAAAGTTCAAAAAATATGTATGTTTCAGTTACATCCCGAGACATCATGTCTCTCAAAAATATGCAGAAATAAAAAATAGGTGTCTACTCGGCGTGCCGCGTGACGCTCATGATAGCACGCCACTACCCATACAAGCCGCCTCAGCAAGTGGTGAACACGATTTGACACCCCTTTAGTGTGTCTCTGGTATGCACGAGGAACATCATCGAATCGTGCATAGTCCAGGATCCCACGGGAGATTCCCTCCAAGTTGTATATGATTTCCTCCTCTTTGCCTCCCTCACAATGAAGGGCTATGTCAAAATCACAAGGAATCCACCTCACTATCGGGGACATACCTACAGGTCTCTCTAGGCAACATCTGCAATTACATGGATTTAATGTCAGAACATGCATACCAAAAAATCATAATACTAAAAGTAAAAAAATCAGTCTTACCAAGTACTTCATCCCAATCCTCTCCTTCAGGGAGTTAATGGAGATCTGCATCACCAGTGAAATCTGTGCCAGAGTAGGGCCAATCCTCCATGACAATCAGCTGTCGGCAGAGCCACTCAAAGAACTCTGGTCTCCAGGATATCTGTTGACCGCCCCCTCACCTTGGTATTAGAGGTGCCCAACGGGCCATCCGTGGCTCTTGTGTTGGTGGTGTCAGGACTATCACCTCCTGACGCTAGAAGATTGGTAGTCATTCTAAGATGAACGATACCATAATAGACCCATAACTGAACTGCTTCAATTTGGCTTTCTTGCACTTTGTCAGTTGACACTTCATGTTGATTTTCACTGCCTCTGCCCAATTGTAGAGGGTCAGTGTCATGCAATCTACAACAAGAAGTAGTTGTGTCTTTGTGGCCTCGTGTGGAACTTGCGATCTTGCAGCTCATGTGATGGTGTGCAACACTACCTTTAGTGCCAAATCCGGAATAGTTTCGATTTCCACTTTTTTGCTTCCTGATCCTTTCCTTGCCCCTGGGCACACTCTGCCAATCACCATACTCATGTTCTCCTTTGAGGGCCAGGTGGAAATTAGGATTGGAACTTCCCCCCTCCGCGACAGTCCGGTTATGAAATAAACCTCTGAAACTTCAATCTCGAGTTCTTGGTCATGAATAATGAACTTTTCCTGATCAACGTCCCAGACACTAATAAAGTATTTCAACAACTCTGGTTGATCTCTGAGACACGGTGTCATGAAGAATTTATTGAGCCCACAATCTCTGAGAGCTTCCATTCATCTTTCATTTTCCATGGAAAGTTCATCTTCTTCATTGTGTTCTCGTTCTTTCCATTCAATTTCCATTTTGCCGCTTCACACCTACGAAAAACATTCATATGACTATCCTTAGCTAAATCCAAAGCTCTTGGTTGGTTAAAATAGGCGTGTTTGTTTACATTTACATGCTAAAATTGTGCGCCGCGGTTGGCGCGACTGTTTTATAAATAGTCGCGCCAATGGTCGCGCCATAGTTCAAAATTTTGGTCGGTTGGCGCGAGTTTGTGCCTCATACCTGCGCCAACCACCGTGCCCTATATTTTGCCAAATCCCCCCATAAACATATAAAATTAGGTTTGCAATCCATGAAAAAGGAATCAAAATGCAGGGAAAGATGTAAGCTCTTACTTGGAACTGACGAATTCGAGATTGGTCTTCTGGATTGCCCGTTGTCGCTGCCGCAAAATCACAGTGTAAAAAGGGTAACTATTGCTCACAAGAGGTAAAGTGAAAAGTAATTATTTTTTACCATTTTTGGCATTTTATAATTTTTCAAAACCCTAATTAGGTTTTAAAGCGCATTTTTCTATTATTTCACTATGTTATTTCTAGAATTGGGTTTTACATTTGTCTCTTGTGCAGCGACAGGTTTTTAATGTAACGACAATGAAGTAACGAGTTGTATTTTATACTTTTTTGGACTCGGTAAAAACACAAAAAAGTCACTATTGGAGTCATATTTCAGCTCTTTTCTGACTCTCTAAACATGAAAATATTATCGAGACTCTTGTCGTTTTTAACTCATTAAATGGCTGCGAAACGATATCTACCCAGTATACGCTTACCCCTTTTTCGTGCTGGGATAGATTACTTATGAAAAAGGAATACCTTAGCCTATCGCGACTAAGAGGTTCTCTCAGACACAATTTTCTACCTTTTAGGATCTGTGAGACTATCTACGAAAAGGGACTCCTAGAGTTTTCTTTTCTGCTTCTTTTCAAACTCTCTAAACATGAAAAGATGTCGAGTTCTCCCTTTGTTAGACTCGTTAAACCCTAAATGACATCGTAAATCGTCACCATGACATAACCGAGTTCCTCCTTCCTAGGGCTCATAAAATGTACTAGGATGGATTTGTCTGAAGGACAAACTTACATGACAAGCATATTCTATCCCCTTCAAGCTTGTTTTCCAAAAATAATTGGGGTACTCGCCAGTAATGGTGAGGGAAAATGGAACCATTTCTCAGTTGTGTCGGCAGTATGTCGCTCTTGAACATGACACTCATTTGCATTCTTGTTGGGTTGGGGACATCTCATTTCGTAATTTTTGCCTCCATGGGTTTCGGTAATCTGTTTTGACCTCTCATCTTCTCTTTTCCACATCATCATGACCTCAGATCCCTTGATGTCAAATACTGCCAAATCTAGAGTCGTGTCGCAAATATGTTCAAGAGAAGCTTTCGATTGCAGTTTTCAACCTCCCTCTGGTCCTCTATTTAGTCCTGATTCACTATCATCATGTTCCTTTGTCTCGTGTCGATGATGTGGGAAACATTATGGCCCTCCTTCTACCGGTTCGCTTCCTGTCGACTTCAGCTCATTATCCAGGAAGTTGACCTAGAGACTCCCTTCTGGCACCTTGGAACTTGCATGCTTCAATGGCAAGTTCTTCGTATTCAACAATAGGTCCACATCATTGGCCTTTGATCGAGTGATTCTGCGGGTGTTCGACACCAGATCACTGTTCACATTCCGTGGATTGTACTTGTAGTACCTTGAGATACATTTTCATTATTGGTGGTTTCTCTCATGCCTATTAACAAATTTCATCATTGGCTGGTAATCAGGTGACTTTCTTACATGTTTGACTTCAACTTACATATTCGCATGCTTGAATTTGTACATTGTTCGGGTCAAGATGGAGCGCAAAACCTTGGGTTTTTTCTGATAAGATCCAGGTTGCAAGATATTTTGGTTTATCATGACTGTATGCATGACTCTTTTGATTGGATGGTTGCGACCATACCTGAGTCTATTTTTTGATCCTTATTGCTGGATGGATGTGTCCATACCCCGGATCTAAGTTTTTATGTACTCTATTATGGATGCATGTTCCCATGCCACATGATCATGTATCAGAGATAACAATTCTATTTGTACTTGCAAGTCTTCCAACATCGGTGTTTGGTTCAAACGCATTCTCGTAAAGCATTTCACCCCTCCCTCTCTCTCGGACCTCATGCTTTAGGGGGCATCTATTACACAGCATTTTTTCACTGTCCCTGCAATCCCCATCCGGCACATTGGAGGACCATTGTGTGACTTATATGAATGCCTTGCAAAGAGTATCATTACATCCATTTCCATGAGGAGAACATTTCTTCTATTAACTTTTCCCTGAGCAGACCATTAGAAACACATGTTTTTGGGTTGACACTGGTATACTGTTATGCCCTTGCGCTGATGAAGGAAATTAACAGTAAGCCTCGCACCCATTAGCGCTCTATCCCAGTGAGCTACCCGTGCCAAGCTATTTTTGAAATGTTTTTTAAATATAGAGGCGAAATTTCCATGCTAACTGCTTCGTGAGTGAGTCAGCTTGGGTTGTTCGACTGCATAACCATGAACACATTCCTTTGGCCTCTTATTTCCACCATTTGGGGGAACCTCCCAAAGGATAAGGCCTCCCTTCCACCATTTGAGGGATCCCAACCTCCTCCTCTCCCTCTATAAATAAACCTATCTCATATTGATGCAGTTAGCTGAACCATTATAGCTTAATAGATGAACAGGAATTGATGAAAATTTTGGTGAGGTAGAAGCAGAGAGAGAGACCCTTGTCAAGAGAGAGCTTAATCTTTTTCCTCGCTACATCTAAATTCCCTGACGAATGCTTGAGACACACTTCGACTGGACCTACTAAAGGAGACTGCAATGTCAAGGCTCTAGTTTTAATCTCTTTCTTTCTCTTAATATATACGTGATTGATGTTATGGTTCCCATATTATGTCAATGTGATTTACATTATGCAATATGTTTAATCTTCCTTGACTGATTAGCTAGTTATGAATGCAATTATTATCATGTGTGCTGCTTTTTTCCATTGACCTTTGTGCAGGCACCCAAATACCATTTTTGAAGGATCGTGACTTGTTGGGACAAGGATTGGGAGACCTCTGTTGTAGCTACATTGACCGCGTTGGACTACAGGTAGGACAATCTATCCCAACTCGTTTCATTCGTTAACTAGGAACCAACACATTAGCATGTCCTCTTGTTGTTAGACCCACTCTAGGGCTAGAGGGATCATCTCTGTCCGCGGAGAGGATTTACCTACGCAACAGGAAGCAAAGAAAAGCAAGGTGCAGCAGAGGGTAGCATGACAAGAGCAACAATCAAGGTGCAGAACAACAGCATGAAGTTTAGCACATGAAATCTTAAAGTGGGCAGCACTGCATACAGTCATTGTAAAGGTATCATTGTACTAAGTCATTGTAAATGCATCATTGTAAAAATTGTACAAGTGTCTATCTGTCAAGAGTTGAAGAGGCGGTATTGGGAGGTCTAGGATCATAATTAGGTGGTTGTGTCATAGTTGGGGTTATGGTCTAGTGTGTCTTCTTCTTCTACATCATTCTATATCATTGTAAAGTGGACCATTTTCCCTGGCATGGGAATCCATTCTTGTTTTATTCTTCTATAGGGTGGTAGGGTGGTGCTAAGGTGAGTTGTAGCTCATTGGGTGTTGGGGCATCCGTTCAGTTAAATACTAAAGAATCTCAGGCATTGGAGCATCCATCCAGTGGGAGTTGGAGAAGAATGCTTTTCTAGATTATAAGAAGTTTTCAATTGGAGTTGAATATTAAAGAATTATTAGAAAATAATCCAGGTGGTTTTTGTCCCGAAGGGGGTTTCCACCTTAAAAATTGTGTGCACTTGTGTTCCTTTTGTTTACTGCTATCACTGTAAAAACACTGATAATAATTGAAGATTAACTAATTCCCTGAAATATTAATAATAATACTAATTGAAAGGAATATTGATTCAGCCCCCTCTTAGTATTTCCAACAATTGGAATCATAGCTTGATTCCTTCAATAATAGTTTAACAACTGGAAGCAGGTCATGGAGCATACCAAGAATGGTGTACCTCTGTTCAATGAAATTAATTATGCACTCTAAAAAGGAAGAATGGAGGTTTATCTCTTGGCGCAAGGTTACGAAGTATGGGACACTGTTCAAAATGGATTTACACCAATCGCGTATGAACAAGGTAAGAAGAATTCGGTAAATGGTGCAAAAGCAAAGAATATTATTATCAGTGGACTTATTGAATCTAATTATCATAAGGTGTTGGGTTGTACAATTGACAAAAATGTATTGGAAAATCTTGAGAATATATATGCAGGTGACTCAAATGTCAAAGAAGCAAAGCTTCAAATCTACAGAGCAAAATAGAGCAACTCGGAATGAAAGAAGATGACAACATTGCTCCATACTTCCAACACGTTGATGAAATAACCAACACTCTGGAAGGATTGGGAGAGCATGTCGACGAGAAGACTATTATATGAAATATTCTTAGAACGTTACCAGGGATATTCAACCCAAAGGTATCAGTCTTATAATACAATGAAAATCTGGAAAAACTCAGCAAAGAGGAATTACATGGAGTTCTCATAGCATATGAAATGAGACTTGATGAAGAAGAGGGTAATTCGCATCTAGAAACTGTGTTTTCTGCGTCTAAGAAAACCAATAAGGAAAAACAACCTTCAAAGGAAAATACCTGCATCTGAAAGTGTGAAGAAAAGGAAGATGATGAAGGTGGTCTTTTAGATGTAGAATATGCTTACTTTACGAGAAAACTAAAAATTGGTAAGGGAAAATTCGAAGGTAAACTTCCATTGATATGTTTCGGTTGTGGTGAGGTTGTGCATTTTGCAGCAAAATGTCCGAACATAAATGATAGCAACTCAAAATGAAAGAAAGGATTTAAGAAATTCAACAAGATATCTCATCATCTGATGAAGGTAGTGACAGTGAAGAATAAGCCAATGAGAGAGTATCGTTTATGGACAAGCACAATAAACAAGAGGTATCAAACAACGAAGAAGAAGGGTTGACCATAGAATAATTTTCTAAGGAGGCAATCAAGCTTATAAAAGAGCTCAAGGCTGAGATGATCCTTTCCAATACTTTTGAAGAACAAGTTCAGGGTCTCAAAATTTAAGTTGAAGAATAAAAAAATATTGAAGAGTCACTTCAAAAGAACTTGGAAGAAAGCAACCAAGAAAAGCAAGCATTAGAAGCCGAAGTAGTCTCGCTGCGTAAGGAAGTGAAGAAGGGAAAAATTGTCCACAACTATGCCAACAACTCAAGGGCATTGGAAGAACTCATCAACAATCAACGATCTTACAACGACATAACTAGCCTTGGTTACAAAGAAGAAGAAGCAATACCTTCTACAAACAATGAACCTATGAGATCTGACATGCATGTAAACTTCATTAGACAAGATTCGCAAGAACAACCCTGGAAGACAATTCCCCAATGAATATTTCCATAAGGGTACCAACATATTTTTCATGGCTATTTTTATTCATGTGGAAATTTCGTCATAAAGCTGTAGAATGTCGCACGTACCCTAGGAACCAATACAATTCCAGGAGATCTGTCAAATATGAACCTCCCGGGGCTCAACAAAACATCAATATATTTGAACATTTAAGAAATAATATGGAATGTTACAAATGTCAAAACTTTGGACACATGGCCAGAGACTGCAGACTTGAAATTCCTCCACAAGAATCTTCGAAGCCATAGAATGAATGAACATGGAAGAATAAGAAGAACGATAATTGTGCTCTCGCTCTCAAGGCTTAAAACAACAAATATTTGTGGTATGTTGACAGTGGTTTCTCAACGCATATGACTAGAGATAAAAAGAAATTTGTATCTCTGAAAGAGAAGAAGGATGGAACTGTATCCTTTGGAAATTATGGATCTTCAAATGTTATAGGATCAGGTACCGTCATTCTCAGAAGAAAATATGTTCTAGCCAAGAATGTTCTATTGGTTGAAAACATGAATCACAATTTGCTCACTGTTGGAAAAATGTGTGATCAAGGACACACAATGGTATTCAACTCCACAAAATGTGAAATCAGGAAAGGTAGGTATGGTAAAATTTTGGCTACAGCAAGTCTAGCTCCAAACGACATATATGTTCTGGATGAAGCAACTAAATCATGTCTAGTAGCTAAAGAAGATGAAAGTTGGTTATGGCACAAACGAATGGGTCACATAAACTTTGACAACCTTGTCAGGATAAGCAAAAAGGAAGCAATACGAGAAATGCTGAAAATCTCAAAACCTTCCAACACACTATGTGAGGCCTATCGACACGACAAGCAGACAAAAGTCAAATTTAAAACAAAAGAACACTTTGCATTACATCCATTGGAATTGATACATACTGATATATGTGGTCCTGTGAGAACAAAAGGCTTAGATGGAGAATTATATTTCACGTTAATGATAGATGACTATACTAGGATGACAACTATAATTTTCCTAAAGAAAAAATCTGAAGCATTTGAGTGCTTTAAGATCTACAAGGAGTTGGTCGAAAATGAAAATGATTTGAAAATAAAGTGTCTAAGATCAAATAATGGCGGAGAATTCACTTCCAAATTATTTCAACAATATTGTGAAGAAAATGGAATAAAAAGACAATTTTCAACAATATGAACACCTCAACAAAATGGAGTTGTTGAAAGAAGGAACATAACCGTTCAGGAAATGGGTAGAACAACGTTGAAGGAGTCAAAATTGGATGAAAATTTATGGTTTCAAGCAATTGATATGTCAGTATTCATTATCAACTGAAGTCTTCTCATAAATAATTGCAACAAGACCCCATATGAATTATGGAAAGCAAAACCAGCTAATGTAAAATATTTCAAAATCTTTGGAAGCAAATGTTATATCAAAAGAGAAGATCAAAAGTTGGGTAAGTTTGAATCAGGGGTTGACAAAGGTATCTTTGTTGGTTACTCACACAAAAGAAAGGCCTATAAATGCTATAATCTAAGACGAAAACAGATAGTGGAGAGCATAAATGTTACATTTGACGAATATGGTGTTCTAACGAATAATAATGAAGACCTAAAATATATGAAACTTTTACAGAAGCTGAAAAAGACACAGAAAAAATTCTAGAACAAGAAACAACTGTCAACCAGGAAGAAGTAAATAATGATCATCAAGATATACAGGAACAACAATAAGAAGCTCCTCCAGAAAGAACAAAATAAAGGATTCAAAAGAACCATCCATCAAATCAAATCATTGGTGACATAAATGAAATTCGACAACTTCGTTCATCACAACAAGATCACATTGCTTTTATAGCAACCTTTGAGCCTAGTAGTTTTGATGAAGCCAGCCATAATGAACATTGGGTAGTAGCTATGAATGAAGAATTAGATCAAATCGAGAAGAATAACACTTGGAAATTAGTTACACGACCAAAATATAAAAATGTCATTGGGACTAAATGGGTGTTCAGGAACAAATTGAATGAAGATGGACAGGTTAACAGAAACAAAGCAAGATTGGTTTGCAAAGGCTATGCACAATTGGAAGGAATTTATTTTGACAAAACATTTGCACCAGTTGCTAGAATGGGAGCCATCCGTATGTTTCTTGCCTATGCATTTTCAAGAAAAATCAAAGTCTACCAAATGGATGTTAAGTCATCATTCTGAATGGAAAATTAGAAGAAGTTTACATCGAACAACCTGAAGGTTTTCTCCTATCAGAAAAATAAGACTATGTTTGCAGGTTAAAGAAGGCTCTATATGGTCTCAAGTAGGCTCCCAAAGCATGGTATGCTCGTCTTGATGGATATCTACATCAACAAGGGTTCAAGAAAGGTACTTCTAATATAAATATTTATGTACAAATAGAAAAAGTTAATTTAACAATCGTTGAGGTATATGTGGATGATATAACCTTCGGTAGCAATGGTGATCGACTTAGTAAGAAATTTGCTACAAAGTTGCAAAGTGAGTTTGAGAGGTATTTACTTGGTAAGATGACATACTTATTAGGGCTTCAAATATCTCAGCAAGAGAAAGGAATATTTATATGTCAAGCCAAGTACATCAAGGAAATGATCAAGAAATTCAAAATGGAATATTGCAAACCCATCCTTACTCCAATGGTAACAGGTTGCAAATTGAGCATAGACGACTCATCTAAGGATGTGGATCAAAGGTTGTAAATATCTATGATTGGTAGTATTCTATATGTAACAGCCTCCTGGCCAGATGTTATGCAAGCAGTTGGACAAGTAGCAAGATTCCAAGCAGCACCAAAAGAATCACATATTATTGCTGTAAAAATCATTCTTTGATATGTAAAGGGCACAACAAAATATGGCTTGTGGTATTCCAGGGGTAATAACAATCTCATTATTCAAGCCTTTACACACGCAGATTGGGCAGGAAGCGTTGATGATCGTAGGAGTACTAGTGGAGCAACATTCTATCTAGGTGGTTGTCTCGTATCATGGTTGAGCAAAATGAAAACCTCAATATCCTTATCTACATTGGAAGAAGAATACATTGCAGCAACAACTTATTGTACTCAAGTCCTTTAGATGAAACAAAATTTGAAAGATCTTCAAGTACAATTCAGTGAGCCTATTCGCATCTTCTATGATAACACTAGTGCCATCAGCATCTCCAAGAATCCTTTCATGCATTCAAAAACAAATCACATTCTGATCAAGTATCATGTTGTTAGAGAACAAGTCGCTAAAAAGAACATCAAACTTGAATATGTTGGTACAAAAGAAAAAATCGTTGACATATTCACTAAACCTTTACCTCGTGAAGAATTTGAATATCTTCACCAGAAGCTTGGGATTCTCCCAAGTTCTCATTAGATTTTCCTTAGTCAGAAAATAGAGGGGGAGTGGAAGTGTGTACAGGTCCGCAGGATGGTTGTGTGTCAGGGGGAGTTACCCTTTGCCATTGATGTCAAAGGGAGAGAGAATTTTGTAGGAAGAGGTGTCATGATCGTAGGGGGAGTACTTGTGTTGCCATCAATGCCAAAGGGGGATATTGTTGATCAGTGGTTGTCATTGATGTCAACCCGAAAAACACTAGGGCTACCTCGATCTTGCATGGGAATTTGGACCTACCAAATTACTATATTCCGAGTCAAGGATATTTTTTATGGTTTCTACTTGTCGAGATGTTTCCATTGATATATGGCTCTCCACTTAATTCTTCATGGTTTGAGAGATATTAATGTTTGAAGTTAGTAACCCCAGTTAGTGGGCTAAAACCCCATAGGGTTGTGGCATGACACTAATCATTGGTTGTGGTCATTGAACAGTCAATGGTTAGTAATTTTTAAGCTCATAAAATTCATCCCACGTTCACTTGTTGAAGACCCTCTCAATCTAAGCATTTATATAAATTGTGATCCTCATATCCTCCTCATGTAGGGATTTCGCTACTTGAAATAGGTCATCATGGAATTTTCGCTATAACTTTTTTTCTACGAAGGTTCAGAAGCTGAAATTTGTATCACACAAAGTAAAAATCCCGAGGAAGCTCGTGTAAAAATTTCAGATCATGGTTCGCAATATTTTCGGAGATATGATCTGTGGAAGTTAGGGTTTTTTCAGGCTCCTAAACTTCATCTCAAAGAGGTGACCTTGGGAAAATCATCATAACTCTCTGTCTGAGAATCCCATTGGAATTCTGTAAAAAGTAGCAGATAGTGTACGGATGATAGTTTTCTTTATATCAATTTTAGATCTGAAGGAGGAAACAATGACACGTGTCATGCCGTACAAGGTTTCTCTATTGAACTATTCCACCTCCATTATCTATCCAAATAACCTTTATATTTATACTCGTTGAGTTCACCATAAGGGCCTTAAACCATTGGAAGCAACTGAAGATTTCATCCCTTGTCTTCAAGAAGTAAATCAAGGTCTTCCTAGGGAATTCATCAACAAATTTCACGAAATACTCATAACCCCTGAGAGACATATCGGAAAATTATCCACAAGTATCAAAATGTATCATATCTAGCACACCCTTGTCTCTACCATCACTCCTTGGAAATTTTTCCTTTGAAAACTTACTAAGTACACACCCTCTACAGATATCATCATGTTTTGTGCTTACTTATGAATAACTTTTCATGGTCTCTTTGAGAAACTTAAGTGATCCATGATGGATATGACCCATCCTCCTATGCCATAACTCTCCCATGTCTTTGTTATTTTTGCTACTCACTAGTCTCTTTGGAGTGTCCAACTGTAAAATATACAAATTGTTGCTTCTCACTCCAATCTCCTTCACTGAGTTCCAATACTATTATTTTATGTACACCTTTTTTCCTCAAAAGTACACGTCATACCCCTTATCCTCAAGAGTAGAAACTAAAATCCATTTCATTCCTAAACCTGGAATGTGCAACACATTTGTAACATGAGTACTCTTGCATGACTCCCTCTGAAAGGTAAATCTCCCTCTCTCAACTGGAGTAAACTTGGACTTATTTACACATATGGAAGCACATATCCTCTTATTTATGTTTAAATGACACCCAAAGGGGGCTTCTGATTTAATTTTCCCTTAATTAAATTGGAAGAGAAATTGTAATTTCATCTCATGACAACTTGTATTAGTTAACTGTTGATCAGTGGTTGTCATTGATGTCAACCTAAGTAGCACTAGGGGCTACCCCGATATTTCATGGGAATTTTTACCTACCAAGTTACTATATTTTGATTCAAGGATGTTTTTTAAGGTTTCTACTTGCCGATATGTTTCCATTGATATATGGCTCGCTACGTAATTCTTCATGGTTTGAGAGATATTCATGTTTGAAGTTAGTAACCCCAGTTAGAGGGCTAAAACCCCATGGGGTTGTGGCATGAGACTAATCATTGATTATGGTCATTGAACGGTCAATAATTAAAAAAATTTAAGCTCCTAAAATCCCTCCCATGTTCACTTGTTGAAGACCCTCTCAACCTAAGTACTTATATAAATTGTGATCCTCATATCCTCCTCATGTAGGGATTTTGCTACTTGAAATAGGTCATCATGGAATTTTCGCTATAATTTTTTTTCTACGAAGGTTTAGAAGTTGAAATTTTTATCACGCGAAGCCGAAATCCTAAGAAATCTCGTGTAAAAAATTTAGATCATGTTTCACAATATTTGCGGAGATATGATCTGTGGAAGTTAGGGTTTTTATAGGCTCTTGAACTTCATCTCAAAGAGGTGTCATTGGGAAAATCATCATAACTATCTCTCTAATCATCGAATTGGAATTCTGTAAAAAGTGGTAGATAGTGCATGGACTGTAGTTTTTGTGTGCCAATTTTAGAGCCGAAGGAGGAAATAGTGACACGTGGAACACCGTACAAATTTTCTCTATTGAACTAGTCCATAATTAGGTCATTGTGAGAGATTGGGCATAACTTTGTCTTGAATAATCCAAATTGGGCCATACCTATGGCATTGGAAAGAAGACTCATACGGATGCTACAGGACCAAAAATCACATATTGGGGATTTGAAATAACAAAGATACATAAGATTCAATATCGAGCTCCTAGAATGAAATAAAAAGCTAGATCATGTGCTATCAAGGGGTGAAAATGACCAGACTTTCTAGGGAAAAAAAGCAAAGCAAGGTGTAGCAGAGGTAAGTTCCAAGTAAGTATATTTTGTATATGCATGTTCATCTCTTAATTGCATTAGGTTCTTTGTATTCTAATTTGTTTTTTTTTTAGCACTGACATATGCTCTACAGGATGAGGTAAGTTTTGTTATTATCATGTCATAGGTATTTCCTTGAATAATTTTTGTAGGTATTATATATTCATCATGATAAGAATCAATGCATGATCTAATGTTCTAAAGAGTGAGAAAGGGTAGCATGACAAGAGCAACAATCAAGGTGCAGAACAGCAACAAGAAGTTCACTACATGAAGTCTTCAAGTGGGCAGCACTGCATACAGTCATTGTAAAGGTATCATTGTACTGAGTCATTGTAAAATTTTTACAAGTGTCTATCTGCCAAGAATTGAAGAGGCAGTGTCGGGAGGTCTAGGATCGTCATTAGGTGGTTGTGCCATAGTTGGGGTTATGGTCTAGTGTGTCTTCTTCTTCTGCATCATTCTATATCATTGTAAAGTAGACCATTTTCCCTGGTACGGGAGTCCATTCTTCTTTTATTCTTCTATAGGGTGGTAGGCTGGTGCATGAAGTCACCAACAGGTTCAAGCCTGTGAAAACTTCAGGTTGGTAGGGTGGTGCTAAGGTGAGTTGTAGCTCATTGCATGTTGGGGCATCCGTTCAGTTGACTACTGAAGAATCTTAGACGTTGGAGAGTCCATCCAGTGGGAGCCGGAGAAGAATGATTTTCTAGATTTTAGGAAGTTGGAGCTTTCTTTTCAAT
This sequence comes from Pinus albicaulis, assembly GCA_034641835.2. NCBI lineage: Eukaryota > Viridiplantae > Streptophyta > Pinopsida > Pinales > Pinaceae > Pinus > Pinus albicaulis. The sequence goes on from CM076581.1 coordinate 1,502,105,112, forward strand.
AGGAGTTGAATATTAAAGAATTATTAGAAAAAAAATTAGGTGGTTTTTGTCCCAGAGGGGGTTTCCACCTTAAGAACTTGTTACACAGTAATTTGTCACCGTCCCTGCAATCCCCCGTCCCGCACATTGGAGGGCTTATTCCGTGACCTGTGAGCAGTAACATGACCTGAAACCACTTTCATGGCATCCCCCTGAACAAGGAAATTCATTCCCCTGAAGACAATTCCTTGTGAAAAACCCTAAAAATAGCCTTTTTGGCCTTGGCGCGACTACTCAATGTCATACCCGCGCCAATGGGGGAAATCCTCCAAAGAGGGCACGCCAACTGGCCCACTGTCTAAGTGTTGTACCCGCACCAGGCTTATTAAGGAGTGTTTTTTAAAAATAAATGGCAGAAGATTGAATCCAACCAATTCCTGAACTGGTCTCTAAATTGAGTTGGGAGGTTGGCTCCGGATCTCCATGTAGAGGAAGTGGTTTTCCACCTCTCATGGAAGCTTCCTTGAGGATAGGGCCAATCCCATGATTGTAGGGATCCCAACTCCCCTTCTACCATCTATATAAGTTTGACATTTTCCTTTGCAAGCTATTCTCCAAGAGCCTTCATAGCCTAAAGAATGTTGCAAGAGCCTTGATAGTCCTCCTAGAGCCAAATCAGTAGCAAGGAGATTGACGATTGAAGAGAGAGGCTTGTCCCATTCCCGACAAGATTTACCGAGATGCATTCCGCTGACGACGTGCAAAAGGAAGATTCAGTGTCAACGCCAGGTTGTATTTTTCCTTTGTATGAATTAATGATAAGCGACTTTGGTTATGGTTCCACTCGTATTTTTCATTATGATCATGAGTTGTGTCTTCTCTGACTGATACATAATTGCATATATTGGGTTTTACGCTTGTGTTTGTCGTGTTTTTTGCGTGTGCAAGTGTTTGATCGCGGTGAGCGTGAGGATTGTGATCTGCTAGAGCAAGGGAATGGGAGTGCTATCTCCTCTACAAAAAACAGCGTTGGATTCAAGGTAAGCCTTCTTCGCCATTTGGTTTATTTCAATTAGGAACTTGCACCTTAGCGTGATACGATTGTTGCTAGACCCGATCTGGGCTAGTAAGGATCGCCTCTGTCCGCAGAGGGGATTTACCTCTACAACAAATTGGAAACTCCACTGGGGACCATTGATTTGGAGTAATGTCTTGTCTCTTCGGTCGATTCTTGACTTTTCTTGCCTGATCATCTCTTTTGGCTGGCTCTTTCTGTGTGTTCGGATTTTGTCTAGCTTTACCATCACTAGTTTGTTCCTTGGATTGCTCTTTTTTATTTTTCCATAGTAAACTTGACTGGCGCGCTTATTAGCCTGACAGTCACGCCCATTGGGGCATGTTGCCAGTATATTACCCGTGCCAATCCTGTTATGGCACTGGATTCCGCCTGACAGTCGCGGAATCCTGTAAGGTGCTAGGGTTTACTCTGTTTTGAGCTTTCTGAGCTTGACCTGTGTGTTTGGTTTCATTTTTACGACTTCTTGAGTGTTATGGAGCCTTGTTTGACTGACTGTGACCTTCATCCTTTGGTTTTTTTCCCGTTTCTATCGATTTTACATTCTAGCCCTAGGGCATCTAGGGGCTACAGTGTGTCGAGCCTCCCGTGGGAGTTTTTGGTTTCTATCTGTTTAGTCAACCTTGTGATTGCTTCTCTGCATTCATTTGGTGGTTTCCTATCGTTTCGTTGCGCTATTTGAGTGATTGGTTTCTTCTTCATTCAAATTCTGCTTTGTCTCGCTTTGAGCCTAGATTACATGGTTCATTTGAGTCTTTGGGATTCTCTTGGTTTTGAGGGATTTTTTTGAAAATTTGAGGTCTGATTGTGTGTTTGCGTTGAGTGAAATTTGCTTGTTTTTACTCCTTTGCTATCGCTTCTCAAATTGTTCTTTTCATTAGTTTTCATTTTGTTTAGTGCACTTTGCTCTTAAACATTGAAAATACAAAAAAAATCTCTTTTGCTTTTGATTATTAGTGTGAATTAAATCTTTTCTGTGTTATTAGTGATTAGTAACTTTGAAAGAAAAGATTTTGGTTTCCATTAGCTCCATTAGAGACATTATTGGTTGTTGTCTGATCATTTTGTTATTGTGTGAAAAGCTCTTAACTCTCTCGTAATCAGCTTTCATCGAATGAAATGATATACTGTGGCATGTGGTGTGCATTTAGGAGATTTTGAGACATAACACTTGCTAGGGCTTGAAAACTGAAACATAATTGAAGATAAACATTAAAATTTATTCAATTTACACTAAGGCAGCGTTGGAACATTAACGAAATATTTAGAGGTCTAGGCTAGAGACGTGTTCCGGCGTCTTTAAACCTAGTAGTTGTCGTTCGCCTCTTGGCTTTAGACAGCACTAGTACGGACTTGTGCTCCCCGTACCATCGCGTATATAAAGGGAGACCCCACTAGGTTTCTATCCTTTATCCATAGGAAGACGAGTCTACCGCCCTATACCCGTGATACACCGGACACAGCATTCAGGAAGATTTCCTGCACGTACGTTAAGTCCTTGGTTGATTTCTCCTTCATTTTGAAACCAAGGTGTATATTGCAGTTCACGGTTATTTGGTACACCCTTTGCCTAGCATTCCTGAGCAGTAATTTTGATCTTATCTGACTCCTTAAATTTGAAAAGATCACCAAGCGCTTGTCCTTTCACGCTTGCTTCAAAACTGAAAGAGATAGAGTCATCTTTCATCCGTTTCTCGACTCTTAAAACATGAAACGGTGAAGTTTCTAAGTTTCAATGTCATAAAATAAATCACCTGCGATCACACGCCCTGCTAGATCTTGCTTGTTGGCCGTTTGATTGTGTACCTTGATTCGTTTTAGCCCGTGTGTTGTGTTTTTTCCTTTTGTCATTATTGTCACAGTGGCGGAACCCTCAGTTTCGTCTACTGGTAGTCCATATACGGACGATTCATCAGAGGTTTCTCAATCCTCTGCTGAACATCAACAGCCCATCGTTTCCAAGTTTCCCGATGGGGGACCGGTTCTGTCTGAGCTTCCCTTTGGAGGACCAGTTGAGTTCAATTGGCCCTTATCCGACCCGTGGTCTGGATTTGGAGTAGGGGAACATTTCCCTCCTCTTACATCGGGTTCGCCTTTTATAGCTGTTGTTTTTCCTCCTAGTCCTCGCCGTCTATTACGAGATCTAGTGGTAGGTATAGATATGGGTGCATCTAACCATTCTCCTAGTGAGGAAATCCCCACGTCTGGTGAAGATTACCAGTTGTTCCCAGAAGACAACCCCGAGTTATCTGTCATGTCTTTGCCTGGTCCCTCACTTCCAGCGGGATATAGATCTTTGAGTCAGATCATGACCGTCGTTGCCTCTATGGGGATATAAACTCCCTCTACGAGGCCGGTTATTCCTTCATTGGGGATGTCTCCAAGGACACCCATCACATCATCCCCTCAGGTCACTTCTGTACCTATCAGGCCCACTGTTTGTGTGGCTGCATCTACACCTGTTGTTACCACTCAGTCTGTAAGGGTTGCGTCCCTTCCCAAAGACATCTATATAGCATCTTCTATGCCGGAGAACATCTCTCCTGAGGAGTATCGATTTTCCTTACAACAATCGAACCCCGAGGTCGGACAATCCTCTCAAGATCCCAACCACTCGTATTTTTCGCATTATGCACAGGACGGTACACCCGTTTATGTTTTTCCATATCAGTACGATGAGTACAGGAATACTTTACGTTTACCCTCTCCAGAGGCTCACCTTCACGCTCAGGGTTTTCCATCTAACCAAGCTGGGAAATCTCATAACCTGCAAGGACAACCTTTTCAAGGCCAACCTTTTAGCCAGCCTGGCTATCCTTATGACTCGCAAGGACAACCCTTACAGGGCTACCCTTCGGGCCAGCAGGGGCCATTATACGGTCCGCAAGGACAATATTACAACCCTTCAGGTCAACCTATGCAACCTCTCCCTGGAGTCCAACCTGGCCAACCTCAGGGACTCACAGGTCAACCGGGGTACCAACCAGGGCTGGTATATGGTCCTGGGGGGCAAGTCCAATCTTCCCAACCCATGCAGCCTCAGTATCCTATTGGTCTGAATGTTGCACATCAGCCAGGATCATCTTATGGTCTTGTTGTAGGTAAAACCAGTTACCAGCCACCACCTGGCTCCATTCCACCGCCAGGTCAACCGGCCCATCCGGCACAACCTGGTGCTCCACAACAGCTAGGTCAACCCGCACAACCGGCACAACCTCTTCACCCGAGGCAACCTATTCAACCAGGTCAGCCCGTCCAGCCAGGTCAGCCTGTCCAACCAGGCCATCCTGCACATCCTGTCAACCTTGCTCAACAGCCGATTTACTCGATGCCACAACCGAATCAACTGGTGCACCCTAATTATCAGGCTCAGCAGGGTCCCACCTACCAGCAGCCCGCTCAACCCCAAGGCGGTTACTATTCTCAAGGTCCATCTCGACCGACTTATAACCCGCCCCATGGTTCCCATTATTACACTCAACAACCCGGCTACACCTATACTCAGCAGCCAAATCCACAGACTGCTCAAACAGGGCCGACATATAATCAAGGTCCATACTCTGGTTATCAATCCCCGTACACTGGTTACGAGCAGCCATATCAGACTGGTTATACGCCCTATACCCCCTATGGTCAGAATCCTCCGGGATAGAACCCATGGGGGCAAGGATACACTCAACCAGCATGGAGTACAGGTACATGTCCTTATCGAGGGCCTGGTATGCCTTTTAATCCGCAGTTGTCGTTCTTAGCTACCTTGGAGTTACCGGACGTTTCTAAATTAACCAATGATCCGATTCCTCACAATCCTTATTGGCCCCCGGTTCCGACCAAGGTACCCGGCGACTGCCCTAAGTTTGAAGGTAAAGCTGGAGAGGACCCCCAAGCTCATGTAATGACCTACCATCTATGGTGTTCGTATAATTCTTGGGTCGATGATTCAATTCGTCTATGTCTCTTCCAGTAACTCTTACCGGTGCTGCCACTAAGTGGTATATTGAATTACCTCATGGCATCTTTCAGGATTTCAATACTTTAGTAATGGCTTTTCTGACTCACTTTCAGTTACTGGTTCGCTATGAAGCCGGGACGCATCTCCTGACTTCATTGAAGTAGGATAAAGCCATCCACATATCCAATCATATTCATGAGTGGCGACGTCGTCGTAGATTGATCAAGTTTGATATACCTGATCAGCCACCAACTCATTGGTTCACCACCTCCTTCGTTAGCAAAATCGCCCAAGATATTGCTATGGGGGCATGTGTGACTGAAGAACAAGCCATCGCGCGTGCCCAGTATCTTCATCTAGTATACTGTCAGTCTGGCACGCTTTATGATATTTTGACTGATGCTCCACGCCCGGGAACCTCTAAAGCTCCACTTACCCCAATGGTGGATGGTGTTATTGGTTCCGTGTCTCAAAATTCTCAAAAGTCTCCAAACGGGAAGCAGAAGTTCAATTCTTCCAATAATTCTGCTCTTCCCGCTCCTCTAGATTCTGGGAAAACTACAGAGGTCAACGCCGTTCAGGCTAATCCTACGGAAAAGGCCTTCAAAGGAAAGAAGAAGGGCAAAGGAAAATCCAAACCCGACGCCCCTAAACCAGAGTCTTCTAAACCTCGTACTGAGGACGGTTCTCAACGTAAACCGAAGTAACCCTGCCTTATTTGTGAAGGAGATCATTATACCAAGGATTGTCCCCAACGATATGAAATTAGTCAACTTCTCAAAGGATCCAAAGGGACTCCGAAAGTTCTCAAAGAACCGTTCCCGTCTCAGCAGACCTAGATGGTTGAACAGCCTTCACCATCTGCACCATTTGGGTCCCAGGTCTTTATGATGAATGGTGCTGCACCTGTCTCAATTGCTACGCGCTCGAAGGATTATGCCGGATCGCGTTAGGCAGCTGGGAAGGAAGTTGTGGATGGCCCACCTCCTCCTCCTGTCTCCGGTCCTTTGGAAATTGAGAAGCCTACTGCTGAACCTATTGTGGGGCCACCCTCTAAAGGTGTTCTGCGAAGATCTTCCTACAATCTAAATGCCCATGCCGCTCAGCACTACAGTATTGTTGAGGATTTGGCATAGGCGCCTTCTATTATGTCCGCATTGGAAGTCCTTCAAAGTTTCCCTTCGCAACGGAAATCTCTATTGTCTGCGATCGGTGGAATCGATCCCACTGATTCTAGTCTTCTCACCTTTGACCTAGAAAAATTTACCCCCCGACTTCCGCATCAAATTGCTCTTGTGATCCAAGTCAGGATCAACGGCCTCAACATCCATCGGGTCGTTCTGGATGAAGATGCTTCTACATGTGTCATGTCATCTGCCTGCTGGAAGGCCATTGGCTCTCCGGCTCTTTCATCATCTCCCAATGCCTTAGAGGCATTTGATGGTCGGGAATCAAAACCCCTGGGTGTTCTTGAGAGTTTGTCGATTACATTACAAGGGAAGATAGTCAACGTAGAAGTAGAAGTGGTTGACGCCAAGCTTAACTATAACCTGCTTCTCGGCCGCAGTTGGACTCACGCAATGCTATGCGTGCCATCCACCCTCTTCTGACTTCTTAAGTTGTTGGGAAAAATACTGAGAGGGGGGGGGGGGTGAATCAGTATTTAGGGTTGAACAATTTTTCTTTTCTTTCTCTTAAAACCATGTGTTACAGTACTGCATCCATCATGTATGTCCAGATATCTTATTATGTCTTTACTTAGAGCATTGCATCAGATAAGCATTAAGCATGAATAGAAATAATAGAACAAACATAAACAACACATATGAGCACCAGGATTTAAGGTGGAAACCCAATTCGGGAGAAAACCACCGTTGATGTAATCTCGGTCTTCAATATTTATTATAGAGAAAACGTCTTACAATATATGCTGGTGCAGACCTATACCAGCACGCAGGCACCCACCTGCAGAAGGCTACAACCTTCTCTCGTTTACCAGCCTCTCCTGGAAGGGAGCTACGACCCCCTGCTCTCGTTTACCAGCCTCTCCTGGAAGGGAGCTACAACCCCCTTACTGAAGGCTTTGACCCTCAGAACTACTGCGGACCACGTTTCATCAATATTCAAACCGGATCCAATAGCTTCCACACAACATACCTTGCAGGCCACCAAATTTATTTATTTTCTTCAGAGGTGCATCCTTAATTCAGCAATCTGTTACCCATTCCAAACAGATATACTTCAGAGTGAAGTATTCATTCACAACCCTTATACGTTCTTCATGATTGAACCAGGAATTAATCATCATCTGATCTAAAGATCTTGATCAATCATCATATTCACAGGTGCACCATAGATTCAGATATATCAGAGTTTATTCATACAGATATCTCTAAAACAGATTCGTTTATTATCGACCCTTTCGCACGCACACACTTCTTCATGATTCTCATCACCTTATATAGTTTTCACTTTTAATAAAACCTTGGGTCAAAACCACGAATCGCTAATGGTATTCCTGGACGGGGCTAAAATAGATAATCCAGCATGGTCTCCATATCTTGAGTAACTCACACTGTTCTATTGATCTTGGTAATTAAATAATTAATTTAATACTTTTGGGCTTAACTTTGGGATTAAGGTTAACCCTTCGCATCAACGCTTTTCAAACAAATAATCTTATGAAAAACTTTTGACCCCGGACGCACAAATATATTCAATAGCCAATCCAATACGTGCACGATACCATAAGTAAACTTCGCGCAAGTCCAGCATCCGATCACCGTTAGATTAGCAAGCTTCCAGGTCAACGGCATATATGCATATCGCTTGCACGTCGAGAGCGGTGCGATGAAAACCGGAAACCGCTTTCACTGTTTATTCCGCATGTGATTCCTTTACTTCGCTTAGTGCCACTGACTCGGTAGTAATATATATTCATATAACCTTTCGGTTATTTTAAAACTTTACACTGCCCTCGTAACATTACTTTTAATCAAATTTCAATGAATTTTTAACCCGGACTTCAATCCTTGACCACGAGCCCACATCGCAGTCGGCCATTTGTGATGTGCGATATGCAATGGCACGATCAAACAAAAGTGCACAAAGTTAACATTTGCGATTTGCGATGGGATCGCATCGCAAATTAGCGATCAAACATATGGCGGAACACTTTGTAATATGTGATGGTGCGATGGTGCGATAGCGCGATGATCGCATATCGCAAATATCCACATCAACAAGACATTTAAACACAAAACTTGCGATCTTGAGATTTGCGCTAAAGTGGTGGGGACCACTTGTCCTCCCTTTTTAGAAATTTAAAGTCTTTGGTTGTTTTATTCAATTTTCTTCTGCAAAAAGACTTCGCCCATAACAAAAATTAATTCTCCTCTGCAATATTTGGCTGTGGCCCATCAACAATCTGTTCTCTGTCTATTTTGCCAATTGATAGTTTAGGTGTTGCTCCTGTCTTTACCTTTGTTCTCTGCAACTTTGCTTTTCTCTATTACATCTGAACTGCTCTGTAGATACATCAGATTTACATCATTAACAAATAGGACAAGTCAGTTTCCATCAAGGACAACTTCATCAAGTAGGTTGCCATCAAGGACAACACTCTGCATCATATTGCCTACAATCTCCCCCTTTGGACTTGATGGCAACCATGATGGTGTTTGATCATCACATCAGATAGATAAATTGATTATAACCATTATTCAAACACCATGATACTCTCCCCCTTTGACATCAAGGGCAAAGGGCGGAGCAAAACAAGGTTAGATCTGATGTGTACTGAAGTTACCGTGCTCCCCCTGAGATCATGCTACATCTTCAAACATAATATTACCAACATGACTGTAGAAATGCCAACAATGCATCCTTTTCATATGACCAATGCTCCCCCTTAGCCTGTACATTTAGAGATGCCTAACAACACCTCACAACCAATTTATTCTTCTGTATTTAAGTAGATCTGATCCTCTGCATGGCAGAGACTACTCCCAGTTTCTGTCTGAGATATTCGAATGCTTCCCTGGGTAGAGGTTTGGTAAATATATCAGCAACTTGTTCTTTGGAGGGAACATACTCAATTTTACCTTTGTTCAAGCACTTGTTCACGTAAGAAGTGATATTTGATGGGAATGTGCTTGGTCTTGGAATTCATAACAGGACTTCGAGATGCCGATGGCACTAATCATTAAGCACATAATGGAGATAGAGGTGAACATTTGATTTGAAAGTCTTGTAAGGTTTGCATCATCCAGAAGTTGAGTGCAACATGATGCGTTGTACTCACATATTCGTTCGTCGATAAGGCAATAGAGATTTTCTTTTGCTAAACCAAGATGCTAATCCTGGCCCCATATAGAATCTTTTGCACCAATTGTTAGTGCTTTTCCGATCATCAACACCTGTAACTCTATCTGCATCAAGGTATGCATGAAGAGTAAGATCAGCATTCTTTGGATACCATAGTCCAAAGTCTTGAGTTCCTTGTAGATATTTGAATATTCTTTTTACAGCCTGAAGATGAGACTCTTTTGGATTAGCTTGGAATCGTCCAACAATCCCAACTACATGCATGATGTCTGGTCTTGTCCCAGTGAGATAAAGTAGACTTCCTATCATAGATCTGTATTCAGGTTGATTCACCGTGGGGGAATCATCATTAGAACTGAGATTACATCCGGTTATCATTGGTGTACTTACAGGTTTGCAGTCTTCCATGCCATACTTCTTCAGGATTTGCTTGAGATATTTTTCTTGTGACAAGAATATGCCATCTGTTGCTTGTTGCACTTGCAAGCCAAGAAAGAATGTTAGTTCCCCAAGTAAAGACATTTCAAATTCTTGTTGCATATCAGAAGAAAATTTCTGACTCATAGACTCTTCATTACTTCCAAAAATGATATCATCAACATATACAACCACAATCAATAGTTTGTCATTTTCAGCTTTTGTGTATAAGTTGCTATCAGCAGACCCTTTTGAAAATCCTTGTTGATGAAGATATTTGTCAAGACAATAGTACCATGCCCTTGGAGCTTGTTTGAGACCATATAGAGCCTTTTTAAGTCTACAAACAAGTTTTTCATCATTTCCCAATATGAATCCTTCTGGTTGTTCTATATAGACTTCTTCTTCTAGATAACCATTGAGAAAAGCATATTTAACATCCATTTGATAGACTTTGATTTGTTGGAAGCTTGAAAAGGCAAGAAACATTCTTATGGCTTCAAGTCTGGCTACAGGAGCAAAGGTTTCTTCAAAGTATATACCTTCTTGTTGAGCATACCCTTTGCACACAAGTCTAGCTTTATTTCTTATAACATCCCCATTCTCATTTAACTTGTTTTTGAATATCCATTTAGTTCCAATGACATTTTTGTCATGAGGCCTTGGTACTAACTCCCAAGTGTGATTCTTTTCAATTTTATCAAGCTCTTCATTCATGGCTTGAATCCAACATTCATCTTTGCTAGCTTGACTGACACTGTGAGGTTCAACAGTGGACAGAAATGCCAGATTGCTAGAAGATCCCACAAGAGTCCTTCTTCTTTGTACACCTGATTGCTTTTCTCCCAAAATTTGAGATTCTGGATGATTCTTTTGAACATATCTAGATGGAGCCTTTTCAGACAACTCCTCTGCAGGCTCTTCACTGGGTTCACTGTTTGTATCATTACTATTTGATGTAGAAGGATATGTGTCCTCATCATCTTCATCTGTTGTTTGCTTTTCTTCTTTTGGGGCTGCAGGAGACTCATCAATAACAACATCAATAAATTCAACAATCTTTCGAAGTCTTTTATTGTAACATTTATATGCCTTACTCTTAGAGGAGTAACCAAGAAATATTCCCTCATCTGCTCTGGGTTCAAACTTGCCAAGTTTTTCATCATTATTCTTGATAAAGCATTTGCTCCCAAAAATTCTAAAATTCTTTATAGTGGGAGGATTACCATACCAGAGTTCATATGGAGTTTTATCACTATTTACACGAACATGTGCTTTGTTGAGAATGTTTGCTGCTGTATGTGCTGCTTCTCCCCAAAATGTGTCAGGTGTTCCGGAATAATCAAGCATAGCTCTAGCCATTTGTTGAATTGTTCTGTTCATTCTTTCTGCAACACCATTCTGTTGTGGAGTGCCAGCTACAGAGAATTGTCTTTTTATGCCGTGTTGTTCAAAGAATTCAAGAAATTATTTGGATGTATATTCTCCTCCTCGATCAGATCTGAGACACTTGATTTTTAATTCTAATTCATTCTCAACTAGTGCTTTGAAGATCTGAAATTTCTCAAATGCTTCATCTTTGTGTTTAAGAAGCCCAATCCAACACATTCTAGAGAAATCATCAATGAATAAGATATAGTATTCTTCACCACGGGGAGAATTTTTCCTCATAGGTCCACATATGTCAGTATGAATGAGTTCAAGAGGCTTACTTGATGATCCTTCCTTGGCATTAAATTGTACCCTGGTTTGCTTACCGAATTGGCAAGATTTGCATATGATATTTTCAGGTAGAGTAATATTGGGAGGATCACGAACAGCTTTAAGTCTGCTTGATTTGTTGATTTGAGAGAAGCTCAGATGCCCCAACCTTCTATGCTATAGCCAATTTTCTAAAGATTTACTCAAATAACATTGTTCTTTGGAGTTATTCAATATATACAAGTTGTTTGGAGTTCTTTTTCCTTTTATAATTGCTTTACATGTATCAAGATCATGTACCACACATTATTTTGAACTAAAGACAACTTCAGTTCCTTGATCACACATTTGACTTACACTTAAAAAGTTATGCTTTAATCCATCCACATACATGACTTCATTAGCTTTCACCTTATCCTTTAGGAAAACAGACCCTTTTCCTTTAATGACCGCAGGAGTATCATTTCCAAATGTAACATTCTTCTCCTTTTCTAGAGGACTATATGCAAGAAGTTTGTCTTTATCACCTGTCATGTGTCTTGAGCATCCACTATCAATGTACCATTGGTTTTCTTCATCTTCTGCAAATAACGCTATGCCACAATTTTCAACCTGTAACTCCTTCTTTTTCCATACTTTGGAGCTTGAAGGAACATGTTTTTTTGGCTGAACTTTTCTCTTGCATTCAGATTCTTCATGGCCAAAGTTATTGCAATAAGTACATTCAACTTCATTTTGAAGAGGAGAAAAGTTGTTATAAGTATTCTTCTTTGCTTCAATATCAATCCTTTTCTTTCTTGCTTCTCTTGTCATAATAGTTTTATATGCTACACATTGAACATCTTTATGACCAAAATTGTGACATGAGAAACATTTTCCATTGAAGAAGAGATTTCTGCGATCATAAGATCTTCTATATGAATTTATCTGTTGATTGGTGTTTCTTTGAAAGACATTCCTATTAGTGTTCCTTGAATTGAAATGATCATGCTTTACCTGTAAATATTCTTTATTCCCTTGCTGAAACCAGCTGTAACTGCTTTTAGATAATTTGGTGCTGAAGCCTGAGAAGATTCTCCGATATATCCAAGACCTGTCTTTATAAGAGGAGAACGTTGTACCTTGATAATCTCATCTAAGGTTTCAGACCCTTTAGCAAATCTAAGATTCAGAGTCTTTACTTTCTCAAGTTACAACGTTCTCATTGTGTTTCTCTTTATCTTCAAGCTGATTTTTCAGAGTTTCTATGATTATTTTGCTCTCTTCTAAGCAAATTTTGAGTTTATTGTTTTCATTAAGAAAATCACTGTCTTCTAGAGCATCCAAAAAGGTATCCTTTTCTTCTCTAGATTCTTTTTCGAATGCCATGAGAAGTCTAAGATCTTGTTCACATTCTTCCCCACTATCAGATAACCCATCACTATCTTCATGAGTATAGTAGCTCTTTCTAGTGTTGAAACGATTATTATTCCCTTTTGCTACTTCCTTTCCCTTTTTATGTGTTTCTTTATAAGGACACTTAGCAGCATAATGACCAACTCTTCCACAATCAAAACATTTGAAAAGAAGATTACCTCTGAACCGTCTTGTGCCAAGTTGAAGTTTCTTTACAAAGTTTATCTCATCTTCTTCTGAGATATATCCTGATCCTTCTGGGTTTTGTACTTCCTTCCCTTTTGTAGAGGTTCTAAAGACTGCTTCTTTGAATTCTGATGGTCCTCCTCTTCTCATTTCATATGCAGTTAGTATGCCATGAAGTTGCACCACAGTAAGATTTTTAAGATCCTGCTTTTCTTCAAGAGCAGAGACCTTTGACTCAAATTTTGTTGTTAGTGATCTTAAGACTTTCTCAACCAAGGTAGATTCGGTTATTGTTTCTCCCAGATTTCTCATACGATTTACAATATCATCAAGACGTAAAAACAAATTGGCAATGCTCTCCTCATTATCCATTTTTAGATTCTCATATTGAATTCTGAGAGTTTGGAGTTTAGCACTTTTTACCTTTGCATCACCTTCATAAATTAGAATTATTTTGTCCCATATTGTTTTGGCTGTATTCAGCTACATGACTTTGACGAATTCTGATTCAGTTAGACTTCCCAATAGAGCATTGACTGCCTTTGCATTTGTTTCATAATTCTTTCTTTCCGTTGGATCTGTTGGTACTGCAGCTGGATATTGATATACTTGTTCAACAATTGCCCATACCTCTGCTCCTAGAGACTGAAGATAGGATCTCATCCTTGTTTTCCAGAAGATTAAATTGTTTCCATTAAAGAGCGAAGGCCTAATAGATGCTATTCCATCTTGATTGCTCATCTTGCTTGATCTTCCTTCTAGCGACTAAGCTTTTTCAGAAGGACCTGCTCTGATACCAATTGTTGGGAAAAATACTGAGAGGGGGGGGGGGGGTGAATCAGTATTTAGGGCTGAACAATTTTCTTTTCTTTCTCTTAAAACCATGTGTTACAATACTGCATACATCATGTATGTCCAGATATCTTATTATGTCTTTACTTAGAGCATTGCATCAGATAAGCATTAAGCATGAACAGAAATAACAAAACAAACATAAAAAACACATATGAACACCAGGATTTAAGGTGGAAACCCAATTCGAGAGAAAACCACCGTTGCTGTAATATCAGTCTTCAATATTTATTATAGAGAAAACATCTTACAATATATGCTGGTGCAGACTTATACCAGCACGCAGGCACCCACCTGCAGAAGGCTACAACCTTCTCTCGTTTACCAGCCTCTCCTGGAAGGGAGCTACGAACCCCTACTCTCGTTTACCAGCCTCTCCTGGAAGGGAGCTACAACCCCCTTACTGAAGGCTTCGACCCTCAACACTACTGCGAACCACGTTTCATCAATATTCAAACCGGATCCAATAGTTTCCACACAACATACCTTGCAGGCCACCAAATTTATTTATTTTCTTCAGAGGTGCATCCTTAATTCAACAATCTGTTACCCATTCCAAATAGATATACTTCAGAGTGAAGTATTCATTCACAACCCTTATACGTTCTTCATGATTGAACCAGGAATTAATCATCATCTGATCTAAAGATCTTGATCAATAATCATATTCACAGGTGCGCCATAGATTCAGATATATCAGAGTTTATTCATACAGATATCTCTAAAAGAGATTCGCTTATTATCGACCCTTTCGCACGCACACACTTCTTCATGATTCTCATCACCTTATATAGTTTTCACTTTTAATAAAACCTTGGGTCAAAACCACGAATCGCTAATGGTATTCCTGGACGGGGTTAAAATAGATAATCCAGCAGGGTCTCCATATCTTGAGTAACTCACACTGTTCTATTGATGTTGGTAATTAAATAATTAATTTAATACTTTTGGGCTTAACTTTGGGATTAAGGTTAACCCTTCGCATCAACGCTTTTCAAACAAATAATCTTATGAAAAACTTTTGACCCCGGACGCACAAATATAGTCAATAGCCAATCCAATACGCGCACGATACCATAAGTAAACTTCACGCAAGTCCAGCGTCCGATCACCGTTAGATTAGCAAGCTTCAAGGTCAACGGCGTATATGCATATTGCTTGCCCGTCGAGAGCGGTGCGATGAAAAACAGAAACCGCTTTCACTGTTTATTCCGCACGTGATTCATTTCCTTCGCTTAGTGCCGCTGACTCAGCAGTAATATATATTCATATAACCTTTCGGTTATTTTAAAACTTTACACTTCCCCCGTAACATTACTTTTAACCAAATTTCAATGAATTTTTAACCCGGACTTCAATCCTTGACCCCGGGCCCACATCGCAGTCGGCCATTTGTGATGTGCGATATGCAATGGCGCGATCAAACAAAAGTGCGCAAAGTTAACATTTGCGATTTGCGATGGGATCGCATCGCAAATTGGTGATCAAACATATGGCGGAACACTTTGTAATATGTGATGGTGCGATCGTGCGATGGCGCGATGATCGCATATCGCAAATATCCACATCAACAATACATTTAAACACAAAACTTGAGATCTTGCGATTTGCGCTTAAGTGGTGGGGACCACTTGTCCTCCCTTTTCAGAAATTTAAAGTCTTTGGTTGTTTTATTCAATTTTCTTCTGCAAAAAAACTTCGCCCATAACAAAAATTAATTCTCCTCTGCAATATTTGGCTGCAGCCCATCAACAATCTGTTCTCTATCTATTTTGCCAATTGATAGTTTAGGTGTTGCTCCTGTCTTTACCTTTGTTCTCTGCAACTTTGCTTTTCTCTATTACATCTGAACTGCTCTGTAGATACATCAGATTTACATCATTAACAAATAGGACAAGTCAGTTTCCATCAAGGACAACTTCATCAAGTAGGTTTCCATCAAAGACAACACTCTGCATCATATTGCCTACATAAGTTTCCACATGAGGGAAAAATCGTTACTGTGGATCAGTTGTCTTTCTTCACCTCCACCTCTGAGAACAACGTTCCATACGTGGATCAGATCCCCAATCCCCCTGACAATGTATGACCCGGTCTCTTCAAGGACCCCGTCCTCATGGATATTTTTCCCATGCCACCACCACACATCGTTCAAGTTAATGTGATCTCTAGGTATGACAACCCATGGATCATCCCTTCGCCTGAACAGGTGACTGATTTTGGAGAATCGATGCCCTTAACTCCAGTAGATATTAATTACTGTGAAATTGTCGCCGCATCCGATCCTCCTGCTCCTCAACATGCTCCTTGAAGCATGGCTTTAGATATCTATTCCCAATCCCCCTAGCTCGGCGATGCCAACTCGGCTGATCCTCTTAAAGAGATTTTACCCTCTAACGAAGCCATTGTTGAAACAATGTCTCTTGAGGAGCTGCCTTGGAGCGATGGGCATCATCGTTCCTCCTTTATGCCTAGCTTGGGGGCAATGTCTGATTGTCTAGAGCGTGATGTATCTGGTTATCCTCCTCCTGAGCCTCCTTCGTCGAGCTCACCGGAGCACAGTTCCTCTTCTTGTGCGAAGCTCCTAAAACAATGAAACAAGTTGCTACGAGGACAGTTCTTTTAAGTTTGTCAACCTCGTTAAAATAATGAAACACGAGCCTGTTCAATTCGAGTTTTGATAGATTTAGTTCAAATCTCTTATTTTTCAACCTTCACTCCATTTCCTATGGACTGAAGCTTGGGGGGCATGTACCTCGAATTGAGACACCATGCTGGGGGCATGCCCATCTTCCTCAAGCATAGTTTGTGTTTTAAGCTTGCATAAAAATAAAACTCATTTCCAAGCATAGTTTGCATGTGTGCTTTTAAGCTTGTATAAAAATAAAATGTGTGATTAGATACATTTTGTGAACTTTTTCATTGGGTTGTTTGTTATGCAACTTATACATTAAGATAACATTGTATTAGACATTTGCATAGCTTATAAAAACATCATCACATGTAAAAAGATCCATCCAGAAATAGATATATAGATATATGTGTCGAATAGTTTGCAGTACATCACATAAAGTCAAAAAATATACATGTTTGTCTAATAATAGCCGGAGACAACATGTCTCTCAAAAAGTATGCATATGAAAGCCCTAAATAGCTAATCAGCATGGTGCTCATGGTAACCTACCACCGCGCGCACCAATCGCCTCAGCAGTATGTGGAGGCGACTAGGCATCCCCACAGTGTGTCGCTGGTAAGCTAATGGGAGGTCTGCCAGCCGTGCATAGTCCGGGATTCCCCGGGCAATGCCCTCCAAGTTCTGGATCAGCTCGCTCCCTTCGCCACCCTCAGTCTGAGGGTCATGTACGAGATGGGTCCTCCGTGCAATGGGCGACATGCCCGCAGGCCTCTCTGGGCCAACGTCTGCATACACATAAAATTGTTGTTAAAACAGATATGCATTACCAAAAAAAATCATAAATACATAAAAATCAAAAATAGAATCATACCTAGCTCCTCGTCCCAGTCCTCCCCTTCTGGGAGCGGAAGATCGGGATCTCAAGTGAAATCAGTCCCACCATAAGGCCAATCCTTAACCATGATCAGTTGACACCGTAACCACAGAGAGAACTCGAGCCTCCAGGACATCTGTTGGCCTCCTCCTGACCTGGGCATAAGTGCTGCCCAGCGAGCCATTCTTGGCTCTCTTGGTACCGGCTCGGCAAATATTGCCCCTTGGCCCTAAAAAATTGGTAGTTGTTCCAGGATGAACGACACCAGAATGGAACCGTATCCAAATTGCTTTAGTTTGGCTTGCTTGCACTTTGTTAGCTGCCTCTTTATGTTCGTTGTCACTGCAGTAGCCCAATCGAACAGTGTAGGATTCATACACTCGGAGGCTAATAGGAGCTGCGCCTTTTTTGCCTCATGCAGAGCCTGCGATCCTGTAGCTCGCGTAATGGTATGAAGCACTACCCTAAGTGCTAGGTCACGAACAGTGTGGATGTCCACCTTCCCGCTTCCCGATCCTGTTCGTGCCCCTGGGCACACTCTTGCCATTACCATGTCAATTTTCTCTCCGGAAGGTCTGCTGCCCGTTATGATTGGCACTGGACCTCTTCACGACAATCTGATTATAAAGTAAACATCAGAGACCTCAAGAGCTAATACTTGGTCCCGAAGTTTGAACACTTCTTCGTTTTCATCCCATATGCTGACCAGGTACTGTAATAGCTCAGGTTAAGCTCGTAAACATAGTGTAAGGAAGAATTTCTTGAGACCACAGTCTCGGAGTGCATTCATGCAAGCTTGGTTTTCCATAGCCATTTCATCCTCTTCCCCATCTTCCCTCTCTTTCCATTCAATCACCATTGTGCCTGGATACCTGCACCAACATGGTCAAAATTCCTTGTTAGATTTCTGTTACACTTTAAAAATCCATATGAATGGCTCACATTTGAGAAATTTAATGCAGAAAACCGCATTGCGCCATTGGCGCGACCCCTTTGTGAGTAAAAGTTCATTGGCGCGGGTTCGTGCCCGATACCCGCGCCAATGGGCAAAGCCCTAAAATTTCAAAAGGTCTCCTCCATAGATCGAATACACAATGGAAAACCATAAAGAATGGATCAAAACATAGCTTAAGGGAGCACCTCTTACCTGGAACAAACGAGGATCTGAATGGTGTCCTGGATCAGTCGCAATCACTACCGCAAGTTCGCACTCAAAATGACCACTGTTGCTCTCCAAATGAGGTGAAAAGTAAAAGTAAATATGTTTTTACCATTTGTGGCATATTTATAACTTTTGAAGTCAAAATTAGGTTTTAAAAGTCATTTTTCTCAATATTTCAATATATTTTGTCGAAAAATGGATTTTACACTTACTTTTCTGTGCAACGACAGGTTTATTCGCAGCTTCGACGGTGATACGAGTTGTATTTTATACTTTTTCGGACTCGGTAAAAACATGAAAAAGTCATTTTGGAGTCATCTTTCAGCTCTTTTCTGACTCTCTAAACATGAAAAGATTGCCGAGTCCCTTGTCGTTTTGATCTCGTTAAAGTGGCCACGAAACGACATCTACCCAGTATACGTTTACCCCTTTTTCGGGCTGGGATAGATTACTTACGAAAAAGGAATACCCTAGCCTATCGCGACTAGGAAGTTTTCTCAGACATAGTTTTCTACCTTTTCAGGTCTGAGGAACTATTTATGAAAAGGGACCGTTGGAGTTTACTTTTTTGCTGTCTTTTCAAACTCTCTAAACATGAAAAGACGTCGGTTTCTTCCTTTGTCAGACTCGTTAAACCCTGATGACATTGGATTCAGTCATAATGACGATATTCGAGTTTCTCCTTCCTAGGGCTCGTTAAATGTACTAGGATGGATTCGTCCGAAGGATGGATTTATATTACAATAATATGCTATACCCTTCAAGCTTGCTTTCAAAAATAATTGGGGTACTCGCCAGAAATGGTGGGGAAAAATGGAACCAAAATCGTTGTCGTGTCGGCAGTATGTCGCTCTTGAACATGGCACTTGTCTGCATTCGTGTCGGGTTGGGGAAATCTCACCTCATTATCTGATTTCCTCCGTGGGTTTGGGTAATCCCTTTTGACCTCTCATATGCTCTTTTCCTCGTCATCAGGACCCCTGATCTGTTGATGTCAAATACTGCCAAATCCACTGTCGTGTCGCCGATGTGTTCAAGAGAAGTTGACCTCTGCAAAAGTCTCAACCTTCCTCTGATTCTCATATGATCCTGATTCACAAAGACATTATGTTCCTATGTCTCACGTTGATGATGTGGGAAACACTATGGCCCGCCTTCGATCAAGATCACTTCCTGTCAACTTCAGCTTATTATCCGGGAAGCTGATCTAGAGACTCCCTTCTGGTACCTTGGAGCCTGCATGCCTCAATGGCAGGTTCTTCGCGTTCGACATGAGGTTTTCATCATTGGCCTCCGATCGAGTGATTCTACGGGTGTTCGACGCCAGTTCACTGATTCACATGCCGTAGATTGTACCTATAGCACCTTGAGGGCCATTGTCATTATTTGTGGTACCTCTCGCATCTGTTAACAACTCTCATCATTGGCTGGTAATCAGGTGATGTTCTTGCATGTTCGACTTCAGCTCACTTATTCGCATGCTTGAACTTGTACTTTGTTCGGGTCGAGATGGAGCCCAAGACCCTAGATTTTGTCTGTTAGAATCCAGGCTGCGATTTTGTGGATTATTATGATTGGTTGCATGACTCATTCATTGGATGGCTGCGACCATACCTGAGTCTATTTATCGATCCTTACTGGATGGCTGCATCCATACCTTGGATCTGGATTATGGTATACTCTGTTATGGATGGCTGCGCCCATACCACATATATCATGTATTTGAGATATTAGTTGTACTTCTCTACGCAGGTTTTTCGACGTCAGTGTTTTCAGTTGGACACGTTCTCGTAAAGAATTTCACCCCTCTCTCTCTCTCTCGGACCTCATGCTTTAGGGGGCATCTATTACACAGTAATTTATCACCGTCCCTGCAATCCCCCGTCCCACACATTGGAGGGCTTATTCCGTGACCTGTGAGCAGTAACATGACCTGAAACCACTTTCATGGCATCCCCCTGAACAAGGACATCCATCCCCCTGAAGACAATTCCTTGTGAAAAACCCTAAAAATATCATTTTTGGCCTTGGCGCGACTACTCAGTGTCATACCCGCGCCAATGGGGGAAATCCTCCAAAGAGGGCGCGCCAACTGGCGCACTGTCTCAGTGTTGTACCCGCGCCATGCTTATTAAGGAGTGTTTAAAAAAAATAAATGGCAGAAGATTGACTCCAACCAATTCCTGAACTGGTCTCTAAATTGAGTTGGGAGGTTGGCTCCGGATCTCCATGTAGAGGAAATGGTTTTCCACCTCTCATGGAATCTTCCTTGAGGATAGGGCCAATCCCATGATTGTAGGGATCCTAACTCCCCTTCCACCATCTATATAAGCTTGACATTTTCCTTTGCAAGCTAGTCTCCAAGAGCCTTCATAGCCTAAAGAATGCTGCAAGAGCCTTGATAGTCCTCATAGAGCCAAATCAGTAGCAAGGAGATTGATGATCGAATAGAGAGGCTTGTCCCATTCCCGACAAGCTTTACCGAGACATATTCCGCTGACGACCTACGATTTTAGGAAGTTGGAGCTTTCTTTTCAATAGGAGTTGAATATTAAAGAATTATTAGAAAAAAAATTAGGTGGTTTTTGTCCCAGAGGGGGTTTCCACCTTAAGAACTTGTTACACAGTAATTTGTCACCGTCCCTGCAATCCCCCGTCCCGCACATTGGAGGGCTTATTCCGTGACCTGTGAGCAGTAACATGACCTGAAACCACTTTCATGGCATCCCCCTGAACAAGGAAATTCATTCCCCTGAAGACAATTCCTTGTGAAAAACCCTAAAAATAGCCTTTTTGGCCTTGGCGCGACTACTCAATGTCATACCCGCGCCAATGGGGGAAATCCTCCAAAGAGGGCACGCCAACTGGCCCACTGTCTAAGTGTTGTACCCGCACCAGGCTTATTAAGGAGTGTTTTTTAAAAATAAATGGCAGAAGATTGAATCCAACCAATTCCTGAACTGGTCTCTAAATTGAGTTGGGAGGTTGGCTCCGGATCTCCATGTAGAGGAAGTGGTTTTCCACCTCTCATGGAAGCTTTCTCGAGGATAGGGCCAATCCCATGATCAGAGGGATCCCAACTCCCCTTCCACCATCTATATAAGCTTCGACATTTTCCTTTCGCAAGCTAGTCTCCAAGAGCCTTCATAGCCTAAAGAATGCTGCAAGAGCCTTGATAGTCCTCATAGAGCCAAATCAGTAGCAAGGAGATTGATGATCGAATAGAGAGGCTTGTCCCATTCCCGACAAGCTTTACCGAGACATATTCCGCTGACGACCTACCATAGGAAGATTCAGCGTCAGAGCCAGGTTGTATTTTTCCTTTGTATGAATTAATGATAAGCGACTTTGGTTATGGTTCCACTCGTATTGTTCATTGTGATCATGAGTTGTGTCTTCTCTAACTGATACATAATTTCATATATTGGGTTTTACGCTTGTGTTTGTCGTGTTTCTTGCGTGTGCAGGTGTTCGATCGCGGCGAGCGTGAGGATTGTGATCTACCGGAGCAAGGGAACGGGAGTGCTATCTCCTCTACAAACAACAGCGTTGGATTCAAGGTAAGCCTTCTTTGCCATTTGGTTTATTGCAATTATGAACTTGCACCTTAGCGTGATACGATTGTTGCTAGACCCGATCTGGGCTAGTAAGGATCGCCTCTGTCCGCAGAGGGGATTTACCTCTACAACAGAACTATGTGCATTTGCGTTAATTTTGTTTATTGCTATCATTGTACAAACACTGATAATAATTGAAGATTAACTAATGCTTTGAAAGATTAATAATAATTCTAATTGAAAGGAATACTGATTCACCTTCACACCCCCCCGCCCTCCCACCCCCCCCCCCCCCTCTCAGTATTTCCAACATTAACTAAGTCAGAAAGACTGATTTATTAGGAAATTTGAGTTGAGGGTTAGATAGGAGGCATGAGATGAGATATTGAGAGATGAGATGTAATCAATTAACTCATATTATTGCTAATATTTCAAAAACCTTTCATAAATAAAAATCTTCATTCCTCTATATCGACCATCAAATAGTTTAAAAGATAAAGTAGGTTCCTTTTTGTAACTTAGCCTTTTGATTTACTCATTTTGTCATAGGTAGAGCCACTGCTGCTAGCAGGTGTTTATAGCCTCGACAGGGTTACCTTTTAACCATCAATTATTCAATATCTCATCCACATATTATTACAATTTTTTTGAGATAAATCCTTAATTATATAATTTGTTTTTTCTTGTTCTTAAAAAATTATTATCCTGGCTTGGAGACCAGAGAGTGAAAATTCCATTCACTGGTTATAATTAGACTGAACAAGCTAGCTCGTGATGAGACTCCTTGTCTTATGATTATTTAATATTCAGAAGCCATTACCCTAGTTTGATATGAAATATTGGTAATGTCAGTTTATTATTTGCCTATGATCATGATAAGTAGGCTCGTGATGAGACCCCTTATCCTTTTAAGTTTTTTTATATTTTTGAATTACACTCTAGAAAAAACATAATTAATGGATGGGGAGAATCATTGACTCCTTAAGAGTTTTGGATGACAATTTAGAGCTAAAGATGTTTAGTGAAAATTAGTCTTTATTTTGTAAAAATGAACCTTTTCTGACTCATAATAGAGTAAAAGACTTTACAAATTTTAGGTTTACAAATTTTACAATTTCAATGGAAAAATATTTTAGAGCTATAAAGTATTCATCCATTTTTTGAGTTTTTTGTCATTTCCTCAAAAAAAATTATTCTTCACAATAAAAAGTCATAAAATGATTTAGAGGTGTTGCAAAAAGCCAAAAGTATGTAATCAAACATTATTATTCTAAAAATATAAGTATGAGTATGGTACGTTTAGAAGAAATTTTCTTCTAAGAAAATATATTTTTCAAAATCAGCCCGTTGACAGGAAGAAAACCTTTTCTCCCTTGAAGATCTTGTAACATGAAGGTTGATGGGCTAATTTGTTCTGTGATTTGAAATGGTCCAAGCCACATTCTTTGGAATTTGGTATGCTTACATTTTTCCTCATGTGCCTTGTCCCACTTAAGGACGAGATCTCCAACCTGGAAATATTTTGGGGAAATGAAATTTGCATCCAAGGAATTTTTTACAATCTGTTGATGTTGATCATGAGTTAATTTGGCCTTTTCCTTTTTCTCTTCTAGTTTAATGACCTAGGACATTCTTAACTGTAAGGAGGAAGAAGGTACTTCAACAATAAATTGAAGTAGGGCTAATGAGGGAAGAGCTAAATTTGATGGAATTACATCTTCTTTCCCATAAACTAGATTGAATGGAGAAGTGCCTATAGAGGCCTTCTGAGTAATCTGATCTGCCCATAGTGAAAATGTTAAAGACTTATGCGAATTATTCTGATAAATTTCACTTATTTTCCTGAAATAAATAGTTATATCATCTAAGTATACAACCACAATTTAGTTTATTATTCCCCTAAAAGCAATATCCTTTACTCTTTAAAAAGTTTCTCCTGCATTGATCAAACCAAAAGGAATTTTCTGATAAGCATAAGTGCCCCATTTAGTTCTAAATGTAGTACTTAACCTATCTTCAGGATGAACTAGAATCTGATTATAGCCTGAAAATTCATCAGGGAAAGACATTAATTCATATCCAACAACGAATTGTAGAATTTGTTCCATAGGTGGTAATGGGAAATTTTATTTTAGGCAAGCTTCTTATAAGTTCCTAAAATCTATACAAAGGTGAATGTCACCATTCTTCTTCCTAACATGGACTAATTTTGAAACCCACTTTGAATTCCTAACAAGAAAGATGATATTAGCCTTAAGGGGTTTATTCAGTTCATATTTTATTTTAATTTCAAGATCGGGGTGAATTTTCCTTAACTTTTGTTGTATAGGCTTCTCATCGGATGTCATTGGGATAGTATGTTGGATAATGGAGGTATCATACATCTTGAGCTCTTCATATTTCCATGCAAAATCTTTCTTATATTTCTTCAGTAAATGAATGAAGGTTAATCTCTCATCAGACGAGAGACCAAGACCTAGATTGATATTCTGAGGATTGAGATTTGTGCCAAGGTTTACTAGTTCAAACATTAAAATTGAACTTTGTAGTTTAGAATTAGTAACCTTCTTAAATCTATCTTTGAGATCATAAAGATCTTCAAGTTTAACCACATATTTAGGTATGGCATTCTCATCATTTTTTTTATTCAGCTATCTTTCATGTTCATCTTCATCAATTAGCTTATCATCATATGACCCTTCTCATGTGAGAAAGGTTATAACATATTCATCGTCATTAAATACTCTCCAATTAGTGACATTATCAGGAATAGATGAGCGAAAAATCAATTCTATAGAAAATCTATCTAGGCTATAATCCTCAGAAGGAATAAGTCTAGATGCTACATTATCTAGAAGGTCAGTGCTTGCATTTTGGAGCCTTGTAATAGGTGAGATATTGAATGCTAGGAAGTGTGAGGTAAGAGATTGTACTAATGACTGGTAATTCTTGAGATGGCCAAAAATACAATGAACATTATTTCTTACATGTTTGATAACTATTTCAAAATCACCATACACTTGAATATATTTGACAACAAGGTCTATTTCTTTATACAAGCCTTGGACCAGTGCCTCATATTCTGTAGTATTGGTTGTGCATTCAAATTCTAGCCTACATGTCAGCATTGTTGATCCAAATTTATGCAGGAACACAATAATACACAAAAATAAACATAAACACAAAGATACAGTGGAAATAATATTTCATTTCATTAATATCAAATAACATAAATATGCTTACAGACATAATGGAAATAAACTAGCTAGGGTGCTGGTAGTGTATATCTGAGAAGAGATGTGGCAGTTACAGGCCTCTGAACTATGTTACAATGAAGCTGGAGGGCCTATTTATTATTGAGAAACAATGGAAAACAATAAACATCCAAAAACCTAACCCTAGGAGATGAAGCGCCAAAACTATGGGCCCCGTTTGGGTAAATTGGTGTTTCAACTTCCTGGGGACGTAACTTTGGCATGCGATCTCTGTTTGACACGCACCATACCTCGCTAGAAAGATCTATCCGAGGAGCACAACTTTTGATGTGAGAAACATTGGTATAAGTACCCATGTTTCCCTCAGTTTTCCCAAAAAAACGTCGTTTAGGGCCTCAAAACGGCTCCGGAAGTTCAAGACCCGAAAAACTGCTAAAAATAGTAAGTTATGATGAAACTGAAAAATTGAAAGCACCGATGGTGGGGGTTCAAATGGAATAGGTGGGTGGCCACCAATATCCACCTAGTTCATTAGGGCCTCCAAACGGTTATGATAGTTCAGGACCCAAAAACCAATATCCACCTGGATCAATTATCTTTTCTCCTTCCAGACTAATTAGTATTGTAACTAGCTCCTACACCTTCGCTAGATTTTGATCCATCAAAGTATAATGTACACAATAAAGTTTTAACACAAGTTTTATCTATGATGCTTATACATTTGACAGGTTCTGTCTAAGAAAAATTTTCGATTTTAGAATTAACTGAGTTGATAAAAAATGGAGATTTATGTGCATTGAAATTGCCTAAAAAAGATTCAGTAGAGTAATTTCCAAGAATGTTATTAATAAAAGCCATTGGTTCATTTTCATCCTCAAAGTTAGTTACTAAATATTTCATGTGTTTTTTGCAATCAACTTGAATTTGATTTGGCTTACCATTGTAGGGACGCCACATATGATACCAATCAGTGGGAAAATAACCATGAAGCTTTTCTGACCAATCTCTACTCAGAATTAAACCGTAAAAATCAAGAATATCAACAACTAAAATATCAATTACTTGATGGAATTTTGAATTAGATGCTAGTATGATGAGGACAAACTTCATTTCTCCTGAATATGTACTGCAGACTTTTGAGGATAAATTTTTAACTTCAAACAAACAGAATATGGCATAATATTTGAAGAAGCTCCAGAGTCTATTAGACAATTATGCACATTTTTGTTAAAAGCTTCAAAAGTCAAAAGGAAAGGAGGTGTGTGCGAATTAGTGTTTTCTCTGATTAGAATAGCATCGTTTGCGTCGAATTTTTCAGTTGAATCAGTGGGAGGTTTTCCAACTCCTTATGAGGCTTTGGAAGTAATAGTCATAGGTAAGGGCGAATCAGGGACCACATTCAGTTCTTTGAGTAATATTTTGTGTTGCTTCTTTAATTTACTCACCTCATACATGGATATATTTGCCTTAACTTTATTCATATCTTCCACTATATTATACTTAATGGTACCTGAGACAACAAAGGTATTTGATGTAGATGGAATGGTAGAAGAAGTTGGGCTTGAATGAGGAGAAGGAGTCTTTTTGTTAACAACTTCATCTTTAACAACGTGAGATGAAGGTTTCTGATTTTGAGGGGACAGAGGGAGATCATTAGAATTTTTACTTATAGTGCTAACCGGCAGTGCCTCATGTTCATCTTCATTATTGAATGTAGGAAGAATAAAGTCCCATAATCCATGAACTTCGACTAATTCTTCATCTTGTGATTCATCTGCGAATAATATAGTTTCATCTTCATCTTTGTCTTGATATGATTCGGCATTTGAGATTACATTTGGAGGTTGAGAATTTGAAGCCTAAGTTTTCTTAAAATATCTGAAAGGTTTTTTCAAAGAAGATTCAGCTACTTTTTTTTTTTAATTTCAACCATGTCATTTGACATAGTTTTGAGAACCTTTTGTAATCCCTCAAGATCATAAGGATCCTTAGATGCTTTCTTTTTGGGTTCATCCTTAAACGAGACTTTTTTAGTTTTTCTATCCTCTTGGGCAATTTTCTTTTCTAATGCAACAATTTTCTTTTCTACAGAAAGGGCCTCTTTCATATTTTCTACCAAAGTAGCCTTATTGGCTTTATCTACAAAAATGTCTATATTAGAAGGAAGAGAGGATATATACCATTTAATTTGTACATCTACACCAATTTTAGATTTAGTTGGGATTTTATTGAGCAATTTATTAAATCTGGATTTGAAATCTTTAATCTTTTCACCTGAATTTTCTTTCAGATTTGAAAGATCGTTGATGAGAGTAGAAGTAGTACGATCATCACCAAATTTAGTCAGAAATTGTTCCTCAAATATGTCCCAACTAGTAATGGTTCCTGGTGGTAATTAAAAGTACCATGATCCAGTTGATCCTTGAAAATTATAGGGAAACAATATTACTACACAATCTTCTTTAGAGACATCATTTAGATTCATAGACAACATGAAATTATGGAGATGTTCTTCCACAAGGAGACCATCGTATGGATTATGCTTAGGCAACCATATTTATGGATGCTTAGGTAAAGGATAAAGAGGACTTGGTAATTGAACAACTCCAGGATTTGTCCAAGGCCTATTTTCCATTGTGTGAATCGAAGGATTGATTTGTCCTGAAGAAGGATTTGGAGTGGAATAAGTAGTTCTAGTGGTGGATGTAGGTGAAAAAGAAACAAGCATAGAACTGATACTTCTTGAAGCAATGCTTGTATCATGAGAAGAAGAAATATGAATTGATGAATAAATTGGTTGGGAAGATGTAATATAAGGAGGGATAAATGATGGAGTTTGAAGGGAGGAAGATGAAAGAAAATCATTATTGGATGTTTGAGCCTCAGATATCAGAGATTTCCTACATTGGAAATGAAGAGGAAACTCAAATGGGATTATTCCGAGTTTTTTCACTCTTAGAATGAGTTAATACTCCAATGCCTTGTAATATTGAAATAACACTTCCTTCAGAGGTTTCAGAAAGCATAGGCTTTTCTGCTGAAATAGAAATTTCTTCTAATTTCTTTATTAGGGTCTAAAATTTAGGAGATTCTGGGGTATAATTAGGGGAAATTTTTTTTGGAATGGAACTAGGAGACTTGGGAGAAGATTGAACAACTTCTTATCTATATATAGGGGATTTTGAACGAGGACTAGAAGTTGTAGGAGATTTGGAGGGGGATCGACTCTTTTGATGGTCTTTGTTTTTTGGATTAAGCTTTGGTGCCATTCATATTCTAATGGCCCTCCTTCTAGCGCCAAAAATGTTGATGCCCCAAAAATTGGTGCAGAAGCATTGAGGAAAACCACTCAACTAGGGACTTAAAAATCGTCCCATATCCGTTTGAGATAGTGGCTCCGACTGGATTTATGGGACCAGTTTCCCAATGAAATATAATTTAGTGGATGTGTGGTATTTTAACTGGCTATGAATTGATAAATGGGTGTGATAAGAAGCTTAAAAGAAAATAAATATACCTATCTCTATCCCAGGATGTATCATCTTTCTATTATATGTGATCTAAAGAGATGATTTTTTAGTGAATGCAAATAAAGATTTAACAAACACTTAGAGAGATGTAGAACAATTTAAGATACTTATTTTATTAAATAGTTAATCAAATCAATTGAATAAGCATATATTGCATCTATTTATTGCATGTGTTGAATATGTATAACAAATGGAAATCGAACATGTTTGGAAGTGAATTAATGCTAGATTATGTTAAAAAGATACATATAAAAAAACATCATAAGAAAAGTCAACTATTTCTCATTTGAAAATAGAATATCAATATAAATATAAAAGTGCCATATATATCCTAACTATGCTTATTTGAAAAAGCAGTATCTAGTCCATTCTTTTCTGTTAAGAAAAATTTTTAAGAGTACAAAAGTGCAACTTCTGTAAAGTTTTCTTTTCAAAATTTCAGGACCCCTTCTTAAAAGACATGAATGGGGTTATATAATAAAATAAAGAGTAGAAAAATAGAAATTAAATAAAGAGCTAAGGAGATTTAAACAACTCTCCTTAAATTAAGTGCAATTAAAACAGAAATAGAATTTGGTGGGATGACTCACTTCAGGATTGCATCGTTGTCTCTTGGCCATTTGTTCCTTCAATTGAAGGATGTTGATCATAGGTTGAACCTCAGAAGGTTGGCCTGGCCTGATGTGCAGTTGTCATGTATAGACCACATCTGAAAGTGGAGGCATCACGTAATAGGAAGTATTTATTAGACAATGCAACATTAGCCATTGGCTATGTGGCTTAACCAAATTCTTCTAATACTTTTCCCAGTCCAGCTTCTCCAATTTTCTGATGCTTTCTTCCTTTACCTTGGACATTTCCTACCATTGTTTTATTAAATCTTTTATAATAAGTAGAGAGCCAGGATGTAATCTATCAATAAGATTAGCAACAATGAGATTCTCGCTAATTGTTCAACAATATTGTTAGCAACATCTCTGGCTCTGCAAATTTCCCTTTCATATTGTTTTAACTGTAAGTCCCAATCAATAAATAAGATTTATTTTTGGAATCTTCAATCCTAGGAAGATTTTTCTATTGTCCTTCAGTATTATCTTTCCAGGTGACATACTGTGATACTTTTTCATCAATCTCACCAAAGTTGATCCTCTGGTCAGCTACTTGATTCATCAATGAATCTATTTTTTCACATAGTTCAATAATACTAGATAATTTTTGGCAGAAAACAACTTGTCATTGGGCCAACAAGGTATTTAATTCCAAATCTTCCTTCCTGAATTCATCTACTCTGGATTGTCTTTCAACTGCTTAACAATGAATATCAATTGATGTATCTGATTATCTTCAACACCAATTTCAGATTGGTGTTGCATCTTTAATTGATCTATGCTCTGTTAGAGCTATGATACTTGTGCTTGTAATTTTTGATTAACACTCTACTTCTCTGCTTGCAATTCATGTTCCAATTGAAGGATTCTTTCATCCTTTTCTTTGATTAATTGTTGAAATTCGGTGGCTTTGTCTATTGTGGCAGATGCATATGCTCCTGCAAACTGAGTCAAACGATTTAGATCCTGAGATGGTTATACTTGCAAGTCTTTCCAAACTAATTCCATAGGGACATCTGGAAACAAGGATTTATGACTTTTATGTTATCCTCCTTTTCCTCTGCCTTCTCTCAGACTATAAAATATATATAAATGAGAAATCTCTTCAATTTTCAACTCAATCTCTAATATAGGGTATGTCAGGATAAATTCTACTTGTTCTTTGTTAACTGATTTGTAAGTTGAACCGGTAGTAAACGGGTTCTGACTTTTACCATGAGGTGTTTTCATTTCTTTTTAATGATCAATGATTACCATTTATTGGTCTCCTTGAATTTGTTGATTAAACTCCTTCTAGACATTATTTAAGTCACTTGGAAACTGTGAATCTTTGGCTTGCACTCTAGTAGATTTATCTTCTTCTGTTCTGCTAAGGACTTCGGTATCCTTGGGTGGTTGCTCCTTTTCCTGCTCTTTCTGTTGTTTTTCCTTCTATGAGATGGGTTGGGATACCTCTAGTATATTTAAAGGAATCCCTTCCAATATTTTATTTATGTAATGCTTGAATTTTTAAATTTGGTGTGGATTGAAGCATGATGCTGCTAATTATTGTACTATAGAATAAGTATCAACTAACTCAAACAAGTTATAAAAATCATCATATTCATGCACAGATGGTCTTATTTTCACTTGATTTGTGATTGAAGGCAATTTGGTTTGGGTCATATTGCCTGTTTCAAATTGTAAACAATTTCAAGCATTAGATTTGATTTACCCCTAACTGCGCATGCTTGTAATTTTCTAATGCATAGACACCACAATGAATAGGAAAATAGGGCCACGAAGCTTTCTTTGCTTCCTTTAAATACTTCGTCAATCCATTACCGACAGTTTGATAAGTGATTTCTCTTGCAAGAAGTTTTTCTTGAACATACAATGGTAGGACATGGGGTCAAGCCAAGCTTCTGAAGTCTCTGGCATAAGTAAATAATTCTTTGCCGAACCATTTTCCAATGGAGGTTAAGTCTGCTTGAGCTTCCTTGGATAATATCAGGGCTTTTTCATCAAATATAGCTTGAAATAATGGGAGCATAACTCCATGGAAGATTTTGTAGAAATGAGTTTCATATTTTTATTCCCATATAGTACTATGATAGACATGAATGGGCGTAGGGTCTTGGGTAGTCCATTTCCAACCCATGGTCAGAAAATCTGAGGTAAAACATACAACATATTGTTGAGGCCTCAGAATTCTGTTGCAACAACATGGGGGAAAACCACCCAGTCTGGACCTTAGAGCAAGTCCTTTTCCGTTTGGTGTGGTGGCTCTGACTAGGAATAAAGGGACCAGTTTCCCAATAAGGATGATGTTGAGTGTGTTTTTTTTATATAACATGCAAATGGGAAATGATTTAATATATCTCATGCATTTATCTAAACTATCTACTCTACTATATACCCGGGGTGTTTCTTCCTTTATGCAATCTAAAAAGATATCTTCCAACTATTAGTAATGAAGATTATTTAAAAGTTGAAAGAGATGAAAATTATGTAAAGACAATTCTTTTAACAAAGTAGTTTGATGAAAAGAATTGTGAAATGTATATCGCATTTATATGTTTGATTATATATAAGATAATATATCATAAACAAATATCACTACAAGAGTGTATTTATCATTTATTTATGATAACAGTTCAAATATATAATGCAGATAAAAAGATAAATTTCAATCTAAAAAGCAAAACTTAATATAACGTGTAGAAGTACCATATATACGAGGTCCTACTCATTCAAACTGACAGTAGTTTTTTTCTCCTCTTCGTTTTCAAGAAATTTAAAGATTACAATAGTGCAACTCTAGTTAAACAACTTCAAATGTCAAAATATAACAGATTTCGTTCCATTAATTCATCAAAGCATCCACAAACTTACCGAATTGCATTCTTTGCAAATGTTTTTTACAAATTTCTGGACCCTTCTCTAAATGCATGAGAAGGGTTTAAATATTAAACTATAATATGTTTAAAATAGATTATTACATAAAAAATGGAGGAGGTTTCAAACAACCATCCTCGTAAGGAGTAAACTTAAACTACAATCTAGGAAAATAAAATAAAAACATGATTTTGTGTGCCGATCCTTTTTGCGCATTTGATCTCAGAGCTGACAAATATCTACCATTGGCTTTAGCTAAGCTGGCTGGGTAATTCCTGATCTGATGGACTTTGAACACGGCATTTGAAAGTGTTGGTTGTGATTTCTTTGTTGAATTAGTTAATGATTGTAGAGTTAGGCACTAATGATAAAGTTCGATAAGAAAGTTCCATTAATTTTCTTGATCAAACTTATTTAGCTTTTTAATCATTTCCTCTTGCATCTCTATATTTTTCTTCTACCATGCTTCTAATGGTTTGAGTTCTAGGAGCACTTAAGTTGTGGATTCTTTAATAAGTTCAACTTTCAAAAGTTGTTCATCAATAGATTCAATAATTTCATTTGTTAACCTTGATGTCTTTGTTGTTGCTTTTTCT
Organism: Pinus albicaulis; assembly: GCA_034641835.2. Lineage (NCBI taxonomy): Eukaryota > Viridiplantae > Streptophyta > Pinopsida > Pinales > Pinaceae > Pinus > Pinus albicaulis. The sequence continues at coordinate 1,502,138,049 of CM076581.1, forward strand.
GCTTGTCTCAACTCTATTTCCCAATCCTTAAATAAAATCTCTTTGTGAAATTTATCTATCCGAGGTAGGTCAAATTTCTTTCCTGAGTCAGAGCCTTGCCACTGAATGAACTCATTAATCTTCTTTTCAGCTTTCTCACATTCAAGTCTCTTGTTATCCACTTGTTGGATCAGGATTTTTCTTGTATCACAGTAAGGGATGGTGATTGAAGCTTGTTGAAAAAAGGTTTTTTGTTGTTGATTTAGCTTTGCATTCATTTCCAATGCTTCTTTTATGAAAAACTCTACTTGAGGTTGGATTTTCAATTTGTTCATTGCTGCTTCAAGTTGTGTTTCTTTCTCAGTAATCTGCACTTGGTGTTGCAAATTCATTCTTTCAAAATCCTTTTGAAATTGAGTCATCTTCATTTCAATCTGCTTGTTGGAGTTAAACTTTTCCTGTTCTAACAGTCTCTCTAACTCTTGTACTTTGTCTTCTTTTTGCTTCAGTAGAATTTGTACCTCTGTGGCTTTTTCAATGGTAGCAATAGCATATTCTCCTGCGTATTGTGATAACTTAGTCAAATGTTCTGTAGGATCAGCCAAAGGGTCTTTCCATAGAACTTCTATAGATTCATTCATAATATTTTAAACTCTTTCATCCATTCTGCTTCTCTTTCTTATTTTAACTACAGCCTTATGACTGGGACTGTAGAAGACATCAAGTGAGGGTATCTCCTCAATCTGTAAAACAATCTGTTATGTAGGCTATGCCGGAATGATCTCTTAATCATGAACTTCAAGTACCTGTTGTAGTGGAATTTCAGTTTACACTAAACTATGATAATGTTATGGCATTTGGAAACTTGTGGATTCATCAATATTAGGCTTTGGTTGTGGTGTTTGTAGTGCCTTGGAAAAAATTTCCCATTCATTCTTCAAATCTTTAGGTTGAGGCTTCTCTGTCTAGTCGGGTGTATTTTGGATATGCTAAACGTCTTGAGAAAATGATTCATCTCCAATAATTTCTCCTTCCCTTTGTATCTCAATCCCTTTGATTACTTTATCAATTATTTTCTCTAGGCTCTCATTCCTACTCTTGGATTCATTATCAGAGTGATCTGAATTCTGAGAATTATGTTGTGATTGCCCTGACTCGTGATTAGATTTCTCTTGGATTCATCTTCAAACATGTCCTTAGTTTCATTATCCAGACTAATGCTTGGATTTGGTTTATTTACATCTTCAATAAATAAAAAATCCAAAGGGATTATTTCCAGAATTTTATTTATATATGCTTGGAAAGCCTCAAAGTCATTTTTACTGAGTTGACTGGATGCATTTTTTCAGTACATTTGTGAAATTTTCCATGCCTTGAAAGAAATCGTCAAACATATCTTTCTCATTCAAGAAAGGTTTCAATTTAATTTCAGTGGTGAAATTCTTAACCACATCATTAGATCAAATGGCCTCTTTGGCATTACAACCAAATTCAATGAAGTGACATTTGAAATCTCCTTGAATGCATGACCAATATCAAAGAGGGAAAAAGTGTCGCACTGCAAAGGGAAAGTAGGCCAAATGGCCTTCTTGTCATTTTTGAGTTTTTTAGAAATACCACTTACCAGAAGTTGGTAGGAAAATTCCCTAGCTAGGAGCTTATCAGGAACATAATAGGGCAAAACATGGGGAGAATAATAACTCCCGAAAACTCTAATATAAGTGAAACTATCTTCAGAAAACCATCTGGAAACTGGAAAAATGTATGTGCTAGCCTCTTTAGAAATCCTAGGGGCTTTTTCATTAAATATGATCTGATGGATGGGTAACATGACTTCATTGCAAATTTTATAGAAATGAAAATGAAAATCATATTCCCAAAGAGCTCTGTGGTAAATAAGGATTGTAGTGGGGTCTTAGGTTGTCCATTTCCATCCCATGATAGGAAATCTTGAACAAAATAAAATTGCGTCCATAATGTAAGCACTCATGTATAAGGGGGGTATTGTCCTAGATTAAAGACCTATTTTACTTCTATAATACGTGATATTTCTGGCCAAATTATCAGACAAAATGCTCACCCAATTCATAACAGAGGAATTGACGATTGCATCAATTAAAGGGACCCAGTCTATGGAAAACCTAGTGGTATCTTGTTTTGCAAAAAATCTACATAACATTCCAACATCATAACAATAAGGGGAGGGTAATTGTGATATCAGGTACATACCGATTTTGTCCCATTTAAGCTTGGCTTGGTCATCTTTCCATCCCTTTATTAATTTCATGAGGTCTGTATGTTTCTTTGTAAAGCTTTGGAAAAAAACTTTATCATAATTCTTCTGTGGCATGGGCAAGTGGTACATTGTCCTTAAATATTTTGCAGTGAATGAACCAATATTCTCCAACTTTGAATTCTTGAATGACCTATTTGCTTATTAAGGTAGTCAATTACCCACTTTACATATCTATGTAGGGGAGAATATTTGGCCTCATTTCTATTTTGTGAAGAAACGAGCATGCAACGTTGAAGTAGGACGGGTCTGAGGAAATTGTCGCACCTTCTGTAGAAATTTTAATTATTATCCTTGGTTGTTCTTCCTCAAAGAGTTGGTACATTGCTTCCCATGAAGAACTGTCGCAATCCTTGTTGCAGGTTGTATCTGAGAATATTGGAGGCATGTCTGAGTCTTCAGTGGTCAATGTTTGGGCAATTTCCTTGCCTTTCTTTGTCATTCCAGTTATTCTCACTTCGTTAGGCGGTTTCCTGAATTCAAGTGAAAAAGAGTAAACTCAGATCTAAGATGAATAGAGAGAAGGATAGAGTTAAAAAAATATAATAAAAAATCTGGCGCTCAATTATTCAAAACACGCTTGAACTAGATATCAATATTTCGAAACTTACTCCCATTAAATGTTGTTAATAACTTATAATTCTTTCTATCAAACCTCTAACACACCTTTACGTAATATGTTTAATCTATCAATTTAAGACGTTATATCTTATATCAGGTTGATTAGATATGAATAATTTCGCGCACTTAAGTAATAATTATCAATATCGCACATCACAACTTTAAACAATTACCATTAGTTATGTTTTTTGTCGTCGATGGATCTCGCGAAATGCGATCTGCGCAAATCACACATCGCAATTTTCATGCGGTACTAAAACTTTCCATTTGGTTTTTGTTGTGAAACATGAAATGCGCTAAGGATTCACGTTGTTGCACTTCATCGGACCTTTAGAGCTTTATAATTTTTGCGTTATTGTTTCATCAAGTCCGACTCATCGCAATATTTACCGAATTGTCTAAGATGATTCTTTTAAAAGGCACGACGCGATTTCTTTCTAAAGGGGTTTTTAAAGCATTTGTAATGGGAATTTTATATAACTCAAAAAGGTTGAAGCGCATATCGCAATTTGCAATAATTATATATTTTTTAACTTATTCATCTTGTAATTTATGTGATTTGTGATGAGTGCTTTTTAAAATCAAAGCGAAAAGGGAAAAAACCTTTATTTCCTAAAGTTTTTAGACTTAGGTTAAGATGAAATCATGTTCATAAATTTCTATTTATTTTTTAAGGGTCCCCATTTATTAAATTAAATGGGGGGTGTTGTATAGTACAACAATTGGCGATTCACTTGAGAGAACCAACTATCTCTTATTGCTTTTTTTAAATTTATAAAACTTTTTCAAAATAAAAATAGTTGTAGGAATGAATTTCAATAAATAATATATCACTAAGCAATAAAATCCCTCTTGATTATAATTCATAATAATTCCTCTTTAAAAATAAAAGTATGAATATCTATATCAGTCTTTACTAAGTTCAAAAAGATGTAGCAGGTGTCTCTTTCATATTAGCTTTATAAATATATACTCTTTTATCACAGGTAGAGCCTCTGATCTAGTAGGAAATTTAAGCTTTTGGCAGGGTTACCTTTTACCCAACAATGATTCATTGTCCCATCCATTCACTCTTACAATCTTCAAAATTAAGTTCAATTTTATATACTTTATCTCTTTTGGAACTTGTTTTCTTTTCTGTAGATATTTTTATTTTGTATTTTTAATCACTTACAAGCCATTGCCTTGGCTTGGTAACCAAATATTGACAATTCCATTCACTGGTTGTAATTAAATTGATCAAGCAAGCTCTTGATGATACCCCTTGTCCTTTTGATATAATCTCAAGTCATTACCCTGTTTTGGTAGGTAGTATTGGTAACGTCAGTTCAACTATTTCCCTATGAACATGGTAAAAAAGCTCTTGATGAGACTTATTATCTTCTAAGATTTTTAGCATAATTCTTCAATTACTTTCTAAAAATTGATAAGTTTTCCGAATGGGGTGAATCATTGGTCCTTTTGAGGATTCTGGATGATAACTTTATAGTTTATGATTGCTTATCTGTAAAAGAGTATTTACTGTGTTTAAGATTCTTTTATTGACTGATAACATAATAACCATGCTTTATAAAGATGAGAGTTCATCAAAGAATAAATAATTTCAATGAAATTGCATCTTTCAGTAAAATAGAATCTATTTGATATTCGAATCTTTCGTTATTTTTAGAAGCAATAAATAAAAAATATTTTATGAGATGTTAACTTGAAAACCCAACAATAAATAATATCCAACTTTTATTTTCCTAAGGAAAAGAAAAGACAGTAATATATAGCGAATAGAAGGGGTTACCTCCTATGAAAAATATGTCTTTAAAATATGCCCATTCACAGGAAAAGAATCTCTTTTTCTTAGTAGACCTTGCAATACAAATGTTGATGCCATATTTCTTCAATGATTTGAAATAGACCTAGCCAAAATATTTGGAATTTGGTGTGTTTACCTTTTTCCTCATGTGCTTTATCCCATTTCAATGCCAGATCACCAATTTGGAATTTTTTAGGAGTGACGGAAGTTGTATCAAATGAAGCTTTAACTAACTGTTGATGATGTGCATGAGTAATTTTAGCTTTTTATCTTTCTTCTTCAAGCTTAAGGATTTGAAATTGTCTTACTTGCAAAGAAGAAGAAGGGAAATCATCAATAAATTGAACTAAGGCAAGAGAAGGAATAACTACATTGGTAGGAAGAATAGCTTCTTCCTCATAAACATGATTAAATGGAGAAGTGCCAATGGAGGGCTTATGAGTTATTCGATCTGCCCAAAAGAGAAAATGTCAATAACTTGTGCCAATTTCGTTGGTTTTGGTCAACAGTTTGTTTGATGATTCTAATAAGGTTTTTATTTGTGGATTCTACTAAACCATCTCCTTGTAGATAATAATTAGCAGAATGTTTAAGTTTAAAACCTCTTTTGATAGCAAATTCTATCATAGCATCTCCTGAGAAATAAGATGCATTATCAAACATTAAAGCAGTGGGTAAACCAAATCTATTTATGATAAACTGATCAATGAACTCAATAATATTCTCAGAGTTGGCTACCTTTAGTGGAATTGCTTCCACCCATTTAGTACAGTAATATGTAGCTGTGAGAATGTATTTATGTTGTTTGAAAGAGTTAGGAACGATCTCACTAATTATATCTAATCCCCATTGTTCAAATGGTTGTTCGATATTAACTGGCTGTAATGGGAAAGCTGGTTTCCTTTGTCTTCCAGATGCACTTTGACAAACTTTGCATTTCCTTGCATATTCATGAGCATCTTTGAAAAGTGTTGGCCAAAAATAACCTACATGCAGAATTTTATGTGTTGTTTTATTTCCTCCAAAATGTCCTCCAGTTGGTTCATCATGGAGTTCCTGCAAAACTTTTTTCTGCTTCAGTTTTCTCTAAGCATCTTAATAACACATAATCAAAGTTTCTTCTAAACAATACATCATTGATCATTTCATATTTTCTTTGCTTTCAATATCAAAGAATTTTTATTTTTATTTTTATTTATATTTATTTATTTATTTATTTATTTATTTTATTTATTTATTTATTTATTTTTATTTTTATTTTTTATTTTTATTTTTTATTTTTTTTTTAACTGAGTTGTGTTGGGGCATATCATTTTTTAAAATAAAACTTGAGATCGGCATATTGAGACTGAGCATCATTGAGGCTTACCTATGACACTTGCACATTATTACCAGAATCTTCCTTTGCTGATAAATGAGATGCTCCTACTAGCATTCTGCAAAAACCTTGACCTCTAACAATTTTCGAAGGTTTAATTTCTACATCATATTCCTGTAAAGCAGTAACCCAATTAGCCATTTTCTCTCCTAATTCTCTTTGCATCAATAATTGTCTCATTGTAAAGAATGGAACCATTATCTTGGTGTGATTTTTTAGGAGAAATGGCCTAAAATTCTTTATAGCTTTAAAGACAACAAATGCTTATGTTTCAACAGATGAATAGTTTAGTTCTGCACCTTGCAAATTGGAACTAAAAAATGATATTGGTGCTTCATTTCTTGGTCATTAAGCTCTGTCGGAATAAATTGTATCTGATGAGAATGTATATAAAGTGAAAGGATTAAGAAAATTGGGGGTAGTCAGAAATGGAGCACTGATAATAGATTGTTTGATTAAATAAAATTCTTCCCTTTCATTATGTCTCCACTTAAACACTGATTTTTTCTTAATCATGGTTTGTAAAGGTAAAACTATCTACGGAAAGTCAGGGAAAAATATTTTTACAAAATTTATCTATCCAATAAATGAGGGCATAGTTTTCTTATTATGAGGGAAAGGAATCCTTTTAATCTCTTCAATTCTTTGAGTATCAATAGAGATACCTTTTTTAGAAACAATGAATCCTAAAAGTTTTCCTTCATCTAGAGAAAAATATGACTTCTTTGGGTTTAATGAAATTTCATACTTTTTACATCGCTCAAAGACTTGCTTTAGGTAATTTGCATGGTTGGTTGCTTGTCTAGAAAAGACTGTAATGTCATCTAGATAAATACCCACTGATTTTTAATGATTCCTCTAAAAGATGTGTCCATGACTCTTTGAAAAGTGGCACCTGCATTGACTAACCCAAATGGCATCTTTTGATAGGCATAAGTTCCCCACTTAGTCCTAAATGTAGTCTTTAATCTGTCATCTGGTTGTACCAGGATTTGGTTATATCCTGAAAATCCATCTAAAAAAGACATAATTTTAGAACTAGCTACTGTTTGCAGTACTTGTTCCATGGTTGGTAATGGAAAATTGTTTTTCTGACATACTTTATTCAAATTTTTGAAATCGATACAAATCCTAATGTCACCATTTTTCTTCCTGACAAGAACTAAATTTGAAGCCAATTTTGAATGTCTAACTAGAAAGATGATCTTAGCTTTGAGGAGTTTATTCAACTCTGTTCTAAGTTGATTTTCAAGATTGGGGTGAATTTTCCTCAATTTTTGTTGTTTTGGTTTCTCATATGAAATCATAGGAATAGTGTGTGGAATAAAAGAAGTGTCATATGTTTTAAGGTCAATGTAATCCCAAGGAAAAACACTTTTGTAAATCCTTAATAACTTGACAAATGATAGTCTTTCATCAGAAGATAGACCGAGACCTAAATTGACATTTTGTGGTTTATCATCAGTTCCAAGATTTACTAACTCAAATCTTAAGGTTGAACTTTGAGTTTTAGAATTAGTAACTCTCTTAAACCTATCTTTTAAATCATAAAGGTCTTCTAATTTGACAATTGACTTAGCAATTGGATTTTCATCCTATTCTTCCTTTATCTGAGTATTATGTTCATTTTCATCTAGAATTTGATTATCATAAGATCCTTCAGATGTAAGGAAATCTATGATATCAAAATCATTATTAAAGACTCTCCAATTGGTAATATTATTAGGAACAGATGGTCTAAAAGTCAATTCAATAGAAAACATATTGGGACTAAATTCTTGAGATGGAATTAATTTCGATGCTACATTAGCCAATAAATATGCGCTAGAATTTTATATTATGGGTACAAAGGAAATATTGAAAGCTAAGAATTGAGAAGTCAATTCCTGGACTAATGATTGATAATGCTTAAGATGTCCAAAATGACAATGGATAGTATTTCTTACTGTTTGAAAATGATTTCCGACTCTCCTAGTACTTTCAAATATTTAATTTTAAGGTCAATTGCTTTATACAAACCTTGAATTAATGCTTCATAATCTGCAATATTGTTTGTGTAATCGAATTCGAGTCTGCAAGCTAACATGGTTTTTTCTCCTTCTGGGCTTATTAAAATACAGCCAGCTCCTGCGCCATCTTTGGATTTAGAGCCATAAAAATAAAGAATCCAAAATAAAGAATTAACTATTGGTCTATTTACAAAAAATTTACACTTAGAAGTGTTTGTCTAGGAAAAAAATTCAATTTGATATATAATTGTATTCTCGAAATAGGGTGATGGTAGAGCATTAAAATTTCCAAGAAATGATTTTGTAGACTAATTCCAATAATATTATTATTGAATGCTACTGGCTCGTTGATCCCTTCAAGATCAATGACTGTATGCTTCATGAATTTCTCTCAATCTACCCAGATTTGGTTTGTCTTTCCATTGTGGGGTAGCCACATATGTGACCAATCTGTTGCGAAATATCAATGAAGCTTCTCAGACCATTCTCTGCTTAACACTAAACTGTAATACTCAGGAATAACAGCCACCAATATATAAATTATCTGGGAAACTTTAGGGTTTGATGACAATCTGAGAGAGACATAATTTATTTCTCCTACAACCTCTACTTTTGTTCTATCTAATTGTACTATATGAACAAGAGAAATCTGAAGAGTTATGTTCTTAACACATATTGATTTTGGCATGATATTAGAGAAAGATCTTGAGTCTATTAAGCAATTATGAACGTTCTTATTATAGATCTCATAGGTTAAAAGAAATGGAGGAGTATGAGAGATGGATCGATCACCTATAATAATAAGATCTGTAGCATCTATTTTAGTTGAAGGAGAAGGAGGTTTACCCATTTGATTAGCAGCTTGAACTACTACTGGAGCAGGTAAGGCTAAAGCAGGATCCACATTCAAATCTTTGAGTAAGATCGTTTGTTGTTGTTTTAGCTTAGTAAGTTCATGAATTGAAATGTTGGCCCTGGTATTTTTCATATCCTCAACTACATTATATTCAACGGTTTCAGATACTACCATTTTCTTTGATGTAGGTGGAACATCTGAAGTAGCAGGGTTAGTTTATGTAGCCTTAGATGTAGACTTTTTACTTACTATTTTTTTTTTAGCAGGTTGAATCAGCAGCATTCTTGCTCCTTGTACTTATAGGTAAAACTTCTTGTTGTTCATCATTTCGTAGGATAAAATACCACATTCCATTTAGTTCAAATTCTTCTTCTACTTTAGTTTATTCTTCTTTTGTTTGCTCTTCATTTGTATCTTGATCAAACCCAACATTAGATATGATGTTGGGTGGCTGCGAATTAGAAGACTGATTTTCTTGAAGGGTCTGAAAGTCTTCTTTGAACTATAACTTTCAGAAACTTTTTTTTTTATATCTGTCATTTCATTTGTCATAGTCTTTAAAACTTTCTCAAGACCTTCTACATCAAAAGGGTCTTTTGGTGGCTTCTTCTTTGAATCATATTTGAAGGATACTTTCTTTGATATCATATATTCTTGGGAATTCTTCTTTTCAAGAGCAATTATGTATTTCTCTACAGATAAAGATTCCTTCATATTTTCTGCCAATGTAGCCAATTTTGCTCTATCAAAAAAAATGGCAATATTAGATGGGAGAGATGAAATATACCACTCAATTTGAACTTATGCACCAGGAACTGATGTAGCAGGAATTTTATTGAGTAACTTATTAAATATTGAATTGAAGTATTTTATTTTCTCCCACATTTTAGCCTTTAGATTTGATAGATCATTGATGAGCGATGCAGTGGTTATGTCATCTCCAAACTTAGCTAAAAAAAAATCTTTGAACATATTTCAGCTATTTATAAAGCAGGCAGGTAGTGAGAATTACCAAGATACTGCAGATCCTGTGAGAGTATATGGAAATAGTCTTACAACACAGTCTTCTTCAGTTACCTCCTTTAAATTAATGGCTAGTATGTAATTATGGATGTGTTCTTCAGCTGGAAGACCATCATCAGGATTAAATTTAGGTAACCATCTTTCAGGGCATTTTGGAAGAGGATGAAGAGGAGCAGGCATTTGTAAAACACCTGGATTGTTCCATGGTTGTAAATTTGGTAGAGGTAGTTGGCCTGCCATTGGACCTTGGGTGGAGGTGATGGATTGAGTTTGAGTTGAAGAAGAGGCGGGCTGAGTTCTAGAACTAGTTGAAGGAGTAGTATTTTGTGTACTGGAACTATTTAAAGTAACACTGGTTGTTGGAATGGAAGTTGTGGAAGTGAGCGAAGGTAATGGAGGTGAATGGGGTGGATTATTAGATAAGACCTTGTTTGTGAATGACTCTGATTCAGTCTTCTTTGTCTTCCTTCGATAAGTATCTATAGTAAATTCAAAGGGAGGAATTCTTGTCTTTTGAGTTTCTAATCAAGTTAATATTCATCTAGGTTGTAAAGAAGATGAAAGACTAATCTCAAATGATTGATAAGTTTCAAGCTTTTCAGCCGAAATGGATACTCTTTCTAAATTTTCTATCAAAGACTGAACTTCTAGGGAATTTTGATGAAAATATGGAGATAGTATTGGTTGAGTTTCACTAGGAGACTTAGGAGAGGGATGTTCAACTTCAGATCTTAAATATTTAGATCTAGCTAATTTTCTAGAAGTTGAAGGGGATCTAGAGGGAGACAGACTCTTATATTTATTTTTAGATTGATCAGATCTTCTTGCCATTCACAATAGGCCCTCCTTCTAGCACCAAAATGTTTAGGCCTTGGAATTATGTTGCAACAACATGGGGGAAAACCACCCAGTCCGGACCTTAGAGCAAGTCCTTTTTCGTTTGGTGTGGTGGCTCCGACTGGGAATAAAGGGACCAGTTTCCCAATAAGGATGATGTTGGGTGTGTTTTTTTAATATAACATTCAAGTGGGAAATGATTTGATCTATCTCATGCATTTATATAAACTATCTATTCTACTATATACCCGCGGTGTTTCTTCATTTATGCAATCTAAAAAGATATCTTCCAACTATTAGTAATGAAGATTATTTAAAAGTTGAAAGAAATGAAAATTATGTAAAGATAATTATTTTAACAAAGTAGTTTGATTAAAAGAATTGTGAAATGTATATCACATCTATATGTTTGATTATATGTAAGATAAGATATCATAAAAAAATATCAGTACAGAAGTGCATTTAACATTCATTTAGGATAATAGTTCAAATATATAATGCAGAGAAAACGATAATTGTCAATCTAAAAACCAAAAATTAATAAAATGTGTAGAAGTACCATATATACGAGGTCCTACTCACTCAAACTAACAGTATTTTTCCGCTCCTCTTCACTTTCAAGCAATTTAAAGAGTACAATAGTGCAACTTCAGTTAAACAACTTGAAATGTCAAAAGATAACAAATTTCGTTCCATTAAACATTGCATTCGAAAGTATTGGCTGCGATTTCTTTGTTGAATCAGTTAATGACTATAGAGTTAGGCACCGATGATAAGGTTTGAACAGAAAAATCCAGTAATTTTCTTGATCAAACTTATTTATCTTTTTAATCATTTCCTCCTTCATATATGTATTTTTCTTCAACTGTGCTTCTAATGGTTGGAGTTATGGGAGCACTTCAGTTGTGGATTCTTTAATAAGTTCAGCTTTCAAAATTTGTTCATTAACAGATTCAATAATTTCATTTGTTGACCTTGATGCCTTTACCGTTGCTTTTTATGCTTGTCGTAGATGTATTTCCCAATCCTTAAATAAAATATCTTTGTGAAATTTATCTATCTGAGGTAGGTCAGCTTTCTTTCCTGAGTCAGATCCTTGCCACTGAATGAACTCATTAATCTTCTTTTCATCTTTCTCACATTCAAGTCTCCTATTATCCACTTGTTGGATCAGAATTTTGCTTGTATCACAGTAAGAACTGGTGATTGAAGCTTGTTGACAAAAGGTTTCTTGTTGTTGCTTTAGCTTTGCATTAATTTCCAGTGCTTCTTTTATGAACAACTCTACTTTAGGTTGGATTTTCAATTTTTTCATTGCTGCTTCAAGCTGTGTTTCTTTCTTTGTAATTTGCACTTGGTGTTGCAAATTCATTCTATCAAAATCCTTTTGAAATTGAGTCATCTTCATTTCATGAATGTGCTTGCTGGAGTTAAACTTTTCCTATTGTAATAGTCTCTCTAACTCTTGTACTTTGTCTTCTTTTTGCTTCAGTAGAAGTTGTACCTCTATGGATTTGTCAATGGTAGAAGTAGCATATTATCTTGTGTATTGTGATAACTTAGTCAAATGTTCTGTAGGATCAGCCAAAGGGTCTTTCCATAGAATGTCTACAGATTCATTCATAAGATTTGAAATTGTTTCATCCATTATTCTTCTCTTTATTCTTTTGACTACAGCCTTATGACTAGGATTGTAGAAGACATCAAGTGAGGGTATCTCTTCAATCTGTAAAACAATCTGTTTTGTAGGGTATGCCTAAATGATCTCTTGAGCATGAAATTCAGGTACCTGTTGTAGTGGAATTGCAATTTCCACTAAATTCTGAGAATGTTATGGCGTTTGGAAACTTGTGGATCCATCAATATCAAGCTTTGGCTGTGGTGTTTGTAGTGCCTTGGAAAAAATTTCCCATTCATTCTTCAAATATTTTGGCTGAGGCTTCTCCGTTTGGTCGGGTGTATTCTGGATATGTCGAACATCTTGAGAAAATGATTCAACTCCAATAATTTCTCCTTCCTTTTGCATCTCAATCCATTTGATTACTCTATCAATTATTTTCTCTGGGGTCTCATTCCTGCTCTTGGATTCATTATGAAAGTGATCTGAATTCTGATAATTATGTTGTGATTGCCCTGAATCGTGATTATATTTCTCTTGGAATTCATCTTCAGACATGTCCTTGGATTCATTATCCAGATTAATGCTTATATTTGGTCTATTTACATCTTCAATAAATAACAAATCCAAAGGGATTCTTTCCAGCCTTTTATTTCTATATGCTTGGAAAGCCTCAAAATCATTTTTACTGAGCTGACTGGATGCATTTTTCATTACATCTATGAACTTCTCCATGCCTTAAAATAAATCATCAAACATATCTTTCTCATTCAAGAAAGGTTTCAATTTAAGTTCAGTGGTTAAATTCTTAACCACGTCATTGGGATAAAATGGCCTCTTTGGCATTACAGCCAAATTCAATGAAGTAACATTTTAAATATCCTTGCATGCATGACCAATATTGAAGAGGCAAAAAGTGCTGCACTGCAAAGGGAAAGTAGGCCAAACGGCCTTCTTGGCATCTTTGAGTTGTTTAGAAATGCCACTTACTAGAAGTTGGTAGGAAATTTCCCTAGCTCGGAGCTTATCATGAACATAATAGAGAAAAACATGGGGAGAATAATAACTCCCGAAAACTCTAATATAAGTGAAATTCTCTTCAGCAAACCATCTAGCAACTGGCAAAATCCTCTTTAGAAATCCTAGGGGATTTTTCATTAAAGATAATCTGATGGATGGGTAACATGACTCCATTGCAAATTTTATAGAAATGAAAATGAAAATCAGATTCCCAAAGGGCTCTGTGGTAAGTATGGATTGGAGTGGGGTCGTAGGTTGTCCATTTCCATCCCATGATACGAAAGCTTGAACAAAATCAAATTGCATCCATAATGTAAGAACTCATGTAGAAGGGGGGTATTGTCCTAGAGGAAACACTTATTTTACTTCTATAATACATGATATTTCTAGCCAAATTATCAGACAAAATGCTCGCCCAATTCATAATAGGGGAATTGATAATTGTGTCAATTAAAGGGACCTAGTCTATGGAAAACCTAGTGGTATCTTGTTTTGCAAACAATCTACATAACATTCCAGCAACATAACAATAAGCGGAGGGTAATTGTGCTATATATCGAGTTTGTCCCGTTTCAGCTTGCCTTGGTCATATTTCCATCCCTTTATTACTTTCATGAGGTCTATATGTTTCTTTGTAAAGCTTTGGACAAAAGTTTTATCATAATCCTTCTGCGGCATGGGAAAGTGGTACATTGTCCTTAAATCTTTTGCGGTGAACAAACGAATATATATAACCTAAGTGGTGGTCTATTGGTGCATCAACTCGATGGTGTGAAGAAGTATCTAATATGAAAAATAAATAAATAAACCTGAGCCTTAAACTTGTTGAATATCTAGATAAGAAGGCAGAGTTGAGGTTTCTTTAAGCTAATCATTTCATCTTTTCTATGGTAATTTTGGCGGATTAAATCCAATCTCCTAAGGCTAAAATCCGATCTCTTTTGAGGCACGCATTAATCTATCTTGAGGGTATTTTAGGGCTTGTTTTAGCCCTCCCTCAAGTCAAATTTTGGCCTCATTCTAAGGCTCTTTCTCAGGAATAATTTGCATTACTTGTAAGGTATAATTTTGGCCATGTTTAAGGAAAGTTTTTAAGGCCCAGTTTGGGCTCCCTGAGGCCTATTTTTGGACCCGTAATTGAAGCATATTCAAACATATCCTTTAAGGGGGATTCAACCCTAGTTAGCATCAGAAATGTTGATAGGAGATTGAATCAGTGTTTCTTAGCAATTATTAACTTATTAATCTTTTAAAAACATTAATTAATCTTCGGAATCAATTAAAAATCATAAATGGGAAGTACATAATGAACACAATAATTTTTAGGTGGAAAACCCCCTCTGGGACAAAAAAACCGCTGAATTATTATCTAATAATTTTGTGAGTACACCAAAAATATTTCAACTCCAACTGAAAGGGAATCCCAAACTCCCTAGTACTCTTGAAAAGAATTCAAGTTTCTAGCTCCAATTCCCTTGCAAGCTCTGACTTTCCCTAGCACCACCCTACCACCCTGAAGTGTTTTCAGACTCCAACCTAAAGGTGACTTCAACAACCTACCTAGCACCACCCAACCTCCCTGAAAATGATAATAAATCAAATTGATTATTTTGATCCCATATCGGGGACAATGAGCCACTTACAATGAGTAAACTTATTCAGCTCCAATAATTTCTCCTTCCGTTTGCATCTCAACCCCTTTGATTACTTTATCAATTATTTTCTCTGGACTCTCATTCCTACTCTCGGATTCATTATCAGAGTGATCTGAATTCTGAGAATTATGTCGTGATTTCCCTAACTCGTGATTAGATTTCTCTTGGGATTCATCTTCAGACATATCCTTGGCTTAATTTTCTAGAATAATGCTTGGATTTGGTTTGTTGACATCTTCAATAAATAACAAATCCAAATGGATTCTTTCCAGCCTTTTATTTCTATATGCTTGGAAAGCCTCAAAGTCATTTTTATTGAGCTGACTGGATGCATTTTTCATTACATATGTGAACTTCTACTTGCCTTAAAATAAATCCTCAAACATATCTTTCTCATTCAAGAAAGGCTTCAATTTAAGTTCAGTGGTGAAATTCTTAACCACATCATTGGGATCAAATGGCCTCTTTGGAATTACAACAAATTCAATGAAGTGACATTTGAAATATCCTTGCATGCATGACCAATATTGAAGAGGGAAAAAGTGCCACACTGCAAAGGTAAAGTAGGCCAAATGGCCTTCTTGGAATCTTTGAGTTGTTTAGAAATGCCACTTACTAGAAGTTGGTAGGCAATTTCCCTAGCTAGGAGCTTATCAAGAACATAATAGGGAAAAACATGGGGAGAATAATAACTCCCGAAAACTCTGATACAAGTGAAATTATCTTCAAAAAACCATCTAGCAACTAGCAAAATCCTCTTTAGAAATCCTAGGGGCTTTTTCATTAAAGATAATTTGATGGATGGGTAACATGACTCCATTGCAAATTTTATAGAAATGAAAATGAAAATCGGATTCCCAAGGGGCTTTGTGGTAAATATGGATTGTAGTGGGGTCTTGGGTTTTCCATTTCCATCCCATGATAGGAAAGCTTGAACAAAAGAAAATTGTTTCCATAATGTAAGCACTCATGTAGAAGGGGGGGTATTGTCCTAGAGGAAACACTTCTTTTACTTCTATAATACATGATATTTCTGGCCAAATTATCAGACAAAATGTTTGCCCAATTCATAATAGAGGAATTGACGATTCTGTCATTTAAAGGGACCTAGTCTATGGAAAACCTAGCGTTATCTTGTTTTGCAAACAATCTACATAACATTCCAGCAACATAACAATAATCAGAGGGTAATTGTGCTATCAGGTACATACCGAGTTTTTCCCATTTCAGCTTGCCTTGGTCATCTTTCCATCCCTTTATTACTTTCATGAGGTCTGTACGTTTCTTTGTGAAGCTTTGGACAAAAGCTTTATCATAATTCTTCTGTGGCATGGGCAAGTGGTACATTGTCCTTAAATCTTCTGCAGTGAACGAACCAATATTATCCAACTTTGAATTCTTGAATGAGCTATCTGCTATGTTAAGGTGGTCAATTACCCACTTTACCATATCTATGTAGGGGAGAATCTTTGACCTCGTTGCTATTCTATAAAGAAACGAGCATGCAACGTCGAAGTAGGACGGGTCTTAGGAAATTGTCGCGTCTGTTGTAGCTATTTTAACTATTATCCTTGGTTGTTCTTCCTCAAAGAGTTGGTACATTTCTTCCCATGAAGAACTGTCGCAATCCTTGTTGTAGGTCGTATCTGAGAATAATGGAGGCATGTCTGAGTCTTCAGCGGCAGATGTTTGGGCAATTTCCTTTCCTTTCTTTGTCATTCCAGTTATTCTCACTCCGTTAGGCAGTTTCCTGAATTCAAGTGAAATAGTAAACTCAGATCTAAGATGAATGGAGAGAAGGATAGAGTTAAAAAAATATAATAAAAAATCTGGCACTCAATTATTCAAAACACACTTGAACTAGATATCAATATTTCGAACCTTACTCCCATTAAATGTTGTTAATAACCTATAATTATTTCTATCAAACCTCTTACACACCTTTACGTATTATGTCTAATCTATCAATTTAAGACGTTATATATTATATCAGGTTGATTAGATATGAATCATTTCACGCACTTAAGTAATAAGTGTCAATATCGCACATCGCAACTTTAAAGAGTTATCATTAGTTATGTTTTATTTCGTCGATGGATCTCGCGAAATGCGATCTACGCAAATCACACATCGCAATTTTCATGCGGTACTAAAACTTTCCATTTGGTTTATGTTGTGAAATGTGAAATGCGTTAAGAGTCATGTTGTTGTGCTTTATCGGACCTTTAGAGCTTTATAATTGTTGCTTTAATGTTTCGTTGGGTTCGACTCATCGCAATCTTTATCGAATTTTCTAAGTTGATTCTTTTAAAAGGCGCGATGCGATTTCTTTTTAAAGGGATTTTTAAAGCATTTGTAACGGGAATTGTATATAACTCAAAAAGGTTGAAGCGCAAATCGCAATTCGCAATACTTATATGTATTTTAACTTATTCAGCTTGTAAGTTATGCAATTTGCGATGAGCACTTTTTAAAATCAAAGAGAAAAGGGAAAAATCCTTTATTTCCTAAAGTTTTTTAGACTTAGGCTAAGATGAAATCATGTTCATAAATTTTTATTTATTTTTTAAAGGGTCCCCATTTATTAAAATAAATCGGGGGTGTTGTATTGTACAACAGATCCATAATGTGGGCACTCATGTAAAATGGGGGAAATATTTTAGATTAAATGGAATGATTCTTTCTATATTCAAGGATCTGTGTAGAAATATTATTTGAAAAAATGGTTATGAGTCCATGATATAAGAATCTGTAATCGATTCCATAAGGGGAACCCATTCAACTGATAATTTAGTGGTATTGGGTTGGTCAAAAAGTCTATACATAATTGCAGCAATATAACAATAGGGACTAGTAAGCGAATCAATGGTATGCTTACCCTTATCAACATGTTTACGCATGTTTGGGTTGTTCCTCCATTGCTTCATGGGGTTCAACTTTAGTTCATTCTCCATGGAAAATTGTGCTAGAAATTCTTTATCCTATACCTTCTCCGAGTCTGGAATGTGGTACATTTTCTTCAAATATTCAACTCTGAAAGATCTTATCATTCTACCTCTTCTTGTCAGGAAAGTTCTATCTCTAATATTGAGATTGTCGATAATCCATTTTACGATATCTATATATGGTAAAAGCTTAGGGCGTGTAGCAATACGATGTAGAAAAGAGTTGGCGACCTCTTCTATAATAGATTTTGAAGAATCAAAAGCATCTCCAGTAGCTTCTCTTTCAACCCTGTGGGGTTTCTCATATTCAAATAATCTGTACATTTGTTCCCAAAAGGAAGAACCACTCTCTAACACGCATGTTGTGGCTGTGAATAAGGGGATCCTCTATGTTACTTCACTAGTAGAAGTTGTAGGATTAGTGGGATCCATGGGTTTTTGGATTTCTTCACAGCCTTTGAAATTTCTGAAGAGCTCTGCTTGTTTGGAATTGCCTGCGAATAATCAAGAATGATAAGTAAAAAGGGAAATATTGTTACAATAGGAAAGTACTGTAATAATGGAAATAATGGGTGAATAAAACTTGGCACGCAAATAATCCAAAAATTCAATATGCTTGCCGTCAAATCATTTTTGGAGGCTTGAGATGTTAAACCGTTTAAGTTGTGACATTAATGTAAAGCATGGATTAATGTGCCCACATAATCATTTAAGCATTTAAGTGATATATTTTCACATCACGGATATTATTCATGTGTGATCTTCTTAAAATGTTGAATAGCCACATTTCATCGATTGCGATATCGCAATCGCGATTTTGGAGGAATTGGAAACTGGGCAGAAGTGGTCTTTTAGCGAGAGTGTGACGCGATGGAATACATCGCATCAGGGAAATTTGAAGGAAGAATTAAGGGTTGTCATGGAAAAAACACAATAGGTGATTTGTGATTTATTATGTGGCAGCGGTGGGTCTCGTAGTTTGCTTTTTGTGGGATATCGTTTGGGCAAAAAGCATTTTTCCTTTATTAAAGTCCTTTATCGTTTTTCACATCAAAAATCATTTAGAATGGGTTTTAGAAGCCATATGTTGTCCATATGATCTTGCGATTGTGATTTACTTGCATGTTTGTTTAGTATTCTCTGTTGAGGTGTCTTTTAAACAAAAACTCATCATTTTAACCCATTTTATTCCTATTTATATTTTTAATTAATCACTTAAGAGTTTTATTCGTTCTAGGATAAAAAATTTAAAAGGGTCCCCATTATTTTTCTAAGGTAACTATTCTAAAATAATCAGGTTTGTTGAATAGCACAACATGACAATGTGCCACAATTTTTCCACAAAAGAATACAACAAGAAGACCTCAGGAGGAGCAGCAAGTGAAGATTTTACTTCACATTTCAAGTTGGAATTCACTCTCATCACATGCATGATTTCATTCGTGATGGGTTTTTGTGGTACTTGGACAATGGAGCTTCATTTCATATGACCAGAATCAAAGAATTCTTCAGTAGCTTGGAGGAGAAGGATCTCGAGATGGGTGACAACGAGGGGTATATAGCTATCAGTGTAGGTACAATTACCTTTAAGAGGGAGTCAAGTAATCTACTCACCTTAAAATATGTCATGTATGTTCCTAGTTTAAATAATAATAAAAAATTTGTTGCTATGTTGGAAGATCTTCGCTATGATGTGATCTTCAGTGAAGGAAAGGCATTCCTTCATCACAAAGCCACGAGACAGGTGAAAAATATTGGGATTCGAGTAAAGATCCTCTACAAACTAGATGCATAAGACTACGCAACATTGAGCCTGAAAGCAGAGAAGGTGGAGAGCTGAGACATCGGTGAGTTATGGCACAGGAGGTTGGGCCATATACACCACATCGCTTTGAAGATCATGCAGCATATTTCTACAAGACTTTCAAAGGGTGCACTTGCGCATAGAGATACATGCAAAGGGTGTACATTGGGGAAGTATACCAAAGCCATATTTCACGATAAGGAAAGTCGAGCCAAGGCGATCCTTGAGAGAGTTCACTCAGACGTGTGTGGACAATTATCGATATCTTCTACAACAAAGAACGTGATTTTTCAAGAAAGTGTTGGATTTTCTTCATGTACAAGAAATACCAGATGTTCTCTAAGTTTTGTGAGTTCAAGGCACTTGTCAAGAAAAATATAGGGAAGAAGGTGAAGGATATAAGTATTGACAATGGTGGAGAATACATCTCTAACGAATCCAAGAACTTATGTGCCTCAGAATGAATTCGAAGAGCATTGATAGCACCTCATAACCCATAGCATAATGGGGTTGTAGAAAGAAAAAACAGAACTATTTTTGGAGCAGCACGAGCTATGTTGCATGATCAGGTCCTACCATTGCATCTGTGGGCAGAAGCATGCAATACAACAGTATTTGTGCAGAACAAGAGTCCTCATCAGATACTTGGGATGAGTACACCAGAGGAGGATTTTTCAAGTAAAATACCATATGTGTTATATTTTAAAAATTTTGGTTCATATGCTTATTTCCATGTGACCAAATATGCCAGGAAGAAGCTAGAGCCAACAACAGATTTCGGGATATTTGTGGGGTACACTGATACACCTCACAACTATCGGGCATACTTTCCAGCACACAGGATGACAATGGTTAGAAGAGATGTGAAATTTGATGAAGAGAAAGCCATGTGATTGTCCCTTATAAGGGAGCTTGAGTTATATGCAGTTGAGGAGCTCTTGGCTCTAAAGGATGAGCCTTGGGATGTAGAGAAGCCACAAGCAGAGGAACAGAGAGTGGTAGAAACCACTCATGCAGAGGCATCTACCAGAGATGGAAGTAAGTGCACAAGAGAGGCCAAAATATTTTTCTATATGCGAGAGATAATGTGGGAGCACCCACATCACAACGCAAGCAGAGAAGGTCCCCGGAGCGGTACACTGGATACATGGCTGTTATGAGCAAAGGTATTGAGATAGAACCATCTTCTTTCGAGGAAGAAGTGTAGCATCCAGTGTGGGTTGATGCCATGGTTGAGGAGTATGACTCCATTATCAAAAACAGTGCATGGAAAGTTGTCCTAAGACCAGTGGGGAAGTCAGTTGTACGATCCAATTGGGTCTACAAGGTGAAGTAGGCAACATATGGGAGTGTGAACAATAACAAGGCTATATTTGTGGCTATAGGATTCTCTCAGGTTGAGGGATTGACTGTGATGAGACTTTTGCACCAGTCGCAAGGTACGCATATATGAGATCCATACTTGCACTCTCACTGCATATGGGATGGTAGATACATAATATGGATGTAAATACAGTCTTTTTCAATGGATTTATTAAGGAAGATGTGTATGTTGATAGTGGTTTCTCAATGCATGTGACTGGAGATAGAAGGAAAATTTTATCTTTGAAAGAGAAGAAGGATGGAATCGTATCCTTTGGAAATGATGAATCTTCAAATGTTATAGGATTAGGTACCGTCACTCTCAGAAGCAAAGATGTTATAGCCAAGAATGATCTATTGGTTGAAAACATGAATCACAATCTTCTCAGTGTTGGACAAATGTGTGATCAAGGACACACAATGCTATTCAACTCCACAAAATGTGAAATCAGGAAAGGCATGTATGGTAAAATAGTGGCTACAGCAAGTAGAGCTCCAAACGACATATATTTTCTAGATGAAGCAACTAAAGCATGTCTACTAGCTAAAGAATATGAAATCTGGATATGGCACAAACGAATGGGTCACATAAACTTTGACAATCTTGTCAGGATAAGAAAAAAGGAAGCAGTACAAGAAATGCCGAAAATATCAAAACCTTCCAACACACTATGTGAGGCCTGTCGGCACGGCAAGCAAACAAAAGTTCAATTTAAAACAAAAGAACACTTTACATCACATCCATTGGAATTGATACATACTAATCTATGTGGTCCTTTGAGAACAAAATGCTTATATGGAGAATTATATTTCATTTTAATGATAGATGACTATACCAGGATGACAGCCGTCAATTTCATAAAGAAAAAATCTGAAGCATTTGAGTGCTTTAAGATCTACAAGGAGTTGGTCGAAAATGAAACTGATTTGAAAATAAAGTTTCTAAGATCAGATAATGGCGGAGAATTCACTCCCAAATTATTTCAGCAATACTATGACGAAAATGGAATAAAAAGACAATTTTCAACAACATGAACACCTCAACAAAATGGAGTTGCTGAAAGAAAGAATAGAACCGTACAGGAAATGGGTAGAACAATGTTGAAGGACTCAAAATTGGATGAAAAATTATGGGTTCAAGCAATTGATACAGCAGTCTTCATTATCAACCGAAGTATCTCATAAATAATTGCAACAAGACCCCATATGAATTATGGAAAGGAAAACAAGCTAATGTAAAATATTTCAGAATCTTCGGAAGCAAATGTTATATCAAAAGAGAATATCAAAATTTGGGTAAGTTTGAATCACATGTTGATGAAGGTATATTTGTTGGTTACTCACGCAAAATAAAGGCCTATAAATGCTATAATCTAAGACAAAAACAGATAGTGGAGAGAATAAATGTTACATTTGACGAAGATGGTGTTCTAACGAATAATGATGAGGATCTAGAATCTTTGAAACTTGAGACAGAGGCTGTAAAAGACAAAAATAAAATCTAGAACAAGAAGCAACTATCAACCAAGAAGAAGTAAATAATGATCATAGAGATATACCAGAACAACAACAAGAAGCTCCTCCAAAGAGAAAAAAAGAATGGATTCAAAAGAACCATCCATCAAATCAAATCGTTAGTGACATAAATGAAGGTCGACAACTTCGTTCATCACAACAAGCTCACACTGCTTTTCTAGCAACCTTTGAGCCTAGTAGTTTTGAGGAAGCCAACCAGAATGAACATTGGGTAGTAGCTATGAATGAATAATTGGATCAAATAGAGAAGAATAACACCTGGGAATTAGTTCCACGACCAAAGTTAAAAATGTCATTGGGAATAAATGGGTGTTCAGGAACAAATTGAATGAACATGGACAGGTTACCAGAAACTAAGCAAGATTGGTTTGCAAAGGCTATGCACAAGTGGAAGGAATTGATTTTGACGAAACATTTGCACCAGTTGCTAGAATGGGAGCCATATGAATGTTTCTCACCTATGCATGTTCAAGAAAAATAAAATTCTACCAAATGAATGTTAAGTCAGCATTTCTAAATGGCGAATTAGAAGACAAGGTTTACATCGAACAACCTGAAGGTTTTCTACTATCAGAAAAAAGAAGACTGTGTTTGCATGTTAAATAAGGTTGTATATGGTCTCAAGTAGGCTCCCAGAGTATGGTATGCTCGTCTTGATGGATATCTACGTCAAAAAGGGTTCAAGAAAGGTACTGTTGATAGCAATATTTATGTACAAATAAATAAATATAATTTAACAATCGTTGACGTATATGTGGATCATATAATATTTGGTAGCAATGATGATCAACTAAGTAAAAACTTTTATACAAATATGAAAAGTGAGTTCAAGATGCCTTTACTTGGTGACCTGACATACTTATTAGGGCTTCAAATATCTCAACAAGAGAAAGGAATATTTATATGTCAAGCCAAGTACATCAAGGAAATGCTCAAGAAATTCAAAATGGAAGATTGCAAACCCGTCCTTACTCCGATGGTAACAGGTTTCAAATTGAGCATAGACAAATCATCCAAGGATGTGGATCAGAGGTTGTATAGATCTATGATTGGTAGTCTTCCATATGTAAAATCCTCTCGGCAAGATGTTATGCAAGCAGTTGGACAAGTAGCAATATTCCAAGCATCACCAAAAGAATCACTTATTATTGCTATCAAAAGAATTCTTCGATATCTAAAGGGCACAGAAGAATATGGCTTGTAGTATCCCAATGGTAACAATCTCGTTATTGAAGCCTTTACAGATGCAGATTGGGCAGGAAGTGTTGATGATCGTAAGAGTACTAGTGGAGCAGCATTCTATCTAGGTGGTTGCCTCGTATCATGGTTGAGCAAAAAGCAAACCTCAATCTCGTTATCTACAGTAGAAGTAGAATACATTGCAGCAGAAGTATGTTGTACTAAAGTCCTTTGGATGAAACAAACTTTGCAAGATCTTTAAGTACAATTCAATGAGCCTATTCCCATATTCTGTGACAATATCAGTGCCATCAGCATCTCCAAGAATCTTGTCATGCATTCAAAAACAAAACACATTTCGAGCAAATATCATTTTGTTAGAGAATAAGTCGCTGAAAATAATATCAAACTTAATTATGTTGGTACAAAAGAAAAAATCGTTGATATCTTCACTAAACCTTTACCTCATGAAGCATTTGAATATCTTTTCCAGAAGCTTGGGATTCTCCCAAGTTCTCATTGGATTTTCTTTATTCAGAATATAAAGGGGGAGTGGAAGTGTGTACAGGTCCGCAAGATGGTTGTGTGTTAGGGAGAGTTGCCCTTTGCCTTTGATGTCAAAGGGGGAGATAATGTTGTAGGAAGAGGTGTCATGATCGCAGGGGGAGTACTTGTGTTTCCATCAATGCCAAAGGGGGAGATTGTTGATCAGCACTTGTCATTGATGTCAACCCAAGCAGCTCTAGGGGCTACCCCAATATTGCATGGGAATTTTGACCTACCAAATTACTATATTTGGGTCAATAATTATTTTTATGGTTTCTACTTGTCGAGATGTTTCCGTTTATATATGGCACGCCACGTAATTCTTCACGATTTGAGAGATATTCATGTTTGAAGTTTGTAACCCCAGTTAGTGGGCTAAAACCCCACGGGGTTGTGGCATGGGTCATTCAAAAGTCAATAATTAATAATTTTTGAGCTGCTAAAATCCCTCCCACGTTCACTTGTTGAAGCCCCTCTCAACCTAAGAATTTATATAAATTGTGATCCTCATATCCTCCTTATGTAGGGATTTCGCTACCTAAAACAGGTCATCGTGGAATTTGCGCTCTAAAATTTTTTCTACAAAGGTTCAAAAGCTAAAAAATTTATGAGGTGAAACTGAAGTCCTGAGGAAGCTCCTACAAAAATTTCAGATTAGGGTGTGCAATATTTTCAGAGATATGATCTATGGAAGTCAGTCTTTTTGCAGGCTCCTGAATTTCATCTCAAAGAAGTGACCATGGGAAAATCATCACAACTCTCTCTTTGAGTATCGGATTGGAATTCTATAAAAAGTGGTAGATATTGCATGGATTTTAGTTTTCACTGTATCAATTTTAGATCTGAATGAAGAAACAGTGACACGTCGCACTCCATACAAGTTCACTCTACTGAAACAGTCCATAATTAGGTCATTGTGAGAGATTGGGCATAACTCTCTCCTGTAGAATCCAAATTGGATCAGACCTATGGCATTGGAAATAAGACTCAGATTACCACTATAGAACCAAAAATCACATATTGGGGAGTTGAAATAATAGAGATACACTAGATTCAATATCGAGATCCTAGAAGGCAAGAAAAAGCTAGATCATGTGTTGCCGAGGGCTGTAAAGGACCAGACTTTCTAGGGCTGAAAAGAAAAGCAAGGTGCAGCAGAGGGTAGCATGACAAGAGCATCAATCAAGGTGTAGAAAAGTAGCAGGAAGTTCAGCACACGAAGCCTTCAAGTGGGCAGCACTGCATACAGTCATTGTAAAAGTATCATTGTACTAAGTCATTGTAAATGCATCATTGTAAAAATTGTACAAGTGTCTATCTGCCAAGAGTTGAAGAGGCGGTAGCGGGAGGTCTAGGATCATCATTAGGTTGTTGTGTCATGGTTGGGGTTATGTTCTAGTGTGTCTTCTTTTTCTACATCATTCTATATCATTGTAAAGTGGACCATTTTCCCTAGTATGGGAGTCCATTCTTGTTTTATTCTTCTATAGGGTGGTAGGATGGTGCTAGGTTGGTGCATGAAGTCACCAACAGGTTCAAGCCTATGAAAAATTTAGGGTGGTAGGGTGGCGCTAGGGTGAGTTGTAGCTCATTGGGTGTTGGGGCATCCATTCAGTTGACTACTGGAGAATCTCGGGCGTTGGAGCGTCCATCCAATGGGAGCTGGAGAAGAATGTTTTTCTAGATTCTAGGAAGTTGGAGCTTTATTTTCAATTGGAGTTTAATATTAAAGAATTATTAGAAAATCATTCAGGTGGTTTTTGTCCCGGAGAGGGTTTCCACCTTAAAAACTATGTGCATTTGTGTTCCTTTTGTTTACTGTTATCATTGTACACTCACTAATAATAATTAAAGATTAAATAAAGATCTAATTTGAAAAGAATATTGATTCACCCCCCCCCCCTCAGTATTTCCAACAATGGTGATACCGAGACCAAGCATCATGAATAATAGGGCTAGTTAATCCAACCACCTATGTGAGTGACTTGAAGTTTCTGAATCTTGAGATCGAGACTCATATACAGTAGTTCCATTTCCGGATCGAGATTGATATGCACATCTTAGCACCCCAAAAATCCCATATTAGCACCTATGCACATCTTCATGATATATGGAGCTGCAAATAATCTCCAGACCCTTTATCTTGTCATAAAACCTGTCGACCTTGGCATGCTAATTTTGGTGGAGTTAGTGGATAGTACGTTCGAGAGAAACCTCGATCACTCGAACAATCTTCCTCATGTTGTAAGCGTAATTATCCAGTGAATTCCTGGAATCCTCTTTCTTTCTGTGCACTGTGTCCTTGGACCTATATTTCTCATCATCATGAAACATTTTCTCAATCTCCTCCTTGGTCAATCTACCCTGGTCTCTTATGATTGTGATCTTGTTCTTCGCATTGCAGGAAATTGAGGCTTACCAGAGTCATCAACTACTAGAATCCTTGCTATCTAAGAAGTATCATATGTAGAGGGATTAATTTCCCCATATCCCAAAGATCTAAACATATTCTTAATCTCATATCCTTCATTATCCTCTCGACAACCAAAAGGGATCATGGAATTTTTCTCGAAATGAGAGAATGTAAACCAAGAAAGAACATCCCCAAAGCCCCCTGTGTAGGTGGATTTGGTGCACAAGTGTACCAAACCACACCTGCTTAAGAGGAGTGGTTGTTTCCTCTTAAGTTCCTAGTCACAGGAAGATAATTAAGGGAGTCAACAAGTTAGTGAACATAACAAAGCATAAAACATACTAGATAAGAAAATAGCATGCATACATGGAGAGAAAAATAAAAACTAAACTAAAACACATAACACAAAATATCTAAATAGAGTCAACCAACTTCAATAATCCAAACGGTGGCACTTACGTCCCCTATTATTGAGTGCTAGTAGAAATAAAGGATGAAATGTTTACCCACTTTCCAAGGGTCTCCCGAAGCAAGGATGTCTTTACCTCTGAGCTACTTTGGCGCAAAGTCTCTCTCTCTACTCCGAAGGATTGGAGTTGTTGGATGGCCAACAATTGAATCCCATATATCTCTACTCCAGATCACACACTGCTGGATTGCTTGGGGCAATTTTGGCCATCATAACAATGTGTTCTCCCTTTGTCCATCTCTTGGTGGCCTTTTATGTAAGAATTCAAACTCTCCTTCCCTCTCTTGGTACATTGATAGATGTGACCTAAGAGAGGAGGGTGATTCCATTGTGTGCTCCCTTAAGGTCTTAAGGAGGCTTGGGTGGTTGTCCTTAGGCAGCCTTGAGTGTGGGATCAATTTCCTGGAGTGTGCCTTGTGGTCCCAGAAAGTGGCTTTCGCCATTCTCAGGTCCGCGCGGATTTTTTAGGGAAATCCGCGCAAATGCGCATCTATCAAAGAAAAATGCGCGCGGAGGCGCATTCCGTTATGGTCTTGAGTGCATAATTTGATTTTTCTCTTGGACCTTAGATATTTTTTAAATTCTTAAGATTATCTAATGTGCCTCAGCCCTGTAAATCCTTCTGCCTGACATTTAATAATGTCATCTTTGCTTGTCCGATTTTCCAGTGATAACAGTTGCCTCCTAATGTGTGAGGTCTAGGAAGAACTATATAGGTGAAATACATTATAGTTTCTTTTTTGTGTACTGTGTGGAGAGAGAGAGAGACCTACGTGTAACACGGAGTTGGAAACACCTTACACTGGGTAGAAGAGCGACCATGTACTATGGGAATCCTGCAAGCAATGGTATAATACAATAAATACGATTTTATATGAGGCGGGCATGTACAATGCTCGTGATTCTTTGGCTAGCTAAACAAATCTATTTGACAGATACAGATTTTTTCTGTGTCACTAGAATGGTAGTGATCTATTGGTTGATGACGATGATTGTTGACGCCCTTAGGGGCGTTTTTCTTTGAAAATAGGTTGAATTTGGTACCCACATGCGTAAGCTTGGTATGGCATATAATTTCCCATTGTACGCATGGGTGTATGACTGGGAACTTCCTGTGTAAGCATGACTGAAAGCGATGCTTATAAAGGCACGGGTCTTCGACGAATTTGATCAAAGTTCAATAGTTGTAAGTTATCATACCATCTTGACATGAAAGCTTGTGTTGTAGTCGAATTTCAAGAGGATCGATGACATATGTGGGAAATGATGTCTCCCACAGTGCCACACGAGGATGTCCCTTTTGTGGTGAGGGGTGATCCAAGGTACGACTTCCTTTTAAATAGGTGTTGATGTCGACAAAAAGGAAGCCACAACCGAACGAGAGAGTTATTGATGCAAGGGATCAAGATCCTGGATGTGATAGGTTTAACATAGGCATGATGGCGAAGGGTGACTGAAAACTGATGATGGGGATTTAGTGTCCCAAGGTCAGAGTATAAAAAGTAGCTTGGCAACAGTCATAACTATTTATGATGGAGAAATCCCTAGAGTCGGTAGGACGTCCACAATGGGTATATATTGGTTATGAATGTCAGGTGGCTTATGCGTGAAGGGTGTGATACTCCGACCAAGGGTGACCAGGGACTGTTTCCATGGGAGAAAAAATAGATGGGTGAATGGGGGACATAATGCATCGTTTGTGGTCTTTGTACACTTATCAAAAGAATGAAATAATAGGGTTTAGTTTGTACAAAACAAAGAGATGGATGCCCCAAAACATGAAATATTTCGCTCACTAATGATGTGAGGAATTTGTTTTATTGAGGGTGGGGGCCCCATTGGTTGGTCTAATGTGTGGGGTTGATGGAGCGGATAGAAAATGTCACAGTGGGCTATGTTGATGGAGGTATGGTAGGTTAAATGCGTGGCGTGGTGGTGCGCTTTCGATCTACTTGCAAAACCTGGTAGTCCAGGAAAGGGGTTTTACTTTGGTATGGTAAAACTTGACCTGATGCATGGTGGGTGAATGGGCATGAGGTGCTTCCCGAACTAAAGTGGTGTGGCCGTGCCATCATGACTTTTGTGATATATTGTCTACTTTGGGTGACGGGGGCCATGGAGGGGAGGCTCTACCAACGCACGAGGATGTTTATCATGTGCAAGGTGGGGTGATGATAAACACAATCAGGTGCTTGGAACCTGTGGTTAACTTCTTATGGAGAAATGATGTCAGGATATGCAGATTTTTTCTGGGACTCTATCATGCTGAGGGTAGAATAATAACTGATCTATAACTTTCAGTGGATGGAGTGATGGATGGTTTGTACAATACCTGCAAAAAATACCCCAAGTGAAATCATATCCTTTATTCAAATATTATTGAAAGACATGCTAAAAGAGAAGATGATAGAGGGCATACTTGTCGGCACTAAAAAATTATTTTTTCGGAGGTGCAAATGCGTGGCACTGAATTTGGGCGTTACAGAGTGCTCATCATAATGTTGCTTTCGGTCCTGTAATTGGGCCTTCTGAGCTCTTGTTATGGTCCTCCAAATTTTTTGAAAAGGGTGACTATAATGTTCCCAATTTTAGCCTCAAGCTAAAATGGAACATTATAGTGGCATATTTTTGTTTTGCTTAATAAAATGGGTAAGGAGACCCCTTAACCCCTTGGTGATAGAGAAATAACACTCCTTATGAGGAAGGAGGATAAATAAGTAGCTGAAATAACACCTAATGGTGTGAACATGATGAGGATCACCTTGAGTTGGCCATCTTTGACCAAGTCAACAGCACTGCCTTAGAAGGGTGGCTTGCCTTAGAAGACAACGCAATTTTTGGAGGGAAAGCATTGAAAATTGAATGTAAACCCTAATTATGGGACCTATGGTGAGAGAGAGTTCATTTGCTTTATAAGAGAGAAGATAACAGCTCATTTGATTCATGCTTTGATTCAGAAATTTCGAAGTGAGGCCAAGGAATTGCACATCCGAGCTGTTTAGCAGGATTGCAGTGCTCTTGAGCACTGGGGGTGTTCCCGGGCAGGGATCCCCCACCTCTTCCTCATGGGAGGAGAGGATTTGAGCTGCATTTCGGCATTTGGCCAAGCTCACTCCTTCAATTGCAGCGTTATTTCTGTAACAGAATGGTGTTGTGTTGCTGGGGTAGCAGCAGAGGAACTCATAGAGTATTTCCTTACTTGCTTTTTCAGTGGAGGAGTGATCTCTTAATTGGAGGAGTTGTAGAGAGGGATATTGGACCATATTTCAGATCTGTGGCATCAGGCCACTCATTCACCATCTCCCACTACGCAGTCATTTGGAGAAACTGTGTAATTCCATGAGGGCAGTGTTGAGGGAGATTCTTGTGCTCATCGGGAGGAGTGATTTTGAGTAAAGGGGATCAGCCCCTTTTCCCTTGAGGGCATTATCAGAGGATGGCATCATCATGTCAGATCAGCCATAGCCTCATATTCATTTGGTTTCAGTTGCAGTGACAATTTTTTTGTCACTATTGTATTTTATCCGGCATTTCTAGCAACCTCCCTGAGATTGGCTAGAAATCCCATATTGAGCCCATTTTCCTCTCTTGGGCCATTTTCTTGTATCTTTCAGCTACATTATCATTTTGTATGTATTCAACAGCTGCATCTCTCATAGAGACTGCGCAGTCGCTGCTCTCCGACATTTTGTGCAGCAGCAAAATCTTATGTATTACACTGCTTATTCATTGGAGGTTGGTTCTAAGAGCTTGAGGGCCTCATTCCTCATGATATTTCTGTACAATATTGTTGATATATTAATATAATTTTGGCTGTAGTATTTACCCTCTCATGATACATTCAGATTTGCAGAGTTTCAGATTGATGTTTTGCATATTGCTGTAGCTCACTCTTGAGCTGATTTATGATGTACCTAGGGTGGGGAGATCTGTTTAACC
This sequence comes from Pinus albicaulis, assembly GCA_034641835.2. Taxonomy (NCBI): domain Eukaryota; kingdom Viridiplantae; phylum Streptophyta; class Pinopsida; order Pinales; family Pinaceae; genus Pinus; species Pinus albicaulis. The sequence continues at coordinate 1,502,169,338 of CM076581.1, forward strand.
CACCTAGATCTATTTGTTTCAGCTTTCTTTCTGCATTTAGACTCCACATTATATGTATAAGAGGATCCTAGCACTATACAGTGTTTTATTTGCAAGTATTTCCTTATACAACGTTCCCATGGGAGGCATTGCAGAAATTCCTTGAAGGGAATTATTAGCTTTTGACAAGTTCTATTGGCAAAGTCTGCTAGTGGGCCAGGTAGCCTCTGGATCTCATCCTTCCTTGTGAAGGTGACATATCCAGTAAATACCCCTAACAGTCAATCTCTGAAATAGTTCAGTGTTGATTGTTAATACTCCTGGAGTTGGAATATTGGAATATCTTAAGATATTCCCGATCGAGCGGAAAGTTCCAGATTTGGAACAATACAGTGACATATAGGCTAATGTGGCTCGATTCAGTTCATTTGTGTCATTTGAGTGTTTGAGTTTTGAGAGGTCAGATTCTTCTGTGGAGTTGTTCTTTCTGTTGCAGTCAGCTTGAGTACGTGGGACTAGCGATTTTTTAGCCAGGTAATCCCCATGACATCTTGCATTTTAATTTTTTCAGTGTGTTGGTGTCAGGGTCTTCACGGGATTGGTTTGTACGGATCCTAGGCTAGCTTTTTCCTTGACCGCGGATGCGATCAAGGCACAGGTGCACAACTTTCGCACAAAACTAAGGGTTTTGCGCGAACTTATCGCGCCTGTACCAGCTTTGGGCATGCCTTTGTTGCGTCTGTGAGAAAAATAAACGCGCTCTTCTCACGCCTGTCTGAGGAACAGGCACGCGAAGGGCCGAAGCTAAATTTTTGCAATTTTTTGGGAAAATTTTGTCTGTTTTTTAATGACTGGTGTGTGCTTGTTTGATGACAGGATTTTGTGGAGGGAGAGGGATTGACCTGATCTCCGGGCCGCTTTGGCTGCTGATGGTCATGCGTGCCAACAATTGGCGCGCTGGGGTCTTCTAAAATTTATGGATAATGACCTCTTACGATCACATGATCGTCTTTTATGTTACCTGATCCGATGCTGGAACAAGCGGCAGAAGGTCATGGTGTTGCAGGGGTGTGACCTTGTTATCTGTCCAGAGATGGATATCTATTTTGTGACCGGGTTGCTGCCTCAAGGTGAGGCTCTTCCTTATCCACTTCCCCCTGGGAGATTGGATCTTGAGCATTTTTCAGTGGCCCATTGTGGCAGGGCACCCCTTATGGAGGGGTGCATAGCGATTGATTTTTTGACTGATCTGGCCTAGCAGTGTGCTCTGACTACTATTGTACGACTGGCGAGGTTGTTTATGCCCCAATGGGCAGGGCCACAGATAGGTGTTTTGTGTCGGCTGAGGGCTAGACATTTTTTCAATTTTGTTTGTTTTTGATATGACGGGATGCTGGCTTAGCTTTCTAAGGTCCGAGATGGATCGAAGTTGTTCACATATGCTAGCATTATATGTAGCATTATGTATGAGCGGGTGGTGCTGCTGAGAACTACGGTGGTTGTGCCTGCTGGGGGGCCTCAGGAGCCTCGCATGAGGAGGTGGGCCCCTGTGATGTTTCGCGGAGGGGGAGGTAGGGTGGGGCGTTATTGGAACGCCACCACAGAGTCTTGGTTTGAGGCCGATCCTCAGATATTTATATCGTTCCCTTATGAGAGGATGGACTTCTAGGGAGACCCAGACATGGGTCTTCCTACTGGGTATGCTTAGGGGCTAGCAAGTATGTTATTATGTTTTATTTTGCATTTACTTGAGTATTTATGTTTTGTATGTGTATTATGATGACACTGACATAGTTTTGCTACTCTTGCAGATTTTGGCAAGGTCGGACGTCCTGTGGCTCGGTTGGTGGGATACCATCCGATTCGACAGCCTCGAGGTGCTCCTCGCGCAGGCGAGGGACAGGGAGGAGCTTCGGTGCAGCCTCTGGGTGGACCACTTAGCAGGGGGCTAGTCCCTCGGGGGAGGGTGGTAGATCAACTGCTGCCAAGACTGCTGCTGAGCAGGCTCGTGCCACGACGATAAAGGCTCGTGTTTCCGAGTTGACAGAGCAGGCGGTTGCTCTAGAGGTCAGAGCTCTGGTGATAGAGGATGCATGGGGAGGATGATGGCCCAGGCATTAGGGGAATTTTTAGGTCTAAAATGGGCCTCCTAAGGAAATTATAAAATAATAGTGGAAATAATAAAATATTATTTGATTACATCATCAAATTTTAGAGAGAAAAAAGAAAAAACTACTTTTTCAAATCATATTTTCAACTTATCTCCCAAAGTTTTTACTCAAATTTCGAGTGGGAGTACTTGTTGGATGAAAAATTTAATTCCTCATTGAAGGAGTACCCATGTTGCATATTTTCGATGGGTCTTGCTACACGAAAAATGAGAAATACATGAAAAACGTGATTACAATCACGTTTTTTTTATGTATTTCTCATTTTTCATGTAGTAGGGGCCATCAAAAGTATGCAACATGAGTACTCCTTGGATAAGGAATTAAATTTTGCATCCAACGAGTACTCCTACTTTAAATTTGAGTAAAAACTTTCGGAGATAAGTTGAAAATACGAGTTGAAAAAGTAGTTTTTATTATTTTATTATTTTCTAATATTTTTACCCCTTTACTTAAAAAAGGGTGAATCATCCCCCACGGTTGATATCATCATCTTGAATCCCATTGGTTCTTATAAAGTTTATTTTTGTTGTAAATTTTTCTTAGGAGGCCCATTTTAGACCTCCAAATTCCCCTAACGAGAGGGGCTATCAGCCGATTTTACGTCGGGTGGCGATCTCCATTTTCACGGCGACTCGAGTGTTGGTACCGAGAGCAGCTGTGGGTCCAGGTGCCCCACCTGTGGGAGCACCGCCCTAGTATTTTTAATTTTTTTTGTACACAGGGAAATCACCCATTATGAGGGTGCTTCCCTTATTTTGGTCAACTTGTATATTTGTATCTTTTGGGCTGACTTACGGGTCAGAGACACTATTTTTTGTACTCAGACACATAGATTTTTTGGTATATATGAGAGAGATATTTTTTGCGGCTCTACATGGGGTGCCCCCTGTTTTGTTTATGGATTATGCTATGCTGATGGACATCTATGTTTTCTGTGTTTTTTGTTTTGTTATGTATGAAGGTTTATCTGAGATGCATTCGAGTTTAGAATATTGTTAGCTATGTGATCAGCTATCTGGTTTTGATTTCTCGATACATGTGTGAATGTAATGTGGTCAAACTTTCGGCTCAATCTTTTTGCACGCTAGTATTTTCTAAACACATGTGAATCACGTATCTCAAATGCTTGGTTGAACAGTGACACTACTACCTGGAATCGAGGTAGATATGCATATAGCATGTGCCCTAATTGAGGGCATCGCACATAAGTCTGATAACGGCATCATATTCTGCCTGATTTTTTGTCGTTGAACCGATGCACACACCATTAGTGCAGACTGGCGATCGGTCAGGATGGTAGATGACCCAGGTGGTTGCTTGTTATGTCCCTATATTACTAGTATAGTCCCTTATTGTTGTTAGTGTAACCCCCTTATTGTTATTATTGTACCCCTGTAACCCCCATATTGTTATTATTGTGCCCTTAAATTATTATTGTTAGGTCGGCTAGGATTACATTGTGGCCCCACTAGGATTACATTGTGGCCCCATAGACTCCTATATATAGAAAGGAGGTTTTGTAATTTGTATCATCCAAGAATTGTTCATTCATGTAATGTATTGGAGGTTGCCCCATCGAAGTGGCTTATTTCTAAGGTGTTGATATCTCTTTTCTTCTATTTTTGGAGCTGGATTCACAACACTGCTGCAAAACTTTGAGACCATAATGATGCTCCATCGGAAAATCCAATGTAATGGTCATGTTGATAATCCATTGTAACACTAGAACGTATTTTGTGACAAGTCTTTTGGTCAAAATTTTAAATTTTTTGGGTCTGGGTGCGTTGACTCTAGGGGTGGGCCTTCTTGGCCCTTATGGGTAGAATTTCTTAAGGTAAAGGCCATTGACGGGGTTACTAGGACATGTTCCTTCTAGCTTAGTCAAGATGTATGCCCTCTTGAGGAGGCAATGTTTTATGTTGTAGGGTCCTTTCCACAAAGTTTCGAACTTTCCTAGCCCTAGGGCTTATTTTGCAACATCGTTGCGGAGGACTAGCTCTCCCTTAGTGAATGAACAAGGGTTGATGCGGCTGTCGAACGATGCTTTTACCCATTTCTTGTGGGCCTCATTGTGTTGCAGCGACTTTCGTCAATGAACTCTAGTTGTACTAAACATTGTTCTAGAGGTTGGGTATCATCAAGGAGTTCGATGGCGGCATGTAAATTCGAGATCTCGTGTTTTATGGGAATCACAGTTTCGATTTCATATACCAAGTGGAAGGGGGTGAAACCAGTGGATGTTTTCACGGCTGTGCGGTATGCCCACAGGGCAAAGAAAAGCATATGGTGCCAATTGATTTTATGGTTATTCACCATGCATTCTAACATAGTTTTGAGGAATTTATTCACAAATTCTACATGTTCATTGGATTTGGGGTAGTATGGTGCAGCGAATTCATGGGTGAATCCAAGGTGGTGAGATAGCTCCTAGAAAAATTCATTCTCGAAGTGTTTCCCATGGTCGGAGACTAACTCCTTGGGAACGTCGAACCAAGCAATGACATGGTAAAACAAAAGTTGTGCAATGGTTTTTGCGGTGTTGTCGTATGTGGGCATAGCTTTTGCTCACTTGGTGAAATAATCGACAACCAAGATGATGTATTTGTGATTGCCCGATGATGCGGGGTTGAAAGTCATGAAGTCGATCCCCCATTTGCAAAAGGGAACATCGATGATGACAAGGTGTAGGGGAGCGGGAGGGGCTCTTGCCTTATGAGCAAAGCGTTGATATAGCTCGCACCTCTTGACCGTTGTGATAAAGTCACAAAACAAAGTGGGCCAAAAAAATCCTGCTCGTAAGAATTTTTGGGTGGTGGACATCCCGAAGAGGTGGCTACCATAAGTTCCGTTGTGGCAGTCATTAAGGGCTTGTTCCACTTGGTCGTGAGTAAGGCATCGACGTAAAATGGTTTCGATGCCCCATCGGTATAAGACATCTCCCTTAAGGAGGTATTGGGGGGGCTGATGATGAATGTGTCAACAGTCATCTCGAGTGAGGTGGGGTCTGAACTTTAGGGTTCGTAAGAAGAGGAGGATATCTCCGTACCAAGGGTCGTCGGTTGCTATGAGGAGGAGATGTACATCTGCTAGCAAATCGTTTACTAGTTATCCTTTGGTATGACTTAGGAGGTCCGTAATGAAATTTGCTAAGATTAGTGCCTTTTTTCTCTTGGGGGAGAGAAATTGTAAGTCATATTCTTGGAGAATGAATATCCAGCAGGCGTATTTGTTGTTCATTAGGTGGCATGTGAGCAGATATTTGATGGGGTTAATATCCGCGATGACTGTAGTGGTCTTTAAGATGATGTAGTGGCGAATATTTTGGACTGCATGAATCAATGCTAAGGCAGCCTTTTCTTTGGGTTCATATCTTAATGTTGGGCCTGATAAGATTTTGCTAACGTAATATATTATGTGCTCCTTCCCATTTGGGCCTTCCTGGATCAATACTCCGGCCATAGCAATCTCGGATGTTGATAGATACAGGGTGTAATCTTTGTCATAGTCTGGGGACTAATGAGCGATGTTGAAGACAATGTGTCTTTCAGTGCGTCAAACACTTGTTGGGCGTGTTCATCCCATTTGAATGGGATTTCCTGCTGAAGGAGGCGTAGGAACCCTTGAGCACAAGTGGCGTAATCTGGGATGAAACGTCTCAGAAAATTAGCCTTCCCCTGCAAGCTTTGTAGTTTCCTAAGGGTTCGAGGTGTAGGTACCTCTTTGATGGCTTGGACCTTGAGGGCGTCCACCCAAATTCCTTTATGGGACATGATAAAACCTACAATTATTCTTGTTGTGACACAAAAGACGCACTTGAGGGGGTTCAAGTGTAGGTTGTATTTTCGACATCGTAGGAATACCAGCCATAGATCCTTGAGATGGTTTGAGCGCTTCTTGGATCGGACGATTAGGTCATCCAAGTAGGAGAGGATAAGGTGTGCCAAGTCATGAAAGATGTAATTCATGGCCCTATGGAAGGTGTCTCCTGCATTTTTCAGGCCAAATGGAAATACCTTGTATGCGAATTTTCCCCAGGGGATAGTGAACGCGGTTTTGTACCGATCGGTGTGACGGATTTGAATTTGATTGTACCTAGAGAATCCATCCATGATGGATAGGGCCTCATGAACAACACAAGCACGATGACTTGGTTGATGAATGTGGTAGGTTAATTTTCCTTGGGACATGCTTTGTTCAAATCGCGAAAATCGGTGCAAACACGTATGGTGTCGTGTTTTTTCATAACGGGAATAGGGTTGGAAACCCAAGATGTGTAAGAAATGGGGTAGATAAACTCGGCTTTGTGAAGCTTGTCAATTTCTCGTTCTATTGCTTTTGCCTTTAATGGGTGCAGTTGACGTTGATTCTGGCATATTGGAGGTACGTCGGGCCAGGTGTCAATATGGTGCTCTATTTAGTGAGACTAAGCCCAGGCATTTTTAAGTAGTCCCACGTGAAGATATCTGTATACACTTGTAGAAATTGGGTATAAGAGGTTATTTCTTCTGGAGAACATGTTGCCCCGAACTATATTTCTTCGACCTTTCCAGGATTTTAGGATATGTTCACCTTAACGGTAGGTGATATGTTTGACATGTTTCCTTCCTTGAATGCATCAGGTGCCGGGATGGGGTTCTTGAACCAATCAAATTTCCCTGAGGGGAGGAAATATTTCGATTCAATTGCATAAATCTCTTATTCTTTTGTCTTGTCAGGACTGAACACTTTTTGTGGGAGAAAAGCGAGCAGTGATGCATTGCATCCCATGGATAATTTGGTTCCTTCATGGCCTCTAAGATGTCCTCATCTGAATGGAATAGGGATCCTAAGGGGGATTGATTCTACGCAAGGTTGTGTAGAAGAGGTCCAGTCCACACGGAGCTGGTTGATAGACATGAAAAGGATTCCATCATCGACATGGTGGAACGAGATGCAGTCGACAGAGTGTAGACAGATTGGGTCTACACTGTCATAGGTACGACTACTCTCATAGTTGCAGCTGACTCGACACCTATGGAAGATGAGCAGAGAGCCTGAGTCATAGTTCTGATACATGATAATATGAATCGTATATGGTGTATCGTGACTTCGGTGTTTGGTGGGGGAAGAATTTCCGTGACGGGAGCTTGCGTGAATGCAAGGCTAGAACCTTAGTTAGGATGGGAAATTTCCAGCGGGTGGAAATTGTGCCTGGTACAGAGGCGCCTGAATGTTCCCATTAGTGAGCACACCTCTGGTTCGTGGTTATGGATGGTGCAAATGGTGCATGGTACCATGGTGCCAACTGAGTAGATTGTGTGGGAATCAACACTACTCTTTGTTCCAAAAGTGGACACTCGGAAGGGATCAAATGTAGAGGGGGTCTTCTGCTTCCATTTCCGAGTTTTTTGGCTTGGTTATGTCTCATTCTCTTATGGAGTTTAGTCTTAACGCCGCTCTTGTTGCTTTAAGCTTCGGGAGATGATCACATTTTATTGTATGATGGAAGTGTGAATAAATCCGGCAATATTTGTGCGTGATCTTCTCTTGGTTAGAGAGATGTCTTTGCGGGAGAGAAGAGACCATGCGAAAATTGTTTGCGAGGTGCTTCAATTCTTTGCACTAATTAACTCGGTGGCCGACCAAGTCGCATAGTCTGCATGTTATCCTAGGTTGAACCCGAGTCATGCTTGGTTGGTGCGCCTTCCTAACTCGCCCATTATGCAAACATGGGTATGGAGTAGATTTCCTGGGGGCGTTTTACCTTCCATGTTGTTTGCTAGGTTTCGAGTTGATAAGGTCCCAACTTCTTGTCTCTAATAGATGTATCATCTTCATTAGAGTACGTAATCGAGGGATATATGTACAGCGGTGCTCATGGTGATTGCCCCGACATACTAGGAAAAACATCCTATATATGGGGTTCCTGTCTTGCTCACTTGATGGCGTGACTGGGTACCATCAGCGTAGCGCTTATAAGTCAGGGCAAGTGGCGACCACATGATTGCGCATTTTACACAACGCACATGTTGGTCTTCTTTGCGGAGGGCGGTTGGGGGTGAATAAGGGTTCCCCGATTGGTCATTTTTCTTCTCGTCACGTCTTCTTGAGTTGTTGAGATGTTCATCGATTCATATTCAGATCCATCTTCTTGGGAGAGGCGAACTATAGTTGAATTCATACTAGCTAGCGTCGCACGAAATCTAGGGATATAGTGACAATGGCATAAAGGATGATTGCCACCACATATTTAACATGAATACTAGGTGTCTGGGTCAGTGCAGTATACTACATGGACCGGATAGCGTCGCTGAAACATTTCCAGAGCTGGGCAATCGGCGATGAAATGATCGTGTTCATCACAGAGTACACAACGCTTGATAGGGGGAGGGGGAATGGCTGGGATTCTTTCAGGTGACTTTCGTTCCTCTTGTAGGTATAGAATGACGCGAGGTTCATATCTAGCTAACTGGATGGAGGGATCCTCTTGATAGGATTTCTCAATGGCGTGTAAAGCGTCCCTATATCATGAAATATCTGGGCAATGATGGGTATAGTGTCCATAATTGCTGCAGATAGGGCATGCGTGATTTGTATGCAATGCCTTGCCTTGATTTTTGGTGGCAGATTCCTTTTTATGGGAGCTTGTTGTCGTGATGTCTACCACAGAGCTAAGGAGTGGTTTTAATTCATCCAGCTCTGGGCAGATGTAGGTAGGGTGGCCTACTACGTCGCATATGGCGCGGGGCAGTGATTCCCGTTCGTGGTGGGTTTCTCCACCTTCTTTCCTCTTCTATTGGTGTTCTTGGTCGTAACCATCGGCTTTGCGATGGGAATTTCCTTCGAAGGGATGTTTGCGACAGTCTCCTAAATAGTTGGGGCCTGCTCGGGTTTGAGGGGGATTAACCCTGTAGAGCTGATGTGCGTGACTCCAAATGTGGTAGGTGGGACTATGTACCAAAATGGGATTGCAAATGATAATTTTTGTAGGACCACCGTGGCCATGACCTACTGCGACACAAAACCAGATGGGGGGAAGAGGAAAGGAGTTTGGGAGGCGGTGTAGGCTAGAGAGGTTTTTGTGGTTGCTCGTCTCCGTGTCTTGATTGGCTTCAGTGCTTGGTGAGGACATCATGCACACCAGAGCCTCTGTGACATCAGGTGATGACTTAGGTATAACAGGGGGATCTCCTAGGAATGACCCTAGGATGGACGACGGTTTGAACTAGTCGGGGCCATATTCTTGGTACCGTGTAAGCATCTCGGCATATGTGTCTACATAGGGTAGAATGAAATCAGTATTTGTTAGAGGTTTATTTTCACTTTGTGTCAATTGGTCGACAATAAAGAATGAAATCAGTATTTGTTAGAGGTTTATTTTCACTGTGTGTCAATTGGTCGACAATAATGATGTGGTCCTCGTGGGGGAACATCATAGTTCGAAAGACGGAGGAGGCTATGGCTGACATGGCGTACATATAACTCCAGCCAAGGATTATATTGTAATCCAATTGAGCATCTAAGACTTCAATGTCTATAAGGATCGTCTTTCCAGCTAAGAAGCCTAGAACGTTTTGGTAGAGGCCGACGGGACCTGAAGGGCGTCCATCGTATGCTCTAAGTGTGATGTCTGATGTCTTTACTTCGGGAGACCCTAACTTTTTCTAGACGTTCTTTGACATGATGCATGTGGATGCACCCTCGTCAATGATACATTGGTGAATGGTGATGTTTTGAATCGACACTAGTATCTAGAAGGCGACCATCGGGGGAAGCCTAGGGGTGGCTTTGTCTAAATCAAAAGCCATTAGGCATGAATCGGCAAGGTCGATGGCGCCTAATGCAGAAATTAAGGCTTTACTTTGCTTTGGGCATGATTGCAATAGCTCCAAAGCTGACATGGCGACTAGAGATTGAGCTAGATCATCCACAATGCTATATTTATGGGCCGCTTTGGAATGGTTTCCTACCTGCCTAGTTGGTCCCTTAGCCATTTTTTGGCAAAGATTTGATAGGCATATTTGATATGGTTAAAGGTGTCGTTAGTGCACTTGTACTAGCCCCCAATGAATTGGTGTCTGGTGGGGTATCTTAATTTCGGTTCTGTGTCTGAAAAAACATTTCTTCACCAATCATGTAGATTTCCTGGTCGTTCTTTCTAGAATCATCGGGATTTTTTTGCTGATGTTGAGTGCTAATTGTCCCTTGATGGGGGGAAAGGCTTCTGCATGACTACTGTCTGTTGTGAGGATCCCCCTTGCCCATGGTTACCTTACAGCTTCTTCAGCTCAGGGAAGTCGGGACAGTGGTGAGTGTAATGGTCATACTCACCACAGATTGAACAATAGTGGTTCGTCCGAAGATTCACCCTCTTGTTCTGTCTTTGGGAGTTGCTTGGCTCCTGGTTTTGATTACAGTTGGAGTTTCCTCCAGCTTGAGATCACGGAGGGCGTTGTTGATTGTTGCCTCCCTATCCAAGATTTCCTTTATGCTTGTTTTTTCCTCTTTTCTTAGCCACGTTAGGAGGATAATTTGGATTCTCCTGATTTTATGGTTGGCGCAGTTGGGCTTGGGAAGGTTGCACAAAGTTCACCTGTGCATTATTCTGCATGGGTGGGTTTTGTGGTGGGGACTGGACATATTGCGGTCCTTGTCCCTGGTTTATGAATGGCTGTTAGGGGGGGGGAGGGGTGGGGCTCTTCCATCAGCATGTCTTCCTGCGTACTGGGTCCCCTAAGCTAGAGTATATCGACCTCCCTACTGATGGTGGTATGATGACGCCCGATTAGTAATGTTTTGCGAAAGTGCATGTTGACTTTGGTAGTTGGGTTACAGTATGTTCTGGGTAGAATCATATGCGTAACCGAGGTATGGAACGCTGCTGCTTAGGTGATTTTGGGTCAATGACCCAATCAAACCATCTGCGGAGTTCGACACACCTGGAAATTCACTGTAAGTTTTCAGGCGCGGGGCGTTAGGTAGGATATTGTAAATATATCCCGACTGCATATAGATCAGCTCAAGTTGTTGGGCCTTAATGATGACGTCCTCTATGGATATAAGATTTTTTTGTGCCACATCTTTTGAAATCTCTGCAGTGAGAGTTTTCAGGAACATGTCTAAAAAAACTCGATCGTCAAGTTTGGCTTTGCACAAACTACGATGCCGCCGCCATTCGTGGAGCTGGTCTGAGATATGGACCGCATGTGTCTGCCTAAAGTGGGTCATTAATTCCATTCCAGAATCATGGTGGATGGGTAACTAAAAATAGGTCAGGAACATAGTAGCGAGTGCGCTAAAAGTTCCATGTGCGGTAGTTGGTTTCTCCACATACCATTTTGCGGCTATTCCAATTAGGCTGCGTTGAAATATTCTCAGTCGAATAGTGTCATCAACGATGTTGTTCGGTGAACACCACAGGTGGAAAGTCATAACATGACTTTCGGGGTCTTATTCTTGCTTCCAATCGAACTTTGGAATGTACGAAGGGAGCTTCGTGGGCATGGGTGGTCATGTAGGGTTGTGTGCAATGGGGTCATTTGTCAACTTGGTTAAATCTGGTAAGCCTAACGAAGCTAAGAAAGGTGATTGCGAGTTGGTAGTCATTGCACCATGTGAAAACACAGTGTTCTGGTTAGGTATAGGGTTTGTCTGCGACGTACCCTGCTATGGGTTCACCTGGCTTCCCGAAAGGTTAACGCTCCTCTGTCCCCTAGGGGTTGTGGGAGGAGTGGTATGCGGTGACCCTGTGGGGGTGTTCATCGGTGTGGCATTGGGTGACCGACGAGGATTCCCAACTAATGATTCCTAAATAAAGGATGAACCAATAAGGGTGGAAGTGTTCTGTCTTTGACACCTAAATAGCGAAAGACCTGGAACCCCTCCCGGTAATGGGGGGAGGTCCAAAAGACGTCTAGAGTGACGAGGTCCCGTTGGGTCAGTTTTGGCGTCGAATAGGTATGGTTTTGGAAATATTTGAGAGGATAGAGATTACAATCAAAGAAAAAATCCGGTTTCATACATAAAACAAAGTGAAAATGACAGATAAATTTTCCCTTTAGATTAATCCTATGTGACCAGTCAATAAAAAAATATTGTTTTTTGTTGTTTTTTGTATGATACTCAAATCCTAGAAGACCTAATCATCCTCACATGCTAAAATGTAACTGGGCCTTCAGAATATATCTTGTGAATGCTAGCACAACGTCCCGAAAGAACTGGCGACGCCCCCAGTCAACCAAAGAAAATTGACCAAGGTAAGGGTAGAGGATCTAGTGTTGCCTGCACCGTCACCTATAAGGTAGGATGCCCTAGTTTTGGCCACTAAGTACCGTCATCCCACGTGAGCATTTGATTCTTGAGCTTCTTGGTAATTCAGCTACCAATACTGAGTATTATACGAGTCAGGTAGCCCCGAATAATATCACACGCACTGGGCCTAAGCTTAACCCCCTCTGGATCGGGTCTCTGTGGCGATTGGGTTTTCTTTGCTGTGGGAAAATAGACGGATTTAAAATTTCCCTAAAAATTCAAATTCTATGTTTCAAGATGTAAACTGTCCAAGGCGGCTTATTGGATGCCTACCCCCTTGGTCCTAACTTAAACTATAAATTCTCTTGTGGCCCCTATCGGGAGAGTCTAATAAGTTTAGTTAAGTTATTTTTAGGTGGCTTTGATTCACTTAGGGTGTGAATGTGTGTGAGAAAGAGGTGAAAAATCGCATATTTTTAACATGTGGATATGCGGCGATCCTTTTCAAAATCCCCTATTAAACTACATTTGGTTGTTCCTTGCTCAAGAGCAAAACATGTGCAGTATGGGCCGCTTACAACGTTGCCTAGTTAATCTAAATGATCAACTATAGAGAGATGGTTAATTATCAGCAGAGAGTGTTCATATGCTTGCCTAGGATCATCTAAGGGTGCAAAGGCAGCAGATATTACTTTCTCTCTAAGGATAATTAGATCCTAGTCTCGAATCCTAGTGCCGAAAATTGAACTAAAATTAATGACTTTTAAACTAGGAAAATGAAAAAGATTTAGCTAAGCATGTGTGGACTGGGACCACTTACTTTGGCTAATTACCTATGTGTTTTTTGGTGTCTAAATTCGCAAAACCTAAATTATTTTAGAATCCAAGTTACTTTACCCCTACTTAAACTATGTGTTCACTTTGCGAAAATAAACTTGAAATTTTTAAAACTAACAAATAAACTACTAAAATGCAGCCAAGAGTGAGTCTTAAAAATTCATGGGAACCTCAAACAGTGCTGGCAGATTTCTTATGGGCTGCTAGTCACTTTACAAATAGGAAATGAAGGGAAATAGCAGAATTTTTCTGCCTCTGGTTTCCGCACGCAAAAGGCTCACTCAGGCGCGAAGTCTGCGTGCAGGTCCCTGGTGAACGCGCGTGGTCGAGCACGTCTGTCTGTGAAAAAGCCGCGTGATTTTCCTGCAATTTTTTTTTGGAGCTTCTAAGCTTTGGCCTCTCACCGAGGGTGGACAGGCAGAGAAGAAGAGAAAAGGGGTTGTTCAAGCCAAACTCCAGAGCAAAGAAAAAGGTCTTTGCAAAAGTCACAACCACATAAACTAAGTAAAATTAGTGGATTTGCCAATCCTGTGTAGGTGGATTTGGTGCACAAGGGTACCAAACCACACCTACTTAAGAGGGGTGGTTGTTTCCTCTTAAGTTCCTGGTCACAGGTAGATAATTAAGGGAGTCAACAAGTTAGTGAACATGTCGAAACATAAAACATACTAGATATGAAAATAGCATGCATACATAGAGAGAAAAATAAAATCTAAACTAAAACACATAACACAAAAGCTTTAAATAGAGTCAAACAACTTCAATAATCCAAACGATGGCACTTACATCCCCTCTTATTCAGTGCTAGTAGGAATAAAGGATGAAACGTTTAGCCACTTTCCAAGGGTCCCTTAGAACTAGGGAGTTCTAAGACTCGATGCAAGGATGTCTTAGCCTCCGAGCTACCTTGGCGCAAAGTCTCTCTCGCTCTACTCTGAAGAATTGGAGTTGTTGGATGGCCAACAACTAAATCCCCTCTATCTTTGCTCCAGATCACAAACTTTTGGATTTCTTGGGGCAATTTTGGCCAGCACAATAATGTGTTCTCCCTTTGTTCATCTCTTGGTGGCCTTTTATAGAAGAATTCAAATTCTCCTTCCCTCTCTTGGTACATTTATGGATGGTGACCCAAGAGAGGAGGGTGGTTCCATTGTGTGCTCCCTTGAGGTCCTAAGGAGGCTTGGGCAGCTATCCTTAGGCAGCTTCAAGTGTGGGCTCAATTTCCTGGAGTGTGCCTTGTGGTCTCGGAAAGTGACTTCCGCCACTCTCAATTCCGTGCACCTTTTTGAGGTAACGTCGTGCAAAGGCGCACCTATCGAAGAAAAATGCAGCATAGGCACATTCTGCTAGGGTCTTGAGTGTGCAATTTGATTTTTCTCCTGGACCTTAGAGATTTTTTAAATTCTTTAGATTCTCTAATGTGCCTCAGCCCTATAAATCCTTCTACCTGACATTTAATAATGTCATCTTTGCTTGTCCGATTTTCCAGTGATAACACCCTCAAAATTAGAAATGATGCCAGGAAAAAGTTAAAATTAAGTGATAACATGCATGTATGAGATAGAGAATCCCATCTCCACTTGCACCTGCATTTTATATTGATGTCGCAACATCCACCGCCACCGAAACTGTTCGATACCAAATGCTTCAATTCCTTCCACCCCATATTGTGTAAATGATATTCAACAAAAAATGAATTCCTTCATCGAGAGACTTCAAGCCCATAACTCTCCCCTCAAGTAGTACACCATCAAGACCATAAACCCCTGCGAAGTTCATGGACTAGTAAAATACCCATCTACCATATCACATACGATTCAAGAGAACTCCACTTAGGCTTTCACAATAGTCAAATGAGTGTTAAATACATCGGCTAAACAACCGGCCTTGGGCGTTATTTTTGAAATCTCCTTCCAAGCATTTGCATCTTTAGTGAAATTACAGAGTTTCATCAAAAACATATACCCATATTTTTCTATTGTGATATTAAAAAATGCTTCCTTTAGTTTATTTCCCACCCTCTGACAATTCTGCTAACATCAACATTAGGGCATAGCAATATTTTAATTTAAAATTTAATAATTCATTGTATTTCGGCGATAGCACCGGAAGGTTTTGCAAAAATTGGATATATTCTATATATTGGTTTTATTTGATTGTGGTCTAGCATGATGGATGACTACCTAGATTTGTGTTGTGGTAGTTCTCTTTGTTGTTTTTTTTTCTTTTATCTTAGTTATACAAAGTGTTGAAGTAGGTGAGTGTAAATATAAGGGATGACATGTTGTGGGTGATTATGTTTCATAGTTTTTTTTTTTTTTTTAATGAGTAGTATAATTTGAAGACACGAGCATTGCACTAAGTAAAAATTAGAGATAAATGAATTAAATTATTTTATTTTTAATCCTAGTAAAGAGATTATAATTGTTTTACTTTTAAGTCTGTGTTAGAGGTTAATAGGTCATGTTAAATTGTCATGAACAAAACTTATAGTCGATAATATGGGAATTTAGTATGTTTTGCATAATAAGAATATGTATCACGACCTTTATTGTGGCCAAGGAAATAAACAAAAAGAGACTTAATTCCTAAATAATAAGTGACCATTAAAAAGGCTTCAAATCACCACATTAACTATATTCTCAAAGGGATATTTCTTGGCTTTTATGAGGGATGTGTCTTCCATTCAGAGTTTTTTCACATCACGATTAGGTCTTCGAGCCTCATCATTGGACCTTAATGAAGATTCTACGTAGATGGATTCAGAGACCCCTTTTATCTCTAAATTTTAACACTGCAGATGGATTTCGAGACCCCTGTAGTGAAATGTAACACTTCAGTATCAAAATTGAAATTTTCCATTTTTGGAGTTACACGATTAAAAATTACTAACATAAATGACTAATTCATATGCTTGTTGTACTTTTTATTTGGTCATATTTTTATTCTTGGACTATAATAGTCATTTACGTTAATCATGATTAATATTGTCACTTATTATCTATTCATATATTTTAGTCCTTGACTAAATTGGTCATTTAAGTTAGTCGCTTTTAGTTTAGTCACTTGTTATCTAGTCGTATATTGTATCACTAAATTAGTCATATTTAGTTCGGTCGCTTAAAATTGCTAAAATTTAGTAGTAATTCACTTGAAATAGTTGCGGTGACTAACTTATTTAGTCACCTAGCCACTAATTTCATCATTTTCTACTAGTGATTATTGTTCACTTTACAATTTTAATCACTGTTTTGGGACAAGCAAATATAGATTTGCATATCAGGATGGGTATTTGTTTGATGGGTTTGTTCATTTTTCCAGCAATGCGCGCGAGAGGAAGAAAGGTGCATGTGGGGTCATAAATGTACATGAGGATGGGTTTATAAATGTTAGGGTGGTACGCGATTCATTGACCATGGACTTGAACTGGTAAAAAAATCTGCAAAACTTCCACAAACATGTCAAAATATAATTGGTTAAAAGGACGAAAATAAAGCTCTCTGATTGGGTGGGTTGAATGATGTTTGCCAACCCAACCTAATAAATAAAACACCTTCGGTGTATTTATAATGAAGAGATGTGAAATATGATAATATAACAAATTAATCCAAACTTCATATAGAAATGCACTAATCAAATTTTAATTTATATGAATACAATTATAAGATATATGTCAATTTTTTTATGAATAACGAATTTAAAAAATCACAATAATTGCACTGTCATAGGTCGATGTTTCCAAAAAAAAAGAAAATATCAGTGTGTCAATAACATAAAAAAGTGTCGGTGTGGTTATATAAAAGCACTGTGATGACATATTTTTGCAAGACCGGTGCCTTTTCGGAAAACGACAACATTGGCGTGTTTATTTCTTCAAGCACTGGTATAGTTTGCAATTAACACCCTGATGCATTGTAATTCTTAACGCATCAGTGCTTTCATAGAACTAACACCCTGGTCCTACAAAATATTGTTTCCAGTCCTGGTGCATTACGAAAACTAACAACATCTGTCCTTTTATGTAACTAACGCAACGAGGTGTTTATACAAACCATATGCATTAGCACTAGAAGTTTAAACAAAAACACCGACACAATAGTTAATTTTTGTGTGCCCTGGTGTCGTTCCTTACAATAACACCCTAGTGCTTTTAGTTATGTAGGTGGCCCGGTGCATTTATATATATTGCGCTAGTTGTTCCATAAAGCGCACTACAAAAAAACCTTCACTAACGGACCACCCAATTTTTATTTTTTTTTCCTTTGTTGTGATGAAGTTCCATTATAATCTCCACTATCATAAGCATATGTTGTAGCAGATTTTTTTTGACAATTTGTGCCAATTTTATAATACTAAAAATCTCTGTTATAACCTTCGCTAGAAGGTCTTTTCCTTATAGTGAACCCTTGAAGCTAAACCCTAGTTATTGTTTACACAAATGTATATCAATAAAAATAAACTCGCCTTCTATGAACAAATGTGGTATTTGTCAAACTTATAAAATAATCTCTAATTCAAATCCAAATCCATCCCAATCTTAATACAAATCCAACTCTATCTCAATCTTAATTACGTTAAACAATGAAAAATTTCAACAATTTATTTATTTATAATATTTAATAAACTAGCAATTGCCTCAAAAGGTGCAAAGAGAGGCCGATAGGATTGTTAAATTGGAATTGTTGAGTAGGAAAGGTTGTACTTTGATTTGAAATAATAATTTTTGTATTAGATTTAGGTTGTTTAGCGTGTTTGTGTTAAGTTGGTAGTACATAATTAAAATAATAATTGAAATATTGAGATGATGAAAGTTGACTGAGATATAAGTTACCGCTTATTTTACCGATGGAAGATTTAAAACTATTGTGAAGAAATATTGATTTTCTAGAATGGGGAATTTCTACTAAGAGAAAACAACAAGTAAAGATTACTTTAGGCGTTCTATGTCGTTTTATGAAAGGCCTTTAATAAGAAGAATTGCCTAAGTTGGTAATACACAATTAAATTAATAATTGAAATATTGAGATGATGAAAGTTGACTTAGATATAAGTTACCGCTTATTTTACCGATGGAAGATTTAAAATCATTGTGAAGAAATATTGATTTTCTATAATGGGGAATTTCTACTAAGAGAAAACAACAAGTAAAGATTACTTTAGGCATTCTATGTCGTTTTATGAAGGGCCTTTAATAAAAAAAAATTCTTGTGTTTCATATAATGGCATTCAAAATGTATGTTGTATTCTTATTCTCATTGTATTCCCTATTTTTGATGATTATCTCATTTAGGAAATTATATATAATTTTTGTAAGATAAGACAATGTATTATTACTCTACATCAAGTTGAATTGGACCCAAATGATGACAAATTATAAGAATCCTGATATTGTTGTATATTAGTTGCTTCAATAGTGGGTTTTGGATGACATTGTGATAAACCAGAACTAGTTTTCATAGGTTCTTTCATAGTGCATAACATTCTAAATATGCATTTGTGGAGTAACTCAGAAACAATACATTGCCCCGTCTCCATTTAGTCCCATAGTTTGTCTATACATATCAAACAGGCTTGGTGCCATGTGCATAATTTTCTTAGTAATGAGAAATAAGATATTCTTGTCACCTACAATATCAGATGTGGAAGTTATTCAAAGGATGGTTCTTATATTCCGAGCAATGGAAACTTTTATAGTTCTATATCATCTAATGGACCCGCAATCCAATGCATGGAGATTTTGTATGAGCTCTCTAGTATGGTATTCACCTAATGTGTTACACTACCAACAAAATAATTTGCCACTTCAAAGGTAAGTGAAACATATTTTCACTCATAATTAAAGACACCCTTATTATTTACAATTATGCATAGGCAACACTCATGGACATCATTTAGAAACCATTTACCTAGGCTTTATTTTTTCATCATTATTTAATAGTAAATAAAAGCATAGCCGATAACCCAAAAAAAAAAAATGAATTAAATATTTTTAGTATTCAACCAAAAAAAAAGGTAGCCCATAACCCTTTTTTTTAATCCAAATTAAATACTTTTGAAAGAGCCTTAACAAAATTAAAGAGTGTTTAATAATTTTTATAATTTAATTAAAATCGATTGTAAAAATAGAGTATCTCATTACAATCATTTTTCTATAAAAACATGTGAGTAAACCCATGTTGTTCCATATTAATTGCAAGGTTTCACTAATGTTAGTGCTATCCCCATTAAACGAACAACATGACTACCCTGATGGCTTGTCCTTCATCTTAGCTTCCCCACTGTGACATCATAAGCCATGGATGACTTGCTCCTCTTGTGGCTTGTCCTTCACATTTTCTTCCCCACCCTAACATCCCTCTACAGAATTCACAGGTTTGTTACTGTGTCGATTATCCACGGACACTGAGCTTCTTATTTTTATCCTTTATGATGATGATGCTTGTGCTCATGATTCACATTTCCTCCACAGGTCTCAGGATCAAAACCATGACAACATTTTTTTATTTACCTCTCATTCTCATTTTTTCACTTATGTGAAGACTCAAATTATGATGGGAAGTCACTTAAATTATCAATAATTCCAATGTGTGGGCTTGTTATGCTGTTGGTACATACAACAACAACTATTGAACTTTCTAAATGTGATTACTTATTCATGTTTCTTCTATCCCTTGAGCAAGTTTGATCATTTTCAGCTTTTGGAAAAGCAAAAAAAAAATTGTTGAGGATCCCACAACAAATTGAAAATATTAAAAGAAAAAAAAAATATTTATATTTTTCAAATTTTAATTTATGGTGTAGGCATGGTGGTTATCTATAGTTTTGATATCACTTCAATGGCTAGACAATAAAATACAATCAGGAGGTAGTCCAGTCCATGTGGCCCATAGGTACCTACAACCTTTGAAACCCTCTACCCTCGACATTAATTTCATTATTCTGGTACAGGTGCACAGATTTTCATAATTCTGAAGATCTGTGTGTACTCTAGTCTAGAATACCCTCAGCCAAGGCTTCTATTAATTACTTAAATGCCCCTTGGTCCAACCATGTTAACAACTGGTGTGGCCCAGGACTGGTGTTGATGTGGGCCAAGCTAGGTGCAATCCCTCGGTGATTTTGGAAACTTAGAAGCACCTGGTTCCAACTAGGTTAAGGACTAGTGTGGCCCAAAACTAGTGCTATATCGATGATTTATTAAACGTAATCATTTAAAGACTCACAAAATTTATAACACACGCGCGCGCGCACACACACACACACACATGTGTGTGTGTTCTTCATTATAAAAGAGGAAATTAAAATATTATAGATGCTTCTATCTTATCATAATAGATTATGAATAGAATAATAAACTCAACAAAAGTCATAACCATATCAGAAGAGAAAGTGAATTGAGTTAAACAATTGGCTTTGATGAATCTTTGCATGCATTCACTGTCAAAAAAAAATTGCATCTTCATGCTTGAAATGGAAATTAATATAACATCACTACAAGAGAGGACAAATATCGATTCATAATAATATATTCTGTTAAGAGATGTTGGGATGGTGGTGGTGAATTAACTCATGTATTTGTATATGTAAATTGTGAATTATATGCATTGAATGGTGTCATAGATCCATCTATGGGTCTTATATGTGGCATGAGGTTGTGAAACTCAAGGATGCCTATCTTGCATTCACACAAATAGTTGGTGTATCAAATACTCCAGAGATATAACCTTCAACTTTGCAAACATGAGATGCATAATAGTGCTCGCTCTAGTTCTATAATTCTAAGCAAAATGTGCTCTTAATAATATTATAAACTCAAACTTCACATATAACCATATAAAATGTGCTCTTAATAATATGATAAACTCAAACTTCACATATAACTATAGATGTTTCAAATGGTCCTTCAATTTGAAAGAGATAATATTTTATATCTTTATTTTAATAGATATTGGCACTTATATGAGACAAATTAAGAAGTTTCTTTCACTAATTTAAATTGAAAGCTAATAATAAATATAATAATTGTTTTTCAAAATATTGGTACATACAAAATTACCTCTCTCGTGCATTGTAGCATACAAAATGATCTCTCCCCCTAGCTGTTTAGAGAGTGCATAGAATTTTTCCACAGTATGAATAATAAACCATAAACAATTTTTGAAAACATTACAAAATATTTTTTCAAAAACAACTGTCATAATATAAATAATGGATATGCACAGCATTTATATATCACCAAAACAAACT
The DNA here is from genome assembly GCA_034641835.2 of Pinus albicaulis. Taxonomy (NCBI): domain Eukaryota; kingdom Viridiplantae; phylum Streptophyta; class Pinopsida; order Pinales; family Pinaceae; genus Pinus; species Pinus albicaulis. Next base: position 1,502,190,802 of record CM076581.1, read on the forward strand.
TTCATAATTTGAATTATAAATCCCAAGCAACACATAACCGAAACATTGGATTTATTGCTTGGATCTAATATTGCTCACCACGACATTTTGGAAGAAAATAATATTGATTTAAGTGTGGGTTGTTTTACCATTAAGATGTGTTGCCATTAAACAAAAGAAAAAAATTAGGATTTCCAGGTTTATAATTAGAAAAATCAAGCCACTCTTAAAAAGTACTTCTACCCTTTTGGAAAATAGTAGCCCAAATAACCCAAAAACAATCTATTACCCAATAGAAGGACAACAACTTGTATTGTTTATGGGTGTGTCACCACCACTGTTGCACAAGGACACCATTATTTCGTAGGGAATTAAACAAATCTAGGCACTCTCCATAAGTCTTATGGTATTTGGGTCCTCTCTTGACAGCATCTCTGTCATTGGTTGTAATGGCATTCAAGCAACAACTAGACAACTAAGAAAATAATGTCTGTATCGAACATCCTCGGCAACAAATCGAACTATGCACCCTCCACGTCCATATTTTTTTAATCCATCATCGATGTTGTCTCTCTCAATGGAGGAGTTTGAATAAATAGTAGTTTTCTCGGCAAATGAATAGAAATATTAGGGAAGGCAATAAATTAAAAGCCGCATAAATGAAGTTATCCTTTTTTTTTTAACACATAGAAGCTCACATCAATGTTGGAAAGCAATATTATAAAATTTCATTTTGAATTCAATATGTTGAGAGTTAGGGCTCAAACCTTCTTCTCATCCCATTATAGTTCTCAGCATTAGCACTGCTCTGCTCATTTGATGAATGGATCTGCAAATAATTTGCTAGAAAATTCCAAAATTTTCATGTTGCCAACGTACCTTTATTTTACTAGTGCGGCTGATGGAATGTTGAGACGCCTACTACTGTTCCATTCTCTATGTGGCCTGACAAACCTGAATGACATGTAAAAAAGGGACAAGGCAAGTCCAAGTTCCAAGTATATTAGTGGAAATATACCATTCAGACTTGGCATGTATGTTAAAGAAGCTTGTGTTATGTGAGGCAGTTAAAACGCATCAGCATGTTGTGTATTGCTACAGAGAAATTTTCTTCCGGTGTTTATATTTATCAAACCTGCACATATAATTAAGTAAAAAATCATGCTAAACTTAAAAATCAATATAATTCCATCCACGCATGTTGAATGACATGAAAGTTGAATGGATTTAACAGATTTTTCTATGGTGTAGGAGCGAAGCGTTGGGGTATCGGTGACGATGAGGCTCTCCAGACTCGTCTCACAGGCATTTGGGTCGAAGAATGGTCGGGCGGTGCGACAAGTGTAGAGATCAGGGCAAGTGAGGAGCACTTCATTGACGACCACAACCCCATTTGTGTTGCTTGTGACCACTAAGTTCTTGTCCCGGAGTAGCGTGGGTATGAAGGGGATGTGGAGTAGCATGAGTAAGAAAAATCAAGAAGATATTAAAAAAGCTCAAAGCGGTTGCAGGTTGTTTGGGAAATGCTAGGGAGGACATGTGTTCAACTTCCCAACACACTTCGTGGATTTCGTACAATATGTTGAAGTTTGCAACAAGAAACAGTGAAGGAGGCATCCTAAAACATCATCGTTGATCCTAGTTGGAAAATAATAACCTAAACTAGGTGGGGCCCACACAGGCTATTTTTAGGTGTATGTCTATTTTTAGACATGGTGAGCATATTCTATATGTAGCAGGAGGCTATTTGTAGATGGTTGGTCAAATGTGAAAAATAGATGAAATTCTATTTTTAGAAGATTGGGCGAAGTCTATTTATAGATCGTCGATCTAAAAATAGATGCATGTTGATTATTATTAGCTCTTAATAATAATTAGACTCTAAACAACAACTTATTCTCTTGGAGCACTTAATTTCAGTACACAGATTTGTCAAATTAGTGGGCTGAAGGAATTACGCAATTCCTAAGGGTTTACTAGAGTTCATGCATGGAGGACTCAGTTAGAACTGAAGTGGCAAAGTTATGACAGAGTTGGAAGAGTAGTTCATGGAGTTGTATTCAGTTTAACTCAGTTAGACTCAGTTGAGCTAGTTGTATCTAATCTCACTGAATGACACACTAGGGAGAGTGGAGTGAATTAATTAGTTAATTAATTCACAACTAATAACTCACTAATCAACTGAACAATACAGCAGTTAACTACAGTGCATGTCAAATCCGGTGGAGACCCAGTGCAGAGATAGGTGAAAGGGTGAGATAGACTATCTGTTGTGACCATAGTGATGCATGAATTTCATCTATATATACATTGGAGTTTCCAATAATAATAACGTAGTCAAGGAGAGTGGGATTGCATCGAATTTGTCTTTGTAATCAGCTTGGATTGCGCAGTGGAGGCAGGATAGCACGAGGGCTGAGATTGGTGAATGGATTTGCAGATTTCTTCTATGTTAGTGTGTGACGATTGTATTGTACTGAGAGCTTGATGTACTAAGCTTTGTATGAGATTGTTACATGATCTCCATGATACATAATATATGATAGTTGGGGTTTTCAGCTTCAGGCTTTCCTGTTAAACAACTGTGTTATGTATGTTTTTATTGCTTCATGTGTTTTTCAATTGTAAATTAAATTTCCGCAAGAATTATAGTGGAAGGATTTTGTATTTAGCAAGAAGATAAATATTGTTAGATCAGGAGAGTCCGGATATATACATGCATATTATATACTAAATTCTACACAAGAGGAGTACATTGTGGTACATAGATGTCAAGCATAAATGTGGTTATATGGTTCACACATGTCACTTGCAGATGAAAAAGGTAGACTAAATTATGAGGTGAACTGATTCAAAATAAAGGCCTATCGGCCTAATTACATGTTGCAATACAAATTATTTGACAATTGCAATCTCTTTGTTTTTGTTTTTTTTTTTTTAACAAGAACGGTTATGGTTTATATTATAATTTGGCCAAAATGCCTTTCACCGGATACATTTGATCGGGCATAGCCCTTAACCTTTCTTTCACTAACTGATCACAGGCCCCTAAACTTGGAAAACCGCAAGATTTACTCAAGACTATCGAGTCTATCTCTGTTATTTTCCCTATCTTAAAGAGACAAACAAACTGTTTCAGCAAAATGCAGAAAAACATGACAAACTTTATGGAATGGGGTCCCAATTCTCAATTCCATCTGCCAAGAGACAGCCAGCTGGAAGTGAAACTACCCTGTTGGCTTCCAAGTCAGCAACTTTATTATTTTCCCTCAAAACATGAAGGAAGGAAGCAGTCCGGAAGGATTTCACCAAATTTCTGGTTCTTGAAATTACTCTTGCCAGTCTAATGTCTGCAGGAGAGGAATCCTCCACTAGAACTTTGATAATGGATCGAGAGTCTCCTATGATACTGATATCTGAAAGACCGAAAGCCTTTGCTTGCTTGAGACCTTGCAGAAGAGCCAAGGCTTCAGCTTGCATGCTGGTAGAATGCCCTAAACCCCAAGCGAACTTTGCCACAGTAATACCCTCTTTATTTTTAATAATTCCTCCTGCCCCAGCCAAACCAGGATTTCTTTTCGCTGCTCCATCAAAGAATAAAGAGAATCTGGAGTGCTTGAGGAGCAGATCCAAGAGATCATTCTCCTTCCCTCTGAATTGCCACTCTTTTGTGGCCTTGTAATGCCTTATTTCACTAGAGAAATGGAGGTCCATCGAGGCACCCCATTCTAAGTCTTGCTGACTCAGATTTAGATCCGACAAATGATCCCCCAGACTTTCTTTCCAAAGGCATTTTATTTTGGTGATGATGAACTGAGCGTTTAGACTTTCATCTCTGAAAACTCTTCTGTTGCGCTCAAGCCAGATCTGCCAGCAAGAAAATTTCGGCAAAGAGAGCCATGCAGCTGTGAAACTCTCATTTTTTGGAAGCGATCCTAGGTAGGAATTCTGCCAGTTTGCAAAAAGATTAGATATGGACGTGGGTAAGGTGAATTTAGAATTCCAGAAGCTCAGAAGGCCGTGTCAGATATCTCTTGAAAAGTTGCAGTCCAAAATAATATGCTGAGCGTTCTCCTCACAATCACAGCATAAGTAGCATCGAGAGGGACCGTGAAATCCTTTCTTCTTCAATCTATCTGTAGTTAATTGCAATCTCTTTGTTATAGTGCTCATTTGTTAAGTTTTTTAAAAGTCAATTTTGCAATGATTATCACATCACATATGTCATAGAAATATTTGATACATGTGATAGTAAAATTATAACATTTTTTTCATAATCAAAGTTTTGGGTTTTACTTAAGGAGTCCACTAGAGGTAAAATATTTTTATTGAACATCATTTAACTTTAAAAAAAATGATAATATTGCTATAAAATGTGGTAAATATTATAAGATATCAAAACAATTTAATAATAAGTATATTAATGAGCACTTTAATTTTGGTGAAAAAAAAGAGGTTAAAATAATACATTTTTGATAACTGCGTTGATTTCTATTATCAACAAGTGTGGCTAGATGCAGCACATTCTCTACCTACTCAAAATTTGTCTCATCAAATATCTTAATAGTGTTTTAATTTCATTTCAAATGTGTATTGCTATGGGATGTAAATCGAATTTAGTCGTAAAAAAGAACGATAATTGTGGCCATATTGAATGCTCTAAATTGATATGAGATATTATGATTATTTTTAATTTGATTTATTGAAAAAGTACTCACATATTTTAAAATTATTATAGAGTTTAATAATAGTTTAAAATTTTAATCACATATTTAAAATTAAGGTGAAGTCTTCCAAACACTCAAATGTGCAATATGTAAAAATTCTCTCTCTACCTTATTTGACTCATTTATAGTGATGGAAATTTTGAAGCCATATCTATTTACTCAACTAAATTATGTTGTGGCTAATAATATATAGATTACCAAAACTAAAATCAAATCAAATACGATTGAAATAGATGATATACAATTTTCTGGAGTTGTTCCTGGACGAGGAGGAGGGTGGAAGGGACACTGAACGTGCTCTTCGAAGTGAGTCATCCAAGCCTTCAGCTTCTTCTCTACTTTCTCAAATAACATATTTTGATCTCGTCAAACCACCACAACGCGTTCTCAGACATGGCGCTGGAAGTAATGCATTTTTTCAATTTGGTAATGAGCTCTACATGCTCTTCCTTCCGCACCCGCTATGAGGTTTCCAGGCATTCCAGTACCAACTGAATCAAATCCCAATAGTTCTCCAGGAAAAAATATTGTCTCTAACCTCGTCCAAAATTACACGCATTCCCCTGTCGACCCAAACCGCCGCGACCTATCGTGCCACCCCATTGTTGGCTCTGTGGGGTGCGACTCCCACGACCTACCATCGAGCCACCACGACCATGACCACTGCAAGCCCCAAAATCCACCTGACCTGAACGACCTGCACTGCTACCACCACAACCCCTAAAGACCACCCATCCCGAGCGACCTGCATTGCTACCGCCCTGGCCAGACTTAGTGGTCGCCACTTCCACATGCGAGGGAGGCTCAGGACCCCAGGAATACCTAAATTGGGCTTAACCTACGAAGAGGAATGAGCCATAAGGGGAACCAAGCGCATTATGGTAGACCTGACGCCGCTGAGAAGGGTTGGAGCTGACCAATGAGTTACTTCACAAAACACAATTTCCACCGTGGAGAAACACCCCATGCACACCAAAATTACCACAAGCAACCAACCCAGGATGAAGGTAAGGATATGTAAATCCAAATCGGGAGCGAGGACCTGGGTCCAAAATTCACCGTCCCCCACCTTGTGTAGAACACTTGGTAACCAAACCACCCAAATTCCAACACACCCGCTCCATAGAAACCAGCTAACCTTGTAGAACCCCGAGAAAGGACTAATGAAGGCAGCGAGAAAAATTTCGCTCCTACACAGAGGAGAACCCACCAATCCCCAACGAGACCAACAATTTGATTCCAGAGCCAAAGGTATAAATCCTTCCTTGCGCCTGATAACCAGAGACCATACACCAAACTAAAATTTAACCAAATGCACACAGTTGACAAGCTCTTCATAGTCTTCACTTTGGATTGACGCGAAGATTGATGCTATGTCGAGAAGACATGGCTTGTGCTATGTTGCTTGGTGAAGTACAGAATCACGATGTTGGGGCTGTTGAGGGTTCCAAGCAATGATGTAATGGTCAAAATATTTTTGAGCATTGAGAATTTCTGTTTCACTGTTCCAGTCAAGGGCATCCATATTTGGTGCATCTTGCAACTAAAGAAATCCATGTATGTGTGCAGATCCTTTATGTTGCCATTTGTACCTAAATGAAATATTGAAAGTCATTATTGGTTCAGATGTGTTTGTAATGTAATAGTAAGTGTAAAGAGGAATGGTAATAAAAAATACCTGCACCAATAGTCAACTGCATGGAGGCCTTTTTGTAGGACTTCTTTGAGAAAAATAGTAAATCTACAATGCATATATTGGGATGTTAAATGTGGGTTTTTAATTATATTTTGAATTCTCCACTTGTAGTGATTGTTCAAATTTGAGGGAACATTAGTAGGCATAATATTGTGCAAGTCATGCCATTTGGTATTAGTTGCACTGGGAGTGAAGAAAAATGTTGGGCTTCCAATTTGTGTGATCATGTCAGTTAGATCATTATGATGCTTGTTCCAGAAAGAGCGTGTACCTTGTAGGGCTAAGCCAAAGTGCATGACCTGTTCGGGAATTCTTGAATTTGGAAACTCATGAAGACATTGTCATAAATCTGAAATAGTTGTTGGCAAGTTGTTTTAAATGTATTTCCTAACAAAAACATTGGCATTTGATTGGCTACGGTGGCACATTAGAATGTTATATAGGTAGTAACGGAATCTTGGATGCTGGCCAAATCGATTATCATGGTAGTGTAACAGGTGCAAATCATATTCGTGCATCTCAAATTTTGTAACTCTTGGTTGTGTGATCATGGCAATGCCTATAGGGAAAAGTGTGGGGAATTCCATAGAAAAGAGGCCCTCAGTGGTGTATTCATTCATAGGTGATAGAGATATTGTAGGCCAATCGATTGAATTTGTTGAGTTTGGATTGGTGGAGTGCAAATAAGCACGAATGTGATCAAGTTGACTACATGAGTTTGGGAGAATTGGAACAAATGAGGAAGTTTGGATATCTAATGGAGTTAGCATGGCATCAAAATCAAAAGAAGACTCGACTATGGTTTCCTGGGGTATAAAAGAGGACGTGGTTACATTATGAAGAAGAAAAGAAATATGTGTAGGTTGATCTGGTAGAGAATAAATTGCAGATGGGTTGAGCTCGACATCTTTGTAGTAGGGATCATTAGTAATTTTGTATTCAAGTGCTGCAAGTACATGTGATTTGCACATGAAGAATTCATAAGCTATTTCAGAAGGATTGTGCCTTTTCACAATTAGGATGTCCAATTCAGAAACCATTCGAGGTAGGTATTTGGAAATAGCAGTGATGTCTTGAGGGAAGTTGATTGTATGGCTACTATATTTGTATTGACCACCACGAGCATGGGTTACTTGTAGAATGGGATTTACACGTGCGATGAGAATTTCCTCAACTTGTGTTAAATTTTGAAGGGCATATGGTTGTTCACCAGGGTCCATGTTGTTCATATGAGTGAAACGATTTGTTGATTTAGATGATACACAATGAAATCAAGAAAGGTTACCATGTAAAAGCTTTTTTTTCATACCTGGGTATGATTCTTTTCCTAGTGTGCAAACATGCATTATAGAGAGTTTATCTATTCTTTGTCTAAAGCGACGATGTTCTTCATTAAGGGTGGTTTGGGGGGGGGGGGGGGGGGGGGTATATAGGTTTTTATGAAGGTGCGGTGAAATGGTATGCATATTTGGGAGAGCGCTTGAGAAGGGAAGGGGTGTAGCGGAAGTAGTATGTTTTTTTTTTTTTTTTTTTTTTTTTTTGTACAAATAATTTAGTGTTAGGCAGGAGATGTGAGAAATTTGGAGTGAAACAAAATTGAGTTATGAATGCATAGGAAATGTATGACATTTTTTTAACAATTTCAAATTTGTAATTTACTATCATAAAGCGATAGAAATAAAAGGGAAATGTATAAACATATACATGTTCGAGTAAGTTTCAATTGACTCTAGCAAACATGTTGAACAAGAGTATTGGATAAAAAAGAACATGCTATTGTAGCGTCAAACATCGGTATCTATATTATGTAAATCGTAAAGGGGTAAATATACATATTTGAACTTATTGAAAAAGAGCCTTGTAAAAGAAAGTGTCTAGCACAACAACATGGTTGTATTTTACAATGGTATGGAAAAGCGATCTATTCAGAGATGTTATTTCATGTACAGAAAAGTAGCATACTGTGCATATAATAAGGGAGTTCAAAGACGGCGAATAACATATCGTTGTGAAATGGTCAATGCGTCAATGTCTTTAAGGACCTCCTTGCATGCAGCGTCATATTGAATTTCCTCTGAATTTATCGGTATTGCTTGCAAATGCTCGACACCATTGTAGTTCTTTGTTTTGATGGAAAGTGTCAAAAGGAAGCAGCGACCTGAGATACGGCCACAGATTTCTTGAAGATCAGCTAGTTCGATAGAGCGAAGGAACAAGTCTTTTCTTGTGATGCCCATTAGTTCATTTCCTGCATCATTGAAAGCGGTGACATTTTGAAGGTGCCCGGTGTGGTCATGTAACTCGAATTTAAGTTTGTAACGATAGTTACATTCTAGGAACTCACCGTTACACTTTGTACAATGCTAAATATTGTTAGAATGGTGCACTAATTTTTTCATGCAGTGCTTTCCAATGAAATCTAATGGAAATGCAAGAAAATAGAAGTCATCCATGTGTAGAGAAGTCAAGGTGGCACGAACCGAAACCCATATTGCCTTCTCAGAGGCTTCCATGCAAGTAATTTCTGGAATTGTCTTATGTCGTAAAGCTTGGTTGGAAGCGACATTATAGTTTCTACTCAAAGATGGAGACAAAGAGTTGTAGTCCGTATCATGAAACGAAGTATGGAGTTGTTGAGTTTCTTCAATGTTTGGATTTATGATAAGAGTGGTAGTGGATACTGTCCCTATGGTGATTCCATTAAATTCAGTTACATGACCTCCCTTGATACCAAGGATTGGCATTGTCAAAAGAGCATAGGTCAACAAGGTTATTTCCTATAGAGTCACATTGATCTCCCCATATTGTTACATCAATGCTAAAACCCGACTTATCCTTTAATGTGTAGAAATTTGAATAACTGATATATTTTTCACCGAGATTCTCCTAATCACACGCTATTTTAGCTTCATGCATAATACAGAATCTCTTCTACCATTGATCATCACATGCGGAAATAAAATCAATTGCATGCATACATTAAAACCACAAACAATCACACATATGAACACAGTATTTAATGGGAAAGCTTAAATCTGAAAACCCCAACTATCTATATATTATATGTCATGGAGATCATGTAAAAATCATAGTACAAAATCTCCTCACAAGCTCTCATGCACACCCTCAATTTCTACACACTATCAAGCTAGATCTAGCAAAGCTCATGCTCCAACCCTTAGCCACTTGATAGCCAGCCTCTATTGCATTTTCAAAGCTATGGGATGGCTTAATTAAATAGATAACCACCTGGCCTGAACTGCGCAATCCTCATGGGCTTACTCCACCTATCTGTGTGTTGCAAATAGCAACAGTATAGTCACAACTGATAGTTAACTTGCTCTTTCACCTATTCCTGCACTGGTCTCCACTGAAACTATCCATGCACTGAAGTTAACTGATGCATTCTTTAGTTGATTAATGAGTTTATAATTAGTGAATTAATTAATAATTAATTCACACCACTCTCACTAATTATATCAATTAGTTAAACTGGATACAAATAGCTCAACTATGTTTAGATTAGTTAAACTGAATACAACTCCACTAACTTCCTCAATCAACTCCACCAAACTCTGTCACATGAGTTCTAACTGAAGTCTTTCATGCAATAGCTCCACTAAACCCTAGGAATTGCGTAATTCCTTCTATCAGCTGCATGTGCCACTTCTAGGCATCAAACTGAAGTGCTCCAAGAGAATAAGATAATGTTTAGAGTCTAAATATTATTAAGAGCTAATAATATTTGACATATCTATTTTTAGACTGGCAATCTAAAAATAGATTCCGCCCAGTATGTCTAAAAATAAAAGTCCATCTATTTTTTCCGACTTGACCAACCATCCACAAATAGCATCCTGCAACTCATAGAACATGATCCATATGTCTAAAAATAGACATAGTCTAAAAATAGACTTTGCGCCAAAAATAGCCTGCGGGCCCACTTAGTGAAGGCAACTCTTTTCCACTAAGCTCATCATCTTGTTGCAATCTCAACACTCCCTCTCAACAAGATATGGATTATCTGCAACCCCTATCCTGCCCCTATGGTATTCGAATTTGCTCCTGGTGAGCGCCTTCGTCAAGATATTAGCATCCTGATCCTCCGTAGGAATGTATGAAAGTAACACGACCTTCCGCTGCACACAATCTCTGATATGATGATACCGATGCCTGAAGCACTGCCGCCTCAACTCATCCTCCTGTCTGTACCATGATCCATATCCCGATGTGCCTATGAGATATATGCCTCTGAGATATCTCAATACATGCTTGCCTACCTTCCAGAAGAGCTTGGTTGGCTTAACCATAGCTTGTGAAAGCTGGTTCATAGCATAGCATATGTCGGGTCGTGTATTGACCAGATACATAAGCGACCCCACCAACTGTCGATAAACAGTGGCATCCACTTCCTCTGCCAAAGTAGCATCCTCCTTCCTCCAACCTCTAGGAAGAGCAGTATCAACAGGCTTGCAGCCATGCATGTTGAACTTCTCCAAGATCTCCGGCATACTTCTACCCCCCGAGAAGCAATTACCCACCATCAAGGCCGCTAAATTTCCAATCCCAGGAAATAATGAAGGAGGCCCAAGTCCTTCATCTCAAACTCTTTTGCAAGATCCTCCTTGCATGAGAGTATCAACAGCTCATCACCTGTCAAAATCAAATCATCTACATAAAGTACAATGATCAACAACCTACCCTCCACCACAATCTGGTATAGGTTCGGATCCGCCTCACTCTTGGAGAATCCAAGTCCAGTGAAATAACTGTCTATCCGTGTGTACCAAGCACAAGGTGCTTGTTTCAACCCATATAGCGCTCTCTTGAGCCTGCACACATGCGACTCACTGCTGAAGATCTTGAAACCTTCGGGCTGCTCTATGTACACCTCCTCCTCAATGACTCCATTGAGAAACCCAGCTTTCACATCCATCTGATGAATGTGCCATCCCATCTCCCCTGAGAGAGCTAGGATGCTCCGTATGGAATAATACCTTGCGACAGGTGCAAAGGTTTCCTCATAGTCGATCCCCTCAATCTGTGAGAAGCCCTGGGCAACAAATCTTGCCTTGTACTTCTCGACGCTCCCGTCAGCTGCTTGCTTCACTTTGTAGATCCATCTCGAACCTACCACTGATTTCCCTTCCGGCCTTGGGACAATCTCCCATGCACTGTTTCTGACAATCGAATCATACTCTTCCACCATGGCATCCACCCATGCGGGATCCTCCACGCTCTCTAAAGAGGATGGCTCGCCACGACACACTTTCATAAGAGCCATGTACCCGCAGATACCTGGGCTGTGCAATCGTTTCTATTCGCGCTCGTGATGTAGGTTGTATCACAACCTTCTCTCGCATCTCAATTCCAATGCCGCCGTAGTGCTGCCTCCACCCTTCCGATATCGCTACCGTACGAGTGGTCTCTTCCACTCCATGAACCTCCTCTTGTGGCTGATCCACATCCTGAGGCTCATCCTTAGGAACTAATAGCTCCTCATCTGCATGCAAGTGTGGCTCCCTCTCAAGCAAACACTTCATGGCTTTCTCATCTTGGAATTTGATATCCTGTCGCACAACAGTCTTGCGACTGTCTGGAAAATACACACGATATTTTTGGGGCATATCAGTGTACCCCACAAATATCCTAACCTCCGCAGTCGGCTCCAGTCTTCCTGGCATCCTTCGTCACATGAATGTAAACAGGTGAACCAAAAATCCTCAAATGGGAAATATCAGGCCTCTTACCAGAAAACGCCTCCTCGAGTGTACTCATGCCAAGTATTCTATGAGGACAACGGTTCTGCACATATATTGCAGTATCGCATGCCTCCGCCCACAAGTGAATGGGTAGGCCCTGATCATGCAACATCGCCCGTGCAGCACCCACGATCGTTCTGTTCTTCCGCTCAGCAACCCCATTCTGCTATGGGTTATGAGGTGCTATGAGCTCTCTTTGAATTCCTTCTGCGTTGAAAAAGTCCTTGAATTCACCAGAGGTGAATTCACCACCATTATCGCTCCTAAGAGCCTTCACCTGCTTCCCCGATTCTTTCTCAACCAGTGCCTTGAACTCACAGAACTTTGAGTATGTCTTTCTCTTCTTCTGCATGAATAAGATCCAGCATTTATGAGAAAAATCATCAACAAATATCACATAATACTTGTGCTTTGCTGTCGAAGCTACTGAGAAAGGTCCACACACGTCTGTGTGAATTCTCTCAAGGATCGTCGTGGTGCGGCTATCCTTCTCGTGAAATGTGGCTTTCACAAATTTTCCCAAGGTACACCCCTTGCACTGATCTGACTGCACAAGAGTGCCTTTAGGAAGCCCAGTAGAAATCTGCTGCAGTATATTCAAAGCTCCATGGTGAAGGTGGCCCAATCTCCGGTGCCACAACTCGCCATCATCCCGGCTCACCACTCCTTCCTCACTTATCAAATCCATTCACTCCGCAATTGATAAAGGTTCTTAACTTGAACCCCTATCCTCCGGGTCTCACCAGTTGCCTTACTGCGTAGGAAAGCCTTTCCCTCGCTAAAGACAACATCATATTCCTTATCTTCTAACATCGCCATAGAGATAAGATTCTTCTTCAATCCTGGAACATGCATCACTTCCTTCAATACGAAGGGTTTACCAGGCTCCCTCTCAAAGGAAATGGTACCGATAACGGTCGCACTGTATCTACCATCATCGCCCATCTCGATGTGCACTCCAAGATCTTTCTCATCCAGATCAGTAAACAACTCTCGATCTCCTGTCATGTGAAAAGATGCACTAATCGTCAAGAAACCACACCGATCCCGTCATACTTGAACCAAGCATGCGATCGAGAGGTAAATCCAACAAACCTGTGAGGCTACAGCCTAAATGTTGCATTCCAAAGAAATTACTTATTTTTCTTCTGTGGACAATTAGTGGCGTAATGTCCGTGTTGGTGACAAGGAAAGACCTCACCTTCGGACATGTCCCCGGCTTGCCTTCGCACCGATTGGAGAAGCTGCTCTTCCCCTTCTTTGCTTTGGCAGCGTCAAGCGCAATCTTCTTCATCGGGGACAGTTTTTGATGAAGATCCGTCCTCGGTACTCTGCCTTATCTCCTTCGCACAAGATCCGACCAAAGTCGCTTCCATCCCGGAAATTTCTCCCGACCACTGATGAACCCGATAGGAATGCCAACTCTTCGGAAGCCCTAGGAGAGCCAAGCTCACCAAGTCCTCATCATCAACAGTCACCCCCACACTTCCCAACTCATCCCTGCATTGGATGAACTTCGTGAGGTACTTGGGCATATTGTCGCCTTTCTCCATCTTTATGTTCATGAGTTTGTCCTTGAGCGCCAACTTCCTCTGGTCACTCTTGCTTTGGAATAAATCTGTCAAGGCTTTCCACATCAAGAATGGAGAAGCCTTACCATGAAGGCTGGACACTATGTGATCCTTCACACCCTCCAACAGAATCCTTCGACACTTTGCTGTCTTCTTTTGCCATGCGTCAAGTACGGCAGCATCACCAGAAGTAGGCTTTGGAATTTCTGCATCTATGAACTCCTTAAACCCATTGTCATCCAGCACCGCCTCCATCCTATCCTTCCATGCAATATAATTTGATCTGCCCTCAAGGGCATACTCCAATCGAAATCCGTTGAAAGACATCTAAACTTCGACACCAAGAAAACATTGCTGCAAATTCGAATTCCACCAGCACAAAACTCAACCGCTTCAATGTTTTGCAATTGCTCCAATGATCAATATTACTCCGATACCATGTAGAAATTTGAATAACTGATATATTATTCACCGATATTCTCTTGATCACACACTATTTTAGCTTCATGCATAATACAGAATCTCTTCTACCATTGATCATCACATGTGGAAATAAAATCAATTGCATGCATACATTAAAACCACAAACAATCACACATATGAACACAGTATTTAATGGGAAAGCTTAAAATTGAAAACCCCAACTATCTGTATATTATATTTCATGGAGATCATGTAATAATCATAGTACAAAAGCTCCTCACAAGCTCTCATGCACGCCCTCAATTGCTACACACTATCAAGCTAGATCTAGCAAAGCTCATGCTCCAACCCTTAGCCACTTGATAGCCAGCCTCTATTGCGTTTTTTAAAGCTATGGGATGGCTTCATTAAATAGATAACCACCTGGCCTGAACTGTGCATTCCTCATGGGCTTACTCCACCTATCTGTGTGTTGCAAATAGCAACTGTATAGTCACAAGTGATAGTTAACCTGCTCTTTCACCTATTCCTGCACTGGTCTCCACTGAAACTGTCCATGCACTGAAGTTAACTGATGTATTCTTTAGTTGATTAATGAGTATATAATTATTGAATTAATTAATAATTAATTCACACCACTCTCACTAATTGTATCAATCAGTTAAACTGAATACAAATAGCTCAACTATGTTTAGATTAGTTAAACTGAATACAACTCCACTAACTTCCTCAATCAACTCCACCAAACTCTGTCACATGAGTTCTAACTGAAGTATCCATGCAATAGCTCCACTTAACCCTTAGGAATAGCGTAATTCCTTCTGTCAGCTCCTGTGCCACATCTGTGCACTTAACTAAAGTGCTCGAAGAGAATAAGATAATGTTTATAGTCCAAATATTATTAAGAGCTAATAATATTCGACATATCTATTTTTAGACTGGCAATCTAAAAATAGATTCCGCCAAGTATGTCTAAAAATAGAAGTCCATCTATTTTTCCCGACTTGACCAACCATCCACAAATAGCATCATGCAACTCATAGAATCATGATCCACATGTCTAAAAATAGACTTTGCGCAAAAAAATAGCCTGCGGGCCCACTTAGTGAAGGCGACTCCTTTCCACTAAGCTCATCGTCTTGTTGCAATCTTAACATAATGTGAGTCTTTTCATTACTGTTTCAATTCCATCTCTTCTTGGAATTATTGAAGTAGGTGAGGTGGAGCTAACAACACCAATAACATATACAATGGTATTTGTGCTTGTGGACTTGATTTCAGTGATTGTTTTGAAATGAAAGCATTGATAAGTGAAGGTTGGATCATCTTCTAAACATGGTTTGACAATCGACACATAAAATAAGTTAATATCCCATTTGTTGTTTAGATGGTTGTAGTTTGGGTTTGTTTGTTTAATTGTTTCATTGGAAACAATATATAGTTTCCCAACTTCTATTAGATTATAAAGGGATTCAGCCAATTCAGCAAATACAGAAAGGTGAATCTCATCTTTATCACGATCAATAAGGTCAAAGTTGAAGACTTTTCCGGAGCCACGTGCGGTGCTGTAATTTTTCAAGGTTGTCTTTGTTGATGCTCTACCTTGGATTGACCAATACTTTCGGTAGGGTTTGAGTGCCTTGAATGATACAATTGTAGTTGTGGTCATGTTTTTCGGGGTTACAATAGAGGGCATAATCTCTTGTGCTGATGAAGAGCTTGATTAGGATTTGTTTGCCTTTGCGTGTAATAGTGTTGATGAGTCCTTAACCAAAGTTGCTTTATGCCATACAACCTCAAGTTCAAGAACTCAAATGGATCTGGCATGAATGAAGGGAAAAAATAAAAAATAAAAAATAATTTAGAATCCATTGTTATGTAGGAAGAGCGTAAATAAAAAAAAGGGAAAAAGTTGAATTCAGAATTTAATCTTATGAAAAGTTTTGAGACACTATGCAAGCTGCTTTTTTAAGAAAGATGACTTAGCCGATTTGGATGCCTTCAGATGAAACCAGTGTTGATACGTCCCATTAGAGAGAGTGACGTGGAAGTGTGAGGATGTAGTTTTTGATGAGGTAACAGAGCCGATGTCGATTATTTGGAGTAGAGGTTGAATCTCAGTGGAACCATTCAACAATATAGGGATGGCATTCTCGGTAAAGGTTGGCTCCATGATATTAGCAAAGTACAACCTTGTTTTTGTAATGGTAATACCTATAATTCATTTTAATTCATTGGAAGAGATATTAAAGCATAAAATAATATGTAAGTGAAGCGTGAATTAGAATTGCAAATATAATCTATATAAAAATTTACTCAATATGCATTGTAACTACCCTCTTCTCCTATTCTACAAGAGCGATTCTTTAATCCCTATCTAATAGATCAGTTCATAGTGAACACTCAGATTTCCAATTGGAGGCATTACCATAAAATCACCAGAATTTCCCTTTCCTTATCCAATTCCACAAAAACCATTTATTGGGAAAAATTGCACCTGCAACACCTTTTAAGATTGGTCCTAACGCAAAACCACCAAATACGCCACAAGAAAAGGGCCACATCTCAGGTCTTCCTACATCAACATTTTAAATTTTAGGTATTTCTTCAAAGGAATTTAGTTTAGGTCATGGGAAATATGCAAGAAAAAGTAATTGGAGTTGTATTGTGTAAGATAACTTTCATCACATATATAACAATTACAAGTGAAATATGCTTCACAAGGGAGGACATTGAAAACACTGATGTTGTCAGTATCAGAGGAAGAGAAAAAGTGACATAGAGTAATTGTATGATCTTGCAGACAATATAGCTAGGTAATTGGAAGCTAGCTCTAGAAGAGGGTACATATATAAACTAATGAGAAACATAATTTTGTGGATATAAATGTGAACAAGGCATAGGTTAAAAAAACAAAGGCTAAATCTTGTCTTTGAATATTGTCATTTTTTTAGGTAGGAACACTATGTAGGTTCAAACTTTAGAGGTAGTACAAAATATTAAACGTCCATGCAAATTTGACCTAGGTCTCTAATATTTATTGTAAAAAATACCTTCAAGATTAAACATAGGAATCATAATGAAGGCATGCCTTCCTAGTCAATTTGGAATTTGGGTTTGTCATTGGCAAATTTATTTTGGAGACAGGTATATTCACAACCCAAAATAGTCATCACGAAACCATCCAATTCTAGTCATTGATATCATCGTGGCTGGTGAATAGAATGTTGTCCATATAAAATGATAATAATCAGTTGTACCTTCTTCAAATAACCTGCTCTCAGGTTGAGGTGCATCATCTTTAGATTATCATCCAATAGCTACTCAGCCTTAGATAGAACAGAGGGTATGTTCTGAACTTTTTTTAAACTCGATTTATTACAAAAGTTTGTGTTTTCTAATCACATACTTTTGAGGTTAAACATCACACCACTGATTTGGTAATCATTGTGCGCTAAGAAATTCTGATAACACCGTAAATATACATTGAATATCCCTCTTTGAAGAACTATGGATGCACTTATTTATTCACTTTCCATTGATACTATTTGAAATCAGTGGTTTCCTTCACTTTGAGGCAACATTTTGACATATTACACATCTTTAAGCATGTCCTCAAGTGAGACGATGCAATAACTAATGAAACATTGTGGTTCTAAAGTCTAATTTCATACTTACTATATGCATATATTAAAGCCTTAACACTGTTATGAACATAGAATTAATGGCCTTGTCATGATCTGAATGGTGCTTTTTAATTCACATCATCTTTGGTATCATATGTTTTTTATGGTGTCTTTCAGTAGCTAGCATGACATTACATCTCATTTGCTATCACACTCTTGCTGAGTCTCAAACACCACTTGTTAACTGGGGAATACAGACATCTAAACTATGGACACAAAACTAAGAATTTTCACATTGCTTCACACATCTGTAAATGGGAAGTTCGAGTGATGAATGTTTGCAATGATAACTTTCAATCAAACATGACCTAAATTTAGTGGTTATGTGATGATATTTCCTCATTTTTTAGTATTATATATGGCCAATTTCATATCCTTAAAGTAATTTACATGTCACCTCTTGATTGCTATATTACATAAATAACAAATGAGATTAAAAAACTAGTTTTCTGAGCTTATTTTGTCATATAAGCATCACCTCAAATTTGTACGGACATTTCCATCACTGCCCACGTTATGGTTCTATGGACAGGTTTGGCTTTTTGATGTTGACGAATGCCCTTTAAACAGAACATTATTTACAACATTTGAAATGTCTTAAGATCTTCTCTCCTAAAATAGAGTAACACTTTGACACGTGATCAGATTCACGATCTTGTTTCAAATCTTACTGGCGTTATTTCATTATTCTGATCTAAGATACTGCTTGTGACAGTGCCACTCCTACTTAATTTTTACAATCGTAAAACAGAGTATTCCTATTGGGCTCACATATGTATGGTGAATAATGGTGATGAATAATGATATGTGAATTCATCTTTGTAAATCATTGTGCCATTTGTTTTTATCTCCATTGATTGAAGTTGAACACTTTTGAATGGTCCACTGAGCAATATCTCATTTCCGGGCATAAACTTGAATAAGCATTGTTCTCCTAAGTCGACATATATTGCAATTATTCATAATTGATACACATTTTTCATACATAAATGTTTTTTTTGTTTTTGTTTTTTTTTGTTTTTGTTTTTTGTTTTTGTTTTTTTTTGTTTTTTTTGTTTTTTTTTTTTGTTTTTTTTTTTGTTTTTGTTTTTGTTTTTTTTTCCAGTTTAGAATGAATAGAGTTGCTGACCAAGCTTCTGTCAAGGCAAGCTAAAAAGGCCTTTACTACATGATCTATCTTAGTTTAACTCATAGGAAAACCCTCAGGTAATTAGGAAGTCCCTTGCTTAGTCTTAAATTAAGAGGCAAGGCAACCAAGGTGAAACTAGGTGGCTTGCCTTAGTTGATGGTTTCTCATTGGCTCTCGTGTTAGGGTTATAACTCTTCCCCCCAGGTGAGAGTTTGAGAAAATAGGACCAACACATTGCTGATAATTTCATATTTAACTTTTAGGAAAAGCATACATGCGAGTAGACACTGGTTCCACCAAATCCCTTGTCCTAATGCAAAAGCACATGATCTAGCTTAACTTGACTCATAGGAAAACCCTTAGGTTAGGAAGTCCCTTGCTTAGTCTTAAATTAAGAGGCAAGGCAACCAAGGTGAAAATGGGTGGCTTGCCTTAGTTTATGGTTGCTCATTGGATCTCATGCTAGGGTTATGACTCTTCCCCCTAGGTGAGAGTTTGAGAAAATGGGACCAACACATTGCTGATAATCTCAAATTTAACTTTTAGGAAAAGCATACATGCGAGTAGACACTGGTTCCACCAAATCCCTTGTCCTAACGCAAAACCACCAAATCTACCACAAGAAAAGGGCCACATCTAAGGTCTTCCTCCAGAAGATACAACTCAAAATAACATTTCTGTAATTTTCCCTTATTGTATCCTAATGATATCATTAATGACAAGTTCTAAATAAAAAATTTAAGAAGCTGTCAGAGCTATAATTCCTTAACCTACAGTTGAATTAGATTTTACAATGGATAGGATACAACAATCATGGATGCATTACTTCAGTGGGAGCATCTGTATGACTGTTGGCAGTTAACATCAAATGCAGAGTTATTATGCAACATGACAAAAAATATGCAAATTTATAATGTATTTGCTCACAGGGTTTTCTCCTGTTTCCTTAACACTTTCACCACAATATAATGGAGTAACATTGTGAGAATAAGTGCAAAAATAAAGACTTGGAATCTAAAATAAAATTAAATAATTAATATATGTTGTGAGATGCTTCAAAATCAAGGGGTTCAAACCTATGTTCAGTTATTTGCTCCTTCTTGGTTTGTTGAAAAGTAGTAATTTATAACTCGGTTTAAGGTATAATATCATGTATGTGAAATGGAGGTGTAAGTTCAATTAGTGTACATGGAACTTACTAATGATGGCAGGGAATAAGATACATACTACCTCTATTGGGTATGGTTGCAAGGGGACTTCTTTCAGACATATTACTACCTTTAGACATATTACTACCTTGCAGTTCAATCTCTTATTTGTGGGGGGAAATCACACCCCATAAGTGCATACAGATATTTCTATCATAGTAGGTATCTCCATCCAAACGAATAAACACAATTGATTCGGGGATAAGACTGAGATTCTATTTCACTATCGCTATTATGACACTATCACTATGAAGACTTATTTGTCATTCTTCGGAACAATTAGTACACCTAGAATATATGAGATCATACCTATATCTTACAGTTAGTAATGAGCGTGATGCATTCTACTTCATGAAAACTTATGAATTTTTGCCTACTGTTGAAACCTGTAATGCTTATCTCAGCTCTCTCCTTAAACTGGATAGGACTGATTTAGTTCATCTATTCTATAAAGAGATGCTAATGATAGTCAATGCAAGGAATGTTTGGAATCTCTTTGGTTGTAAATGTATGTTACTAAAATGAATATGAGTAGGTCTACTAGAAAAACAAGCCTTTTCTCCCGCTTCCGTGGGTTGTAGATTAAGTTGAACATGCTCCTTGGGTGCAACAACTAATGGTTCTAAGTTTATCAAGTCATTCATCAGCTTTGCGATTTTGTGAAATGAATTGCCTCCAAGGATAGAAGATGGATCTTTGAATTAGTAATTGCACGATATATTTGAATTAGTAATTTGCTACACACTGCAAGAATATGCCATAGTGTTGTTTCTTTTTAGTTGGATGTCTCTATTTATGAAGGTGGTGTTAATTTCTGTGGGCCTTCCCTGCATGAAACTAAGGTAGAGCCTAATGTTTATTTCATCACTAACTGTGATGGAATGGGGACTTTCTCTGCTAGAAGTTATCTATTAGCAGGATCAATACCGAAAGGAGATTTTCACACTTTGGTTTTTCGTTGGTTTTCCTCCAAATAGTTGTAAAAATTTGGCACAACCAGTCTAGCATAAAAGTCATGGGGATTTATGATGAGATGGGTTATCCTGGAAATTTGGATTTGCTTTCTATTCCTCTTGAAGGAGATTCAATGTGTGAAAATGAGGGTGAGGTTATGCATGATGATGGACTTAGTGAGTATGACATTGATGTGGATGAGCTTGAGAAGCAGACGTGGAAGGATCGCATCCGGCTTATGCACATGAAGGAGCAACGGAAGGGAAAATATCACAGCGACACAACAAAACAGACACAGTCACAAGAACAAGCTTGAAGGAAAAAGATGTCTCGAGCACAGGATGGCATACTGAAGTACATGATGAAAATGATGGAAGTTTGCAAAGCACGAGATTTTGTATATGGAATCATTCTTGAAAAATGGAAGCCTATAAGTGGAGCCTCTGACAATCTTAGAACATGGTTGCAATCCCCAAATATCAAGCAGAACATGCAACACTTGGAGAAAATGAGAGTAACATGGTTGTGCCTCCTACCCCTCATACTCTTCAGGAACTTCAGGACACCACTTTGGGTTCGCTTCTTTTTTCCCTTATGCAGCACTATGATCCGCCTTAGCGGAGGTATCCTTTAGAAGAGGAAGCATTGGCTCCCTAGAAAAAACCTAATGCTTATCCATCGACCAGTGCTGCAGTGACTACACATGCTGGGTCTCTAACATTCAACAGTGGCAGCGAGTATGATGTTGAAGGATTTGAAGATGATCTGACCTCTATTTATACAAATATCGATGTGTAGGATTGCAAACCACAAGACTTGGATCTCTTAAGTTCTGAGGTACAGGAATGCAAACCATAATTCCTTGACCATTTCAATGTAGCTATTTCAAATGAGGGAGTTTCAACTCTAAAGGTAGGAGATAATGTATATTTTATCAGAAAAATAAATTTACCACATGAATCTCCATTGGAAGAACAAAAGGTATATACATGTCCACATGAGCAGTGCCCATATCATGAGTGCCAACTTGGATTTTCATATCAGAGTTTAAGAAATGCCCATTAGTCTACTTGTGTGCATATAGAACAGATTTGTAAGGCATGGGATATTAGAAACCAGAACCTTAAGAGAGTAAATCCTTATTTTGTATATCTACGGGGTGACCTAACCAGCTACAAGTTCAAGGAAAGGTGAGTATTTTCCCATCTGAGAAGGAAGGACAGACGACATCCAATGGTAATTGTGGATGAGTCAATGGAAGCAAATCATATTACGTATGTCATAACGATTCATTGGAGAAACTAGGGCTAGAGCAGTAAATGGTATTTCAGGTGCACACAAATATATTGTGATAGCCTTACCTGTGCAGAAGGCCACCATTGCAAACAACCTAGAGTTTTCCAAAAGGTCGGTTCCAAGCAGAGAGGAGGCACGCTTTTCGGTGTGTCGTGGTTGTGCAAAATCTCTTTCATGCACAACCCCCACGAAAATAACCATGCAGAGGACATTATGGAAGAATGAAGAGGACAATATGGGTGGAAAATTTGAGGGAGGCCATGGCTGTGCCAAAACCCTGGCTGTCAAGCGAGCCATAACTGTGGCAGAAACCCGCATATCTTTGCGAAAACGGTCGATGGGAGCCATACTTGTGCGAAAACGTTGCCTACGATAGCTAGGGAGGAAAACATGTATCAAAACCGTGCGTGGAAGTCATACCTGTGCGAAAACCGTGGCTCTGCGAGAGAACCTCGGGGTTTGCCAATTCCAAAATTCAGTGATCAGTCGCATCACTGTATGGGTTTGTTTGCAAATAAATTAGCATTTGTTACATACAATGCACTCATTCATGGGTTCTACAAAGAGAGAATGAGTTCTGCAAAGAGGGCAAAGTGCATGATGCAAACAAGTTGTCCTATCAGAAGCAGAGCATGGGCCTGATTCCAAATACTGTCACCTACGTTATACTGAATAATGACAAAACAACTAAATTATAGCCACTAAACAGGCAGTAGAAGCCTGTAGCATAAAAAACTTTAAAAAAAATACCTGTTGTTTGATCGTCGAGGTCAATTTTGTTCAACAAATCTACTTCGTTCCCAAATTCAGTAGGTGTGGGTTCGAAACAAGGCTGTGGTCTCCAGTTGCAGCTGCCAGAAAATTTCAAATGGGTGGGTTGTCACACAAAAAGAGTAGTAAATACAAGTTAGACAGAAAAAATGAAACACAGAAATACATACCTTATAGGAGAATAAATGTGATCATTGTGACCACAGTTTCCGGAAGTTGTTGGTCTTGCAGGTCCTAAGCTCGGAAGCTGTTGGTCATGAAGAATAATGGAGGAATTGAATAAAACCACTTTCTCAGCCATTTCTGTGAGCCACCGTCTCAACTGCTAGCATCTGCACGTTAAGGTAAAATTGTTTCGTGAGCGCGAGCGGAAGTTAGGGTAGAGCCCAAGCAGAGTAATAGGGTGACATGGAATTAATTAATCCGAGCCATCTCCGATGACTGCGGGCATCTGCACAGGTGTGCGCTAACCATATTTAGGCCATGTGTGCTCCATTCTGCACAAGTGTCAATAGCATAAAATAAATGTCAACTAACAAAATTTGCCCACATTCAAAAGAAAAGGCCTACCGCCCTAATAAAAGTATATTATCTAAGAATGAGAATAAAATTATGAAGCTAAATTAAACTAAATATTATAAAAAAGTAACAAAATTAAACTAAAAATTAAAAGTAATTAAAATAAAACTAAAGTAATCGATTTTTCTATTCTAAAATAATAACTAAAGCACATTTAAAATTAAACTAAAACAACAAAAAGTCTAAATTATAATCATATTAACTAAAACTAAATAAAAATAATAATACAACTAAACTAAAAATAAATAAATCAATCAATAATTCAAACAAAACTACAAACACAAAATAATAATAATATAAAAGTATATTACCTAATAATCAAAATAAGATTACCAAGTACTTATTATAAAATTTGAAATAACAAAACTAAACAAAAAAATAAAAATAGAATAATCAATTTGTATGTTCGAAAGTAATAACAATCCACATTTAAAACAAAACTAAAACAACTAAAAATCTAAATTATAATCACATCAACTAAAACTAAATAAAAATAATAATACAAATAAACTTAAAAAATAAAAATAAAAAATCAATAATTCAAACTAAACTAAAGACTAAAAAATAATAATATAAAAATATATTAACTAAGAATTAAAATAAAATTATAAAGTTAAATTAAATTAAATTATTAAATAAATTAAAATTGAAACTATATTTAAGTAAATTATAATCAAATTAACTAAAACTTAATTAAATTAGCAATACAACTAAACTAAAAAATAAGGTTAAAAAATCAATAATTCAAACTAAACTATAAACTAAAAAGTAGTACTATAAAAATGTATTATCTCATAATCAAAATAAAATTATGAAATTAAAATAAACTAAATTCTTATAAAAATTGAAGTAACAAAACTAATCTAAGAATTAAAAACAATTAAAATAAAACTAAAATAATGACTAACCACATTTAAAATTAAACTAAAACAATAATCTAAACTATAATCATATTAAAAATGGAATGAAATTAATAATACAACCAAACAATAAATAAATAAAAAATCAATAATACAAACTAAAACTACGAGGTATTATATACATATTTTTATTATTATATTAATTAAAACTAAATTAAAGAAATAATCCAATCAAACTATAAAAAAAATACAAAAAAATCAATAATTTAAACTAAACTACAAACTAAATATATATATATTTGTAAGTTTGGTAGTACCTTTCATTTTTCTCTTCTTCTTTTTTTCTTTTTCTTTTTTTATAAAAGTATATTAACTGAGAACCAAAATAAAATTACTAAGTTAAACTAAACTAAATTCTTATAAAATTGAAGTAACGAAATTAAATTAAAAGTAAAAAATAACTAAATTATAATCATATAAACAAAACTAAATGATTTTAATAATATAACTAGCAATTGCACCATCATCAAATGTTGCAAAGGAAACACCATAAGATTCTTAAAGAGATAGTTGCTAAGCAAAATATCTATCTTTGTAATTTAAAAAAAAAAAAAAAAAGTTCAATCTACAATAATTTTCTCTCCAAATGCAAGATACATAAAACAATTATTTGAAACAACTATTGGCAGTTGAATGAGTGGGTAAACCGAGCTGGGGCTCATGATGAGGGAGGCACGGACAGGCATGGGTTCATTAGCCTAGAGGAGTTCATCAATCTGAATACCCAAAGAGAATGACAGGGCCACCTTCTTGGAATATCTGAAAAATGCCTTCCATGTTTTCAACCTCGACCACAACAGCTCCATTTTTTCAGATGAGCTCTACTAGGTCCTCAAGGGCATGGGCGACAGCAACACCCGAGAAGATTGTGAGAACATGATCAGCAGCGTCGCAACACCAAAGAGGATTGCGAGAACATGATCAGTGGCGTCGATAGGAGAACGGAGACGGGCTTCATCAAATATATAAATGGTTGGGAAACACCAAGCTCATAACCAACTTTAATAACTAAAAAATAACCTGACTTCAAATCAACGGACGAGGAGAGTTTAATCATATAACTAACTAACCTGACTTCAAATCAACAGACAAGGAGAGTTTAATCGTCTAACAAAACATCGAACGATGCACACAAAAGACAACAAGGAAACAGGGGTGTTGTTTTCAAATAGTGACGCCTTACGACGTAAAAATAAATCAATTATTCTATTGAACTAACTCCTTTTAGAAATTCAAATTAAAATTTTCTTCCATAGCATTGAGTTGGATGGGGGTACGGGTGTTTTGGTTTGGTAATTAGGATGTATTTAGCAATAAATACCAATTTGGGAATCAAGATTTTCCAAATGTTCAACGAGGGAGACCCTAGTTTTGTAGTGAGGGTCAATCGCCAAATTGACATGAGGACGAGGTGATTTAGTATAGAGAGGCACCATCTTCGTAGATAAGGCCAATCACCAAATCATAACAAGAAATAAATTACATAGTGAAGAGAAGCCTGATTTGGAAACTGGGGCCAATCATCAATTGAGCTAAAAAAAATTAGCAATATTTCATCAAATTTGGGAACAAGGTTTAAAGTGTTTGAATAATAGGTCGAGTGGCGACTTGATATGAAAATTAGACATAATCTAGAGATCCCAAGAGATATTGAGCACCAAAATTGGAAAAATCACCCAATTGGTAAATTTGGGTTGATTTATAAGTTGGAGTGAAATTTGAAATGAAATAAAAAAATATGAATGGGAAAGGATTCATAATGATATTGAACTTTAAAAGCGTGATTTGAAATTGAACCTTAAACAATTGGGACCAATTTTAATATTGAGAAATGTATTAAACAATCAAGGAAGGGAAGAGACTTGATTATGAGGTTAGGCTTGATCTAAAAATCAAGAAATAACTTATAAACCAAGACAATTTTTTTTTTTCAAATTGTGAAGTCAACCTTTATCTTGAGATTGTGAGGGTTTTCAAAAAGTAGGGAACTAAGCTAACTAAAAATGAATTGAGGAAGAAGAAATTGAATGAAACTAATTCATGAAAGGGAACTAATCCATGCAACTAAAGGAATGAACTTAATTCATAATAAAGCAAGCGAAACATGAAGGATCATATAACTTATTCATTGGAAAAGAATGTTTGGGGTTACAATGAAAATAAGGAACCAAGGTCTATACAAATGCAAAAAGAAAGCACATTCAAAATAACAAGATAAAAGAGGGTTCCTAAGTTTTTTTCAAAACTTGGGTTGATGAGGGCTCAATAAATGGACACACATAAGGTGAACCAAAGAATATTTGAATCATTACTATTTATTCATATCTTTTAATAGAAAGCCAATATTTTCATACCTTAGAACTCTAACAAATGGATTCTTTGATTCCTTCCTTCATGAAATGAAGGCATAGTATCACACTAACATAGATTTAGTAATTTAGAAACTTTTATTTAAGATAGAAATTATGGAGTTGAATCCATTTGAAGCTTCACCCGTTATTTTAGATAAGAATCATAATCACGTGATTTTACTTAACAATTTGATTATTTGAGTAGATAAGTTATTTCACTTCCCTTCTATGTTTCTCCACTTCCTATGAGCATCCATAGGACAAATGGAGTCACCTTGGAATAAAAAACCATTCTTCACTAGAAATGGACATCCATAGCCCTAACAAATATATATTCATTCCAATATATATGGCTTAATTTATTTTATTGACCTTGTACCAATTTAATGTATATATCACAACAATTATAGATGGGGAAACAACAGGCCTTCACGAAGATGATTCTGATTTTTAGGAAAGGATTTGCTATTAATAAATAATAATAATATGCATCAAAGATATTTAAACTTAGATGTATGATTGAAAACCTTTCACATGGCATGCACATCTAATGTGAATGGGTGGTATTTGAATTTTTAAAATTTTATGAAATTCAATTATATAGGGAGGCTTCAATTCTAGTGCTATTTTAAATTATTCAATTGGCATCTCATACAAGGATTAGAAAGTGTCTAAAGAATAAAATAGAAGATTGCAAGGACTAGGAAGTGTGACTATATTTCGCAAGGTCTTATAATTACCCATTAGTGGGACTATAAACTTGTTAGCAAGCAATCAAGCTATTTAAAAAAAATTATTGACAATAACGAAATAAATGCAAATTCAAAATTTATAGAAAACTTAATTTACTTCAATAAAATTAAGAACACAATGGACTTAATAAAATTTGTTCAAAGGATTAAAATCAAGATAAAATGAGAGGGGTGGTAAGTGTGTGTTTGGGGGGTGAATTTTTTTGTCCTAGTGGAAAATACTAAGCTACTTTGTTTTTGAATGGAGAGTAGGTCTAGCCACCAATAATCAAGTTGAATTCATTAATTTATTGCAAGGATTAAAACAAATGAATTCTAGGTGAAGAAAACACATCATAATCATTGGAGACTTAACTATATATTTGGGCTTATGCATAGATTTTCCATTCCATATGATGGAAAGCTTGCTTGAATTATTCATAGAGTTAAAAAATATATGCATCATATTCAATCATGCTTTAAGGAATCATAACAAGTTGGTGGATCAATTATCTCACTCAGCATATCATCTAAATGAAGGGAATTTCAAGAGAAAAAGTGGAGTGTCCTTTAAAGCCATTTTTTAAGGTTAATTTAATGATTTTAAAAATAAATGGCATGTACTCCATATATCACCAAACAAGGCAACCTGGATCTAATTAGATATTGAATGGTCGGTTCAAGCGCTGCTAGCAGTTGAGGTTCCCAAATCTAGGAAGCTTCTTCAACAAAAATAATTGATGGTTGAAGCTTTTTAAGAACATCCCGATACAATGTTGCTCCCTGCAACGCTTAGTGAAATCAGAATTTTATTGCAATCCTTTACATTCTGTTTCAAAGTTCTAATATATTTAGAAGAACATGAGAAAACTTACATTGGTTGTAATACCCACAATCTTTGACCCGTGAAGCACTTCTAGCTGCTGTAGGTCAATGATCTCTTGCATAACCTCGCATATTTCAGCGTACTTGCTCTTAATATCTGCAAAGCTTTTCAAAGAATTTTCATATTTGTTTTGGGTGATCACGTGTACTAATAATACCCGAAGGTTTTGATTTAATTACCATGGATTCTCTTATAGCAGCCATTGATATCTGTTTAAATCTATCTGCAACACCGAAACATGAATTTTGTATCAGGAGTTCCAGATTTAGGAACTTAAATAAAAGAGGATCAATAAATCAAGGTTTTGAAAGCTTACATGCATATGAAGTTGTTTAGCCCCACTATAGGACCAGCTATCATTTGCTTCCCTTCTGCAAGGAAAGAATTTTTCTTCCAACCATGACTTATTTCTTGTATCATGATTACTTTGAACATCTATCTCTATTTCATACTCTTCGTCATCACTTGTTTTCTCACCGTCTTCTGATCAAGTATCACTAGTATTAGAATATCTAGTCTCGTCCAATCTTTGCAGCGGCTTAAAAATAGAGAAATAATTTTCTACCGGTTCGAAGGTCTCCCTCTTGGGAATCCACCCCCTAATGTTCTTAGAGAGAGTTTTATATAGCGAGGTCACAAGATTTCTAGTTTCATACCCTCTGCCAACTCCAACTCAAATAGATTCCAGAAAAGATATTTCTTCGGGAAAATTCTTTAAGAAGTCTCTACGAAACTCATTCTTAGAAATCAATTGCCTCACCTGCTTTTCGGGCATGGAATCCATTAAGGACTCTGCATTCAAAAAGTTACTCTCACGTAGCTGTTGCAGAGCTATTTCCATTTCTTCTTGCACATGTTCCAACTTAAGTGTATATTCAATCCAATCGGAGCGATGTTCATTCATTCTTCCAATTTTAGAAGAAAATTTGTGGGGAATCAAGTCAGGTTCCTCACTTCTCCCTTCTATCCTCACCAGGTTGGGACAAAATTTCAAGCAAGACAATAAAAATTGATCCAGACCATGGTTTTTATAAGTCATGACAAGTATAGGACCAGGAGGCAAAGAATCATGGGGAATAATCTCCTCAGCCGATCGTCTCGCAAGAAAAACAAAGGCGGAGGAGGCGAAGCAAGCCCCGGGGGCAGCAGCACTTCGTTGCTGAGGAGGAGCAGATCAGAGTCCTCCTTTGTATCAGAATCGCAAGTGGGAGCTCTGCACAACAGGGAGGAGCTGGAGGACGTGTCCAAGCGATTCGACGCCAACGACGACGGCAAGATCTCATCCTCGGAGCTAGGATAAATTATGTGCTCAATGGGCTACTGTGTGGGTCACAGGAGCTGAGGCTCATGATGAAGGAGGCAGACGCGAACGGGGACGGGTTCATTAGCTTGGAGGAGTTCATTAATCTGAATACCAAAGGGAATGACAGGGGCCATTGCTTGGAAGATCTGAAAAATGCCTTCCATGTTTTCAACCTCGACCATGACTGCTCCATTTCTGTAGACGAGCTCTACCAGGTCTTCAAGGGCATGGGCAACGGCAGCACCGAAAAGGATTGCGAGAAAATGATCAGGGAGAGAACATGATCAATGACGTCATAGCACAGGGGAGGATTGCGATAACATGATTAGTGGCGTCAATAGGAACGGAGACAGGCTCCATCAAACATATAAAACGGTTGGGAAACGCTAAGTTCATAACCAACTTTAATAACTAATAACTAACCTGATTTCAAATCAACATACAAGGAGAGTTTAATCGTCTAACAAAACATCTAACGATGCATACAAAAGACATCAATGCAACAGGGGTGTTGTTTTCAAATAGTGACGCCTTACGGCGTAACTAAAGGTGGTTGTTGGCGGTAGTTCAACCTTTTTGTCCTCCACACACACACACACACACACACACACACACACACACACACATATATATATATATATGCAGGGGAAAGAAATATGTATGTCTGCAATAAGAGGATGTTGCTTTTTAAGGGAAACAAATCTACCTGTCTCGGGAAATGTTGAATAACACCAATTTCATGAACATCAACCACATAATAAAGAACATGAAGGCTAAAAGCACAATGAATTTTGTAGTGTCCAACATGATATTTAATACCCAAAAGGTTAAGAATTCCATGGTGTCATGTTATTGCAATGTAATACTTTAATATTGTGGTTAACAAAGTTTACAACTTTTTGGAATTTTTAAGGGAAACAAATCTACATGTCTCGGGAAATTATGTTGAATTTGGGATAAAAACACCAATTCCATGAACATCAACCACATAATAAAGAACATGAAGGCTAAAAGCACAATGGATTTTATATTGTCCAACATGATCTTTAATGCACAAAAGGTCAAGAATTCCATGGTGTCATGTTCTTGCAATGTAATACTTTAATATTGCGGTTAACAAAGTTTACAACTTTTTGGGGTTTGGCTTCTGTATCCATAATTTGTAAAAAAATGCTTTCGGTAATAATCACATATGATCATGAATTGTCGATGCGTTTCGAACCAACCAGAGTGGTTCATCTCCAGGACAACATGATAAATCAGATCCAGGAGACAGGTTTAAAAAGATGGAGAGAGAGTTAAAAACTCATTTTCTTCAGATTTTTTTCGTTGGTGAAGGCTGCTCACACGTCCCTGTTGCTTCTCGTCCACAGCAAGACCTAACCTGCCTTCTCAGTGGCCATGGATCACGGTGGGGGATCAGAGCCCCCCCCCCCCCCCCTTCCTCCTGAGGTTTCAGCGTTTAAGAACCTAGTAGCATCAAGCTGCAAATGCCCTCCATCGGCTTCGTAGCAGAAATTTGTAAAAAAAAAAAAGGACAACGTCCCTTTGGTGGCCCTTCCGGAGGAAGAAACATGAAAATCAACCCTAAACCTCGCAAAAAGAGGCCTCATAGGGCAGTTTACGGGCCTCTGGCCATCTCCTAAAGCTGTTGAAGATTGGGTCAAGAGGAACTGGATCCCATTAACCAAAGAAGGCATCAAATGTTACTTCGTCGGCAAAGGCTTTTTTGTGTTTGTGTTCGAAAATGCAGAGGACATAAGTCTCATCTTCAGGAATGGCCCGTACTTCATGAGGCCACAAGGATTATACCTAAACAAGTGGTCGCCGAACTTCGATCCCACCCAAGATGTGCCCACAACTGTTCCAGTATGGGTGCGGCTCTCCCACCTCCCACTGCATTGCTGGAACCAGAACTCCCTTTAGACCATTGGCAATAACCTAGGAAAATACATTGATCAAGCTATTAGAAAATATCAATATTCTTGCGCCCGCATTTGCATCGAGGTAGATCTTGAAGAAGGGCTACTATAAGCAATAAAACTAACAGTAGCCAGTTGGTCACATATACAAGAGCTGGACTATGAACATCTCCCTTTCAAATGCAGACATTGTCACGGGTATGGGCACTTCGCGAGATACTGCAAGAAAAAGGCTGAGGAGCAGAGCGAGAAATCCAAGGGTGAGCAGTGGACCCTGGTCCAGAAAGCAACCCACTCAAAAGAAAACAGGAAAGGATCTAAAAAGGGGAACACCAACACAACCCAGGGAAATAAGGAGAAGAGCTCTACCTTGTTTTGGGTGAGACTCCAATCCACAATAACAAGGACATCCCTTCTTCAGATACTCCAGAAACAACACCGGTCATCTTGGAATAGAACGAGGATTCCCCCTCAAATAAATATGAAGAAGGTGCAGGCCCTCATGGAACCTCCCAAGGCAGCCCCTCGAATCCTTCATATGCAGAAGAAACAAAGAAAAAGTTGGCTGCCTAATCCTCCTCTGAGGATGAGACCTATGAGAGACCTTCAAAGAGGGCAGGAAGAAAAACCCACAAAGAAGTTAGGGAAGAGGAGGTAGAATGGTCCAAAATGCAAGGCAGACAACCTACAATAGAAATGATAATTAGGAGAAACACCATAACAAGGCCTCTCAAGGGAGGACACTCCAACCCTCCCCCGGTAAATAATGTGGTTAGTCTCCTAGAACTGCAGAGGCTTGGGGAATCCTCCAAAAATCGAAGCTGTCAAAGATATGTTGAAAATAGACCCCCCAGATATCCTCATGCTCCAGGAGACTAAAATCGATGGGCAAGCCCTTCTTGAAATCAACAAGACAAAGTGGAAGAAAAATGTTGGCAAAGCAGTAAGCTTGAGGGGAACCTCAGGAGGTATAGCAACCTTATGGTCCGACAGTCACTTCCAACTGCTCAAATCCCACGAGACCCAGCATTGGATCTTCACTGAGCTAAAGCACCTCACAAGTAAGTTGACTTTTGCCCTATTTAATCTTTATGTCCCATTCTTCATGCTGAAAAAAAGAGTGTTGGAACTCCCTCTCCGCCTTCCTAGAGCTCCACTCTCCCAAGAACATCGTTCTGGGCGGTGACCTCAACATTGTCCTAAAGCCAAAAGAAAAGAGGGGAGGAAACAAAAATAGAGACCAAATGCTACCACTGGTGGAAGAAATAATGCAGCAGTGGGACCTCCTCGACTTTAATTCGGTGAGAGGTCTCTACACCTGGACCAACAACAGAACAGGGGAGGACCACATCTCTGCTCGCCTGGATAGATTTCTTGTCCAAGGTTCCATGTTGATGGAGAACATGCTAATCTCAACAAAAATCCCCCCCAAACTCACCTTAGATCACAAGCCCATTCAACTCCTCTTGGAAGAGGAAGAAGATCTAGGGCCAATCCCCTTCTGGTTCAGCCCTTTATGGATTGAAAGAGAAGGATTCCTCGAAACTGTCCAAGAAGCCTGAGAAAAACCAATCTATTGGTCCCCAAGATACGTTTGGGAGCAAAAACTAAAATCCAAAAAGAAGGCCTTGAAGGAGTGGATCAAGAAGCCAATTAAAACTCCAACTAGCCAGAGAGTAGAAACATTGCAGGCGCTAGAAACCTTACAAATGGAAATGGAAGAAATAAACATTACTTCTAAACTGCTAAACAAAGAGGTGCATGCCCAAATCTCCTCCCACCGCTCTTTCTGAATGGAAGAAGAATATTGGAAAATAAAATCTCGTAGCTTGTGGCTTAAAGCTAGGGATCGGAAAACCTCCTTCTTTCATCATAATTTCAAATCCCGACTCTCCCGCAACCACATCACTGAGATCACATCTGCTGATGGACAGATTTGTAAAAGCTTCGACCAAATCAAAATAGCTGCAGAGAGTCACTTTAAAAATCTGTATGGGCCTAGGACTGATGGTAGTGAAGAAGATACAAAAGACCTCCTCTCAAACATCTCTCATCTTGTCAAACTTGAAGATAACCAAACCCTCACAAAGCCCTTCACAAAAGAAGAAATAATTAAATTAATATGGGTAATGGAATCAAATAAGGCCCTTGGCCCTGATGGCTTCTCGATCCACTTCTACAAAGTCTGTTGGGACATTCTCAAAACTAACTTGCTGAAAATGATAAAAGGTTTCTTCAACAAAGCTAAGGTTGGGGGAGGCATCAACTCAACCTTTCTGACCCTAATCTAGAAAGAAGTCAACCCTGAAGCCTTTGGCAGATTCAGACCCATCTCTCTATGCAGTGCCTCCTATAAAATTTTGGCCAAACTCCTTGCAAATAGAATCAAACCTCTTCTAGGTGTTGTGAAACCAGCTCCAAAAATAGAAGAAAAGAGATATCAACGCCTTAGAAATAAGCTACTTTGAGGGGGCAACCTCCAATACATTATGTGAATGAAAAATTCTTGGATGATACAAATTACAAAACCCCCTTTCTATATACAGGAGTCCATGGGGCCACAATGTAATCCTAGTCGACCTAACAATATTAATTTAAGGGCACAATAATAACAATATGGGGGTTATAGGGGCACAATAATAACAATAAGGGGGTTACAATAACAACAATAAGGGACTGTACTAGTAATATAGGGACCAAACATGCCCCTCTCCTTTAAAAAAGTGTTGTCCTCAACGCTTGAGTAGCTTTGGGTGCTTCTATATAAAATTCTCATCCTCCCATGTAGAATCTTCAGTGGGTAAGTTCTTCTCTCTGAAATTGATCAATTCCGTAGCTGTCGAGTTCTTGTTTCCGTGACCGCTTTAGGTTCCAATATGATTTTCCCTTCCTCATCAAGTTCTGGTAATATTGTTTGAACTGGAAGATTTTCACCTATAACCTTCTTTAAGCATGAAACATGGAAAACTGGATGCACTCGTGAAGAAGCAAGAAGCTCCAATTTGTATGCCATAGTACCAATCTTTTGCAACACCTAGTAAGGACCATAGTACTTTGGCGATAATTTATTATCCTTCTTAGCTTGCTTGAGGGACATTTGTTTATATGGTTGTAGCCGTAAAAATACCCAATCTCCTACATCAAAACTTCTCTCCCTGCGATGTTGATCTGCCTGTTGTTTCATTCGATTTTGTGCCAAATTCAGGTTATCCTTTAAGAGTTGGAGAACTTCTTGCTGATGCTCGATGTGATCTTCCACCGCTTGAACCTTCGAATTTTCCCTTAAAGATGATGTGATCGATGGTGGATGATATCCATAAAGTGCCATAAATGGGGTCATTTTTGCTGCAGTATTGAAGGAAGTGTTATACCACCATTCAGCGAGAGGTAACCACTTGACCCATTGTGTTTGTTTATCAGATACAAAACAACGAAGATATCTTTCCAAACATTTATTTACTATCTCAGTTTGACCATTAGATTGAGGATGATAAGATGAGCTATGAGCTAATTGAGTACCCAAACAAGAAAATAACTCCGTCCAAAAATTTCCAGTAAAAATGGGATCTCTTTCACTCACAATAACCCTTGGGCTTCCATGTAGCTTTTGAATTCTGTCCATAAATGTAGTAGCAACTGTACTTGCTTTAAATGGATGAGATAATGCACAAAAGTGTGCATACTTGGTAAGTCCATCAACTACCACCATGATGACACTCTTTCCTTCGGACTTAGGTAAACCTGTGATAAAATCCATTGAAATCTCCTCCCAACGTTGACTTGGAATGGATAAAGGTTGTAGAAGTCTCGGGGTCTTAATTGTCTCAACTTTATTCTATTGGCAAACCAAACATTCCGCCACAAACTTTTGAATATCACATTTAAGGCCATCCCAAAAAAATTCTTTCTTCACCCTGTGGTAAGTTTTTAAAAATCCCGAGTGTCCTCCTAAAGGAGAAGTGTGCAATTCCAGAAGAATCTTTTGTTTTAGTTGGGAATTCTTACAAAGATATAAGCGATCTTTGTACCATAAGGAATCATTTTTTCCAACTAAATGTATCAGATGTACTAGGATCTTGCTGCAACTTTTGAATGAGTATCCATACATCTTTGTCCTTCTTCCATTCATCTCTTGCTTCAGTTATCCAATCTGGTTTGATAATAGAAATGGCACAAAGCAATGCTTCCACCTCTTCATTCTTTCTTGAGAGTGCATCTGCAACAACATTAAGCTTTCCTTTTTTGTAGATTATTTCAAAGTCATAACCCAACATCTTTGTGACCCATTTTTGTCGCTCTTCTGAAGATAGTCTTTGTTCCAAAAAGTGTTTAAGACTATCATGATCAGTTTTTACCTTGAAGTGTCTTCCCATTAGGTAAGTTCGCCATTTCTTTAGTGCATGCAGTATTGCTAACATTTCCTTCTCATGAATAGGTTTCTGTAAATACTTTCCTTTGATTGGACGACTTTCAAAAGCAATGGGTCTTCCTTCTTGCATTAAAACAACACCAATTCCGTTTCCTGAGGCATCATATTCCACAATAAAGGTTTTTGTGAAGTCTGGTGTAGCTAAGACCGGTGCTAGGCACATTGCCTCTTTAAGATTTTAAAAGGCCTTAGTTGCTTAAGGAGTCCATGAAAATGCATCTTTCTTCAATAATGTTGTTAGAGGTGCTGCTATTCTCCCATAATTCTTAACAAACTTGCGATAATACCTTGTTAACCCGAGAAATCCTCGCAACTGCTTTATGGTTGTGGGGAATTTCCATTCCTTAATGGATAATTTTGTTAGGGTCTACCTTAACACCCTCGTGAGATACAATATGACCAAGATATTCCACCTCTTGTACTCCAAAGAAACATTTGGATGTTTTTGCATATAATTGTTTCTCCTGCAATAGTTTGAGCACCTTGTCAACATGTTGAACATGATCCTTCCAAGACCTGCTGTAAATTAGTATATCATCAAAAAATACTAGCACAAATTTTCTAAGGAAGGGTTTGAAAATGGAATTCATCAACCCTTGAAATGTGGAAGGTGCATTGGTAAGGCCAAAAGGCATGACCAAAAATTCATAATGGTCATCATGAGTTCAAAACGTTGTTTTCGGAATATCTGTAGCCTTCATTCTAATTTTATGATATCCTGAATGAAGATCCAACTTGGTATAATAAATTGCTCCATGTAATTCATCCAATAATTCATCAATCACAGGAATGGGAAATTTATCTTTAATGGTGAGCTTATTGAGCTCCCTATAATCCGGACACATGCGCCATGATCCATCCTTCTTGTGTACCAATACTACAGGAGCAGAGAAAAAACTTTGACTAGGTTGAATTATACCCGCCTCTAACATTTCTGCAATCATACGTTCGATTTTTCTCTTTTGGACATGAGGATATCTATAAGGCTTGATGTTTGGAGGAACAATTCCTGGAATCAAATGAATAGCATGATCATGATCACGAATAGGTGGGAGCCCTTTGGGAGTTTCAAACACCTTGGAATGATTGTCCAAGACTTTTTGGAGATCTACAGAAATAGATGATTTTGATGTTGGAACTTCTGGTGAGCATAATTGTGCAATTATGTCTCGTTGTTCTTTATTTAGAAGCTTTGTCATGACATTAGAGCTTATTATCTTTCCTGGCATCCCTACAATACCCCGTAATTCGAATTCCTTTCCTTCTGAAAAAAATTTCAAGAAAAGTTCTTGAAAATTAAAAGCTACCGTCCCCAAAGATTGTAACCATTGTACTCCTAGTACAACATCAGCACCTCTCATAGGAATGGAAAGCATTGGACTATTCAATACATATTCCCCCATGGTTAGCTTGATATTATGGCATTTTCCAGAGCAATTTATAGTTCCTCCATTTGAAACCATTACTTGACATTCTGGTGCTGGGTATAGGAAACAATTCAATTCCTTGGCTACTTTACAATGAATAAAATTATGGGTGTTACCTGAATCAATCAACACTATTACCTTTTTCTTCTTGATATGTCCTTCCATCTTGAGAGTTTGAGGAGTGGTAATTCCTGCCAATGCATTACACGATATGTTCGGACTCATTTCTTCCTCTTCTAGGGCTGGTTCCTGGTGTATATCCTCTTCTTTTGAAGATTCTTGTTCATTTTCTTCTTCCTCTTCACAATCTATGTAAAATAATTTCTTCTCAGCACACTTATGACCTTTAGTGTATTTGCTATCACAACCGTAGCAAAGCCCTTTTGCTCTTTTTTCTTCCAATTGTTGTGGTGTCAACCTTGTAGGTTGTCGAAATCTAGGAGTAGCAACACTTCCCTCTTTATAGAAGTGAATGGTAGGCTTCCTTGTCGCCATAATTTTACATTCAATTTTTCTTGCCAACCTGAATGCCTTCTCCAATGAATCAGGTTCCAAAACGCGAACTTCATGTTGGATGTTATTCTTTAAAGTACCTATGAAGAGATCAATCCTGTGTTCCTCTAGAATATCAGTTACCCTTATATTCAATTTTTGGAAGTCCTCAATGTGCTCCCCCACTAAACCCTTTTGTTTGAGATTTATCAATTGGCTAAAGAAGGTGTT
This sequence comes from Pinus albicaulis, assembly GCA_034641835.2. Taxonomy (NCBI): domain Eukaryota; kingdom Viridiplantae; phylum Streptophyta; class Pinopsida; order Pinales; family Pinaceae; genus Pinus; species Pinus albicaulis. The sequence continues at coordinate 1,502,229,275 of CM076581.1, forward strand.
GCTCTTTGTATCCTTATAATGTGCTATCATTTCCTCCGTAAAAATTGACCAAGTGACATTTTTTTTATGGGAGAAAAGCCATCGATACCATACAAATGTATTTTGTTCTAAATGTAAAGTTGCAATGCGTACCTTTTGTGTGTTTTGCACATTATTGAGATCAAAATATCGCTCCATCTGTAGTATCCATGTTACAGGATCCTTTCCATCAAACTTCCTCATATCCATTTTTGGAATATGGTGGTTCTTCCCTCCAACATTAGAGTTTATGAAATCATGATTAACATTTATTTTGTTCTCATCATGAGTTTCCTCTATTATCTTTTCACCATTAGGAAACATTTTTTGTATCAACTTTGTCAAACCTTCCATGTCTATTTTTAGATCATTCTTCATGTTTCCATCTTAGCTTCCATGTCATCCATCTTAGATTCCATGCCAGCTTCCATGCCATCCATCTTAGCTTCCATGCCATTCTTCAAACCATCCATGCCTTTCTTCAAACCATCCATCTTAGTTTCCACGCCTTTCTTCAAAACTTCCATGTCATTTTTTGTTGCTCTTTGCGAGAGCGAAATTTGTTGCACATGCTCTTGTAAATTTGATATGTCATGTTGCCATTCTTTGTCTTCACGAGTCATAGTAGAGCCTTCTAAAGGCTTAATGGGTGTTGAATTCTTTTTAGGGGCCATTTGAGAATCCAATACTGATATCTATTCTATAATATGCCCTTGGAATCAATTCAACTTTATTCTTCAAACAAGACTTATGCAATTCAAAAAAATAAACAAAAATAAATAAACAAAAATAAATAAATAAATAAAATTAAAATTAAAAATTAAAATTAAAATTAAAATTAAAATTAAAAAAAAATATATATAATCACACCGTTTACTTGCTTTTGAGGAGCTCGATAGTGAAATTGACTTATCTTTATACTTACAAATCCTCAATATCTGAAATTAGGCCAGGTAGTAGTCCTCTAAAGCTTCTTTCAAATGCCACAGGTCTGACTTGATTTGGATTCTTCAAGGCAAAGTTATGTCCAATCTCCCACAATGACCTAATTATGGAGTAGTTCAGCAGAGCGAACTTTTACGACTTGCCACGTGTCACTGTTTGCTCCTTTGGCTCTGAAATTTATAGACAGGAAACTACAGTCCGTGTAATTCCAGTCACTTTTTACAGAATTCCAATCCGATGCTAAGAGAGAGAGTTATGAAGATTTTCCCACAATCACCTCTTTGAGATGAAATTCGGGAGCCTGAAAAAGACCTAACTTCCACAGATCATATCTCCAAAAATATTGTGAACCAAACTCTGAAATTTTGCGACAATGTTCCTCAGGATTTCAGCTTCGCTCTCTAAAAATTTCAGGTTCTGAACCTTCGTATAAAAAAAGTTATAGCGCAAATTTCGAGATGACCTTTTTAAGTGAAATTCAAGAGCCTGCAAAAAGACCTACCTTCCACATATCATATCTCCGAAACTCAAACCAAGCTCTGAAATTTTGCGACGATGTTCCTTAGGATTTCCGCTTCGCACTCTAAAAATTTTAGCTTCTGAACCTTTGTAGAAAAAACGTTATAGCGAAAATGCCACGATGACTTGTTTGGAGCAACGAAACCCTAGAATCCAAAGCTCTGATACGAAATGTTGTGAAACCAGCTCCAAAGATAGAAGAAAAGAGATATCAACGCCTTATAAATAAGCCACTTCGAGGGGGAAACCTCCAATACATTACATGAATGAACAATTCTTGGATGATACAAATTACAAAACCTCCTTTCTATATATGGGAGTCCATGGGGCCACAATGTAATCCTAGCCGACCTAACACTAATAATTTAAGGGCACAATAATAATAATATGTGGGTTATAGGGGTACAATAATAACAATAAGGGGGTTACAATAACAACAATAAGGGACTATACTAGTAATATAGGGACCTAACACTGGGGAAACTAATCTCCAGCCCCCAAGGGGGGTTTGTCAAAGGAAGACACATCTTGGATAATGTAATTCAAGTGCAGGAAGCAGTTCACTCCAGCAAGCAGAGGAATGAAAAGGGGATGTTGATCAAACTAGATATGGCCAATGCCTTTGATAGGGTCAATCTCTCCTTCCTCCTCAAAGTCCTATCCTTCGGATTCTCCCCTCAGTTCGTCAATCTCATCAAAGCCTGCACTGAGAAGCCCTGGATTGCCCCGCTGGTTAATGGGCGTGAATCTTACTTTCAAGCTCAGCAAGGCCTAAGGCAAGGCTTCCCACTCTCCCCATTCCTGTATATAATGATGGCAGACACCCTCAGTAGGAAGCTTGCAGCAGAGATGAATTCTGGTGCCCTCCCTGGTATTCAAATATAAAATTGCCTGAATCCATTAAACCATGCCCTCTTTTTAGACGACTCACTACTTCTTGGAGGTGCCTCAACCAGAATTTCCAAAGCCTTTGAATCTGTTCTTAAATGCTACTATAGAGCCTCCGGTGCACTCATAAATGACAGGAAAAGCTCAGTCTATGGTTGGAACGTTGATTAGGATAAATTCAATTGTATTTCCCAGCTCCTTGGGTTCGAAGGTTTCGCCAAATGGGATAACATCAAATATCTCAGTCTGCCTCTCACAACTGGGGTTAATAAAAGATCTTTGTGGCAGGGAATTATCAGCAAGATAAAAACCAAGATTGCCTCTTGGGGAGGACATTGGCTCACCAAGGGAGGCAAAATGATTCTAATAAAATCAGTGTTATGAGCACTCCCCATATATCAGGCTTCCTTCTTAATTGCTTCAAAAAATGTTATGGAACAGATCTCCAGGCTGATGAGAGAATTCCTCTTGCAGGGAGGTAAAGGAAATCAATGTAAAATGCACCTGTAAAATTGGGATTTGGTGAAGCGTCCCATTGAAGATGGAGGCCTTCATATTTGAGATCCGTCACTGGCCAACCTCGCTTTGGGGTGCAAACTCCTTTGGAAAATCTACACTGATCCCTCCCATCCAGTTAGTGAAACATTCAGAACCAAGTATGCTTCTGGAACTCCTCTCAGAACTCTGTCTATTGAAAACACTGCTCCTGGCACGTCGAATTGGAATCTTTGTCGCAAGATCATAAGCCACTTTAAAGATCACCTCTATCGTATACCAGGTAATGGCAAAAATACTCTTATGTGGGAAGACTGCATTATGGGCCACACCCCTCTCAATAGCTATGACGACATCAGTGATATGCGTTATTGGCTCCTCAATGCTGGCATTCGCAGGCTAAGTGATATTGCAGCTTGGGACATAAATGGCATTTGGCACGATTGGACCCTCCCTAATGTGCTTGAGCATCTGCGCCACCAACAATTAATCTTAAAAAACCATCTCATCGATTATGCGCCTGTCCATAAAGAAATCTCAGATAGATGGGGTTGGGGAATCTACGGATTTTACTCCTCTGCCTCATGATACACAATTCTGCAACCAAGAAAAGACAGGAATTACTCCCCCAAGATATGGAAGCAGGTATGGGTTCCATCCGGACTCCCGAAAGTAAATTTTTTCTTTTGGACCCTCATGCATAACAAGGTGTTGACTGGTGAGAACCTGGAAAAAAAATATCATTGGTCCTCACATATGTGTGCTGTGTAGAAATGCCAATGAGACTACTTCACACCTTTTTATTTACTGTCCTTTTGCACAAGAGGTTTGGAACATTACTCTCCTTGGTCTTCAGGCAAATTCTCTTCAGCATACAACAGTGACTGAGCTCTTCTCCTCTTGGTTCCAACGGTACCCCCACAACATCCCCAACAAATCTCTATGGCACCGAATCTGGCTCTCCATCCCTAAATTCGTATGCTAGGAAATATGGCTGGCTTGAAACGAGAAAACTTTCAACGATATTCTCTGTTCCCCAACAAAAGTAGCAGCAAAATCCAAATCCCTCCTTCTCGATTCTGTGCTACAGTAATCCCACAAAGTTGACATTTCTCTACTACCTAAAGAAAATAATTGGATGAATTCCCTCAGCCCCCAAACCAAGGAAAAACCTTTGGGCCCTTCCCTCACCAATCCAAGTTGGAGATTAAGAGACTCGGATGACAGTTTTCAGGAATGGTGGAGGAAGCAAAGCAAAACAATTATTATTATTATTATTATTTATTTTTTTATTTTTTTATTTATTTTTTTAACGGCGCATCAAAGGGAAACCTCGGGGCTGCAGGTGCAGGTGGAGTCATCTACTCTCCAGACGGATCAAGAAAACATAGTTTCTGCTGGGGTCTTGGCCATCGAACAAATAATCAGGTAGAAATCCTCGGGCTCATAAAAACCTACCATATCGTTCGAGAGAGAGGCATCAAAGTTTTCCAAGCATTCGAAGATTCATAAATTCTCATAAAAAAAACTCAACTCGGAAGATAAGTTTAGCAACGTTGTCCTCAACAAGTCACTGTTGAGATTAAAGACTGTGTTGCTTGACTTCACCTCCTTCTAGTTCTTTCACATCCTCAAAAGTTTGAACAACGAAGCAGATTCCATGGCAAACAAAGAATGCCTTCTCTCTCCGAGAGATCTTTGTTTAAACGAGGAAAACCCTCTCCATTCAAGCATTCCTTAAGTCAAGAACTCTTTGTAATAGGACGAGGACAAGTTGTCACGTAATGCTCTGTAATACTGGTTGATTAGGCCTCGGCCCAACCAAAATCCTTCAATAAATAAAATATATCCATTCGAGTTAAAAAAAAAAAAGATGGAGAGAGGATCCAACTAGCCGTTATACCTTAATGGCTAGTTAGATCCTCTCTCCATATTTTAAAACCCGTCTCCTGGATCTGATTTATCATCTTATCATGGAGATGAACCACACTCGTTGGTTCGAAACGCGTCGACAATTCACGATCATAGGTGATTATTATCGAAAGCAATTTTTTACAAAGTTTACAACTATTACATATTTTAAATTCTATTGTTTCATAAATATAATGACATTTTTTAGATTGTTCATTCAATATTTGCAGATTTGATGATTTCCCGTGAGAGCTTGTTTGATTTAAACAAGTTCAGTTTAAATAGTTTGCAATTGGTATCATCTTTTAACAAATTTTAATTGATATTTAAATTATTTTTAGAATAGTTTTCATAGATACAAATTTATTTTTAACCTCATTAATTAATTGCAATTTTGAGAGATTTCTGTTACCTTTGACTAGGAAAGAATATACAAAAAACAAATAAAATAATTCAAAAATATAAGGTACATTAAAAATATATATAACTCGATTCTTGCTCCAGCCCATCCTCCGATGCACGACATCAACATTTCTGAACCAGTCATGCCTCGACTCCGTCAACGCATGACTGCCCATCGTGGAGGCACCCGCGGAAGTTCTGTTGCTGACCGCACTAATTCAAGCAGGCATGGCTCGGATTATCCTTCTGGTCCTCCTGGCCGACTGCCCACATCCCCTCAGCGCGACGCTCCTCTTGACTCTTCCACCTCCGCCCCTCAGCCCTCTCGCAGTCATTTCATCCGCCAAACCACGCAAAGGGCAGAACTGAATTTCGACAGCGCTTTCAACCGGCCCTCCATCACCGCCTACATCACTGTTACTCTGCGCGAGGAAGCCTCTCTCTGTTCTCCTCCTTGGCCCGCCTCTACTTCTGCTCCCCTTGACCCTCATCCCACCTCCATCGCGCCTCGGTCCACCTCCGCTGCTACGCCCCAAGCTGACCAGAGCGAGCCTTCTGTCCATCCCTCTCCCTCCCCGGGCCTCTTCTCCATGCAGGTGCACGCGGATGGTGTCCTGAGCACCGAGGATCCTCATCAAGATGCTGATGTGGACGACCCTGAAGAATACTTCGGATGTCCAATCGAGGAGGAGCAGCCCTCTCCGGTTCACTCCAATTGAATTAGCTATGACCAGGACCAGTATGAAATCTGAACTTGTTTACTTTCATAGAGTAGCTAGTCTTTTGCTTTACACAGCAGACAGTGTTAGTTTTTTGCCTTCGATAGTGATAGTTTCTTGCAGACTCATAACAATTAGTATAACTATTCCACTGGTTTCCCATACCAAGGGCGGTGTGACAGGCATTACAGAGCTGGTTTCCCTATATGGGCAGCTTATTTTTGGGATTAAGCATGGTTTGCAGGCCCAGTTTCAGGCTATCAAAGATGAACTGAGGCAGTTTTGTATTATAATATTTACATAATAGAATTAGTCAAATTTAGAATATATATATATATATATATATATATATATATATATATATATAAAACTCAAGTATACATGTTAGAGAATAAAATTTACAGTTCCAAACAATAAGGAAAAAATAACAATATCAAAGAATAAAATTTACAATTCCAAACAATAAGGAAAAAATAACAATTTTAGTGTTTGGCCTCTTAAGATTACCCTCGTTTCAATCTCTAATCTTTGAAGAATAAATTGTTCTTATAAAATGGTGGAATTAAAAGTGACGATCATGTCTTGGCCCTGTATGTCTATCTAATTGCAAGGTATTTATTGTTGTAGCAGATAATATACAATTTGTTGAAATTGACTTGATTTTAAATATGAGACAACATAATCAAAAATTAAGAGAAGCATCAAGTTGAAGATATCGTCATCAAAGGAGCATCTTCACTTAACAAAGGACATGCTTTATCCTCATATAAAATGAAGTTATTGATCATGCCAATGGTAAAGTCTCCAAACCATCTGAAGAGAAAACTCAAGCATTATCAAAATACATGAAAGGGGAAATAAGGGCTCAAAGGATCATTACAAAATCCATTAAGGTCTCACTAATGGTCTACATTCCACCTTTTATGGGATACTTTGTTTAGAAGGATGATGGTATGATGACATAGGAGTGCAACATGAAGGAAAGGAAGTTGCCGAAGGAATTCTAGATGACCAAAAGAAGGAAAGAGGTATGTATGTATTTGATAGATTAATTCATGTCATCACATAGTTTCAATAACATGAATTTCTATCTCTTGAGCATGGTCGAAAAAGAAGGAACTCTTCCTTTAGAAAGAAGCATGAAGGCATAAGACTTGAACTGGTTCACATAGTAATAAGATGAAATCAACATAATATGTCCTCATATGGAATATGAGGTGGTTGACAAGATGCAAGAACTATGTATAAAAATTCTAGGGGTATAATATGTGAGGAAAGGAAGAAGGATTCATGGTAAAGTTTCAAATATGGTTACGTGAGATAAAGAACCAACATCCGATAACTAAAAGGATCTGGTATGACATCTCCATGATAAGGTCTGTAAAGGAAGAAAACCCTTGACATTGAAAGTCTTGGAGATATGTTTATGAATGTGCAAGATGTTGATGTTGCAAGAAGCAGATGTCATGATGAAAGGCCATCATTAAAGGTAACTTTGATTTGATGTTCATTTTCGTTTTTGAACAACATCTGGTAGGGTTAAAATAAGACTACCGGAAGAGAGTTGTAGATGTTACCTACAACTAGTACTCATGTGATTGAATGGAAGATCCTGAAAGAAACATGACTGGGAAGAGGTAGCTATGTGAAGAAAAGCCAGATGTGGACTGGAATATCACTTTCAATGAAAATAAGGATGACATCACAATTGGTTCAATCATATGGTTCGATGAAGGAAAGTGATGGATGACTGATGCCCTACAAAAGATGAAGGCTCCATGATGAAGAAGATGTAGTTCATGACATCGAAAGGAGGAGCCCTATAAGTAGCTGATAGTACCATGATCTTCACCAAAGAGATGAGAGCTGCTATTGGTAACAAGCCCCTAGTTAAGAGGGAGCTTGGACAAGTCCCTAGGTAAGAGAGAGCTTGGGTATATTCCTTTTATGGGAATGAGTACATCCTCCCTAGTTGAGAGGGAGAGATAGACACATCATTCTTGTCTTCATGTTGTGAAGAAATAATGGAGGATTGGGTAAGCATATGAGATTGATTCCGATACTCTTTGAGGATGTGGTAGGGAATCCAATATGTAAGGGTAGTCGAAGAGGAAATTCCTCAAGGATGTGTTAATTCCAAGATAGGAATTTTCCTAAAAAGACATGCCCAGTGAACACCCAGGTGGGGTATGTGCCTTGAGAGACAATAATGATGGTGTCTATCAGTCATTGGTCTCACCAACATTATGCTATGATCTTGTGGAGAGATAGAACTGTTAGTCAAGGCCTTTCTATGTGACAATGCTGGTTGGTATGATGTGAAGAGATAAGAGGAATTGATAGCTTATGAGATGACTTACCAATTCGACTCTTCTTATGAGAATTCTTCAGTTTGAGAAAGTCCAAGTACCTTGTATGGATTATGAATACCTCCCTAGTAAAGAGGGAGTGTTGAAATATATAAGTAGGTTCGGTCCTCATAATGACATATGTAATCATGATTTTAATGTAAAGAGAAAAATAAATCTAATTATTGTCATTCTTGAGGCATAGGTTTCATGCTCAACGGAAATTTATTTTTAGGTAAAGAACCCATTGTGTTCTTCTAGGGCTTGTCATCGAGTCTATAAGTCAATTGAGTCATTGTCATGTATGAAAGACCCTTTTGGGCATGTTACATCTTGTAAAGAAAATAATTGTATGGTCAAAAATGTCAATAAGACTCTCAAAGACCTTGTCATAGTGGCAAAACAAGTTGACCTTCAAAGGAGCACAATTCGACATGCCTAAGAATATCAAGTTTACCTATTAAGGCACTAGAAGAAGCCTATACATAAGTGACCTCGACCTCACTTGAAGAGCACTTCCAATAACTCAAGAAATTTAATAAAGAAAGGATAGGGGACAAAAAAGAAGCTGAAATACTTAGCAAAGAAGAGGAGAAGGAAAATGAAGTTTTGGACTATCTTTGGGCTCAAATTGTTCACACACGCGAGAGGGATAGGGCATCATCTACTGTAGAAGAAACAAAAATATTACATTCATAATCAAAATCCGAGTTTTGGGTCAAAATAAGTTTCCTTTGCAAGTCGAATTGACAAGGAAGAGAAGACAATACAAGCGAAGGATAGAGGAGACAAATTCATCCATTTTCTAGCCACATGTTATCCTAGGGTTTTTGCAGAAGAGACCGAAAGTTGCAGGTCATAAGAGGCCAAAAATCACAGTTAAGGTGCAGGTCCGAGCTTATGATGTGAAGGCATATTTGAAGCAAAGAGGCTTGTTTGACTTTGTTAGAAGTAAGGTCTTTAAGAAGAATTATGACTTGGTCTTGGAGGGGTCATTCGACAAGGGTCGTAGGTCTTGGAATTCATCAATTGAAGTTCTATAAGAAGATAAGAGTTCTTGTGGGTTTTCCTCTGAAGTGGAAAGGTTTTGGCCCTGACTTATCGCCTATATCTTGTGTCCTCTTGTCTCATTGTTTTTTATTGCTTTGGTAGCTGTTTGATGATATGAACACTAATAATAATACAGTGAAATAGGAAGCTAATGCTTATCAAGCTAAGTAAAATACATCACAACACCCACCTAATCTAGCTGCCCTAGATTTCTCAACGCCCACGAGGTTTTAAACCGATGACCATTACACAAAGAGTGCCTCAACACACCCATTTTCCCACTCTTCTATGCACTGTGGGTCAAGCTACACCCAATTAACAACATATGATCTTTATATTTATTCTTACTATACATTCACTTCAACATTATAGTTGTTCTTACTTTGACTATAATATTGGGATCCTTATGCCTAATTTTACCATGTTAATACCTTAAAAAATCATAGTGAAATTAGCAACACACATCATAATCTATAAAAATTAAACTTAAATAAAAAAATAACAATCATTTTGTTTAATCATCTAATTAAAACAAATTTACATGATATAACTAGCCAAACAAAAATAAAAACCATAATTACATTTTGTAATTTAGAAATTATGAAATTTTATATAAGAAAGAAAGAAAGAAAGAAAGAATTTTTAATGTCCACGAGGCTAAAAATAGCCTATGGGACAGATTGCTTCTCTATCCTATTTAAAGTTTCGAGTAAATACTTCACCTATCTTCAAAAATGAAGAGAAAGCTTAATCTAATTACATTAAACAACCGAGTCACTTGGAAGATAATTTACATGTAGAAACTGATATTACAACCCGTTCACTTCGAAGATAATTTAGATGTACATAACTAGATAAAATTTGCACCAGTCGATAATATATTTTTCATCGAGTTTACAAATTTCTGCTTAAAAACTAACTGTTCGGGTTCGTTTCTCGCTTCGGCCGAGTTTTATTTATTTATTTTTAAATTTACTTTTTCTTTTTCTTGGCGCTACGAATATAAAACTAACCTGTATGTTACAACACTATTATGCATGCTTTTGCTATATGTAAATATCACCGGCAGGCGGAAGAGGCAGGGGCCAAAGCGCAGTCTCGTAGTGGATTCAGTAGGAGTTTAAAGCTTTCACTTCCTCAAATCACATGAATTATTATGTGCTTCCTTCTCGTTCGCTGTCAATGCCTTTTTTCTCAGAATAGTCGAAAACAGCAAACGAAGGACCAGGTCGTCTCTAATTCCCGGGATTTCGCTTTAAACAGATGCCCAGATTTTAGTATCTCGACCAAATTTCGGAGGTACCCGTCTCATCATTTTTCTTTGAAATTACACTGTTTAATTGCAATTGACGGAGATAAAACCTGATTAAATTAGCGGAAAGCATATATTGGTCATGGTGGATTGGATGCAAATGCATTAAAAAAAAACATTTATTTTCTAAATTTGATGCCGGAAAACTTCACATTCAGTACCTAAAACGACTGTTTTACATGCCAAAAATCTGATCATTGAGGGACCTTGTTCCATTTAGCATCAAGACAATAGTGAATGTCTGAAATTGATGAAAACTCAAGTTTAAAATCTGCCATCGCTGCTGTTCATACAGAGGTCGAAATAATGTTTTCGTTGCCGTGGGATTGAGTGATTAAATTCTCCATCTCCGGCTCTACGGCCCAACGGCCCAGTGCTGAAATGGGGGAGATGTGTAGCTTAAATGTTTAACATAAACTTTTTTAATGTCGGGCTCAATATATTTGTAATAATCAAACCAATATAAGTCAATATTCGCTCAATCTCAATCCCTGGAAATCTCTACACCATTATATTCTAAATAATCGCTCAATCTCAATCCCTGGAAATCTCTGCGCCATTAGATTCTACCTCAGTATTGTCTATGTGGCAATATAATCTGCAGTATTACGCTCTTTCGTAACCCTCTACTGCATTGAAAATCACCATCCGGGTTCGTTTCGTACAAACCTAGCGGCCAGGGACCAGGATCGTGCTCTGACAAATTCAAAACCAGCGTTAAAAGCTCAGAACTCGGCCTTTGATTCAGACCGGTCGGTACATGCTTCATTACAAAGAGTTACCCAATGGAAATCCAACAAGATGTATCTGTTAATTGTTCCCAAGTCCATGAAACCATTTGTTGTTGCTTATGGTTGTTGTTGAATATTCAGTGATTTTTCTATTCGAGTAAGAATGTATTCAAGACTCACTTTTCATTTATTGATATGGTCTTTCCTACACGTTTAGCATAGTACTGATTAACATGTAGGATGTGGACCCTCCAACCAGATCCACCTCTGTGGCTTTCTTCACTGGTTGCTCTCACCGTCAGGTATTTCTCATATCGAATGAAGAAAGTTTGACTTTTATGGGTATTGCATCGAATAGCCGTTATGTAGCCCTGATTTTCCGATAGCAAAAACAATGGCGAACCGAAACTACTGGGGCTTTTCATGTGGCATGAATAGGGTTTCACTTTGGAAACTGTATAGAATGAAACCTTATGTAACCCTAATTTTGTGGGAATAATAAAACAATGTCTAACCGTGCTTGCTTTCTTGAATACAACAATTTATTGCATATATGCTATTATGGTCCTTGATTTTAGAAAAAATGGAAATTAGTGAATATGTTTTTTGGTCCTTGATTTTGTTGAACTTAGGTCATAATAGCAGATGCCAGTCATCTTTGAATTTCTTCATGCTGTAAGTGATATGTTCAGAGTTTAGGACCTCGAATTGAAATCAATTTGTAGATGAACAAATTATAAAACATACAAGATGTTAAAACTAAACAAACAGCAGATGCAAATATGGTAACTAATTTTCTGCAGTTCAGGAGTTTGAAGTTTTAAAGGGCATGTTTTTGGCCATATGAAATATGAGCTTTAAGTAAAATGAAATATAAGTTCCGATGCTGATGTTACTTCGTTTGAATGTGATTTCAGATTTGAATGAATCCAAGTAAGAGAGTGAATTCAGCATCTTTCTTTATTGGTGGACCAAGTTGATCTGATATAAAGGTACTGTACTTGACAACTTCTGCTCACACGCATATATTTTAATTGCTTGTGTAGTATTGTAGGATTTTTTTTTTTTTTCTTTTTCCCTAGGGTTCCTTGAGTGGTTAGGGTTTCAACAAAATTCTCCTCTTTTCTTATTCAGAAAATGACACAAAGTTTTCAAATAATATAACCTTCAGTTAAACAATACTGCTCTTCAACCATACAATAAACATTTAGTGCAATGCTGTAACAAATCCCAACAGTAAGAGTGTAGTTCAGATTGAACAGATCCAGTACAATCCAAACAATCCAGGCTAATACAGAGTTTAAACAATTGTATCCTAACCAGAATCCGAGTTGTTCTAATCACGCAGACTTGGAACAACCTTTTTGTGAGTTCTTCTCAGAAAGACTACCTGAATAGCTTCAGGACTGATAATCACACTCTGTTTCTGCCCTTGAGCTACTTCAGAAAAATTATTCCAAACTTCGTTCAAATACCCTTTGTAAGATACCCCCTTGGAATACCTTAGAATTTTCACTAAATTTTCTGAGTTTTGTCTGAGTTTGTCTCACTGATAGAGAGTACACCAGCAATATTAAGAGAAAAGAAACGATAAATATCAGCAGACCCTCGAAGAATGTATAGCTGTAAGTGACTGATAAAAGGCCCAGAAAAATATCAGCAATACAGTGTTCTCTTCAGCAGTGACACATCACATGTTCTACACCTAAATATAACACACATAAATCAGGATATGTTCCTCATGTACAACAGTCCAATCGTCCAGCAAGGTAGTGAGGCTTGTGGCCCCTTACAGCAGATATAACTCGTCCTCTTAGGCTATAGACAGCAGACTATTATCAAACACTTAGGCTGTAGGTTATCAGCTCACTGCCTTCCAAAATAAACATGAGAATCTGCAATTAACTCAGCTTCTTAAAGTACAGAACTCAGCCCCCAATAATTAATAATTTGTCCCTTGAAGACAATGGTATCTAGCTCCTTGGATCTGATATATATATATATATATAGCACAGAAATTGGGCAACGGACAATAGTTAAAGTTCAGCTCCAAAGAGGGGTTTCTGCCCTATATAAACTCAGCCCCACGAACAACAGTCCCTTCACAATAAGAAAATAAAGAACTTGGCCCAAAGAACAGTAATTTCTCTTTGGCAAACAACTCAGAAATAACCCAGCAGTAAATGGCTCCCTTCAGGTGTTAATTGAAGTTAGAGATAGAAGGGTTTTGCTAAATTTAGAAGTGCGGTAAATATGGCAGTGGGGCCCACAAGTGAAAATTCTATATGGCAGTTATAGTATATACTTTCACTTAATTTTGACTTCGGAAAATTCTATTTTTCCTATAGTCAAAGTAAATCGTTCTCAGCAGTTCCACTTGAGTTGATAGGCCAGTTCGACTTGAGTTGATGGGTCATTTGATTTTATAAAAAGGGAAGGGTGTAGACTTGGGTAATTAGATTACACACTAGAGATTTGTGTGTTTTAGCTTAGCAAGAAGAGATTCCAGTTCAACGTGCAGGGAAGGGAAACATGGGACGAATAGCCTCAGCGATTCCTCTAGCAGCGTGCTCACTTACCAGGCCGAGTCATCCTGCGTAGGAGGGCCGAATAGCTTGTACGAGTCCGTACATCTGCGTAAGCAGAGGCCGAGTTGGTTGGAAAGACGCAAAACAATGTGTTGATGATGGGCAACGAATTGAAGGGGATTTTTTCCCAGTGTTTGTAATCAATTTTCTGATATTTTTGCTGAGCAGGATATAATGAAGCACACAAGTTGGCAGGTTTTCTGTAGTTGGGGTTTCCTAGGTAAATTTTGGTGTATTATTTATTGTTTGCTTGTGTCTTTGTGATTTTTATTTTCCGCTGCTATTATTTGTTAGAATACTCAAACATACTTTGTAAAAGAGTGTTCAGTTTTTGTTTTCCTTGTCTCAGCATTTTTATTAAATTAGCAGTTGGGTATTAGAAAACTAACATGGTATCAGAGCCAGTCTTTGATTAAAGACCAGAAAGCGTGTTATTTTCCTCAGGAGCAAGTGAAAGACGCAGGGAAGGGAACTCAAGTTCACTTTAGTGTTGCGCTAGGATTTGTGGTTGCGTGGCCAAAGCATAATCTGCACAAGAGTTTTTCAAGCATGCTTGCACAAGGGTTTCTGAGCAGTTCGAGTTTGCAAAATTTGGGGCTGAGATTTAAGGACTGCTTCGAAGGGGCCTCAAATTTCTGTTCTTGAAAGGAGAGGATTGGTGTAGTGTTGGAGGAGCAAGGAGTGTGGGAATTTGTGGACAGTCCACCAGCCCAACCACAAGACCCTTAGCAACTGGCCCGACATAATAAGAAGGATGTAAAGGCCAAAAGATTAATTTTTGAAGGAGTCAAGGATCACATCATACCTCACCTTTCCGGAAAGAAGACAACTAGGTCACTTGGACAACTATCTTAGGGCTGTACTAGGGTTTGAGTGAGGCCAGGAAGCTGGTACTCAGAGATAAACTCATAAATATCAAGATGACCAAGTCTGAGTCTGTGATCTCATACCTTACCAAATTCACCCAAGTGAGGGACGAGTTAGTTGGAGTTGGAGAGATAGTTTTGGACAAAGACCTTGTTAGTATTGCAGTATTGGGCTTTCCCAAGTCATGGTAAAACTTCACTAATGTAGAGAGTGGCAGAGAAAAGCTTCCAAATTGGGAGCAACTAAGGAGTGATTGCATGCAAGAGGAGATTAGGAAGCAAGCTAAATCTGGGTCTCATGCGAACACTGAGCAAGAGGAAAACATTGCCCTAGTTGGCAAAGGGGGCAATTGTTGAGAATTAGGTAGGGCAAGAGTTAATGCAAATTCTCATACATGATAGCTATTTGAGTTACTTCTTTACTTATTATCTTCGTTCATTATTATCGTTACGTTTAATACATCAAACAACCATAAAAAAAACAATAACATTAGTGACACAATAGTTAGGCTCTAAGCCAGGGCTAAAACCCAAGGGCAAGAAAAATCCAGGAGGGGCCGAGTCCAGTTCAGGAGGCAAGAAGAAGAAAAATATCAGCAAAGTGAAGTGCTTCTCTTGTCATCAGTTTGGGCACTACTCCACCAAGTGTCCAAATAGGAAGAAGGGATCCTATAAGGATCATGTGGCCACTAGCAACATCAACAGAGGTGGAGGAGTAAACTTCTCAAGTTGAGGAGGAGTTTTTGCTCATAGCTTGCATGGCAAGCTCAGTGGCCAACAACGTGTGGTATATTGACAATGGAGCATTCGATCATATGACCGAGAACAAGGGATATTTCAGCCAGTTGACAGAGAAGGATATGCAGTTTCATAAAGAGATGGGAGAATGATGGTAGGCACCTAGCACATGGCGTAGGTACTATCAAGTTTGAGAGGGAGTTTGGGAATACTCTCTACCTTAGATATGTCATCTATGTCCCAAGGTTGAAGAAAAACCTTGTTTCAGTCTCAACCTTGGAAAACAAAGGTTATGAGGTTATTTTCAGCAGAGGAAAGGATTTCCTCAAGCCCTTCAATTTTGGAGCTATGAAGCAGATTGGAGTTAGGTTGAAGAACCTCTTCAGGTTACAGTTTGAGACAAAAGCGACCTTGAGTAATAGAGAGGTCAATGCGCATAGATGTGACCTTGGGGAGCTTTGGAATAGGCATATAGGTCACTTACAACCATGGGGCATTGAAGATTTTGAGGGAGATTACTACAAGGTTATCGCAGTACAGTGTAGATCAGCATGACGCGTGCAAGGGTTGCACACTTGGCAAGTATGCCAAGACATCCTTTTCCAACAAAAATAGTAGGGTCAAGAGCATCTTGGAGCTGGTACATTTGGATGTATGCAGACCATTTTCCTCTCCATCCTTGATGGGATACAAATATTATGTCACCTTCATTGGTGACCACTTGAGAATGACTTGGATCTTCTTCATGAAGAAGAAAGATGAGGTCGTCTCAAAGTTCGTGGAGTTCAAAGCCTTGGTGGAGAACTAGACTGGTAGGGGGATCAAGGCGGTGAGGTCAAACAATGGTGGGGAGTACATCTCCAACGCCTTCAGAGACTTATGTGCCGAGGAGGGCATTAAAAGGGAGCTCACTGCACATCATAACCTTCAGCAAAATGGGGTGGCTGAGGGTAAGAATTGGAGCATTGTTGGAGTGGCTAGGGCTATGTTGCATGACTAGGTGCTACCTATGTTTCTTTGGGTAGAGGCATGCGACACTGCAGTCTTTTTGCAAAACAGGGATCCACATAGGGTGCTAGGCAGAGTCTGTTAAAATTTGGGTACCAGAGGATAAGTGGTTCCCTAAGGCTTTGATCTTTGGCTTAGGGAAAAGTGTCCAAATGTATTTATCTTTTTCTCCTAAAGTGACTTTATAAGTGGTAAAGTCAAATCTAATTTAAAAGTGACTTTATAAGTGATAAAGTTACAAAGTCTAATTTTAAAGTGACTTTATTAAAGTCAATGTGAAATCAAAAAGTGAAAAAGTGACTATGGAAATAAAAGGCTAAGTGGGTTTTTATTTAAGTGGGGTGAATTAAAAATTAGAAAGTGAGAATTAAATGCACATTTAATCTCAGCCCTAGATCTAAAGCTATCTCAGCCATTGGATTTAGGAATTCCCCAAAATTCACTTAGGGTTAGGTTAAAAGAGGAAAAGAATAGAAAAGGTCATTCATTCTTTCATGAGTAGATTGAGAGAGAGGAGAAGAGGAGAGCAAGAGAATTTCTGAGCGTGAGAAGTTGAAGGAGGCAACACTATTTCAGCAAGTCCATACAACAGTGAAAGGCTGCACGATTTTCGACACAACAGTCCGTACTGCATTTATTGGCACAGAAATCGAGGCAAATTTCGTCTAGTAGCTTGTGGCACGATTTTCGAGGAGAGGGACAACACAAAAATCGAGGAGAAGGTATACTAGACTAAAGGCACAAATTCCAAGGTTGCTGCGCACGGTTTTCGAGACAACATGCACATATTTCGAGGAGGGAATACCACTGTACTTTTCCGACCAGTCTGTACGACCGTACAACTAAGTTATGGGCATGAGTTTCAAGGCTGTTCATTGTTGTAATAAATTTCTGTTTTGATTGTTTCGCTGATTGGCACATTTTTCGAGGCAGAGACAAGCACGAAAAACGAGATATGTTTGTTGTTGTGGTTGTTGGAATTTTTTCTTTATATTTCATTTCTTTGTAAAAAGCATTTTCTAGAAATAAAGAGGAGCTCTCGAATTGGTTTTCCCTAAGAGTTGTAGGGGGTTTTTCCAGGGTCATATTGACCAAAAATCAGCATGTTAATTTTCTGTGTGGCTGAAATATTTTCTGTGTTTTATTTTTGCAATTTCCAACACTGAAATTTCCAGAATTTGTGTTTTCAGAAATATTTATCATTTCCAGCTTGTTGAATGTATGTTTATAGGAATGGGCATTTAACTATATGGGAGTGATAACGAGAAACTGATAACCGGGGTTGGGTCCAAAATTTCTACATGGTATCAGAGCTTGGGTGGCTGAAAAGTGTAGTTTGGGACAACAAGTGAAAAATTACAGCAAGCTATTTTCACATAAACTGGACCTTTACCACAGATTTGAAAACTTCAGTTTGTTAGGACAACAAGCATGTCTTTGGGCTTGAGGGTGGAGGATAGGTTGGATGGGCAGAGCAACTATAGTGCATGGAGGGAGAAAATCCCGAGCATCTTTGAGGAGGCAGAAGTCTAGGGCATAATGGTACATACCGCACAACATCCAGTAGCAGTGCCTGCTGACGACTCTGTTCAGTTGGCAGATTTTAATAAGAAGAATGCCAAGGGAAAAAAACTGATTCTGGATGGTGTTAAAGACCATGTCATTCCTCATGTGAGAGAAAAGACATATGCACATGAGATGTGGACAACCTTGACCAATCTTTACCAGAGCATAAATGAAAACAGAAAAATGGTCCTAAGGGAGAAGCTGAAGGCCATTAAAATGGCTAAGACTGATGGTGTTACAACATACCTCACAAAGATTACTTCTGTGAGAGATGAGTTGGCTGCTATTGGAGAGACCATTCCACCCATTGAGTTGGTGAGGATTACATTTAATGGCCTTCCCAAGACATGGGATTGTTGCACGGGAAAATCTTCCCACTTAGGAGAGGTTGTGGGATGATTGCATTCAGAATGAAATCAGAAAGAACCATCTTGGGGCAACCAAGCAGGTAGAGGAGGATGACAATGTAGCATTGTTAGCAAGGGGCAAGAAGGGCAAGGGAAAGAAGCAAGCTTCCACAAGTGGTGGTGGGGGCAAAGGCAAAGGTAAAGATAAACATAAGGTGAACAAGGAGGGCTTTTCCAAAGTCAAGTGTTGGAATTGTCAGAAGTTGGGACACTATGCAGTTGTGTGTCCAGACAAGAAGAAGGGAAAGGACAAGACTATGGCAGCATCAGCAAAGATAGAGGACTTCTCGGAGAGCTTTGACTGGGAGTTTGGGTTCATTGCTCTTGAGTTCACTAGTGCAGGATCACCTGCCACACAGGTTGAGAGGGAGTGTGTACTTCCCTCCGCTAGCAGAGCATCTTCAGGTATTTGATATGTTGACAGTGGGGCTTCCCATCATATGACAGGAGTCCGCGAGTACTTTTCGGAGCTTTTAGAGAGTGGCACTGATATAGAGGTAGTACTCGGAGACGACAACATTGTTAGAGCAGTCGGTGTGGGGACATTGACATTTGATAGGGAACCCAAACCTCCCTTGAAGGTGTCAAATGTTTTATATGTGCCAGGGATGAAGAAGAACCTTATATCCGTTTCAGCATTAGAGGACAGAGGGTATGAGGTATTGTTCAGGAGAGGACAGGTGCTTATATATCCCAGTGGCGCTCCAGCTGATTCAGCTAGAGTGATTGGTGTGCGCCATGCCAAGGTGTACAAGTTTTCATTTTAGCCCCTTATGGCATTGAGCAGTAGTATCGGCAACAGAGCTAGCAGTTTAGAGCTGTGCAAGATTTGGCACTGCAGGATGGGGCACATGTATCATGGGGCCTTGAGGACATTGCGGGAGATCACTATAGGTGTACCAGATTTCAGTTCTGATCATTTTGATACATGCGAAGGATGTGCTATGGGGAAGTTTGCCAAATCCCTTTTTCCCAACAATGATAGCAGATCGACTGAGATTCTTGATTTGATTCATACCGATGTGAGCGGTCGAATGTCTCATGTTTCCTTGAGTTTATATAAGTACTATGTTTTATTCATTTATGATCACTCTAGGAAGACCTGGATTTATTTCTCGAAGACCAAGAGTGAGGTCTTCAAGCGGTTTCAGGAGTTCAGAGCTCTTGTGGAGACTTAGACAGGTCAGAAGATCAAGTCCCTCAGGTCGGACAATGGAGGGGAGTATACCCTTGGTGAGTTTGTTGATTATTGTGTGGAGGTAGGCATCAGGAGGGAGTTCACAGTTCCTTACAACCCCCAACATAACGGGGTTGCGGAGAGGAAGAACAGATCCATCGTTGGGGCTGCCAAAGCCATGCTACATGATCAGGGGTTACCGTTGTTTTTGTGGTCAAAGGCCTGCAACATTGCTGTGTATTTGCAGAACAAGAGTCCACATCGTGCCTTGGGGCACGTGACTCTGTAGGAGGATTTTTTTGGGGAAGAAGCCTGATGTTGGTCATTTTCGTATCTTTGGGTGTATTGCATACTCCTATGTACCCAAGGAGAAGAGGACCAAGCTAGAGCCCACTGCAGAGAAGGGCATCTTTGTGGGTTATAGTGAGACCTCGAAAGCCTTTCGGATTTATATTCCTGCACGAAGGAGAGTTGATGTCAGGCAGGATGTGAAGTTCAAGGAGGATAGGGCTTTCAGGAGGTCACGAGAGTTAGAGTATCTGGATTCACCAGACCCTCAGGAGCAGCTGAGTCAGTCACAGGGATTTAGTGGACAGGGATCAAGAGGTACATCGATTACAATGTCAGATCCATCAGTGAGCAGTGGCTCGCAGAGTTAGATGGGTGGTGCTTCGGGTAGCATGCAGAGCAGTCCGCAGAGCAGTTCACAGGGTAGCCCATTGATGGACAGTTCACACGGTACTTCAGCATCTACAGGTACAGGTTCAGACATGAGGTCGGTTGGCAGGCCTTCAGGAGTTCAGGCCTCTGATGAGGATGAGGATTCTTTCACTTCGGTGTGAGAAGTGTGCTCATGGAAGAGGAAGCCGAAGTGGCTTCAGGACACCTTGAGAGAGGCCACATCTGTTGCTGGGCCGAAGAGACAGGTTAGAGAGAGCAGACCACCTGAGCGGTTCTGTAGCTATATGGCATTGGTTGCTAGCATCGTTGACTCTGAGCCTTCCAGCTATGAGGAGGCAGCTAGTCAGCAGGTCTGGAGAGAGGCTATGCAGGAGGAGTATTCTTCTATCATGAAGAATGATGTTTGGGAGGTGGTGCCGAGGCCTAAAGGGGAATCAATGGTTACTTCCAGATGGCTTTACAAGATAAAGCATGCTGCAGATGGAAACATCGAGAAGTTCAAGTCTAGATTTGTGGCTAGAGGGTTCTCCCAGGTAGAGGGAGTAGACTATGAGGAGACATTCGTTCTCGTGGCTTGATATACTTCCATTCGCTCCATTATATCGATAGCAGCAGAGATGGGTTGGAAGATCCACCAGATGGATGTGAAGACCGCATTTCTCAATGGTTTCATACATGAGGAGGTGTACATTGAGTAGCCGCAGGGCTTTGAGGTGCATGGGAAGGAGTCCCATGTATGCAGACTGAAGAAGGCACTTTATGGCCTGAAGCAAGCTCCTAGAGCTTGGTACTCCAGGATTGATATGTATTTGCAAGAGATGGGTTTCACAAAGAGTGATGCAGATACGAACCTATACTTTATTGTGGTAGGTGAGGGGCCTCTCATTTTGGTGTTGTATGTGGATGACTTGGTCATTATGGGTGCTGATAGAGGGCTGCAAGAGAGATCTTGCTGCGGAGTTCGAGATGAAGGACATTGGCTTGATGCATTACTTTTTGGGATTGGAGGCGTGGCAGGAGGAGGGGCATTTCTTCCTGGGACAAGGGAAGTATATTGTGGACATTCTTAGCAGATTTCACATGGAGGATTGCAAACCCATGTCGACACCTATGATCACTAACTGGAAGAAGCTTCACTCTTCTGATTCCGAGTTGGTGGATCCCACTTTGTATAGACAACTGATTGGTTCTTTGATGTATTTGGTCAACACTCGACTAGATATACATTTTGCAGTCAACACGATGAGCCAATTCATGTGTGAGCCCAGGAGAGTGCACTGGGTTGCTGCAAAACACATACTTCGTTACTTGCATGGGACAGTGGATTATGGTCTGGATTATAGATAGGGAGATGGAGTGAGATTGATAGGGTACACTGATTCTGATTGGCCAGTTTGTGCTTCTGATAGGAAGAGCACTTCAGGTTATTGTTTTGGGTTGGGTTCGACAGTTGTGTCGTGGTTCAGCTGGTGATAATCAGAGTTGCATTAAACTCATAGAGAATCCAGTATTTCATGACAGGTCAAAGCATATCGGGATCAAATATCATTTCATCAGAGACTATGTTCAGAAGGGAGCTGTGAAGCTTGAGTATATTCCCACAGATGAGCAGGTAGCAGACATATTCACCAAAGCCTTTCCACGGGGCAAGCATGTCTACTTCAGAGGCAAGATGGGTGTGGTGAGGAACAATTTCCTCGGTAAGAGGGAGTGTTAAAATTTAGGTACCAAAGGACAAGTGGTTCCCTAAGGCTTTGATCTTTGGCCTAGGGAAAAATATCCCAATGTATTTATCTTTTTCTCCTAAAGTGACTTTATAAGTGGTAAAGTCAAATCTAATTTAAAAGTGACTTTATAAGTGATAATCACTTTAGTATAATTTTAAAGTGACTTTATTAAAGTCAATGTGAAATTAGAAAGTGAAAAAGTGACTATGGAAATAAAAGGCTAAGTGCATCTTTAGTTAAGTAGGGTGAATTAAAAATTAGAAAGTGAGAATTAAATGCACATTTAATCTTAGCCATAGATCTAAAACTATCTCAGCCATTGGATTTAGGGATTCCCCAAAAAGTCAGTTAGGGTTAGGTTAAAAGAGGAAAAGAAGAGAAAAGGTCATTCATTCTTTCATGAGCAAATTGAGAGAGAGGAGAAGAGAAGGAGAGTAAGAGAATTTCTGAGCATGAGAAGTTGAAGGAGGTAGCACTATTTCAGCAAGTTCGTACAACTGTTAAAGGCTGCACAATTTTCGAGGCAACAGTCCGTATTGCATTTATTGGCACAAAAATCGAGGCAGATTTCGCACAATAGCTTGTGGCATGATTTTCGAGGAGAGGGACAACACATAAATCGAGAAGGTACAATAAAAAGGCACAAATTTTGAGGTTGCTGAGCACGGTTTTTGAGACAGCAGACACAGATTTTGAGGAGAGAGTACAACTATACTTTTTCATACAATCCGTACAACTAAGTTCTGGGCACGAGTTTCAAGGCTGTTCATTGTTGTAATAAATTTTTGTTTTCATTGTTTTGCTGATTGGCAAATTTTCCGAGGTGGAGACAAGCACGGAAAACGAGATATGTATGTTATCGTGGTTGCTGGAATTTTTTCTGTATATTTCATTTCTCTATAAAAGCATTTTCCAGAAATAAAGAAGAGCTCTCGAACTGGTTTTCCCCAAGAGTTGTCGGGGGTTTTTTCCAGGGTCATGTTGACCAAAAATCAGTGTGTTAATTTTCTTTGTGTGGCTGAAATATTTTCTGTGTTTTATTTATGCAATTTCCAGCACTCTGAAATTTTCAGAATTTGTGTTTTCAGAAATATTTATCATTTCTAGCTTATTGAATGCTACGTTGCACGGGTTCCCGCACTCGGGGGTGGGGTTCTCGAACCCGCATCGAGTTCCCGCACCCAAGTACGCGATTCGGGTACGGGTTCTTCTCAGAAGAACCCAAATGCACCGGGTTCTTCTGTGAAGAACCGGGTTCTTTGAAAAAAAAATCGGGTTCTTTGGGTTCTTTTGGTTCGAAGAACCCATGGTTTGGGTACTTAGAACCCGAATTTCGGGTTCTTCATGAATAATTTCCTCAAATATATATATATATATATATATATATATATATATATATATATATATATTTTTTTTTTTTTTTAATGATTAAAATTTAAAAATTTTAATTAAATTTTAATAAATATTAAAATTAAATTAAAAATAATTTAATAAATTAAACTTTTTTACTTTCCTCGAGGAGAATAGCTAAAGTATGAAACCAATATAATTACACACTTTGAAAAAATAAAGCACAAAATCAGCACTCTGACATGCCATGCTTCAGCAAAGATAGTCAAGTTGATCAACAGAATGTCCAAGAATTCTATGCAGAAATATGTAACATGATACAAAGCTATAGCAGCTTATGTTGGAGACTAGTTGTGTTCATACTGTTATATGATTCATCGCATAGTTTTAAAAATCGGAACCGGTGGACCTAATGAACCGGGTTTCTAACCGGAACCGATCTAACCGGGAGTGGTCAGATCTCAATGAACCGGTTTAAAAAAAAATACATTAAATAATTATTTTTTAATAAAAAACCTATTTTTAAGATTTGCAACCATGATTCCAAGCCAATAGAGACAAAATATGCAAAGTTTTCTCATTTATATACCATGGAAAGGTGAATATATCAAAATGGCACCAAGTGAAATACATATCATCGAACAATACATAAGCAATGAGACTCCAAATGGCCCATAATGTCCAAAAACAATGCTACAAGCTATGAGCATAGTACAGACTACAATGACAGTCTACTACAAATCTACATATATGATATATCATACTACTAAATTCTAATCATAATCAAAGTTCAAACTCAGTTGGTTGAACTTGAGTCTCCCGACTCTCGACTGCCAAACTTTGCAACTGCAGTCTCTATTGGTTCAGTGACTCGAGTCTCAAACTTCTGTAGGTATTCTGCCCTAATATGCCCTATTACTTCATTTGGTGCTCCACATGGCTTTACATGGCCTCCTATCCCAGCCAAGTGTTGCTTGAACCTGTTAATACCCCCTCCTGCAATAGATTTTTGGCAATATCTGCAAATCATTTTTCCATCAATCATATGACAATGAGCCCATGCAGTGTCCTGGCCTTTTGGAGGCATGATGGCTACTACAATATACTTAGATCAAGCGGCAAGCCTCCAAGATAGCTCCAACTCCAACTCCAACTCCAACTCCAAGCCTCCAAGATCGCTGCTCCGGCAAACACTCAACACTCTCCAAGCTCTCAATCAAACTCACAAATAGAAAATTAGTTGGTGTGAGACAAAGGAGAGGCTGCTCCTCCTTATAAAAGATTGGGGAGGGTGTTTTTGGAGGGAAACAACCCCCCCATTGGCTCCAAATCAGCCCTAAAACTCAACTGCCGCCGAAAATGTGGGTCCGCGGAGGAGGTAGCACCTAACCGGCCGGTTAGGTCCGGTTTTTCTGATAAATGGGCCAAATGCCCTAGGTAGCCGGGTTGCCTGGCCGGTTTCGACCGGTGGGCTATCTAACCGGTCAGTTTGGCCGGTTACCGGTTCAAACCGGCCGGTTTTTAAAACTATGATTCATCGGGTATGCAACACACCAAAGCTGAAGAAGCATGTGTATATCGTCTAAGCAAAATGCAACTTAACTTATATCATATGGTATTCGCACTGCAAGTTGGCTTTCCATGTTGATGAAAAACATACTTCCAGATACATTCCAGAAAGCATATTCGGTTTTCTTACATTTTCTTTTGTTTATTAGCAACAATTTGATAACATCCAGAAATTTGTCACACAATACAAACTCTTAGCTTGTGTTCATACTGTTAGAGAATTCATTAGTCTGTAACACATCAAAGTTTAAGGCAAATAGGTACGTACGGACGGCAAACAATCCCAACTTATATGGTATTTACATGGCAAGTTGTTTTCTAACATTAATGGAAAGCATATCTTCAGACACATGCCAAACATCATATGCTCTTGTCTTAAATATTATGTTGTTTGTGAGCAACAATAATTTTCATATTTTGTGATTTGGGAGAGAATATTTAGAGATTTAACAGATTCCAACCCTCATCATATACAGAGATAGCAGAAGAAGTTTTCCCCACCTTACAAAAAACTTTACCACTGCACATCAGAAAATTATGAACATAGTCACAGAGTTATGTCTACCAGCATCGATAAGGCAAGCTATTTAAACTTACAAATTGAACACTATATGAACTACTCCAATCATGTGAGCAACTTGTTCTTGGAGTTTAACAATGACTGAGCCTCAAGTCTGTCTTCACTCAACTAATTGAGTGATTGTAACATATTTAGGGCCATTGCTAGAAATAGAGGTAATAATCAACAAAACAAAGAAAACAGATCTTGAACAAAAGTTAAATGACTATCATATAAACAACTGGATTGCTTTTTATGCCTATCAAATCAGGATTCTGTGTGTTATGTTTATGTTCTTTCAGTTCCCAGTATTCTTAATCCTTGCAACTATTATCTTCCCTAAGGAATTGCACAGAATTATAAACGATTTTTCACTTCCTTTCTTATTTGTAAAATGCCATGGATATTCCACTAGAACAGTTTGTCACAATAGATTTTATATCATATATGAATCATGATATTATCAAACTAGAATTTTTGAAATTTCAATGACAAATGTCACATGTGAATGTTGAAACTTGAATGTTGAATGATGTGCATGTCTAAATATTTAAAGTTTAAAGTTTATAAATTATTAGTAATTTTAAATTTACTAATTACTATCTTAGTGTCATGACTCATGACTCATTATGATTAAATTTATAATTTATAAATTATAATTTATAAAATATAGTATTATATATGATATATAAATTATAATATATATTAATATAAAAATACCCAGATGAACCCACGTACCCTGTTTCAAAAATTGCCGTCCCCGTCCTCGAACCCACGTTTTCTGGCAACATAGGTTGAATGTATGTTTATGGGAATGGGCATTTAACTATATGGGAGTGATAAGGAAAAACTGATAACCGAGTTTGGGTCCAAAATTTCTACAGAGTCAACATTTGAGGAGACTTTCACAAGTAAGAAGCTTGACATGGCTCACTTCCGGATCCTTGGCACCCTTGTTTACTGTCATGTGTCTTTTGATAACTGGAGGCTAGAGCCCACAACAGAGAAGGGCATTTTCGTGGGCTACAATGAGACATGTAAGGCTTATAGGGTGTATATTCTAGCACTCAGGAAGACAATGATCAAACATGATGTAAAGTTCGAGGAAAAAAGGGCTCTGAAGAAGTCCTTGGAGCATGAGCAGGGTGCAACATAGGAGGAGGAGCAACAGGCTCCGAAGAAGGAGGCTCAACTGGTTTCTCAGGCTTCATCACAACCAGTTGTTGATCAAGTCGACCAACATGCAATTGAGGAGAAAGCGCAGGAACAGGAGGAGAGAGTAGAGTTAGAAGGGCCCACTTAGGTAGTGACTCCCAGTGAAGGGAGAGGACGAGCCAGGTGGGCAAATTAGTTGAATAGGGAAGCTTAAGAAAGAGTTGGGGTCCTCGACTCCACATTCAGATAGAGTAAAAAACCGTAGAGATAAAAGGGTACATGACACTTATGACTCAGGTGATAGAATTAGGGCTTTCTTGCTATAAGGAGGCAACTTTCTCAGTAGGGATGGCAAGATGCCATGGTGGAGTATTCCTCTATCATGCAGAATGACGTTTGGGAGATTGTGCCAAGACTAGTTGGAAAATCAGTGGTTGGTTCACGTTGGGTGTACAAGTTAAGCATGTAGCTAATGGGAGTGTGGATAAGTGTAAGGCTTCATTTGTGGCTAAAGGGTTCTCTCAAGTCGAAGGGATAGCTATGATAAGACATTCGCACCAGTGGCTTGATATTCGTCCATTAGGACTATTCTAGCGATTGCAATGAAGATGGGGTGGAAGATTGACACCAAATGGCAATGAAGACCACCTTGCTTAACGAAGTTGTTGAGGAAGAGATATATGTTGAGCAACTTGAGGGGTTTGAGACTTTTAGCAAAGACACGCATGTGTGCAGGCTGAAGGGAGCTCTTTATGGGATCAAGCAGGCATCGAGGGCATGGTATGCCCGGATAGACAACTACCTTCTCGTTTTGGGCTTCAGCAAGAGTGAAGCAAACCGTAACCTATACAATATTGTGGTTGAGGGTCAACCTCTGTGAAAATTTATCTATTGCAGCAACAATAAATTATTCTTCTAACTGTAAAATTAGTTAAGTAGTTTATTTGCTACGACAAACAACGAATAAAATCACAACTGCAATTTTCACCATAAAAATATTGCAGAAGATAAAATATTGGAAATTGAGAAATTCAAGCACACATACAAGAATTTTGACACAATTATTTTTGGAGAATTGTCCTTGGAAAATTCCAATGTAGGTAAACTGGTGCAGCAGATGAGGGTTTTATTATTAATAATTATTCTTCAACAACAATTCTGAGTACAAAATTTTAGATGGCCAATTGACAATCTAATATGAGGAAAATTCTGGCAAAATTATTGTGAGTATTTTCTCTCACCCCACAGCTTATTTCTGTCATCGAAAACACTAGCCTAGCCTCACGCTGAGCCTCCTGCGTTACCCTTTGCGCAGTGCTTGTGCAGATTCTGTAGGGATTTCAGCCTTCCTTCCTTTGCCTCTTCCTGGAACTGGAAAACCTTCTCTAGGAACGTTGCTGCCCTCCTCTACTACCTGCTACTCACACTCTGGCTCTATCTTCTCTGCTGAGTCACTGCCACTGAGAAAATCGAATTGCATGGGCCTCTGAGTTTCCGCACTAGTGTGTTCTCCATCTACCCAGCAACTTCTTATAATCCTCTGTTGGAGCACCAACGACCAAGATTAAAACATAATCGATGGCCTAGATTAATTCCCTTTCAATCCATGTGTGTTTCTAGATGATTCTTGCTTTATCTCAATTAATATTGATTAATTAACCATATTCCCTAAGTTTAGGCTTAGGAAATATTTAAAAGTCAGTTAATAATCTAATTGAGACTCTTCTAGGCGGAATTTCCAGAAACGATTTCTGGGTTCTGGAGATCTCATGTATTCTAGCCTCTCCACAAAATTTCGTGGGTAGAACACATCCGATGCTACACAAAATAACACTCCCTCTTAGCGAGGAATGTGTTCTAATGTTGCACATGCTGCCACAACACCTTGTATCTGCATCATCTCCTGTCACGCTGCTGATGTCTGCGCACTGCTGCTCACCAACTATTGCACAACTCTGATATGCGCTACATTTGTGCTGCTGCTGACCCTGCTGAACTGCTGCCAACACTGTATCTGCACTGCAACTCCCTCTCATATGTTGCTGCTCTAACTGAGAATCATCCCAAAGTATTATGTCCCTGCTACTGAAATGGGTTCTCCACCATACCCATATGTTCTTTGAAATGGACTAACTTAGCTCTCCCTAGAGCTTTTGTGAGTATATCTGCAACTTGCTCTTATGTGGGAACATACTATAGCTGGACTGCTCCTTGTTGTACACAATCTCTGATGAAATGACATTGAATATCTATGTGTTTCGACCTATCATGAATCACTGGATTCTCAGAGAGCTTTATGCAACTCTGATTATCACAATAGACACTGGTCGCCTCCATCCTCTGCCTGAACAAGCTTACTAGCAGCTTCCGAAGCCATATAGCTTCGCACGTAGCTGTGCTGACTGCCATATACTCTGCTTTTGCAGAGCTCAGTGCTACTGACTTTTGCTTCTTGCTACACCAAGAAACCATCCCTGATCCAACACTGAAGTAGTACCCGAAGGTACTTTTCTTATCCACTGAATTGCATGCCCAATCTGCATCTGTGAACCCACAAAGTCTAACGTCATCCCCTCCGTTCTATCTCAACCCATGCTCGACCGTGTCGCGCACATATCTCAGAATATGCCTTGCTGCTGCGAAATGTACCCTCTTCGGCTCTACCGTGAACTGACTTAGGGTATTGATCGCTAAGCAAATATACGACCTAGTGTTGACCAGATACATGAGAGACCCAATAAGCTGTCTATACAAGGTCGGGTCGACATCCTTGTCATCCGATGCATCTATCTTCTTCCAGTTGGTGATCATGGGCGTAGACATGGGTCTACAATCTTGCATTCTGAACCTCTTTAGAGTATCTGTAGCATATCTTCCTTGCCCATGGAATATCTCCCCATCATTCTGCCACACCTCCAATGCTAGGAAATAGAGCATCAACCCCAAATCCTTCATGTCAATCTCTGCTGCCAGATTCCTTTTGCAGTCCTCTATAAGCCCCGATGATCTTGTCAAAAAGAGATCATCCACATACAAAACTAGGATGAGTGTCTCACCCTCTACGATCAAATAGTAAAGTTTGCATCACTCTTGACGAATCCCATCTGTTGCAAGTAGCTGTCAATCCTACCATACCATGCCCTAGGAGCCTGCTTGAGCCCAGATAGAGCTTTCTTTAGTATGCACACATGAGTGTGTCTCTCATGAGTCTCGAAGCCCTCTGGTTGTTCTATGTACACTTCTTCCTCTATCACCCCGTTCAAGAAGGTTGTCTTGACATCCATTTGGTGAATCTGCCATCCCATCTGAGCTATTAGGGATATATCTGACCAAATAGAAGTGTACCTAGCAACTATGGTGAAGGTCTCCTCATAATCTATCCCTTCTTCCTGTGCATACCCCTTTACCATGAGCCTAACCTTGTACTTTTCTACACTTCCATTTGCAGCATATTTGATCTTGTAGATCCCTATATAACCTACAACCGATCTGTCTTCTGGTCTTGGCACTACCTCCCAAACATCATTCGTCATGATAGAACTATACTCTTCTACCATGGCATCTACCCACACTTGATGCTAAACGGTCTTGTGAAAGCTGGAAGGTTCTGCAACTTGAGCCATTAATGCTTGGTACTTGTTAGGCTGTCCACGTTGTCTTTTGTTCGTCCTAGTAGTTACAATAAAATCCTCTGCATCTCTCAAGTCTGACGAACCTCTCTGCTGGCTCGAACACTAGTCATGGGAGGTTCAACCAACTCTTCCTCATCCTGCTCTGCTGCTCCATCTACTAAGAACTCCTTGGATTTCCTGCACCTGAGGAAATATTGGTACTGGTTATAGTACTTGATCCTTGTGACTGTCCTCTTGCCAGTCCCTCTGGTTGCCCCTACTGCTGGACCAAAGGAGCTTCTGCTAACTAATTCTGATTCCTTGCAGGCATCTCACGAGAACTCTTGAAAGCTCGGTCCTCCATGAACTTCATGTCTCGCCTTAATACAATCTTCCTATTGCTAGGAATTTAGATCCTCTATGCCTTTGAGGTTTCGCTATACCCAACAAAGAACCCCTTCTCTGCAGTCTGATCTAATTTGGTACGCTTCTCATCTGTCACGTGGCAGTGGGCAATGCTTCCAAAGATTCTGAAGTGACTAACGTCTGTCTTCTTCCCTGTGAAGACTCCTTCTGGCGTTTTCTTCCCCAATGCTCTATGAGGAGTCCTGTTTTGAATATATACTGCTGTGTTACATGCCTTTGCCCATAGAAATCTGGGTGAATAGAAATTTGGGTAAATCTTGGTCATATAACATAGCTTTTGCAGCTCCAACAATGGTTCTATTTTTCCGCTCATGTACCCCATTATGTTGTGGATTATATGGAGCTATCCATTCTCTATTGATGCCTTCCTTCGCAAAGAAATCTGTGAAGTCTTTATCAATATATTCTCCACCATTATTTGAGCGAAGCACCTTGATCTTCTTC
This sequence comes from Pinus albicaulis, assembly GCA_034641835.2. NCBI lineage: Eukaryota > Viridiplantae > Streptophyta > Pinopsida > Pinales > Pinaceae > Pinus > Pinus albicaulis. The sequence continues at coordinate 1,502,260,485 of CM076581.1, forward strand.
TCTGTCGCATTCTCCACGAGAGCTTTGAACTCTTTGAAACGATTGAAGACCTCATCTTTGGGCTTCAAGAAGTAGATTCAGGTTTTCTTGGAATGGTCATAAATAAAGGTGACGAAATATTCGGCACCGCTGAGAGCTCTAGTGGACATCGGGCCACAAATATCTGCATGTATGAGTCCTAACACGCCATCAGCTCTGCTGTCACTTCTTTGAAATACTGTTTTAGCATACTTTCCATGTACGCATCCTTTGTACGTATCATCGTGTTTAGTGCCAAGTTTTGGAACCCTGTTACTGTTTCTCTGAGCATCCTGATTGCTCCATGGTGTAGATGTTCCATTCTCCATTGCCATAACTCATTCAGCTCTTTCCCACTGCTACTGTCACTACCTATTAGTGCCATTGGAGAGTTGAGCTGTAACCGCTACAATTTGTTACTTCAAACTCCAATCCGCCTTACCTTCTTCCAGCTTGGGTGTTTGGCATACACTTTATTCCCTACGAAGTGAATATCATACCCCTTATCATGTAACTGGGATACTGAAATCAGGTTCATACCCAATCCTGACACATGTAATACATCTGTATCGTTGGTGCTTGTTCCCGACTCCCTCTGAAAATCTATGGTACCTCTCCCCACTGAAGTACATTTCGTCCTATTTCCCATAGTAGTCTGGAAGTCCATCTGCTCCTCCTTGTATCTAGAGAAATATTCTCTAACCCCTGTCATGTGAGTTGATGCTCCACTGTCTATATACTAGACACCCTGTGAAGCTTATTCAGACAAGCAAGCAAATTCTTCCTCCAATCTGGAAGACAAATCTGAAGCCTCTTGAATGTCAATTCTGTCCATGGTTATGTTGAAGAATTTATAGTGTGCTATTCCTCTTTCCACCCGACGTTGGTTTCGCTCTAGCGAATTGCTGCAAAATCCTCTACGTTTAGCTAGAGATCTGCCCAACGAAATAATTGAGTTGCTCCCTCAGCCTTTGGAATCACTTGATTTGGAGAGATCGAATTTTTCTGTCCCTCACTCAAAAAATTAAAACCTCCACAAGTAACTCGGCCTCCTAGCTGAATGACTGCGCTGCCCTTGGGAATTTCGGCCTACTGCCCTTACTGAGCAGTGAAATTCCTTTTTTTTCGCCTCTGAGCTCACCGGCTAATTAATCGCGCTCTGATACCATGTGAAAATTTATCAATTGCAACAACTGAAAATTATTCTTCTAACTGTAAAATTAATTAAGCAGTTTATTTGCTACGACAAACAATGAATAAAATCACAATTGCAATTTTCACTATAAAATTACTGCAGAAAATAAAATATTGGAAACTGAGAAATTCAAGCACACATGCAAGAATTTAGACACAGTTATTTTGGACAATTGTCCTTGGAAGAACCCAATGTGGGAAAACCGGTGCAACAGATGAGGGTTTTATTATTATTCTTCAACAACTATTTTGATTACAAAAATTTAGATGCCCAACTGGCAATCTAATCTGAGGAAAATTTTGGCAAAATTATTGTGAGAATTTTCTCTCACCGCACAACTTATTTCTGCCACCGAAAACACTTGCCTAGCCTCACCCCTCTGCGCAGTGCTTGCGCAGATGTCGCAGGGATTTCGGCCTTCCTTTGCCTTTTCTTGGAATTGGAAAACCTTCTCCAGGTTTGTTGCTGCCCTCCTCTACCACCTGCTACTCACCCTCTGGCTCTATCTTTGCTGAATCGTTGCCACTGAGAAAATTCAAATTGAACTGCCTGAGCCTTTGAGTATCTGCATTGGTGTGTTCTCCGTCTACCCATCGACGACTTCTTATAATCCTCTGTTGGAGCACAAACGACCAATATTAAAACATAATCGATTGCCCAGATTAATTCCCTTTGGATCCATGTGTTTTTAGATGATTCTGGCCTTATCTCAATTAATACTGATTAATTAACCATATTCCCTAAATTTAGACTTAGCAAATATTTTAAAATCAGTTAATAATATAATTGAGCATTTCTAAGCGGAATTTCATGAAACGATTTATGGGTTTTGGAGATCTCATGTATTCTAGCCTCTCCACAAAATTTCTTGGCTAGAACACATCCTATGCTACAAAATCTAACAACCTCTCTTATGTTACATGTTGATGATTTGATATTGATAGGTGATGAGGAGCTCATCCGTGATTGCAATAGAGATCTTGCGTAATAGTTTGAGATTAAGAATATATGGCTATGCACTATTTCCTTGGATTGGAGGTTTGGCAGGGTGATGGGGAGATATTCTTTGGACAGGGTAGGTATGTGTAGGAAATTCTCAAGAGATTCCACATGCAGGATTTCAAGCCCACAAACATGCCTCTAGTCACAAACTGGAGGAAGGTGGACGCTACTAGAGGTGAACGAGTGGATCCCACTCTTTATAGGCAGTTCATAAGGTCGTTGATGCATCTAGTGAACACATGACCAAAAATTTGCTTCAGAGTCAACCAATTGAGCCAGTTTATGTTTGGGCCAACTAGTTTCTTGTTTCAACATGAAGCAGATATCAGTGGCACTGAGTTCAGCTAAGGCCGAGCACATGGCTACCAGCTTAGCAGCTTGTGAGCCTATTTGGTTGAGGAAGCTACTTGTCGAGTTGTTCAACTAGAGATTGGAGCCCATGATCATAAACTGTGATACTCAGAACTCCATCAAGCTCTCTGAAAATCCAGTGTTTCATGACTACTCCAATCACGTCGAGATCATGTACCACCATATAAGAGATTGTGTTCAGAGGGGTAAACTCAGACTTCAGTACGTACTTACAGAGGAGCAAACAATAGAGATCTTGACCAAGGCATTGGCAAGAGACAGATTTGTCTACTTCAGAGATAAATTGGGTGTAGTATAGAACACATTACTCTCTAAAAGGGAGTGTCAATTGAAGTTAGAGATGGATGGGTTCTGCTAATTTTAGAAGTGCACCAAATTTGGCAGTGGGATCCACAAGTGAAGCTAAGGTGCAGTTATACTTTCACTTAATTTTGACTTAGGAATATTCTAATTTTCCTATAGTCAAAAAGTAAATCGATCTCAACAGTTTGAATTGAGTTGATGGGTTAGTTTGATTTTATAAAAAGGCAAGGGCGCAAACTTGGTTTATTAGATTATGCACTAGAGATTTGTGTGTTTTAGCTCAACAAGAAGAGATTCCAGTTCAGCGTTCTAGGTGGAGAGACAGAGGTTGAATAGCCTCAGCGATTTCTTCAGCAACGTCCTCACTTACCAAGGTTGAGTCAGCCCGCGCAAGATTTTCCTAAGTCAAAAAGTAAATCGATCTCAATAGTTTGAATTGAGTTGATGGGTTAGTTTGATTTTATAAAAAGGGAAGGGCGCAAACTTGGTTTATTAGATTATGCACTAGAGATTTGTGTGTTTTAGCTCAACAAGAAGAGATTCCAGTTCAGTGTTCTAGGCGGAGAGACAGAGGTCGAATAGCCTCAGCGATTTCTTCAGCAACATCGTCACTTACCAAGGCTGAGTCAGCTCGCGCAAGAGGGCTGAATAGCTTGTACGAGTTTGTACAACTGCATATGCAGAGGCCGAGTTGGTTAGAAAGATGCAAAACAATGTGTTAAGGGACAACAAATTGAAGGGGAATTTTTCCTAGTGTTTGTAATCAGTTTTCTGAGATTTTTGTTGAGAAAAATATTAATAAAACATACAAGTTGGTAGGTTTTCCTTGTTGAAAAATGTGTAACTAGGTTCGGTCTTCATAACTATGAAATGTACTTTGATTCTTGTAAATTATAAAATGAAAGAAATTTATTATTATTGTTTTTGGAGCGTGGGTTTCATGCTCAAGGTCTTTTATTTTATAGGTCAAACACCCATTGAGTGCTTCTAGGGTTTGTAATAGGTCAAGAAGTCAAAAGAGTCATTGTGATAAGTTGAAGACCCCATCGGGCATATTGTAACTTGTAAAGATTTTTTTTGTCTTTAAAAGTGTCAAAATACCTTCCAAGACCAAGTCTGGCTTGGCAACTGGCATGTCGGCCTAAAAGAAAGAGCCACGCCCACCTTGAAGAGCCTATATAAAGGACGAAACTCGAACTCCTTGAAGCACACTCATCCATCACTAATTCTAGCGAAGGAGGAAGAAGAAGGCAACGAAGAAGGAAGAGGAAGAAGAAATCTTTTGTTTGGGCTATTTTTCTCACTCATGCAAAGGAGGACTAGGGTTTTTGCAACAGATCTAGGGTTTTTATCTACAAGTTCGATTTTGAACAAAAGAAGACAAGAAGGTCAAGCTAAGGTCACTAGAGGTCATCGTTAAGCTCCAGAAGTCAGAAAAAACCAAGCAAAGGTATAAGGAAGCATTGGAAGGAAAATCGAGGCTCACACGTGTGGTAACAACAACTGTAGGAGGGCTGAAAATTTCAGGTCTGCAGTGGAGGGCGAAATTCTATCGCAGAAGGTCGAAGTTGCGCTACTGGAAGAGATTTGATTGGGTTTGACTGGATCAAGGATAACACATCATCTGGAGAGGTTGGTCTTGGTCTTGGAGGGTATTGGTTTGAGTCTAAAGGTCTTGGAATTCGTCAATTGGAGAATCTATTAAGAAGAGAAGAGATTTGCGGGTTTTCCTCTCAAGTGGAGAGGTTTTGGCCCTGGCTTGCAACCTATATTATCATTATGTGTTCTTGTTCTTCTTGTTTTGATAACTGTTTGATGATATACAAACGTAATATTAAGTAATAAGGCTAATAAGTAATAAGACATCACAATAAGTTATCAAGTAAACGAGAAATCACTCTAATTACTGCCCTTAAGATTTCTCAACATGGTATCAAAGCTAAGGTTAGCTGAGGGCATCATGAAGATCACTACTACATTGAAGAAGTTTCTCAAGAAGTGTTTAAAGGGAGCAAGCCATCTCAAGAATGGTATCAAAGAAGTATGGAATCTCCTATTTACTCCAAAGGAAGAAAGGACCAAGACAAAACACGAGGGACTCTTCTCAACCTTTAGAGACACATTCCAAGATGAAAGCATTTGGGTGATTGACAGTGGAGCATCAAGACACATGACTAGTCATTACAAGCAACTAAAGACTCTATCAAAAGGAAAATCCTCTTACTCAGTGGAACTTGGAGATAATAAAAGCTATCCTGTAAGAGGAATTGGATCAACTTCAATAGAGCTGGAGAATGGAAGCAATATTCATCTCAACAACATCTTATTTGTTCCAAGTTTGCATTAAGAACTTACTTTCCATTTCAAGTCTAGAAGATAAGGGTGATAAAGTATCTTTCATTGATGGAAAAGTTGTAGTATGGAGTAAGAACTCAAGCATAGAAAATGCTAGAGTAATTGGTATCCGTGAAGGTAGACTTTACGGGTTGATTTCTCCTCTTGATCCAGCCTTGGTTCACATTGAAATCATCCCATGTGAACTCTGGCATAGAAGATTTAGTCATCTTCATTTCAAAATCCTTCCAACTCTATGTTCTATCGTAGATGGAATCCCTGAATTAAAAGAAGATCACGAAGGGGTATGCAAGGGATGTGCATTGGGTAAGAACACTAAGAGACCATTTGGAAGCAGTGCTTCATGGTCAAAAGAAATCGTGGATCTTATTCATTCAGATGTCTGTGGCCCTATGACCAAATCACTTGGAGGTCATCTATTTTATGTCACATTCATAGATGACCATTTAAGGAAAACTTGGGTTTATTTGATGAAATCCAAGGATGAAGTATTCATCAAATTCCAAGAATTCAAAGCTGAAGTAGAGAACCCTTACAAAAAAAAGAATCAAGATATTAAGATCCAAAAATGGAGGCGAATATACATCTAAGGAAATCATCGCTTTCTATAAGGAGCCTGGAATTAAGAGGGAGTTGATAGTTCCATATAATCCCGAACAAAATAGAGTTGCAGAACGAAAGAACCGATCCATTGAAGAAAGTAAAAGCAATGTTGCACGATCAAAATCTACCGAAATTTCTGTGGGGGAAAGCTATGAAGACAACTGTATACATTCAAAATTGAAGTCCCCATAGGTCACTAGATAACAGACCTACCGAAGAAGTATTCATTGGGAATAAACCAATTGTGGATCATCTCTAAATCTTTGGTTGTCTTGTATATATTCATATACCAAAGGACAAAAGAAAGAAGCTGGACGCTTTAGGCATGAGAGGAACATTTGTCGGCTACAATAATTCTTCTAAGGCCTATAGCATCTACATAAAAAGACACTGGATAAAAGTTAGCCGAGATGTGATATTTGACGAAAGTATTGCATTCAAGAAATCAAAGGATCTCCCTATGGAATATTAGGGAGGACGAGGAATCAAATCATGAAGATGAAGGTCCCAGTGAACCTATACAACATGTGGCTATCCCCGAATCTAGAAAAAAGACCTCGCTGGTTGAAGTCTACACTTCTAGATGTAGAAGGTCATGGAGCAACTCAAGCTACATTTAGGGAAAGCAAGAAGCCCAAGCAATATTTTGGGTATACAATCTACATGACTAAACTAATAGAAGCAGAGCCATCCACTGATAGAAGCTGTCACTCTCCAAGAATGGAAAGATGCCATGAATGAAAAATATCAGTCTATAATAAAAAATGGAGTTTGGGAGATCGTGCCTAGGTCTGAAGGAAACTTTGTGGTAACTTCGAAGTGGATCTACAAGATCAAACATGCGACAAATGGAAGCATTGATAAATATAAGGCAATATTTGTGGCTAGGGGCTTCTCTGAACAAGAAGGCATCGACTCTGAAGAGACATTTGCTCCAACAACAAGGTATACTACTATTGTTCGTTGGTCTCTTTGGCAACATCGATGGGATGGAACATCCACCAAATGGATGTCAAGACTGCATTCCTTAATGGCACAATTGATGAGGAAGTCTACATAGAACAACCCTTGGGATTCGAAGTCAAGGACAGGAAGGCATATGTTTGTAGGTTAAAGAAGGCATTATATGGCCTCAAGCAAGCACCAAGGGCATGGTATGCTAGGATGGATGCATTATATGGCCTCAAGCAAGCACCAAGAGTTATGCTGATCCAAACCTCTATATTAAAGTAGTAAAGGGAGAACTGGTAATCATTCTTGTGTATGTGGATGATCTTCTCTTGACAGGTATGGGAGGTCAAATTGAAGAATGTAAGAGGCAACTAGCAACATAATTTCACATGAAGGATCTAGGGCTGATGCACTACTATTTGGGACTGGAAGTCTGGAAAGGACCTAATGAAATCTATCTAGGTCAAGGGAAGTATGTGATCAAGATGTTAACGAAGTATGACATGATGGATTGCAAACCCATGACAACCTCGATGATCACAAACTTGAAGAGACTAAGAAGTTCTGAATCAAGCCCTGTGGATCCTTCCAAGTATAGACAATTAATTGGCTCACTGATGTACTTGGTGAACACATGACCAAACATATGTTTTGCAATAAATGTCCTTAGTCAGTTCCAAGTGGAGCCAAAGCATGATCATTGGAGAACAACAAAACATATATTGAAATATCTGCGAGGAACTATCCACTACTGCCTGAAATATAATAGGAGGAATGATGTCCACTTGATTGGATATACAAATTCCGATTTTGGGGGGGGGGGGCAGTGAGTAGGATGGAAGAAGCACTGCAGGAGGATGTTTTAGTTTGGGATCCTCCATGATCTCATGGATGAGCAAAAAGCAAGACACAGTTGCTTTGAGTAGTGCCGAGGCTGAGTTTATTGTAGCATGTAAAGTAAGCAGAGAAGCGGTCTAGTTGAGGAAGCTGCTATCGGACCTCCTCGAAGGACCGATGGACCCTACAGTGATACATTATGTAACACCAACTGTATACGATTGCGTGAAGACCCAATATTTCATGGAAAGATAAAGCTTATTAACAAGTATCACTATATTCGGAAGCTAGTACAAGATGGTGTGTTGCAGCTACAGACTACAGTATATCTCCACCGATGAGCAGGTAGCTGACATATTGACAAAATCTCTTCCTAATAAGAAGCTTGTCTACTTAAGAGACAAGCTTGGTTTGGTTGATGTATCCTCCCTAGTTGAGAGGGAGAGATAGGCACATCATTCTTGTCTTCACTTGGGAAGATAGAATGGAGGATTGGGTAAACATCTAGCATCCGATACTCTTTGAGGATGAGTTAGGGCATCCAAGATAAGAGTAGTCGTGGGCCAATATTCTTTGAGGACTCGCTATTCAAGATAAGAATAGTCCAAGGAAGGACATACTCTGTGAACACCTGGGTGGAGTATGTACCTTGAGAGAGACAATAGTGATGGTGTCTATAAGTCATTGGTCTCGCTAGCATTGTGCTCTGATCTTGTGGAGAGATAGAGCTGTAAGTCAAGGCCTTGCTATGTGACAATGCTGGATGATATGATGCTAAACAGATGAGTTACCAATTTGACTCTTCTTATGAGATCTCTTCAGATTGAGAATGTCCATGTACCATTTATGAATACCTCCCTAGTTAAGAGGGAGCGTTGAAAAATGTGTAACTAGTTTCGGTCTTCATAAATATGAAATGTACTTTTGATTCTTGTAAATTATAAAATGAAAGAAAATTAATTATTGTTTTTGGAGCATGGGTTTCATGCTCAAGGTCTTTTATTTTATAGGTCAAACACCCATTGAGTGCTTCTAGGGTTTGTCCTAGGTCAAGAAGTCAAAAGAGTCATTGTCATAAGTTGAAGACCCCATCGGGCACATTGTAACTTTTAAAGAAAATTATTTTTGTCTTTAAAAGTGTCAAAATACCCTCCAAGGCCAAGTTGGCCTGGCAGTTGGAAAGTCGGTCTAAAAGAAAGAGACACGTTCACCTTGAAGAGCCTATATAAAGGAGGAAACTCGACCTCCTTGAAGCACACTCATCCATCACTCATTCTAAAGAAGGAGGAAGAAGAAGGAAACGAAGAAGGAAGACGACGAAGAAGACTTTTGTTTGGGCTATTTCTCTCTCACACGTGCAAAGGAGGACTAGGGTTTTTGCAACAAATCTAGGGTTTTTATATACAAGTTTGATCTTGAAGAAAAGAAGACGAGAAGTTCAAGCGAAGGTTAGTAGAGGTCATCCTTAAGCTCCAGAAGTCAGAGAAGGCTAAGCGAAGGTCTAAGGAAGCCTTGGAAGGCAAATCGAGGCTGACACGTGTGGCAGCAGCAATTGCAGGAGGGCCAAAAATTTCAGGTTTGCAGTGGAGGCCGAAATTCTGCAGTAGAAGGTCGAAGTTGCGCTACTGGAAGATATTTGTCTGGGTTTGATTGGATCAAGGACAACACATCATCTGGAGAGGTTGGTCTTGGTCTTGGAGGGTATTGGTTTGAGTCTAAAGGTCTTGGAATTTGTTAATTGAAGAATCTATAAGGAAGAGAAGAGATTTGCGAGACCTGGCTCGCAACCTATATTCGGTGTTCTTGTTCTTCTTGTTTTGATAGTTGTTTGATGATATACAAACATAGTAATAAGTAATAAAGCGAACAAGTAATAAGACATCACAAGTGGTTATCAAGTAAACGAGAAATCACTCTAATTACTGCCCATAAGATTTCTCAACATTCCCTAGTTGGGGTTTCGTGGGTAAATTCCGGTGTATTATTTATTTTCTGCTTATGTCTTTGTGATTTTTATTTTTTGCTACTATTATTTGTTAGAATACTCAACATATTTAGTAAAAGAGTTTGGAGTTCAGTTTTCGTTTTCCTCATCTCAATTTTTTTATTAAATTAGTAGCCGGGCATTAGAAAACTAAAATCAGGCATAGCAACAATACATATTCAAGCTCCAAATTTGACGTACATGACCCAAAAATTACCTTTACACGCACAACAATCTAACTAAAGCCCAAAATAAGAGAACTTGGTCTCCTCAATCAAAACTTAACCCCTTCTCATCAGCTTGTTCCCTCAAGTGATTGGCCACGTAGAATAGGAGTAACTTAGTCTGTTAAGGAGGAAATGGATTACCACAAGACAAACTTTAAAATTAATTGATAACACCTTCAAATCATCTCCATTTTTGCCAATGCTTTTATCCTCGTCAACAGTGAAGTCTAATGCTGAAATTTGAGTGATTCCGCTCCAAGACTAGCTAGGGTGTATAGTTTCAACACTAAAACCAACAACTAAGTGTTGGGCTGGAATTAAGGTATGTTTTCATGCTATGATTACTTCGAATTATGATACATTTTTAGGAATTCTTCCTCATCTTAACGATAAAGAAAAATAAGATTTATGAAAATCAGGACTATTGGGCTAACAACAAAAGGAACGTTTTATAACAGAAATTTGACTTATTGTATCTCTGTGTATAGGAAAGTAGAGCAGCTGAACAGACGTTAAACGAAAGACAACTGACAGACAGAGACTCACGGAATCTCAGTGACTCCTAGAAACCGACAGAAGATCATAAAGACAGATCCAAGCCCGAGAACCCAAACGACAGCGACGAGCAGCGAGCTGTCATTTGGAAAATACTGTCCCACTACGCGAAAATGCCTTTAAAAGGACCAAGGATGAACTAGATAAGGGAGTCGAATAGGAATTTTCTTCTGTAATCACCGTATCAGGACATAACTGTTCAGTTGTATCCCTGTATTATCTTTCAATTTAATAAAGAGTTTTGATGTTTTGAACAATCATCTTTTGAGTTTCTCATTGCGTTAGAACTTCTGGTGGTTTGGGCCCAGCCCCTGGGAGTTTCCTCGCCAATTTCTGTGCTGTGCGTTAGTTACAGAATTGATGTCCAGTTATCTGATGCAGTCTGTGAATTACCTTTCCACTCGATAAAATAGAAACACATGAGGTTACAATTTCTCTTTCATCAGAATAGTTTAGCATTCGTGCTTTCTGGTTTACAGTAATGCTTTATCGCTGTTAGATGTTTTCATTTTCTCCTAACGCCTTTATAGTCGCTTTATGAATCTTAGAGTAACTATTGTTCAATGTTATTTATCTCTAAGAATTAGATTGTTCCCTCAGTACAATAAGGCGTCCAATTGTTAATTTATTACAGAAAGATGTCAATTAGTTAGTTTACAAAGAGAATTCCATTGCAAAATTATATAAGTAATTGTTGATTCAATTCATTCAGATTGTCGTTCAATTCATTCAGATTGCTGTTCAATTCATTATTATGCTGTTCAATCATAGGTTTCTCTCCTTCTAAGCTAGACAGTGTAGTTAGCTGCATTATACCATTTCATTTCTCTTTAAGTTGATTGAACTTCGAGAATTAGATACTCCTTTTCATAAGCAATATAGAGTAACTATCGTTCGATCTCACTTGCATAAACTGTGCTTACACTCTTGAAATAAGAAGACTTACCCTGGGTTGACACTTGAATGAGAAGCTTAGAGGTTGCCTATAATAAGCTACCTTTGTGAACTGACATTTTTGGCGCCGTTGCCGGGGAGAGTGTTAAGAGTGATGTCCTTTATTTATCTTTCTCTATTGCTGTGAAGAATTGGGTATTAAAAACAAGAGGTAAGAACTTGCGTACCGACAAGCAAAACGCTTGCTCCCTAGCCCGCTTCTCAGCAAATTGTGCAAAGACTAGTAGAATAGGTACTCTTGTTTTATGACTAGGAAGAAAAAGATAGAAACAAATCGAAATCATCTGCAAAAATCCCCAAAATTCAAGGGACCGATGGTCCTTGGAAGAACAACATATATAGACGAAATCATTAAGAAAGCTGAATCCCATGCATCTATAGGACCCAAAATCATTCCCACTCAAAGTCCTACTACTCTCCCTCAGGGAGCAGCCTCACCATCTGCAGCCCACGCCGAGATTCACAGTGAAACTGAAGGGTCTGAACAAAGCCTCTAGACTACTGAACACATAGGTATTGACCCTTCAAGAGAGGGAGGTTCTTGCAATCTACAAGAAGGAGAAGGAGAAACTAGTGGGGCAATACAATTAGGGGCTCTAGAGCCTGAATCCTCTGAAAAGGTGGTCAAAATCAAGACGCTTGGTATTCCAGATCGAGGGAGTGCTGTAAAGCCTCCTCCCCACTCGTCACCCATTCCCGCTAAGATCACTCCTGAACAAGAAATCCCCGAAGAATATTGGCATATCTTTGATCAAATGGCAAATAATCAAAACCAGAATCAAAGGCAGACGTCGACATAGGAATACCCCATTGTTGACCATGCTGCTAACGCCCCTATGAAAGCCATTCCCCTGCAAAGCATCCCTACCTTCCATGGGTTGACCTTGGAAGATCCTGATGCATTTTTATTTGAGTTCGACGTCTTATGTAGGGGATACGACTATACCACTGATCCTCAGAAACTGAAATTATTCCCCTCTACTTTGAAGGGGGCGGCATTACGCTGGTTCATGGGACTCAGTGGGGGAACCATCAATAATTGGGACCAAATGAAGAACATTTTTCTAACTAAATATCAAGATTATTGTCGGACTCGGGAATTAAAAGATGAAATCTTCAATATGTCTGCAAAAGACAATGAGACATTAGAAGAGTATGTTGAAAGATTTCAGTATAATCTGCAAAGGTCCCCATATACTGCATTATCCAAAGATATCCTGAAAGCAACAATCATTAAGGGAATGAAAGAAGAATGGGTTGAAACACTCAATATAATGGGAACAGGGGACATCTATCAAGAAGAATATGATGACATTATTTCGCTCTGTGTCAGGTGCTCTCGGGGCAGTACGTGAAATAGGTTGCTTGGGTGAGACTCGACAAAGAAAGATCTCAAACAGTTTGGTGGCAACGTAACAGAGCAGAGTTTGGTAATCTTTTGGAAAACTTTAAAACTAACATTTTGGGTACTTTGACAACACAGCTTGATGTCTTACAAGCCAAGCAGAAGCAAGCTATAGCAGAGCAGAACTTGGCTGTCTTTTGCCCACGCTGTCGGAAGAAGCACAGCCAAAGGGAATGCCCCTTAGACACGGTTGAGACCTGTGCTATCTGCACTAAGGACCATACCACAGACCATTGCCCTTCACTCCCGGGACTGAAAGCAGTTTACAAGGAAGCAGAGGAAGAGACAGAACCAGTCTACCTAATGAATCAGCATCGACAATGGCAGGCACGACCAGGTATGCCTCAAGACCTGCCTCGATTCTTTTCTTTTCTGCAGTTTAACCAGTAAAACCCTGCATCAGCTTGGTAGAATCAAAACTCTTTTTCCACTAGGCCGACCTAGTCGTTTCCTATACCACCCTGGCCAACACAACCCTCATTAGGGAATAATTGGCCAAGCTTTCCTTGTTCTCCCCCTTATTGGCAAAACTTTCCATATCAAGCCCAGTGGTCAGCATCCCCGTCTCAAACCACTAATTTGCCTCGAAATTGGCAGCAACCCTTGGGAATGACCCACCAACCAATGGGGATAGGAATTCAAAATCAACCCACACTGCCAGCTCCATACCCAGTCCAACACAACCCTCAGCCTATCATACGTCCTCAATTACCAGCCCAACCCAATCCTAATCCCAATAACAAACCAGTTCAACTAATTCAGATTATAGAAGATCCAAACCCCGACACTAAGCAGAGGCAATGCAATGAACTAAGGCTGAGATCATGACGTACTATCTCACCAGTAGAAGTCACGACCTCACCTCAATCCGAATCCAGAACTTCAATGGAACCTAGCCAAGCAAATATAACGGAAACAAAGGTAGGACAAGGGAAGGAAACGGTTGACCAAGGGAGACCTGAAGAGCTTGGGGTGCCTCCACCTCCATTCCTTGAAAGGTTAACTCTACCTAGACCAATAGTCTCTCCAGATTTTGACATCCTAGGGGAATTAAGAAACCTTTGTATCAAAATCCCTCTCCTTCAGGCCATACAAGACATTCCCATCTACGCTAGAACAATTAAAGAGCTGTGTGGGAAGAAGCAAGTAAAAAAGACAAAGGCTGTACCCACCGTTAATGTGGTAGGGGCGCTATCTGACTTATTACTGGGTAAGGAACCACCCGTGAAATATGAAGACCCAGGAAATTCCATAGTAACTGTGCAAATATCTGGCCATTCCTTTCCAAACACATTGGTCGACTTAGGGGCGGCCATTAACATCCTAACTACGGGAACCTGCGAAAACCTAGGCGTATCAGCTTTAAAACTCACGGCTACGCTGCTGGAGCTTGCTGACAGGTCTATTATCAGACCAGAAGGAATAGTGCAGGACATCCTGGTCTCCGTAGACTCATGGAAATATCCAACTGATTTCTTAGTTTTTAATCCAAAGAACAGGATGGACGGGCACCCATTGATTCTTGGGCGACCTTGGTTGGCGACAACCGATGCTTACATAGGCTGCCGAACAGGCAGCATGACCATCACTAGAGGAGATTCCTTAAAAATTATCATTATTTATCCACCTGCCAAACCAAGCTTACCCACGGTAAAAATTCACAAGCATCCATATACATATTGGGAGCAAAACATTCGTCCACCTCTGACATTAGTGGAAGCTCTTGAATTTAAGGATCAAACTGAAGACGATGTAATCAATAATTTTATGAGTTAGCCACCCACGTTTGGAAATTTAAAATGCCAAATGTTGAAAATAGTCCTTGGAGATGAAGTTTAAGAGGACCCCTTGACAGACCTTGAGGATCAATATATTCCCACAACCGCTATGCGTAATTGCATACCCATTGAGATTGAGCTAGGAAAGATCCTGAATATCAATGGCAATTTGGATGTTAACCAAAAGCAAAGGCTCATAAAAGTTCTACAGAAGTATCAAGGGGCATTTGCTTGGGACTACCCAGACATGAAGGGCTTAGATCCTTAGCTATGCACCCATCACATCTATACTAATAAGGAAGTTCGACCCATTAGACAACCTCAGCGAAGGCTAAACTCGCACTTAAAATATATTGTAAAAGAGGAGCTGCAAAAACTGTTGGATGTAAATTCTTTTTAGGGACGACCACCAGAGGGGAGACCCATTTGCTATCTGATTTCAGATAGCAAATGGGTCTCCCCTCTGGTGGTCGTCCCTAAAAAGAATGGGAAATGGAGAATCCGTGTGGATTACAAAGAACTGAATAAAGCAACACAGAAAGACCACTTCCCCCTCCCTTTTATTGACCATGTCCTTGATACATTGGCAGGAAAATGGTTTTTTTCCTTTCTTGACGAGTTCAGTGCTTACAATCAAATCCAGATAGCCTTCGAAGACCAGGATAAGACGACCTTTACCTGCCCATGGGGTACTTTTGCTTACAGGGTTTTACCATTTGGGCTATGTAATGCCCCAACAACATTTCAAAGAGGCATAATCAAAATTTTTTCTGACTTAATAAATGAGGGACTTGAAATCTATATGGATGACTTCACCCCATATGGTGAGGACTTTGATCAAGCATTAGAAACGCTAGAAAAGGTGTTGGAACGATGTATTGCCACCAGGTTATGCTTAAGTGTTAAATTTGGACAACTAGGTCCAAACTCCTTGTTGTGATGCTCAGATTAAGAGGCTAATATTTTTGTTGGATTCCTCTTTCAAAGAGGTGTAAAATCCATATAAAATATATCTTAATCCGATGAGCAGAACATTTATTTTGAATTTATTATTTATAATAAATTATATGTGCAGGTCGGCCTTAAGGTTTCACACCCCCAGCAGATGTGTCACACAACCCAATGATGGATATAAATTCAGGCAAAGTTGGAGAGCATTTCACCACAACTCAACACACATCTTCTTCTCTCATCTGATTTAGTACGAGCTCCTTGGAGGACGAGTTCAGCCCACACGTGTGAAGAAGAAGGAGGACGAATCTGTACAGCTGAGCTGAAGGACGAATTTCTGCAGCTAGGGTTTTGCTGGAAGTTTGACCAGCGTTGACTTTGGTCAACGCATGGTCCGAAAGGGCTGAAACTTATTGGAAAGTTCAATTTTGAGAGGCCGTACACTTTGGCACAAAAATCGAGGTCAAAGGGTTGACCAAACTGTTGCTGCGTTGACTTTTAGCTTGCTACCCTGCGTTGACTTTTCTGGACAACGTTGACTTTTTTGGAGTTGACTTGGGTTGACTCGGTTGCTGATTGGAGGACTGTTGTGACACATTCTGGGTTGGCTGACCAAGGAGACTTTGCTGGTTGAAGCATCCTGTTGACCGCCGTAACGCACCACCACATTCTTCTGTTTCTGGTTTGTCTTCTATGAGATCCACTTATATGTTCTATCAGCATTTTACTTAACTATTTGTGTGATTGCTGTAAGAAAAGTAAAGTTGCTTCAAGCATAGAACATCTACAAAAATTTACATGGTATCAGAGATGAGGTGAAGACAAGCCCTATCTTTAGCAATCACCATCGGAAGAAATGGGTTCCACAAGTTTTGAATTCAAGGAGAATGACAAGCTGACTGGAAGGGATGGCTTCCATGCCTGGAAGATGATATTAGATCTCAAATTGGAAGACCATGATCTCTTGGATCATGTGCTGGGTAAGATTCAAGAACCTCCATCCAATGCTACCGCTGCTGTTAGAAACAAGTATAAAAAGGGAGAGATCAAAGCAAAGCTGATGATCAGGGAAGCCATACATAAGAGTCTGGTTGCCTATATATCTGAACTAGGCACATCCAAGGAGATGTATGATAAATTGATCCTTATGTTCAAAGTAAACAATGTGAACCAAGTGCTATTCCTCAAGAATAAGTTGAAGAATATGAAGAAGGGCCGAGATGAGTCTATTCAAACTTACTTTCTGAAATTGACCGAAACAAGGAACAATCTGCTGGCTATTGGGGAGACGATAGCTGATCGTGAGATGGTTCTCACCACACTTGGAGGACTCCCATATGAATGGCAAGTATTCACAACTACCATTCTCAATAATAATACCATTCCTAACTTTGATGAGCTTCTGTCTAGATGTATGCAAGAAGAAACAAGGATGAACGAATTCGATAATGATAGAAATGCTACCTATGGTGCTCATTCTCGAAAGAAGAACTCTGGTGGTTCTAAGGACAAAGGAAGAACAAGGACTCAAGAAAAGAAGGGTAAGTGTTTCACTTGCCATAGGCCTAGTCACTATGCTAGAGAATGCCCCTTCAAGAAGGATTCTCCCGATAGTGATGATAACAACAACAATCGAAGGAATGGGAATCGAAGAAACAACAAATCCAAAGGAAAGAGGAAGGCTCACTTTGGTGGAAACAATCAACCTTCTAAAAGGTCTAGGAACACCAGGTATGAGGAGTCTAATGCTATTGATAAAAGAAATGAGTATATTCTTGTATCTGCTCTCTCTGCTACATCTCCGCCCGACACTATGGATGTCTGGCTAATCGATAGTGGTGCCTCAAGACACATCACTGGATTCAAGGAAGCACTCTCTGACATGGTTGAGAGGGATATTAATCTAGAAATTATCCTTGGAGATAATGCCACATACCCCGTAAAAGGGACAGGGACTGTGACCCTCCACTTGTCTCAAGGACAAGTCCTACATTTACAAGATGTACTCTATGTGCCAAAATTGAAGAAGAACCTTGTGTCTGTATCAGCCATGGAAGACAAAGGGTTCAATGTAACATTCTCTGATGGAAAGGTGCTCATGTGGAAGAAGAGCTTCAAGGAAGCTATCTCGATTGGTTTCAGAGTTGGCACACTCTACCAGGTTGGAGGAAGTCCACTGGGAGCAATGACTTGTGATACTATCCGACAAACCGAACTATGGCACCGAAGGTTTGGACACCTTCATTACAAGGCCCTTCCCGAAGCAAGGAAGGTGGTGACAGGGATGCCCGACTTTGGAAATAATCATGAAGGTGTATGTAAGGGTTGTGCCGAAGGAAAGCATACAAGGGGACCTTTCCCCTCAAGTGTCACAAAGACATCTGATATTTTGCAACTGGTCCATTCTGATCTATCTGGTATGTTGCCCGTGACATCCCTGGGAGGATGTTCCTACTACATGACATTCACTGATGACTTCTCTCGCAAAACCTGGACATACTTCTTGAAGAAGAAGGATGAGGCTTTCATGTGGTTCCGTACCTTCAAAGCCTTGGTGGAAAATATGACCGGAAAGAAGATCAAGATTTTGAGGACTGACAATGGCACCGAATATGAGTCAAATGAGTTCAAAGACTTTTGCAGAGAAGCTGGCATTAAGAGGGAGACTACCACTGCATATACTCCTGAGCAGAATGGTGTTGCTGAACGCAAGAATAGGACTATTGTGGAAACTGCCCGTGCCATGCTATGTGACCAGGGTCTACCAAAGTTTCTGTGGGGAGAAGCTGCAAATACTGCTGTGTACATTCAAAACCGATGCCCTCATTCCGCTTTGGACTCCAAAACTCACGAAGAGGTTTTCTCTGGTAAGAAACCTGATGTCTCACATTTTAGAATTTTTGGATGTCCTGTCTATTTTCATGTGCCGAAAGAAAAGAGAAGTAAGCTGGATGCTACTGGGAAGAAAGGAATGTTTGTGGGCTACGGTGAGACTTCTAAGGCATATAGAGTCTATGTACCTGGTCAAAGGGAAGTAGAGATAAGCCATGATGTCACTTTTGACGAAGATGCTTCCCTGAAGAAAGTAGTAGATCTTCCTAGATCCGAAGAAATTCATGAAGAAAGGCCTGGAAATCTGGAAGAACCCCAGGATGAGACTATGCCTGATATTGAAGGGCCAATGGACCCTATTGATCCACCCCCTTCACTAGGAAAGGACCATCATGGCTCAGGGACACCCTCGAAGATGTTGAGGGTCATGCTGCCCCAAGGGGGACATTCCGAGAAAGCAAGAAGCCGTGTAGATACCAAGGGTATCTAGCTGCCATGAGTACTATTGTACAATCTGAACCTGGATCTTTTGAGGAAGCCATCAAGCATCAAGTTTGGAAGGATGCTATGCCTGAAGAATATGAGTCTATTATGAAGAATGATGTCTGGGATGTGGTCCCAGGGAGCCAGGAACAATCAGTTGTCCACATAAAATGGCTCTCTGAGATCAAACATGGATCGATGGGAGTCTTGAAAGTTCAAGGCAAGATTTGTTGCTGGTGGCTTCTCTCAAAAGGAAGGAATAGACTATGATGACATATTTGCACACAATGGCACGATACCTGTCAGATCAATCATAGCCCTTGCTATCCCAAAGGATGGAGTCTTCATCGGATGGATGTCAAGACCGCTTTTCTGCATGGTGCAATAAAAGAAGAGGTGTATGTAGAACAACCTCTGGGGTTTGAAGTTCAGGATCGGGACACTCATGTCTGCAGGTTGAAGAAAGCCCTCTATGGGTTGAAGCAAGCACCCAGAGCTTGGTACGAGAGGATGGATAGCTACTTGATGAAGCTGGGCTTCACTCGAAGTAATGCTGATCCGAACCTTTACTTCAAGGTTGTGCAGGGGAAGCCTCTCATTCTAGTGTTGTATGTGGACGACCTCTTCCTGACAGGTGCTGACCCTCTCATTCATCAATGTAAGAGGGAGCTCGCTGCTGAGTGCGAGATGAAGGACCTAGGACTGATGCACTACTTCCTAGGCCTGGAGGTCTGGCAGAGACCTGGAGAGATTTTCCTTTCTCAAGGAAAATACATTGTGAAGCTTCTAGAAAGATTTGGAATGGTGGACTGTAAGTCCGTGTTGACACCGATGGAACTCAACTTTAAGAAGTTGAGTGGCAGCGCTGCTGGGCCTATCTTGGCCAATCCTACTGAGTATCATCAATTCATAGGAGCTTTGATGTTCTTAGTGAACACCCGACCGGATATATGTTTTGCAATGAACACTTTGAGTCAACAGATGGTTGAGCCTCATCATTTTCACTGGGTTGGTGCCAAGAATCTTCTGAGATATCTTTGGGGCACGATAAACCATGGGCTGAGATACACTGCCGGGAGTGTGACACTCCGTGGATATACTGATGCCGATTGGGCTGGCAGTGTGGTGGATCGTAAGAGCACATCAGGATGCTGCTTCAATCTTGGTTCTGCTTCGATCTCATGGATGAGCAGGAAGCAGAAGTCGGTGGCTTTGAGCACCGCTGAGGCCGAATACATTGCTGCAAGTATGGCCTATTGTGAAGCAGTTTGGTTGCGTAAGCTCTTTAGTGAGCTGTTTGGACATGTGCTAGATACCACTGTGATACTCTGTGATAACCAGAGTGGGATTCGTATGACTGAGAATCCTGTGTTCCACGACCGATCCAAGCATATTGATATCGGGTACCACTTTATCCGGGATATGGTACAGCGAGGCGCCGTAAGGCTCGATCATATAGGAACTGATGAGCAGGTCGCGGATATTCTCACTAAGCCCCTGGGGAAGGTCAAGTTCCTAACCTTCCGTGAGAGTCTTGATGTCGTGGAAAGACCCTATGATGTGGGTCCTGTTGGACGATGAGCTCTGGGAGCTCTGGGGGGCTTTGGGGATAGCTTCTCAGAGCTATAAGCACTCATAATGCTTCTGCCCCACCCTTGTGATTATTGAGTTGGTTCACCTCTCATTTATCCGTGCCCTGTACGCATCCTACCCATTGAGTTCAGGGCTCATGGGAAGTACATCTCATTTGGCCAATGAGGTGGGAAAAGCTAGAGACTATTAGCAAAGATCGATGGACGCATCGAGATTGCCGTACTCTCTATCTAGGATGGCACGGTCCAACCACTTGATCCGGGGATCTCAAGTCTAGTGAGGTCGTGGACCTCTCCGCCCACTTCGGGTCGATGAACCAACTTCGGTTGGTTGGAGACTCTTTTGTGAGTCCGATAGTGTTTCGAACCTCTGGGCTGAATATGTCACCCGGGGGATGATGTCTTTGTGATTGACCCACTTTTGTTCTGAAATAAAGAGGCCAGCAAAGCAAATTACGGCGGGATGACGCACGATGTTTGATTGCACTGATGGATGGAGTTCTCCCTAGTTGAGAGGGAGTGTTAAATTTGGACAACTAGGTCCAAACTCCTTGTTGTGATGCTCAGATTAAGAGGCTAATATTTTTGTTGGATTCCTCTTTCAAAGAGGTGTAAAATCCATATAAAATATATCTTAATCCGATGAGCAGAACATTTATTTTGAATTTATTATTTATAATAAATTATATGTGCAGGTCGGCCTTAAGGTTTCACACCCCCAGCAGATGTGTCACACAACCCAATGATGGATATAAATACAGGGAAAGTTGGAGAGCATTTCACCACAACTCAACACACATCTTCTTCTCTCATCTGATTTAGTACGAGCTCCTTGGAGGACGAGTTCAGCCCACACGTGTGAAGAAGAAGGAGGACGAATCTGTACGGCTGAGCTGAAGGACGAATTTCTGCAGCTAGGGTTTTGCTGGAAGTTTGACCAGCGTTGACTTTGGTCAACGCATGGTCCGAAAGGGCTGAAAATTTTTGGGAAGTTCGATTTTGGAAGGCCGTACTGTTTGGCACAGAAATCGAGGTCAAAGGGTTGACCAAACTGCTGCTGCGTTGACTTTTAGCTTGCTGCCCTGCGTTGACTTTTCTGGACAGCGTTGACTTTTTGGAGTTGACTTGGGTTGACTCGGTTGCTGATTGGAGGACCGTTGTGACACATTCTGGGTTGGCTGACCAAGGAGACTTTGTTGGTTGAAGCATCCTGTTGACCGCCGTAACGCACCATCACATTTTTTTTGTTTCTGGTTTGTCTTCTATAAGATCCACTTATATGTTCTATCAGCATTTTACTTAACTATTTGTGTGATTGCTGTAAGAAAAGTAAAGTTGCTTCAAGCATAGAACATCTACAAAAATTTACATTAAGCAATGAAAATGCGACATGATGATGACTGAAGGAGTAATCCTGGGGCACTATATCTCTGCGGTAGGAATACAGGTAGACCCGACAAAGATAGAGGTAATCCTTTTATTAGCCACTCCTTGCACGCAGACAGAGGTGTGTAGTTTTTTAGGGTATGTAGAGTATTATCGTAGGTTTATAAAGAAATTCTCACAAATTGCTGCACCTTTGTATGCTCTAACTGGAATCGTTGAATTCCATTGGACTGATAAATGTGACACCGCTTTTGCAGATTTAAAGAAACTGGTCTCGACAGCACCAATTCTGTGAGGGCCTAACTGGAAGTTGCCTTTTCACATCTCTTCAGATGCATCCGACACAATAGGGGCAATCCTTGGCCAAGAAGAAGACAAAAATCCCTATGTTATTTATTATATCAGCAAAAACCTCACTCGTGTCGAATTAAATTATACAGTTACTGAAAAGGAGTTCCGGGCTGTCATTTATGCCATTAATAAATTTAGAAATTATATAACTGGTTATCAAGTACGCTTGTATACTGATCACTCTGCCATTAGATATTTAGCAAATAAACCAATCACGAATGGGAGAATAACTCGTTGGTTGTTGCTATTGCAGGAATTCGATATAACTATCAAGGACCATCCAGGAAAGGAAAACGTGGTCGCAGACTTCCTGTCCAGGGTTTCAAAGACGGACGACACGCTAGCAGTTGATGATCAGTTTCCTGACGAACATCTGTTTGCGGTAGCGGTAAAAACGCCATGTTATGCAGACGTGGCAAATTACTTGGCAGTGGGTAAGCTGCCCAAACATTTAACATCAAGAGAAAGGAGGCTGGTTGTATAATGCAGCGCAAGTTTCTCCTGGATCGATGGATACCTCTTCCATACGGGGGCTGACATGCACATACGCAAATGCATCAGAGAGGACGAAATCTATGACATCCTACGGGCCAGTCACGATGAACCGTGTGGCGGCCATTTTGCAGATCGCAGAACGGGACACAAAGTATTACTATTGGGTTATTATTGGCCCACGATCTTCAAAGACGCGAAAAAATATGTCCAAGCCTGCGATAGCTGCCAAAGAATGGGCTACCCAGGCCAAGTAGACGAAATGCCACTACAACCACAATTGGTAATAGAACCGTTCGAACGGTGGGCACTAGACTTCGTTGGGCCGTTCAACCCACCATCGAATCAGAAAACCTACATACTAGTTGCCATGGACTATGTAACGAAATGGGTGGAAACAATAGCCTTACCAAGAGCCAGGCAGGAATCTGTGATTAAATTTCTGTTTGAGCTATTTGTGCGATATGGTCTACCACGGGAAGTGATAACCGATGGAGGGACATAGTTCGTAGGTAATAAAATCACAGCCACTCTACGAAATCATCACATCACTCACAGAGTCACGTCTCCTTACCACCCGCAAGCGAATGTACAGGTCGAAAGCACCAACAAAGTCCTTGAGGCAATTCTTACTAAAATAGTATCAACACGTCGCCGGGACTGGGCCACTAGATTACCAAAACCCTTATGGGCTTATCGCACAACCTGGCGAAACACCATTGGATATTCCCCATATCATCTAGTATTTGGCAGAGAGCCTATTTTCCCTATTGAGTTCGAAATCAAGACTCTAAGAACAACCCAGGAAGTAGGGTTGGACTTGACAGAGGCCCAAATCAAAAGACTCCAGCAAATAAATGAATTGGACGAAACACAGCTACTAGCTCTACAGCGCACAACGATCATACAACAGCAGCGAGCTAAGTGGCATGACAACCTCATAAAAAAGAAGACATTCCAGAAAGGAGATTGGGCACTTCTCTATGACTCCAAATTTCAAGATTTTTCGGGAAAATTACAAACAAGGTGGCTCGGTCCATACAAAATTCAAGAAGTACACAACAATGGCACACTCACCTTGACCACCATAGATGGATCTGGTTCTACATTTCGAGCAAATGGGCACAGAGTACACCTCTATCGCAAACCTCTCACAAAGGAATCTTTTTGCTAGCAGGTACGAATTTTGAAACGATCCTACCATCCAAGTTGTGGCTGAAGGGGGTGATAACCCCACAACCTTAAGTACATAAGAGTTTGCTACTGTCATTTGTAAATACTGTACATAATTTCCTTGCAATTCCTAGCTCTTATTTTGTTGTACATTCTTCATACTGGAAATTGTATCCTTTCCCTCATCCTTTTATCTTTGGCTGTTCAAATTTTTTGAACCGGCGTTTTAAAACTCGGACTCGGGTTCCGATTCGGTCGAGGGTCGGCTCCTACTCTGACTCTGACTCTGTATCGACTTGGCCGGTTCAGTTTCAATGACTCGGTTTTTGTAAAAAATACGTTAAATATTAATTTTTTTGTAAAAAAACATAATTTTAAAGATTTTTATTCATGTTTCCAAACACAAAGCATTACAATATAGACAAAAGATAACATATGATCAAAGTAGGCTCATGAATATATCCATATTATCAAAATTGCACGCAGTGCACTGTCCAATACATGATTTTGAGATAGAGATCAAAACAAAAAACATAAACAAGGAGGTTTTAACTTCTAAACTTCTAAATGGCCTCCACAATAAAACATGAATAATCACTACTGCTAGACATCTGACAAGCCAATGTCCTCTTCCTCAAACTCTGAACTAGAGGGGGAAACCGCTTGCTCCTCCTCTGAATCAACATCCTCAACTGGATCTATAGCCTTGCCCTTACCACCCTGAGAGAGACGAGTTATGCGTCTCCGTCGTGGCTGACTAGAGGCAGTGCCTGTGCCTGCAACTGGAGGGCTTGGGACTGGGTCTGCTACTAGTGGATCTGCATTGAGCATAGCCTCTACCCGTGTATCGAAGTCAATCCCCACACCAATATCCTCATCAGAGTCAAACTTTGGGGGACAAGTCTCCACTACCCAATCTGATGTTGGATCAATATCCTTCAACACAATGGGATCTGAATCAGTTCTTTTGTTTAGCAATTGGTTGCGTCTTAGTCGGAGGTTGTACTGGACATACACTAGATCATTTAACCGTTTTTGCTCCAAATTGTTTCTCTTCTTTGTGTGAATCCTCTCAAAGACAGATCAATTGCGCTCACACCCAGAAGCACTACAAGTTTGACTCAAAATGCGGATTGCAAACCTCTGCAATTCAGGGCAATGGCTACCAAATGCCTCCCACCATTGCGCTGCAAAAAATGAGTTTTAGTTAGCTCAACAATTTATATCCAACTTTGAAATTGAAATTATAAACAATTATACAAAATAATAAAATATGAATTTGAAAATTTAAATTCTTTGTTTCCCTGGCTCATCTGATTCCCTTGCAATCCTTGCAAAGTTCTTGCTAAAGGTACCTGTGGCTTGGCTGAACACAGTGATCTGATTATGTATCTTCAACTGCTCACTCTCTGTGGGGATCATGCGATCAATGCAGTCAATCAATCCATCTCTAACCTCCCCATTCAAAGTTCTTGCTTCCTGAGCTTTATAATGATACCTTGGGTTCAGAAAATACCCAGCTGCATGTATAGGGCGATGGAGTTGATTGTTCCATCTCTGATCAATGATTGCCCAAATGGGCCCATACTTACTCGCTCTGTCCTTGTATGCTGCCCTTATTTGCTCCTTTGCTTGATCCATAGCCTCATAAAGGAAGCCCATAGCTAATCTTTCCCCATCCACCAAGCGCAACACCTTAACCAGTGGCTCAGCAAGTTTTACAATCTCTGTTGCCTTTTTCCAAAATATTTCTTCATTGAATTTCCTTTTCACATCTTTGCCATCCTGTTTGCGAGCCCATTGACATTCATTCCATTCATCACTAGAAAACAACTTTTGCAAGTTTCTATATTGGGCAAGCATAGATTGCAATGTCAAAAAATGTGTTGCAAATCTAGTGATGGCAGGCCTAATAGTTTCCTTGCTCCCTGTGTTTTTCCTCATCAGATTCAGAATCCATGAGTGATTGTAAATATATTTTGTGATGCATTTGGCATGCTCTATAGTGTTCTTGATCCAGTCTATTTTGCCAATATCCTCAAGCATGAGATCTATGCAATGTGCAGCACATGGGGTCCAAAAGATGGTTGGGTGATTTTCCTCTAACAATTTACTATCAAGAACATAGTTAGAGGCATTATCTGTGATGATTTGAACAACATTTGCCACCCCCACCTCTTCAACAACCTCATCCAAAAGATGAAACAACAAATGTGCATCTTTCACCCTATCAGATGCATTAACTGATTTTAGAAACATGGTTCCCCGTGGGCAAAAGACAAGAAAATTTATGATGGTACGGTTCCTCTGATCAGTCCATCCATCTGACATGATGGTACATTCTGTATGTGCCCATGAGTTTTTGAACTTTTTCAAATAATTATCAATGGACATAATCTCTTTTTGCAAAAGAGCAAAAGAGATCCTCTTAACTCATGCATAGTAGGGCCTTTGAAGCCCTTTCCAGCAGCATATATGACATCAAAAATAGGTTCATAATATGGTGAACGAGTAGCATTGAAGGGAATATCAACATCATACCACCATCTAACAATGTAATCACAAGCAACATCTCTCAATTCTTTTTTCCAATAAGAATCTAAAGTGGGCTGCACTTGACCTCTACTTGGAGGACTAGGACCATGTGCACTATCAGAGGGAGAAGAGAGCATGAAAAAACTTTTGATAGCACCCTTATTCTCATTGCACCCTTACCCTTTTCAGAAATAGACTCCATAGAGGGAGGAACATAGCAAAAGGGGTTTGCTGCATCAGTGCAAGGGATAGATGAAGAACCCTCATAATCCAAACTTGGGTTTGTAGCCATCATCTGTTGTAGATTTCTCTTCCTCGCAATTTCAGCCTGTATTTCTTTTTGCCTAATTTTGTCTTCCTCAAACTTCTGAAATTGCTCTTTCAACTCCTTCCTAATTTCCCCAATGTTTTGTGCTTTAGATGGAGTAATTTGGCCTCTAAGACCAACCAAATGCAGTTTCAGTCTATGAATGACCCCTCCACCCCCCTTAATTTTTCTCTTACAAAATTTGCAATACATTTGATCATCAACCATTTCAGCATATGCCCAAGTAGCATCTTTCACTTTAGGGGCCATTTTGGACTAAGTTTTTGACTTGGAAAGAAAATGTTTAAATCTGAAAATTAAAACAAAAAAAGACTATTCATTCTATGTTCATTTCTTTCACCAAAAACTATGTTTACCATTTTCAGATTTGCAAAATAAATAAAACAAGCAAAGACAGTTTTTAGAAGAGAAAAAATAAATACCTCTAGCCTCTAGCCTCCTCAATGCAGCTCCAACAAACCAACTTCTCAATGCTGCTCCAAAGCTTGCCCAATAAGCTCTTCACTACTGCTCCAAAGCTTGCCCAAAAGACTCCTCAAAGCTGCTCCAAAACCAATTCCACAACTCTTCACAAAATACTCACAAATGCTCAAGCAAATTCAATGAGATAGATGTGAGGTATTGAGAGGGGTTGGGTAGGTTAAATAGGATGGGGAGGGGTTAGATAAGCTAAAACAAACCTAACAGCGAAATTAAAACCAACTTCAAGTCCGTTTTTTTCCATTTTTTGGGGCCCGCGGCCGGCTAGGAGCTGTCCGGTTGAGCTAGCTCGGGCTCGGCCGAGCCGGCCGGTTTGTGACCGAGCTGGCCGAGTCGATGTACGGCTTGGCCGGCTCAGTCACAAACCAGCCGCCGGACCGGTTTAACTGTCGAGTCAGACCGTCGATCCCTTTGGCTCGGTCAACTCGTCGGTTCTGAGTCTAGATGGCCGAGTTTGAAAACTATGCTTTGAACGGCTGCTGTTCAATCCAATTGAACAACTGCTGTTCAATCGGATTGAACAACCGTGCTTTTTGTGTTTTTATTTTTTCTTGCTGTTCAAATTCTTTGAACGATTAATCCGATTGAACAGCTGCTGTTCAATCGAATTGAACAGCTGCTGTTCAATCGAACTGAACAACAATGTTTTTTTGTGTGTTTTTATTTTTGCTGTTCAAATGCTTTGAATGGCTGTTGTTCAGTCCAATTGAACAACCATATTTTTTTGTGTTTTTATTTTTTTTCTTGCTGTTCAAATTCTTTGAATGGTTGCTGTTCAATCCAATTGAACAACTGCTGTTCAATCAAATTGAACAATAACGTTTTTTTGTGTTTTTATTTTTGTTGTTCAAATGCTTTGAATGACTGCTGTTCAATCAGATTGAACAACCACGTTTTTCTTGTGTTTTTATTTATTTTTCTTGCTGTTCAAATTTTTTGAATGACTGCTAGTCCATCTAATTGAACAGTTGCTGTTCAATCGAATTGAACAACAACGTTTTTTTTGTGTGTTTTTATTTTTGTTGTTCAAATGCTTTGAACAACTACTTGAATAGCTACTGTTCAATCGGATTGAACAACCACGTTTTTTTTGTGTTTTTATTTTTGTTGTTCAAATGCTTTGAACGACTGCTGTTCAATCGGATTGAACAACCATGCTTTTTGTTTTTTTTTTATTTTTCCTCGCTGTTCAAATTCTTTGAATGGCCGCTGTTCAATCCAATTGAACAACTGCTGCTCAATTGGATTGAACAACTGTGTTTTTTGTGTTTTTTTATCCCTTGCTGTTCAAATTCTTTGAACGACTGCTATTCAATTCAATTGAACCACTACTGTTCAATCGGATTGAACAACTGTGATTTTGTTTTATTTTTTTCCTTGCTGTTCAAACGGATTGAACAACTTTGTTTTTGCATTTTATTCTTTCCTTTGTCGATATTCTCCCCTCGATCCACACCCTAGCTATAAAAGGCATCTCTGAGGAGGAAGTGGCAGTTGAAGAGAGGAGGGAAGCAATAAAAATTACTAATAAGATGATTCTTTGACACTATAATCTTTAAACTGGAAGCCGACTTTGTACACATATGAAATGAAAGGCTAAGTCATTCCTAGCTTAATTGTGTTATCATACAATACATGATCCTATGATGGTATATCTTTCTGCACTTTCGAGTAGTGTGTCCCTCCAATATGAAGAAATAGGAATAAGGGGTATTAATTGTATTGGCATTCTTTTTACTTCTCTCACTATCCCTAACTCTTAAGGAGTTAATGATTCTCCCTTCATGTATAAATAATAACTATTATGTTTATATGTAAATTTTAAAGAGAGGATAGGAGGTCTCATAACGAGCCAGCCTACCATGACCATAAGGGTTTAGCAAGTGACATGCCAACAATGGCCACCACACCAGGGTAATGACCTTCTCAATTACTTGAAGGACAGGAGGTCTCATCACGAGCTAGCCTGATCACTTTGTTACAATCCTAGTGAATGGCACTGTGACTATCTGGCCATCATACCAGCACAGTGACCTCCTCATAAATCAAAATGCTTATGTTTCAAAAAGAAGTACTACACTTACATGCAAATTTTCAAGAGAGGATAGAGAGTCTCATCACGAGCCAACCTACCATGATCATAAGGGTTTAGCAAGTGACATGCCCACAATGGCCACCACACCAGGGTAATGACCTTCTCAATTGCTTGAAGGACAGGTGGTCTCATCATGAGCCGGCCTGATCACTTTGCTACCACTCTGGTAAGTGGCACTATGGTTATCTGGCTATCATACCAGCAGGGTGATCTCTCCACAAAATAGGCAGAATAACCACTTTTACATAAGGATCCTGACCCATTTTTCGGGTTAAAATAGCAACCCTGTCGAGGCTATGAATGCCTGCTGGCAGCAGTGGCTTTGCTTATGGCATGAGAGTATGTTTCAACAATAGCCAATTACTCTTACATATACCTTATCTTCCATTTTTCTTCCATAAGCCACTTCTCGAATTAGTGATAATTCTAATCTACCACATAAGTAACTATAAGGGAAATATGCTTACATGTTTGAACTTCGGGATGACATCACCAATCATTACCTATCTCAGTCTCGCTTCCGTCACACTTTATCATTAAAGAAGGATATCATATCATAATAATAGTTATACTGCTTTCTCCCCCTCTCCAGTCACTTCCGCACAAGATGCACTTATGTCAAAACTTCCAAATCTGACCTTTACAGTGCATACGCTCATACTTACCCAATACTCCTCATCCCTTGAAACTTGAAAGCCACGACCTCCTCTCTCACGTACAGGCTATGATTATCGAATCCTGACATTCCCCCCGTTTGCATTCATGATTGGCCAAATCCCTCTTGTACTTGAGGACGTGGACGCCCTTACTTCGATGGAGGGGGTGTAATCAGTGATAAATAAACAAGCATGCGAATTTCCTGCACAAATCCTGTTGGATATGCTGATAAGACCAAAGGAGCATCGCAATTAAGCTATGAAGTTACTTGCAGAAGGCTACAAACAACAGTATTCATTTTAAACAACAGAGCCGAAAGACAATACAATCAGAAGGAGAAATTAGCTCAGGAAAGCATACCAACCATGGGAGGAAACTCTCTCTGGAATGAACCTTCGAACTTCCTGATTTCAGATGCAGCTAGCGCTATCCTCCAACAAGCTGGCTGGCTGGCATATTTACACCAATTACAAGGATTTGATACAGAAGTAGCAATTGAGTTCCTGCAAAACCTACAGGAGGGACAAACTAGGCTCAGGGGAAGAGTTATACCGGTCACAGAAGAAATTATTGCTGAAGTCTCTGGAATACCAGCAGAAGGAGAGAGATGGATAGAGAGACATCTTCTCTTACGAGAGGCAGTCACATCATATCACGATCTGGAAGAGCCATTAGAGCGAAAAGGAAAAGGGATTAACCCTACTTTTCTACATCAACCATGGTAGGAACTGACGACATTCATCCAGAGATTCATTACATACGATGGATGCCAATACGTGGTAAAACCCCATCAACTTAAACTATTAGCTGTGCTTAAACAAAAGATTTCAGTTCACCTGCCTGCTTTCTTAAATTCTATATTACATGACACTGCTGTTCGAATAAGAAAAGCTAAAAACCCTCAAGCAGTTGTCAGTCACCACGGGCTAATCAAACTAATCATCATACATGAGTTGGACAAGCAGTAGATAGCCTGGGACAACTTTGTTAACCCTGCCGCACAGATACCTGAGGAAAACCCTGGCGGAACCGAAATTGAGCTTCCCAGGATGAACATACCTAGAAGGAAAAGGACCCATGCCTCAACTTCAGAACCAAGCAGGCAAAAGCAGTCCAAAAGACTTCAAGGAACCTCGAACTTCATAGAAGAGGCAGGGCCATCCCACTCAATTCCCTCAAGCACTCAAAATATACCCTTACAAGATTATGAGGAGGAGATGGCTCGAGTCTTGGAGCAAATGAGGACATCCCATGAAACTAAAATCCTATTTGAGCAAGATGGAGAGCAAGAAGAACCATTAGACCAGTCTGCCACTGCCAGCAGCTCCGACCACACCGAGGTATTACCATATCAAGAGGAATCACAGGCTTTTAGGGCCTTGTCCCCTCTAGAGAATGATGGCGCGAATGAGGGGGAACATGCAGAGGAGGAGGCTGAATCCGAAAATCAGTCAGGAGACACCATCCCCTTGGAGCAGAACACAAGCATGGAAACAGTTCCTTTGACACCTGAGGGTAACATTACCTCCCCCAACCAGGACCCTCATACAAAGTAAACTCCGAAGTACAGGTAGAAGACACCACCACAAGAAAACCTGAAATTGACACCGCCATACCCGAAAAAAAGGTTGCTGCTCCTCCACCCCCTGCTGAATCCATACCAGAAGAAAATTTAGCTAAAAAGAAGTTCAAGAAATTAAGCAAAACCTGCAAAAGACTAAGGAAATTGGTAAAACATTTGAGGAAGCAGTTAAAAGAGGTAAGCAAGACCCGGAAGCCTAAGAAAGAATTGATCACAACAGAAACCCAAACAGAATTGATCACCAATTTGTTAGATACTACTGAGGCTGGAATGCAGACTGACCCAACAGAGACTGCCAAGGTTGGAATGCACACTGATCTAGTAGAGACTGCTGAGGCTGGAATGCAGACTGACCTAACATAGACTGTTGAGGCTGAAGTGCAGACTGATCTAGTAGACACTGCTGAGGTAGTAGTACCAGCACAAGAGTATCATGCACATCTAAAGAAATTCACAAAACAAGAGTATCATGCACATCTAAAGAAATTCACAAACCTTTCCACCATAGAAAATGAAACATTTGCCCAACTCAGAGAGGAGCAGGCAAAGGTAAAAAGGGCACAAGACCAGGTAGATCAAGCCAAGAAACAAATCACTAGGATTTGTTCACTGTATTCTGATGCACTAACCTGCAGGGCACTGGCTACCAACTATGCCCTATTCCTAGTGGAATGATATTTACTGCAGAAAATCAAGGCCGTTAGGGCAGGGAAGCCCACAACCTTCAAAACCATAGAAGAGTTCGTCTGCTGCTGCAATGATCAAGATGAACAGGTCCAACACCTTTTGTGTGAACTTTACATGCACAACTTCTTTCTAGAAGAGGACTGGGATAACAATCCTAGTTCCTTTATAGGAGATGTTCAGTTCCAGGCCTTCCTCTTGTTCGCTAAGAACCAGATTAGGTGGGCCAAAGCCTATAACATCTTCCAAAAGAGAGAACATGGCCTAGACCTGTGGGTCAGAGGAGAACCTACTAAACCCCTGCAGCTGTTCATCCAACACAAGAATTTCATGCGAAGAAAGGGTGTAAGGACAAAGCGGGACCCATCCATAAAGACATTATAGAGAATGGGCGAGAATATTTTGAAGACATTCAGGAAGCAGCCCTGGTAGTAGCCAAACAAAGATGGATGGCCCCCACAAACAATGTAAAGATTAGGGAGCCATTTGGCTACAAAAACTTCAAAGCGGCCGCGTCTAGATTCCATTCATATAGTAACCTGGTCTTCCGCATGGGTCCTACATGGTTAGGATGTAGGTATAGATGCCCTTTTATTTGGTACCCCCCTGAGGCTTATGATCATGACTACGAACTGCCAGAAGGGCACACAAACGCTGCCTTTGCAAGAATTAGACAGAAACAGGGTTTTAGAGCATACAAGGAAGAAGTCTACCCTGCCTACTCCTTAACACAGGTGCATTACAACCATTTGTTTACATGAGGACTTGCAAATAGGTAAGCGGGGGAGTATGTTGGGTCGGAATTAAGGTATGTTTTCACCCTATGATTATTTCGAATTATGATACATTTTTAGGAATTCTTTCTCATCTTAACGATAAAGAAAAAGAAGATTTATGAAAATCAGGACAATTGGGCTAACGACAAAAGGAATGTTTTATAACAGAAATTTGACTTATTGTATCTCTGTGTACAGGAAAGCAGAGCAACTGAACCAACGTTAAACGAAAGATGGCTGACAGACAGAGACTCACGGAATCTCAGTGACTCCCAGAAACCGACAGAAGACAGAAAGATAGATCCAAGCCCGAGAACCCAAACGACAGCCCGCTGCCCACGAGCAGTGGGCTGCCGTTTGGAAAAAACCGTCCCACTGCGCGGAAACACCTTTAAAAGGACCAAGGATGAACTAGATAAGGGAGTCGAATAGATATTTTCTTCTGTAATCAACGCATCAGGACAGAACTGTTCAGTGGTATCCCTGTATTATCATTCAATTTAATAAAGAGTTTTGATGTTTTGAACAATCATCTTTTGAGTTTCTCATTGCATTAGAACCTCTGGTGGTTTGGGCCCAGCCCTTGGGAGTTTCCTCGCCCATTTCTGTGCTGTGCGTTAGTTACAGAATTGATGTCCAGTTATCTGATGCAGTTTGTGAATTACCTTTCCACTCGATAAAATAGAAACGCATGAGGTTACATTTTCTCTTTTATCAAAATAGTTTAGCATTCATGCTTTTTGGTTTACAGTAATGCTTTATCGCTGTTAGATGTTTTCATTTTCTCCTAATGCCTTTATAGTTGCTTTATGAATCTTAGAGTAACTACTGTTCAATGTTATCTATCTCTAAGAATTAGATTGTTCCCTCAGTACAATAAGGCGTCCAATTGTTGATTAATTACATAAAGATGTCAATTAGTTAGTTTGCAAAGAGAATTCCATTGCAAAATTATATAAGTAATTGCTGATTCAATTCATTCAGATTGCTGTTCAATTCATTTAGATTGTTGTTCAATTCATCATTACGCTGTTCCATCATAGGTTTTTCTCCCTTCTGAGCTAGACAAAGTAGTTAGCTGCATTATACCATTTCATTTCTCTTTAAGTTGATTGAACTTCGAGAATTAGATAATCATTTTCATAAGCAATATAGAGTAACTATCGTTCGATCTCACTTGCATAAACTGTGCTTACACTCTTGAAATAAAAAGACTTAGCCTGGGTTGACAATTGAATGAGAAGCTTAGAGGTTGCCTATAATAAGCCACCTTTGTGAACCGACACTAAGAATGAGTGTTTCCAAAACCCTAGAATCTTTCTCAAGAGCTCTCCAAAATTCTAGTTTTCAAGTGAGCAAATGCAAGAATGAGGAGAGACTCCTCGTTTCCCTTTTTTTATAATTCACTTGACCCTTTTGCCACCTATTTACCTTTTTCTCCAATTAAATAATGAAAATCACTTTCACCTCTTTAGTTTAATAATGTGACTTTTTATTAACTAATTAAAGTCACTTTTAACTTCCAGAAAATGCTTAATTCAAAACCATGATCAATCGGCCACCAAAAGCCCCTTTTTATCATCCTATATTGTATATCTTTTCGTTCTGTTTCCAACGAGTTATTACACTAAGGTGTTCCTCCATATAATCAACCCAAAATCACACCTTAAACATAAATAATTTAAATATGCTTGATAATAACTCTATTTTATGAAAATCGTCGGAATGCAACATGACAAAGATTGAACTGTGCAGAACTTATCCCGATTAATGGTGTAATCCAAATTTCTTAAGGTTAATGGAAACTGGTTATAGAATTTTTTAAAAAAGTGTTCCTTGTATGTGTGTTCGCTTCTCCTTATTTCTATGTGTGCACGCTTTCCATTTTGCTTCATTAAATTCTTAGTGAACACTGTTGGACATCTAATCGTTAGGGTTATGGTGAGCAGTTACCAAACGGTTCAAAGTTTTTGATTGATGGGTTCAATTGTTACGCATGATAATTGAGGACTGCCACTTCCATTGTTCCAGAGTCCCTCTTGGTTTTAGATGAAGGTGATTTTGTGATAAGGTCGCTTTCCATGTCGCTACAGTGCTATTCCAGACCACACTGAATCATTACCTGCTGTAATGACCGGATAATATTGTATCTTGAACAATTAATACAATTGAGAATCAGAATTAGACAAACAAGCACAACCACTGGTCCAGGTAGTTGCTGACGTTTGATGTCAAACAACAGGTGCAATGGTCACCCATTCTTTTATTGTTGGTATAATCTCTCGACTAAAGGACGAAGCAACTGTTAGTTTTTCAGTCTCAGATTGTTGTTACCTTGAGATTGAGCTTTAGGGCGAATTTTGAATTTTCCATTGATTTACCTAGAAATATTATCTTTTGGGTTTTTAAACAGTTTGGTTGCACTTGAATTTAACCAAATGTTGACAAGGATGCATTTTGAGGAGCACATAGCTTACAAACAGATGAGATAAAGTGTAGCCTATGACATCGACGATATGCTTGATTTCAAGGCCGAAGTTTGTATCCATCCTACATGAATAAACTCTAGAACATCGTCATCAGTTTATGGTGTTCTTGGACAAGTAGAAACCAAAAAAGTATTTTTGCGGGAGACAACAATCATTTATCCATAAGCACTTCTCTTTGGTGGTTCAATTAGTATTCAACATCAGACTGGATCTGTCATACAAGTTGGAGTATGCGCTCTGCTAGTTTAACTAGGAAATAAAGCAACCCACAATTGTTCTCCGGGTCAGATCCCCTGCTGTTGGTTTGGTGGTTGAGTTTCATAGTGCTTGCTAGATGGTGAAATGCACTTTGGATGGGTAATTTTCGACATTCATTCTCGTTGTTAAAGCTACTTTCCCTATTGTTGAGGGCATGTCCTATGTGAAGTGATTGCTACCTCATGATAAAGACACTACAATACAGGTACTGAGATTATTGGCATGATGAATAGATTTAGCACTTATTCAAGTATTCATCGAGATTCAAATGCATATTGTAGATATTTTTGGTATCATAAATGCACTCTATCAAAGAGAATTATGACTTAATTAGTTTGAAGTGGAGTTTTAGTGTTTGAAGAGATCCATATTTCGAATTGGTCTAGGTTTCCATGATATGATGTCTATGAAACATAGAAGAACTAACCAACCTTGGGCATTAATTTTCTACACTCCTTTTATGTGCTCAAATTCTCTCGAGGCATTATTGGGATATTAAGTTGTGTTCTTATATATGAGAAGAAACCTTTTAGTATGCTGAGTGTGGATCCCAAATGCATCTAGGAGGAAACACTAAGCCTAATATTAATAATGGTCATGCCATTAATTATATGAGAGTCTTGCCTTATTTTGAAGGTTGGCCATGCTTGTTGGAGGCTTCTCAATTCCTATATTTTATTTGTCAGATTTGATTGCATTGTAAATGGGTGCATTTTTGGTTGAAGCCAACACCCTTTTTCAAAGTTGATTGCAAGTGTTTCTATGTTTTTGAGAAAATGGCCAAACTCGATTTGTTAGAGTTATTAATCACTGTAATGATGTCTACTGTTCATAGCATTGCCCAAATTAGCAAAGACACTCTCTCTAACATTCGAACATGTTTACAAAATGCTCAATACATGATTGAGATTTTGGAGCTTAAATCACAACTACAACAAAAGAATCGTGATTCTGAACTAGTTCTTATTCAAAACAACTCCCTTTTTGAGTCTGACTCCCATCAACATTCGGAGATTAATTAGATTTGTAAGGTTACTTTAGGAGCATATTTGCATAAAGATGCAAAAGGTTCAACTTGTACTTCCCAAGTTCTTCATCAGTCCTTGGGAAGAAGTTGTTAACAACAAGAAAATAATCAGTCTTGGATATGATAAGGATGTGTCCTTTCACATTCCGGACTATTCCAAGCAGTGTTATTAGAACCGATGGAATCGTCTGGTCCGACCGGTTTGGGGGTGAAACCGGTCCGGTTCAAGGTCTGGAATCGGAAACGACGTACCAAACCAACTAGTTTTGTCATGGAACCGGTTGGTTTGGTACCAAACCGGCCAGTTTTGTCATGGAATCGGTCGGTTTGGTACTGAACTGACCATTTTTCACTCAACCGTCCAGTTTTGTACTGAACCGGCCGATTTCACATAGTTTGGCCAAAGACATTCAAAATGATTTTTTTTTTTAAATACATTTTTTTTGAGTGGGTAGCCTAATATTAAAGCCTATGACCCTAGTATTACTATGTAATTCATGGTAATGTTAAATTCTTAAGTAAAAGTGACATTCTCCTTTATCTTTTATTTTCATCCTTTTACTTAAATTTTTAACATTACCATGAAATGACTCGTGATGTTTGAGAGTGGTTCTGACCACATTGGATTTCATTCGGAGAAACTAGAATTTTAGATCTCATTCAAAATCCAACATAATTAACAGTTTTTCAGGATTTCAGGATTGGAGGGATTGCAAAGTTTCCATTGGATTTTGTAATGGATGAGGGTATGGAACTAGTATTAAATTAAGAGCACCAAGCCCTCTATGTACCTTGTTGTTAGTGGCATTGGTTGTCGAACTCCTCTATCATGACCCTACTAAAACTGTACCCATCACTCAAATAAATTCTTGACTTGACATGCTACGTTTTTTCTATCTAATTTTAATGCTTAGAGGGTTTTATTGATGATGAAGATCCCAATGTAGGTAATGATTTTGATGATATGTAGGTATTTGTTGTAGCATGCTTTTTTTGGATGTTAGAGGCCATCTAGAGCTTGTTTGTTGATGTATTTTTGGTTCAGTAATGCACTGCACTGAATGCTATTTTGGTTATGTGCACCCTTGCATGCTATATAAATGAGAACTTTTGCTTATTTGTGTATAAATGGTTTGGATTCCTATGGATGCACATGAATATATATGTTTTTCTTTAAAATTTGAATATTTTATGTGTTTTTGGTTGACCGGTTTTTTGGTCTGGCTTTTTTTACTGATTCCAGTTTGGTTCTGATTGGTTCCCGGTTCAGAGGGTTTTCTGGTTCGATCACTGGTTAGGTTTTGATAACATTGTTTGCCACCACTCTGTCGGCCGCCACATAGTGCCCATCTGTTTGCCTTCATCATCTGGCTGTTATTCCTTTACAAACCGTAATTTAGTTTGTCTTACAACCATTGGCAACCATAGAAATTTGCGGTACAAATTTGGTGAAAATTCGTGTCCTTACAACTGAAATTGTGTTCGTACACCCTCGATTATAAAAAAATCATGATACTCAATGATTAAAAATCCATGATATTATATAAAGTAACCAAGACAAATTTTAATATTGAAGAGGCCGTATATAAAATCAATGGAATTTTAATCCGAGTAGTCTTTAGTGCGATTTTTTGAAGGCTTTTACGATGACTTTTTACGGTGTAATTTCTCTAAATTCCGGCAGGAATTTATTGAAAAGAGAAGTTTGATTGCTAACTTTGCACAATCGAAGTGCCCTAGAGGTTTTTGTGGGTGCTGAATCCATATATAGAGTCAAAAAACCAGTTTGAATAACAAAAACCAAGATTTTACCTCAAAATTTTTCACCGGATTTCGGCACCTGAAACTTCAAAAAGTTGCACTAAAGACAACTCCATTTTAATCAAGGTGTGTGTGTGTGTGTTTATATATATATATAAAGAAGTGTTATATATTAAAATACATATAAAAGTAATATTTTAATATTACTTTGAAGTTTACTAAATGCTTTTAATTTATTCCAAGGGAATTTAAGTGAAGTATTGAAATACACAGCTTAAAAAAAGAGTAATTCAAAAAGGTATTATTAAAGTAAAAAAAGGGTTAATATATTACGTAGACTTTTATAAAGTCAAATATATATAAATAATAAAAGGTGTTTAAAAAGTTTGAAAAATATTTAAATATTCAAGGCCAAGAATCTATAATTAGAAATGAAGGAAGGAATATTTTCCTATAAGGGTATTACAATTGTAGATTGTAGATTATTTATATTAAAAGGGAATATCCAAGGGAAAGAGGTTAATATTATTATTAGCATGAGTGGTAAGGAAAATTACATCAATATTAAATTGACAAATCAATTATCAATTTTAGAACCAAATATATGTAAAAATGAAGATATTTTTCTCAAGAAACAATATGAAATTAAGGAATTACAAGTAATGATTGATAACTACGAATGTATACCTCAATTTAGTGTTCTAACTAATTTAACGAAGAGATTGACATAATTCTCAGTTTACCATGGTTTGGAACATTGGGTACTTTCATGTTAAATATGGAGAAAAAATATCTAACGTTTCCTTACAAGAAGAAGATCATGACATTGCATGACATTACAATGAAGTCAAAATTGATAATACCTTTGTCAGAGACTTTGAAGATATCTCGAAAGTGATGCTTCAAGAAAATCAAAAGTCAATATCTAGGATGCAGAAAGAATTTGATGAAATCTTCTCAGATAAAAACAAAGAAATTTCTCGCTTAAAAGATCATTGTTAGAGATTACTTGCATAAGTCAAGAAATCTAATTGTATGAAATAGTCATTGGAAGAAAACAACAACTTATCTAGGCAGAAGCATCGAAGTCTTTAAGTAAAAATGTCCAAATTGAGGAAAAAGGAACAACTAATGATCCAAATAATATCACAATTCAGAAGGATTTCCATCTAATTAAAATGAAGACATACTCGGTTGATGCAGTACAAACGACGAAAATGCCAAGTGAAAACTTTGCGATCTACCAAGCAACATCTGTGTGTGAAGGTAATCATATGCCTAAATAAAATCAAGAATCACAAACTTGATAAGAGAAAATCAGGTCACATGAACTCCTTATCAACACCCAAATCATAAGAGCAAACATCTCAACCAGCCAGCCTATCCAGATCACTCAGGGCAAAAACCACTGACGTATGTGCTGAAGAATATTGATGTCAACACAATTAAATATTATGATAAGAATTCATTTCCAATATCGAGTAAGTGCAAGCGTCCACAGGAGCTCGAATTGCGGTTATTTCATTTTTTAGTTCGACAATTTTGCTCTGCACTTAGAAGCTCATATCATCTTGTATCTTCAAAGAGGACAACTCCAAGAATTCAAAAAGATGGGAATAGACTACAAGACAAAAAGTTAATATGCCTTTTCATTAATATGCTTTGAGGACAAAGCATTTCTAAAGGGGAAGGCAATGATATGAACGCAAATATATATAAAATAATATAATTAATAATTAGTATTAATGAATTGACATGTCTCAAAGGACATGACTGTCTATGAAAGGGCTGCCTAGGTATATATACAGAATCCTTGCATGTAATTCTCTCCATATTATTCATTCTACATTTATTCAACATATTATATATTTTATCCTAAATGGATTTTTCTATATTCCAAGTTTTCTAGATTATTTAATTGTGAGCTAGGTTTGGTTATCACACATTTCCAAATTTGGAAACGTTGTATGATACGACTGACAATGTTTCCAAGGCATTTTGTACATGTTTCTATGTTTCTAGGTGTTTCCTGCAATATAGACAAGGGCCCTGTTTTAGGGGAAGCTGATAGAGTTAAAGTAGCAAGATCCTATCCAAACAAGTTTGGAAACGTTGCACGATATGATTGATGATGTTTTCGAGGCACTATGTACCCGTTTTTGTGTTTCTAGGCATTTTGGGTACTAGGACATGGTCAAGTTAGGTGTTTCTTGCAACTTAGATGAGGACCCTATATTAAGGGAAGTTGATAGAGTTAGAGTAGCAAGACCCTAGCCAATGTCCAATATATAGAATATGTCGACATCTTAGTCAATAACTATGAGGGCACCAATGCAAAGCTTGAGAAGGTCTTACAGGGAGTGCATTCCTTTTGGGATGTTAGGAACTCGTTGTGGTGGCTCTCCTAGTATTTAGAGTTTCATATGTTGAGAATATGGTTGTTATTGATGTCAAAGGTTCTCCAGTTGAAGAGGACGATATTCCAGGCTTAAAGATCGTCTCGAGACCTTTCCAACGAGGTATGGCTCGCCCTCTAACTCCTCTTGGTTGAGGAGATATGAATTTTTCAAGATAAAGAATTGAATTTTTGGATCTAGTCAAGTCCACCATCCCAAAGGTTAGGTCAGCCCTATTTGGGGGTCAACAAGGCCTATAAATAGGTCGTCCCCTCACCCATTTTGGCTAGGCATTCGGTCAAGCAATCAAGGAGCATTTTAGATTCGTTGAGCGATAGAGAAGAGAGGTTCATACCTCATGAACCTGGGCAACAAAGAAGCAATGAGTTAAACAACAAGTTTGTAAGTTATTTTTGGTTTTGGTGAAGGCACTCTTGAAGCCCTTTTTGATTAGTCTTTAGGGTGATTTTGGACATAATTTGACATTGGTTGCAGTCCTGAAATTCAGCCTTGTGGTAGCTCTAAAATTCGGGCTTGTGGAAGTCTGAAATTCGGCCCTGTGGTAGCTTTGAAATTCGACCCTGTGGTGGCTCTGAAATTCGGCCCTATGGTAGACCGAAACTTGGCCCTGCGGTAGCTTTGAAATTTGGCCTTGTGGTAGATCGAAATTCGGCCTTGTCGTAGACTGAAATTCGGCCCCTGTAATAGCCTTAGCTCGACCCCTTGTTACAACTTAGAGCCTCAGCTCAGCCCCTGTCATAGCCTCAACCTCAACCTTGTGGGAGCCACAGTTCCACCCTTTTTGCAACTTATCTCAGCTTGCTTTTGATATTAATTTGAAGCTGATTAAAGCCTGATTTGAAGCTGATTGAAGTTTGTTTTGAAGCTAACCTAAAGCCTGATTTGAAGATCTAAAGCTTGACTAGAAGCATGGTTTGAAGCTGATCTGAAGTCTGAAGAGGAGCTGTTTTTGAAGCCTATCTTGAAGCTCGTTTGAAGGAATCTTGGAGCAATTTTTGATCTATTTTGGAACCTATCTTGAAGCGTGTCTGGAAGAATTTTTGGAGCCTAAATTGGAACACGTT
The DNA here is from genome assembly GCA_034641835.2 of Pinus albicaulis. Taxonomy (NCBI): domain Eukaryota; kingdom Viridiplantae; phylum Streptophyta; class Pinopsida; order Pinales; family Pinaceae; genus Pinus; species Pinus albicaulis. The sequence goes on from CM076581.1 coordinate 1,502,302,437, forward strand.
TTTGAGAAGCATTGAAGTCTACTTTGTAGCAGTTTTTAAGGTTGGTGCCTGAAGAGGATTGGTGTCCTCATTCATTTTTGCCAGGTTGGTGCCTGGGCTTATTCAAGAGGATTGGTGTTGTCATTCTAGGTTGGTGCCTTGTTTTGTACAAAATGATTATTTGACAGGTTGGAGCCTGAGTTTGTAAAGGAAGATTGGTGTCTTCTTCATTGAAATTTGAGCTAAAATTATACAAGTGATTTTTTTTTAATTTTTAATTCTTGTGTCCTGGCATGTTTTGTGCTTCTTATTTGTAAAAGATTTTTAACTGGAAAAATTAACAATTGGATGAAATATTGATTCACCCCCCCTTCTTAGTATTTCTAACATCATAAGCGACAAATGCCAACAAAGGCTCATTGGAAAAATACGAGGTGGAACAATAAAGGATTGATGAGTCTTAAGCCATATACTGAATAGGAAAACACCAAATCAAGGAGAGAATAACACCAGTTGTTTCCTGTTACCACAAAATCTAGCATCATAGTGCAAAGCCTCAATAAGTAGTCTAGGTTAAGGGAAACAATGAAATCAACCACCACTGTCATCATAGTGTCTATTCCCTTGTGTTTTTTGTGGATGGATGTTATCTCTACAAAGGAGGCTTCCCCAATAGGTCTCGAAGATTAAGTAACACAAGGATTCTCATGCTAAATACCCTCTAAGGACTGCTAATTAGAGTCCCCAAAATAATATTCAGTAAGGTAAGGCTTCATGTGAAATAAGGTAGTGAGTTCAAAGAACCTACAAGTCTAGAGGGGTAAGGTAAGTCTTGGAGTTTGCTCAAATAGATTCCAAACACATGCTACTTTAAATTTAATGATGTTGTTATAAATTAGAGTTTAAAATAAAGAAAATCTATAGCATGCAAAATGTATAACAACAATGGCAAAATCAACCTATAATTAATGATAAACAATTAACAATCAAAGGATATTTAATAAATAAACAAAGGAAAAGATTATAACAACTTTTCAATGGTTGAAAATGCAATAAAGAACTATTAAACCCTAGACATCAGCCCTAGATATATGGCTGAAAAATGGATAAAAATGATATTTTTCTTTTTCAATTTAATAGATGCAAACCCTATCCCTAGGACTATGATATTTAAGGTATTTTATGCTATTTAATGTAGATTTTTCTGTAACCTAACCCTAGTTTACCATAAAAGGAAGAAAAATATTGAAAATTTTAAGAGATTGACACACTAAGACTAGTTCCTTTATCAATCTTGGGTATACATAGTAAAAAAGGGCAAGGTCTTCCACCTTTGACCTTTGGGTATACATAGTAAAAAAGGGCAAGGTCAAAGGTGGAAGACCTTGATTGGAGCGAGTAAAGGAGAGAAAATCCTCTCAATCAAACCCTAGTGGCTTTCAATCAATTGATGATTTAAGGTCAAGGAATGCTATTCTAAGTTTCCTTGATGGGTACTAGGTGACAAATCTTGCAAATGAGATTTTAGAGACATAAAATAGTCAACATATCATGAAAACTTCATGAAAACCCTAATTCTACAACATTTGCAAAATGGAAGAAGATACTCACAATAAGATAGCACAATTCACCATAACATCACTTTATCAATCCAAGAGAAAATCCCTCCGATTAAAAAAATATCTTCCCCAAGACAATTTGCTATCTTAGTGCTTCATTGCATTGAAGAGACAAAAGAACTAGTGTGCACTCTCTCACAAGAGAAATAATAAGTGTGTGTGTCAACGAATCCTCCTAGATCGACTTCCCTTTATTTATATGAGGCAACCAAGTCAATTTAAGGAAAAATTAGACTAAAAGCCGTAAAAATAATATTTTAAGTGTTTACAAGTTAAGGAGGTCACAAGTCGACCTAAAAGATAGCTATCTCAATAAATAAACATAATAAAAAACCTCCTTGTGTGAGCAAAGGGTTCTCCAAGGATGATATCATCCTCCAAGGGTGAAGACCTCCATAAAAAAAGGTGCAAGGGATGGGTCAAAAGAGTGCTCCTCACTCCAAGCCATCTCCTCATCAATGAATGTGCATCATCGATCAAAACACTGCTCATCAACATGTCATCATTAATCGAGCCCACATCATCACTCTAAGCCTCATGGGGTTGACATTGTAAGCCTAGTCCCTGATGCCATTATCGAGAAAGGTGTACTATCCCTTTGAAAGGGATCTCAAGTCATCATCATCATCAAACTGTTCTAGGAACAAGGAAATGCCTGTCGAGAAGGTGCAATGCCAACTTTGGGGTGTCCAATGGTCTTTGGGGTACATCTTCCTTCTAAGGCAACGACCTGACCACAATGAGTAGCATTTCAATCTCTAGAGGCAGAGGAGAGTGTTATCATCAATGCTGGATACATCCCAAGGTCAACACTCTTCCCAAAGTGGTCAACATCTTGGCTACAGTGCCCTGAAGTGTCATCAAGTAGGGTAGGACAACATCCTTTCTAAAATGTCAGAGAAGTCAATCAATCCCTTAAGAGATGGAAGCTGTACCTGGGAGAAACATTTGAGACATACCCTCAAAATCAAGTGTGATCATCTTCATAGGTAAAGTAACCATAAAGGTATCAGAGTGGGCCATATCTAATGCAAAAAGCATCAATGTACTTTACACAAGCATCATCTTCAAATGTCCTTTTAGCTTATGATTTGTAAACCAGTTTCCGTGCTTAGATACGGGAGGGTTATCGAAAGGCCCTATTAGGTGCTTCCAACCCCAAGGGGAGGAAAAATTCCTCAGCCGGCACATCAATCAACAGGGGCAAGTGGATAGTGGTATGGTGGGGGTTTACTTATAGAAGATTGCACCATCTATGTACTGATTATGAAATAGCATCATCCTTGTGCGTGATAATGTGAAGAGGCAGCAATTGTGGAAACTGAGTTACCCTTTTCCTCAGTTTATTTTTATCACCCTTCTTGCATGCCTTTTTCTTTAATGATTTTCTTTTTCTTGCATAGATTGGGTCACAAAATTTTATTTATGCATCAAGTACCCTTTAAAGGTGAGGCGGTTTATTGTTAATTGGGTTTGGGATATCAAAATTCCTTTCACTTCCATTTGTTCATGCATTAGCCAGGGATTGGGTGAAGGCGAATGATGGGAGTAAAGCTCAGGCTAGGCTTTTGTCCATGTATTTTATTGTATCCCAGCCAATGTTTTTCCATTAATCATAGCTTATGCTCCTCCTTTTCTTTCTGCTGCATAAACCTTTTAGGGCAAATTTCCCATGCCCTTACCCAAGAATTAGGAAAACAGGGAACTAATAAGAATCCTGTGATTAATTGTTCCATAAAGGCAATAGAAAGCACTGTGTAAAATTGTTGAGAATTGATCCTATTATAATCAGAACATGAAATTTGAAAGTATCTCAGTTAAATAATGCTAGTATTAGTACATGAATAAACTAAAAACAGTGAGTTTGGTTCTAGCAGATGTGCAAGACCATGAGGAGAAAGTTGAGGAGTTACAGAAATGTCCTAGGACAAACAGACTTCTGATTTTTTGTTCTGGTGTCTACAACGAGAGCCTTTCAGGGGTCTATAAAATATTGCAGTCAAAAAAGCCACCTCACATGATTAGCACTTTGTCTTAACAGTTCCAAGTTATATAAAGAGCACTTTACAACCAGTGTTCAGTGTGCAACCTCTATATTTGAAGTGATTTTCTGGATGAATCTGGCACTTGAAGCACTGAACACATGCCAAGAATGCTAGAACAGCTTATGCACTGAAGCTATAAGGTATCACACATCTTGTTCACCATGGATCCAATAGTCAAAATTTTAATTCATTGCATCTATGAAACATTAACTCAAGCCTCTATTGATTTGATGCTTGCAGTCACAGATTAGTATGAAATTGATTGTGATACACTATCATATAATAATGACTTAACAATGTTATTACAAATGTGATGGTTATACATAGAAATCATTGGGTCCTTGAAAGGTCATCAGACACAACTGTTGCCTTTGTAGAGTGGCTTATGGATAGTCAACAAGGAGAAAAAGCAGTGCAGTCATTTTTAATAAGTGAGTTCAAAAGGTCAATCAAACTTAACTGCAGGGTCTTTATAGGTTCCCTTCCGAGAATAGCGGTTTGGGTGACTGTAGGTTCTTGAATTTCTTTTCCAAATAAAAACTGTAGACTTAACAATTGTTACTGTTTAATTCCTTTTTTGGTTTCTATATAGTGAAAACTGAAATAAATCCTCTTTTGCAGAAGTTGAGAAAAGGTAAGCAGTTTGCTACATTTCTAAGTGTTTTTGAGATCCTTTTGTCCTTAGATTTTTTCATTAAACAGAATTCTATGGTCATAGATCAAGAAAATAATGCTGTCATATCTCTGACCTTAGTGTATTTGCTTAGCTGATCCACAACCTGCCTGTTTATTTTTATGAATTAAATAGAACATAGTAGTGATTTCTAATATCTAACCATTAGATGATAACAAAATTTCCTTACTGCTTAAAATCTATTTGTCACTTTGTTTTTCATCCTTTGTGGTTTTGGAGCTTTTAGGGGGCAAGCATGAGTATTCTGCCAAAGGAGACAATAGAGGTGATAGCTCAAAGCATTGGTATAAGTAACTTGTCTCCAGATGTTGCCCAGGCTCTTGCTCCAGATGTTGAATATAGATTGCGTGAAATCATGCAGGTATTTTCATTGTGTTTTTTGTCAAAAACTGTGAGTTATTTTTTGCTAGACTGGGCATTGTTTTGATTGAAATTGCTTGTATGCAAATTATATGTGGATAAATGCAGGAAATTGTGCGGTAGTGTTAATTTTGGGCAACTAAGTCCAAATTCCATGTTGCATTGCTCATATGATGGAGATGATATTTTTGTTGGATTTCTCTTTCGGAGAGGTGCAAGATTGATCTAAGGATCATCTTGTTTGGATGAACAGAATTTATATTTTGAATTTATTTTCCACACATGTGCAAATTGTCAAGGTTGGCTAGAAGTGTAATGTAGGCTCACAAGCCCCAACAGATGTGTCACACACCCACAGTCATGGATATAAATTGGAGAGACATGATGCTCATTTCATTCATTCACTCATCTCACACATCTCTCTCATCTGATTGGTTCGTACAGCCTTTAAGAGGCTTCTCTCTCTCTCTCCCACGTGTGAATGTGGAAGCTGAAATCTATGGACTATTTTAGGGCAAATCTGGACAGTGTTGACCAGCGTTGACTCTGGGTCAACAATCGTTGTTTGACTGCGTTTTCTGCCCAGAAATTCCGATCTTGGAAGGCCGCACTTGATGGCACAAAAACCAAGGTCAATCGTTGACCTTTGACCGCCGTTGACTTCAGCGTTGACTGTTTTGGGAGCTGTCTTTTGAGGTCTGTGTGACACTTAAGGAAGGCTGATCTTGTACATGTTTGACTGAACCTCTTGGAGGTTGGAAGAGCTGGTTTGATAAGCCAAAGTCTTTGCTGGCTAGGGCATCCTGTTGACTGCTGTAACAAACATTTCTCTTTAACCTAGGTAAAAACCAAGGTTAACCTAGGTAAAACCAAGGTTATGATCTTCAACACGTCGAAGAAGTTCCTCTGTGACTTCCATTTCTTTTTCAGAGGAGAGGAGATTGAGATCACCAGCTCATACACCTATCTGGGGGTACTATTCACAGGACCTCGCTTTAGCTTGCGGCCTGCACTCCAGCCTTGAATCAACAAGGGCTATGGATCCTTGGCCCTTCTCGAGAGACAATGTTTTTGGAATCATTTTTAGGACATATTAGCCAAGATGTCACTAATGGACAGTCTTGTTCGACCCACAGTTCTATATGGTTCGGAGGTTTGGGGTCCTAGCTTACTGGAGTCCGATTGGTCTTCTGCAGAGAGAGTGCAGATCACTCTTCTTCGTCGCATCATTCGGTGGAAGCAGATAGTTCCTCAACCCATCATTCTTGCAGAGTTTGGAGCTCACCCCTTTTGCCTTAAGACAATGTTTGGTATCATCTCTCTTCTTCACCGTGTTCAGGGTTTTGCGGATACAGCGAAGGGGCGAGACCGATATCCATACTTGGCTTACCTTTCATCATAGTCCATTGCAATAGCGAGTCCTTCAGCTTGATCCCGATGTTGGTATGGTGGAGTCTCAGATCTCCTTGCTTCAGTTGGTATCAAGATAGACCAACTCCCTCCATTCAAGTATTCTTTGTGTGCACCGGGCCACCTCCTACCAACCAAACAAGAGATGAATAAAATCATCCGAGAGGACATTTACAGGAAATATGTATAGGTTATTTGGATAAACCCTCAGGATGGGTTACGTCCGAAGTTGGCTTTCTATGCTGAGCACTTCATGTTGTTGAGAGATGGACTCATTGTTCGACCCCTTTACACGCTTTGCCATTGGAGGCACGCACTTCGGATTCCCTTGGGTCAGATCAAAGTAGCTTCTCATAAACTGCGGATTGAGACTGACCATTAGATTTCCTGGTTAGATAGGATTTGTCAGTTGTGCCACCTCTGAGAGACTGAGTCGGAGGAGCACTTCATCTTCCGCTGTCCCATTTACTATGAGATTCATGGGAGATTCCATTGCTTGTTCCGAGGGATCCAGACCTTATCTAGCTTCTTTCGATACCTAGACCAGAGATGTCTAGCCTTGTACATACAGGAGGCCATGAGACTTCGCACACAGATTCTCCAACATCCTCCTATAGTAGATCCTGTGCAGCGGATTATGTCATTTTTTAAAGTGCTCTCGTTAGAAAGAGGCACGAAGCAACAAGTTAATCACATTGTTGCCTCAGACTCTAGATTTGTGTGGGATAGAGGGACCATCCCCCTAGCACAAGGACCCCTGAGTCATTTCTGGACTAGATCTCTTACTAGCAGGCAGTTGAGATCACCCAGTCATCAACGACATATCAATTCTTCTCGACAACGGCGTAAGAGGCTCCAGATCCTCCCCTAGCCCTCCCTCGGGACAACACTCCATCTTGAGTTTTTTGCATTCGACCTCGAGTGTTAGGGGAGAGATTTAGTGGACCATTATCTTGTGCCCTCTGCACTTGGAGTCCAGGACTTTCCTCATTTTGGTTTTCAGGCATTGTGTTTTTCTTGCTCTTTATATAGGAGACCTTTTGGTACTCCTCCTTGTATCGACATCATTGTACTCTGTAGTCCCATTGACCTACTTTTGTGGTCATTCGTTGGACATTAATATGATTTCTTTCTTTCTTTCTATATTTGTTGGACAAGAAGAATTACAAATTCTGATATACTATTTTGGCTTGTTTTCTATTGTTCTATTATTATGTTTTGTCAGCATTTACTTTCATGTTTATGTGATTGCTAATTTGAATTGGGCCTACAAGAAAGATTGAAGTAAACAGCTTTAAGCATAGAACATACCATGGTTATCTAAAATTAACATGGTATTAGAGCTAAGGTGAAGACAAAGCCCAAGCTAGTGTGAAAAGTAATCACCGAAGAAGTTGTCTTATCAAGGACCAATGGCCTCCTCAACCTACAAGGGTTTCAAGACTGATGTTAAGCTGACTGATAAGTCTGATTATCATGCTTGGAAGATGTCTTTGGATTTGGTATTGGAAGATCAAGAAGTCATGGATTATGTGCAGGGGAAGATAAATGAGCCTCCATCAAATGCACTGACTGCCACAAAGATGAAGTATAGAAAAGGGGAAGTCAAGGCGAAGATGAAATGGATTCTATACATAAGCACTTGGTTGCTTATATCTCCAAGCTGGGCACAACTAAAGAGATGTATGATAAGTTGGTTAGCATGTTCAGGGCTAGCAATGCTAATCAAGTTCTCTTTTTCAAGAACAAGTTGAAGAGTATCAAGAACAAAGAAGAATCCATTCAATCCTATTTTATGAGGCTCACAGAAATTAGGAATGATCTCTTAGCTGTTGGAGAAGAAGTAGCTGACCGAGAACTCATTCTCATTGCTCTTGGAGGACTCACCCGTGACTGGTATGTATTTAATGCTACTATTCTTAATAATAATGTGATTCTTGATTTTGATGAATTGTTGACGAGATGCACTCAAGAAGAGACAAGGATGATGGAGAGAGACCATCCCTCTAATGGGAATGGAGGTGACCCTACTGCCTTCACCGCTAATGCAAAAAAGAGGATCAATGGTGGTTCGAGAAATCAAAACCATGGAAGAGCGGGTCCCAAATGAAGAAAAGGAAGATGTTACACTTGTAATAAGTTTGGTCACTATGCAAGAGAGTGCCCCAATAGAAGGGACTCTCCTAGAGATGATGATAACAACAACAACTTCAGGGGGAATGGAAATCAAAGGAACAACTGGTTCAAAGGAAAGAGGAAGGCTCCCTCTGATCGAAGTGGATATGGTCAACCTTTCAAGAGGTCAAGGAATTTTAGGTATGATGAATCCAATGTTGTTGATAATAAGAAAAATGAATATATTTTTATATCTACCCTCTCTGCTGCATCTCCTCTCGACACCCTGGATGTCTGGTTGATTGATAGTGGTGCTTCAAGGCAACTCACTGGATATAAAGAAGACCTCTCTGATTTGATTGAAATGGATACTAATTTGGAAATTACCCTTGGAGACAATGCCACCTATCCCGTGAAAGGGACAGGGACAATGACCCTTCATCTAAATCAAGGTCAAGTCCTCCGCTTGCAAGATGTGTTGTACGTGCCTGACTTGAAGAAGAAGAATCTAGTGTCTATCTCGACAATGGAAGACAAAGGATTCAAGGTGGCATTCATCGATGGAAGGTACGCATTTGGAAGAGGAACTTCAAAGAAGCATTCACTCTTGGTTTTAGAGTTGATACACTCTATCAGGTTGGAGGAAGTCTGCTGGGGGCCATGACATGTGACACAACCCTCAATCCAAGCTATGTCACCGAAGGTTTGCACACCTTCATTACAAAGCCCTTCCCGAAGCAAGGAAGGTGGTGACAGGGATGTCCTATTTCAAAGACAATCATGAAGGTGTATGTTAGGGTTATGCCGAAGGAAAGCATACAGGGGGACACGAAGACATCTGATATTTTGCAATTGATACATTCTGATCTATCTAGTATGCTGCCCATAACATCCTTGGGAGGATGCTTATATTATATCACTTTTATAGATGACTTCTCCCACAAGACTTGGATATGCTTTTTGAAGAAGGACGAAGCATTCAAGTGGTTTTGTACCTTCAAGGCCTTGGTTAAAAATCAAACAGGGAAGAAGATCAAAGTTTTGAGGATCGATAGTGGAACCGAGTATGAGTTGAATGAATTCAATGACCATTACACGGAAGCTGGCATTAAGAGAGAGACCACCACTGTGTATACTCCCGAACAAAATGCTGTTGCTGAAAGGAATAATAGAACCATTTTGGAGGTTGTCGTGCCATGTTTTATGACCAAGGTCTTCTAAAGTTTCTATGGGGAGAAGCTGCCAACATTGTCGTGTACGTTCAAAATAGATGTCCACATTCCACATTGGACTCTAAAACTCCCAAAGAAGTCTTCTCTGGTAAGAACCCTGATGTCTCCCATTTTAGAGTTTTTGGAAGTCCTGTTTATTTTCATGTGTCAAAAGAAAAGAGAAGCAAGTTGGATGCTTCTGGGAAGAAATGAATGTTTGTGGGCTATAGTGAAACCTCGAAGGCATATAAAATCTATGTGCCTGGTTAAAGAGAAGTGGAGATATGCCACGATGTCACCTTCGATGAAGATGCTGCCCTCAGGAAAGTCAGGGATCTTCCTATCTCAAAGGAAGATAGAAGAAGAAGAAGAAGCTGGAAGGCAGGAAGAACCGAACGATGAACTGATGCCCAATGTTGAAGGTCCGATGGATCCTATTGATCCACCTTTTTCAAATAAAAGGAGACCCTCATGGCTTAGGGACACTCTCCAAGATGCCGAGAGACATATTACTTCGAGAGGAACATTTCGTGAAAGCAAGAAGCCGAATAGGTACCAAGGGTACCTAGCAACCATGAGTACTATTGTACAATCTGAGCCTGGAACTTTTGAAGAAGTCGTAAAGCATCAAGTTTGGAAGGATACTATGCACGAGGAATATGAATTGATCATGAAAAATGATGTCTGGGATGTGGTCCCTAGACCGAAGGACAAATCTGTTGTCACCTCGAAATGGCTCTACAAGATCAAGCATGGAGCCGATGGAAGTGCTAAAAAGTACAAGGCAAGATTTGTTGCCCAAGGCTTCTCTCAAAAGGGAGGCATAGATTATGATGATATATTTGCATCTGTTGCCCGCTATACCACCATCCGATCGATCATTGCCCTTGCTACAACACAAGGATGGAGTCTCCATCAGATGGATGTGAAGTCTGCCTTTTTACATGGTTCAATCAAGGAAGAGGTATATGTGGAACAACCTTTGGGGTTTGAAGTCCAAGATAGAGACACATATGTATGCATGTTGAAGAAAGGCCTCTGTGGGTTGAAGCAAGCCCCCAGGGCTTGGTATGAGAGGATCGATAGCTACTTGATGAGGTTGGGCTTCACTCGAAGTGATGCTGATCCAGATTCCAAACTTTTATTTTAAGGTTGATAAAGAAAAGCCTCTCATTCTAGTTCTCTATGTGGATGATCTCTTCCAGACAGGTGCCGACCCTCTCATTCTAGTTCTCTATGTGGACGATCTCTTCCTGACAGGTGCCGACCCTCTCATTTATCAATGTAAGAGGGAGCTAGCTTTTGAGTTTGAGATGAAGGGCCTAGGACTGATGCACTATTTCCTAAGCTTGGAGGTCTGGAAAAATCCAGGTGAGATTTTCCTTTCTCAAGGAAAATATGTTGTGAAGCTACTGGAGAGATTTGGAATGGTGGACTGTAAGTTCGTGTTGACACCGATGGAACTCAACTTTAAGAAGTTGTGTGGAAGCGCTGCTTGGCCTGAGTTGGGAAATCCCATCAAGTATCGACAACTCGTAGGGGCCTTGATGTTCTTAGTAAACTCACGTCCGAACATATATTTTGCAGTGAACACTTTGAGTCAACATATGGTTGAACCTCATCACATTCACTGGATTGGTGCCAAGAATCTCTTGAGATATCTTCGGGGCACAATCAACCATGGGCTGAGATACACTGCCGAGAGTATGAGGCTCCATGGATATACCGATGCTGATTGGGCAGACAGTGTGGTGGATCGTAAGAGCACATATAGATGTTGCTTCACCCTGGGTTCTGCTTCGATCTCTTGGATGAGCAGGAAGCAAAAATCGGTTGCTTTGAGCACTGCTGAGGCTGAATACATTGCAGCGAGTATGGCCATCAGCAAAGTAGTTACAGCAGGATGACATAGGATTGCACAATGATGATGATGATGATAGTACATGATGGTAGTGGATGACAGGATTGCACAGGTGGACAAATGGAGTTCTCCCTAGTTGAGAGGGAGTGTTAATTTTGGGCAACTAGTTCCAAACACCATGTTGCATTTCTCATATGATGGAGATGATATTTTTGTTGGATTCCTCTTTCAGAGAGGTGCAAGATTGATCTAAGGATCATCATGTTTGGATGAGCAGAACTTATATTTTGAATTTATTTTCCACACGTGCAAATTGTCAAGGTCGGTCAGAAGTGTAATGTAGGCTCACAAGCCCCAACAGATGTGTCACTCGAGACATGATGCTCATTTCATTCATTCACTCATATCACACATCTCTCTCATTTGATTGGTTCATACAGCCTTGCAGAGGCTTCTCTCTCTCTCCCATGTGTGAATCTGGAAGCTGGAATCTGCAGACTGTTTTAGGGCAAATCTGGGCAGCGTTGACTTTGGGTCAACCCTCCTCGTTTGACTGCGTTTTGCTGCCCAGAAATTCCGATTTTGGAAGGCCTCACTTGATGGCACAAAAACCGAGGTCAATCGTTGACCTTTGACAGCACTGTTGACCGCCGTTGACTTCAGCTTTGACTGGTTTTGTTGACTTGCATTGACTGTTTTGGGAGCTGTCTTTTGAGGTGTGTGTGACACTTAAGGAAGGCTGATCTTGTACTTGTTTGACTGAACCTCTTGGAGGTTGGAAGAGCTGGTTTGACCAGCCAAAGTCTTTGCTGGCTAGGGCATCCTGTTGACTGCTGTAACAAACATTTCTCTCTATATTTGCTGGACAAGAAGAATTACAAATTCTGATATACTATTTTGGCTTGTCTTCTATTGATCTATTATTATGTTCTATCAGCGTTTCCTTTCATGTTTATGTGATTGCTAATTTGAATTGGGCCTACAAGAAAGATTGAAGTAAACTGCTTTAAGCATATAACATACCCTGGTTATCTAAATTTAACAGGTAGAAACCGACATATCTATACTACAAATTCTTTTAGAGTTTTATGGTATAACCCAAATATTGTGTAATGTGCATGGCGTGAATTTAATGTAATCAAAACTGTCTGTTATAATCTGTTGTATGTAATACTTTTATCTTTATTGTTGCTCGCCTATAAAAAATTTAGAATAACTTTAAAGGGAAAACGAAAATCTGTTGGATTACAATTAATTTATAACCAGTTCACTGAAATCATTTTCCTAATGATCTTTTTCTTACAAATGTTGTATTCATTTTGCTTGTTAATGCAAACTCAGTTGAAACTAGCAAGTTCAGTGCTTGGGGTACAAAATCAAAAGTCTCTGCCAAGGGGCAAAAAATATAAGAATTGAGAGTTCTGTACTATATATGAATTTCAAGATGTGACTAAATTTTATGTTGGGTTGCAAAGAAATCTCAACATACGTGGAGAATTTAATATTTTGGGAGTATTTGAACAATTTTTTGTTTGATAAATACATGCTTTGAATCCTAACGTGATGGAAAATCATTGAATTCAGAGAGAAATCCTTTTCTCATCTCCTATCCCACACATGGGTGCTCTGAAAAGCAATACTTATCAATTACTCGTCTGCCTACACTCTTCTATCATGTGAAATTGCTGTCAAATTGGCCAATTCTGCCTAGGGTCTTCAAAAAGCCAAAATACAAAATTGTATTGTTCTTCCACCACCTGATAGTGGCAATCCTTTTGAGTGCTCACTCTGATGTTTTAGAGGAACATAAGCATCATTTTTGTTTAAGAACAATTCTGCATGCAGTAGACTTTTTCCAGAAGAACAAATACCTAATCAACCACGTCTTAGGACTATTGTTGTTGATAATGCTGAATTGGTGAGATAGTTGACAAAGCACTTGGATTAATATGATTTTTCTCTAGTTACAAATCAATGCACACTGGAAACAGTTTAGAAATCATTAGGAAATCAGGGACAATTTCTACTAACTAGGGAGGAAATGATGATGGCATCCTATTGTTAAAACATATGAGATAATGAGATAATGTCGAGTGAAACAGGAGCAGCTCCCATCAAAGCAATTGCTATGGTGCGTCTTATAAGTTATCTAAAAAGAATTGAGAAAATGGGAGGAGGTACATGGCCGAAAGGTATCTTCAATGAAGGCACGAGTGAAAGAAACAAATCATGGATGAGACAAAACAACAAATGGATGTAAAGAATGGATTATTTACCTTAATGCATGTCCCACAAATAGCAAGGAGTTAAAGAATTTTGTTATGAAGAAGTTCCGTAAGCGTATATGGGGAAAAGAGTTGGGTAGAAAGAAGTACTATGTGCAGGAATTCAACCCCACTTGTGATCTCCAACAAAAAGAGTACATTGGCGCTAGCATTCCGTGGAGAGCAAAGATTCTTATAGCTCAATTAAGAACTAACTCACATCAACTTTGGTGTGAAACGGGACGGTGCAAGAGACCTAAAAAAAGCTTGGGAAAAACGGGTGTGTACTTTTTTCACTTCTGGGGCAGTGGAATCGGAAAACCATTTCATTTTGGAATGTGATGCATTCAGAGACATCAGAGACAGTTATGGCAGTATGTTAGCATCAATTCCGTGGCATTGTCTTTTGAGTGAGGGGACTATTAGAAGGTTAGGTCAACTCATCATCAATTTAAGTAAGAAAATGATTGAATTGCAAAAGACAAAAAAAAAGCAAGGAGGCTAGTAGTCTTGTAGACTATTTTTAGTGTCATGGACGTTGAAATATCATTCATTCATATTAATTTTTATTTATTTATTCGCCCTGTAGCACATGCCATCTACCACATGGGAATGTAACTACTAATCCATGTGGATTTTATCATTTGCGTCCACATGGAATTGCATCTCACACTTCGTAGTGTTTTGGCTCGTGACTCCCATGGAGCAACCTGGTAAGGTCAATGTAGGACCATATTAGGCTGGGATCTTACCTGGTTTGGTATTGACCTAGGACCTACCTAGTTAAAGACTTTCAACACCTTATTTTTGAAAAATTGACCTTACAGTGCAATTTTTCATTAGATAAGTTTTGATCAAGACTTTACAAGATCAATCTTTGTTTCAGGACCAACTCTTTATTAAGTAAGGGTTGAGCATTACTTTATTGGATTGATCAAGACCTTATTTGTTTATTGGCTACCTTGACCTAGTAAGCTTAGTATCCATGCGAGTTGCAACAAATATCATATGGGGCATGGACTGTCTCTGTAAAGCCTAGTATAACTTTGCCTGTAATTTCAAATTTTCATTTTTAATCCAATAGCAATGGGATGGTGATCACCACAACTTACACTTATTTGGGGGTCAAATTCACTAGTCTAAAATTTAGTGATTTAGTTTGAGATTTGTGGCTCAACCCTAACATTGCAAAGATACAAGTATTTTTTTATGCTAGAGCGCTAGTGATTCCATGATTACTTTCAGGACATCTTTGCTATGATGTACCTCTTTAACTTGATCACGTATAAGGTGAGTATAGTTCCTCATGTCGCAATAAAGGATCTGATGCAAATGGAAGGTCCCGAGGCTATTATGGAATTTGTGTGTGTGTACTGCCCATCCCATGCTCATTGAGATCATTTTCAGATTAGCTTCTTTCCTTCATAAGCTTGCTGCATGGTAGATTCATTGATAGAGTGCAAGAGATGTCCCTTTTTTCTTGTTCTTTAGTACATGACACTTCTACCTTGATGAGATAGAGACATGTTTGGTTCTTTGAAGCTTCCTCACTGCTTTAGTCCATCGATATCTCTATTGAGTGCCCCTCCTTTTAAATTACTCTTTGGATGCTTTGGGCCACCTGTTTCCTCTCAAGGATGAGCTCAACATGAGTTATTAGGGAGGACATTTGTTGACAATACATACAGGGTACTTGGACGTCTCTTTCCCAGGCTCTTGGTCCTAATATGGGCTTCTTTTTAGAACATTTTATGCAATTGAGGGATGGTTTGGTTCTATCCAAATTATACTTGATGTCATTGGTCTCTTGGTCTTACATTCCTATTACCCCTCAAGGCAGCAGGGATACATATATTTTTTCACCTGCATTAACACTATTGTAATCCCAAGGTCACAAGTCAAAAGTCTTGTAAAAACCATGTGAGTCTTTTTATTTAGGTGTCCTAGGCCTTGTAGGCTTGTGATGGTTGGCCATGGTCTGTCCTTTTGGGCTAAGTCCTTGGTCTTTTTGTCTTGTTTAGGATTGGTGGGTTTTGGATGGATCTTATGGGGACTCGTGGTTTAGAGGAGCCTTGATTATGTAGATATGATCACTAGTGTATGGGCCAGTCCAACTCGCGTCAGGGCGCAACTATTTCTTACACATGGTTACAAGTCATAGAGTTTGTATGTATGTGGCCTTGGCCTTGGTGTAGTATTCCTTATACAATTCTCACCTTGACAGTCTCACAAATTCAACATGTTCACAATTCTCCTGACAGTATACATTTCCTGGTGTATCGTAGTGGGACTCATGGTTTATGTTTCTTGATGTATCTTAGGGGGATTCATGGTTTCGAGGAGACTTGGTTATGTAGGGGTGATCACCAGTGTATGGGTTTGTCTAGCTTGCGTTAGAATGCACCTATGTTTTATCAGATGGCTACAAGTCATAGAGCCTGTATGTGGCCTTGACATTGGGGTAGTATTCCTCATATAGTTCTCAAAACGAAAATTTCACAAATTCAACATGTTCACATTTCCCGCGACAATATACATTCCTTGATGCGGTCTTGGAAGTCAAAAAGTCAACTTGGTCCCAAAATGCTTAGAATGAAGAGAAGATGACATGTCACATTGAAAATTTTCCAAATAGTGAAGGCATTGTGCAGAAATAGGTGGTCAAAGTTGCTCTAGTGGCATGTTGGGGTTCGAAGTGGCAAAATAGGGGCAAAACTTAAGAGATTTTTGCATGCATTATGTCAAAGGTAGTCTACAAAAATAGAGGAACAAAACCTAGGTTGCAGATTTCCAATATCTTCTAGGGTGTTCGAGATCCATCCTTTGGGAATGATAACGTTGCATATATGGTGATGTAGCAACGCAGGGAAAGATCTAGCTAATGGGGCTAGTCACAAGTGAAATTAAGGCAAAATACACAACTAATTGTGAAAAACTAAAGCCAAATTACCCAAGGGAATTGAAGATCCAAGCAAAGGCGACAAAGTTGACTTACTACTAGACATTTGAGTAAAAAAGGTTACCATTGGTCGAGGACCATTTGGTGGCTTGTGGACGTAGAGGTAGTTGCAAAGTCAAAGGACCATCTTTCCAAGTAAAGCTAATTCCTTGTCAACCGAGTCAAACCACTATGGATCAAGTCGAATTGTTGTGAGGACCAAGTCGAGCTTCAAGTTAGCTGCTAAAGAGGGACGTTGAACATCCAAGGACCATTTCATCATTCCAGAGTCAAATGGAAGTGGGATGTGAACTTCTAAGGGTCATGTTGAACCAAATCCATTCCCTTAAGTGGGCAAAACTCCTCGTAATGTAATATTTTATTAAAATGTTTACTTAGTCTTCTGCATGTGGATGACAAGTAAATTATTTTCTTAGAGAGAGGTCCAACTAGCCGTTAAAGAAATTTTTTAGAAGGCTAGCCTATCCTCTAGCTGAAGTTGTTGTTGATTTGTGAGATCATTTTAGTGCCATAATTTAAAACATTCATCTTTGCATACACATTGCCTCTATTGTGTGAGTTGTATTCTCTTATTTTGTGTTTATTTGATTAATGTTGAATACGAGCTATTAATAAAATTATTTTATAACTAGTAAGGACTACACAAGTGTTGTAGGGACGATACGTTGAGGGGATGCATAGCCATGCAGAGAGGGTGGACTAGGCACTAGTCTACTTATCACTATTGTTGTAGATGGAGTGAATAAGAACCAAGGGTTGGACCGATCCTTATAGGGGATAGCTTCAACCGGGTGAAGGTCATTCCATCACATAATACACTCTCTTCGAGTCTAAGCCCACCTCACTGTCCAAAGTCAATGATCAGTTTGAAGTTTGAACATGATTGTGGTTCACAACTCAACAATCTTGAAGGTAATATTTTGGTCAAGGTAAGTCATTTCTCAACAACCAAATTGGTTTAAAATTTCGAAATTTTATTTCTTGTTTTAGTTTAGATTTATTTGCTTGCTTGTGCTTCAAGTTTTCATCATAAAATAGCAAGTTAAACCCTTGGGAGTAGGACATAAAATATAGATCTAAGCCAAGGTGGCAATATATTTGTTTTTGGGATTTATCACACATCATCTTCATGGGTATATTGAGTGTTATCTTGCAATACTACATTAAATTACAACAAAATAACAGATTTTGCATATTTTCAGTGGCACAAGGCTTACTTCAAGTAAGTATTATCAATAAAAGCTTGTGGTTAATTTCCAAATCAATTTTTCAAAATAATATATTTCATTTGGAACTAAAGTTAACCATTTCTAGCCATTATAAGTTTTATTTTCTCGTTGGAAATTATTTTGGGTTTTTACCCAATGGGGTTTGACCCCATAACATCAATAATTAAATTTCCATCTTGCTAGAAATAGCAATTTATTGTATATTTAAGGCTTAGGATTGGTCCAAAGTGATCAATATTTGATCTCATAGCCTTCCCACCCCTAGATCTTTGAGCTAAAGTGTTCTGACACTATTGGGTGATTGTTTTAGCGGGTTGTTGCTGCTGGTTTCTACATTTTTCTGCATATTTTTTAGTTTGCAGTCATAGGAAAACAAATTGTTAAATTCTAAACCCAACACCTGACATTTAATTTGTAGCAGATGTTATGTCCACTGAATAAAAACACAGTTGAATTCTTAGCACAAATTAACTAGCGGAAGCACAACCAAGCTGAATCACACATTAGCACGCAAAAAATTATGTCCAATCAAATTGGTTCTTCATTAAATTAATCTCAGAACCTACTTGAGCTTTTGTCCTGGGATAATGGCCCAACTGAGGAATTTACAGATACATCATACCCTGGATCTGATCCATTTGATCATATTCTGTAAAATTCCAGTGAAAACATTAATTACTCATTTCACAACAAGAATCTTAAGACATTTAGCTGAAAGCAATAAATGCTCAATCACACAAAGTACTCAAGAATTTTGGTCAATGACCAGGGAAAAATCCCAAAGGGGAAAACCCAGAGAATGATGGCTTTATTTTCTTCTTCTTCTTGGAATTTACACAGCAGAATTATCAGAAAATTTACAGCAGAATTAAAGAGAAATTTACAATAGAAATTACGCAGCAGAGCCTGGCCGTACTGTGATAAATGCACTGTTCTTTTTCCTAGAAATTCGTGCCAGCAGACTGTACTGCAGTGTGGGATTCCTCGAATTTCTCACCCATTCTTCTTGGTTTCTACGCTGGTATTAAATACAGATGATGTCACTGTACCATACAACTGACATCCACACTGTATGAACCTCAATTTTTGTGCCAAAACTGCAACAGAAAACTCGTCCTCCTCCTTCAGAAAATTCACCTCCTCCAAGCAAGCTTCAAACCCTCATCTCTCTCATTAATTTCTCATCATCACATGAATATCCCATGAATGAATGCCCTCATTAATGACTCTCTCATTAATGATTTGCCTCTGACCCTCACTGTGCTTTTATAGGATTTCATAAGAAATCAATGGCTAAGATTAAACCTTAATTGATGGTTGAGATCATGATCCAAGTGATGCTCACCTGGATCACTAAATCTCACTTTATGAGAAAGCACACTAGTGCTTTTTAAGAAACACACTTTTGTTTTCTTAAAAGCACGCTTTCAAATTATAAAAGCACGTTGACTTTGTATCTCACAAAGTCAACTTCTGGGTCCTCTTTGCCCCTGTCACTTTAATGCTAGGCCATGCATAAGCCGTCCTTACACTATGTACATCCTTGCTAGCCGATCACCAAGTATCATACCTCAGATTGGATCCACTCCCAATGCATATATGAATACATTTCCCTTCTTGAACAATGTCACATATCCATCATCTTCCAGGGCTGAAACTGAGAGCAAGTTTACCGTCAACCCTAGAACGAACAGTATGACACCCATTTCCAGAATCTCTCTGGACTCAAGCTAGAATCTGACCTATCCAACTCTTTACCGAACGTACAATGTCTGCTCCATTGGCCACAAAGCGGCCTGGGCCTATCTTGGTAATATTGAGGAATATATCCCATATTCTTGTCATGTGGCAAGATGTACCACTGTCAATCATCCACGTCTTGCCAGCCTCATAACCAGGACTATCACAACTGAAACAAAATGATACTAGTGTGAACTCTCTCTCAAACTGGTTGGTAAATTCACACACCTCCACTGAGGTTGCTACCCGACTCCTCCTCCTTGTTGGGACACTGTGCAACAAAGTGACCCATCTTATGACACACAACACTTGACCTTATTTATGTCTCTCTCTTGCTCAGCTTCCTGCTTTTGATTTGTCCCAGTCTTGGGACCTTTCTTGGATTTCTTTTGTTTGCGCATTTTTGACAGGGCCACAGTCTCCTCATCATCTTCTTCTCTCTGACTAGTAGATCCAGAGTGGATCCTCAACTCCTCTTGGATGAATTTGTCCCCCAGCCGCTCCCATCCTAGTAAATGCTCCCTGGCAACGATCCCTTCGGCAAACCTCTCCTATGGCTTTGAGACGCCATTTAGCTGTCCTAACCAACTCTGTAGGGTCCACAGTTTCCCCCACAGCTGCAAGTTCATCTCAAACTTGTGTGATATGAGTGATGAATGATGTAATTGTCTCATCCTTGTTCATCTTGGTACACTTAAGATTTTCTTTCATCATCGTGATTCTGTTCTGGCCTGAACTTTGGTACAACTTCTTCAAAGAGTGCTACATCTCACATGCAAGAGCCTTACTGTTGATGTGAGGAACAACGTGGTCTTTCACACCATCAAGAATTATCCTCTTTGCTTGGATGTTCTTCTTCTTGAACTTAGCTAATCGTTGTGGATCTTGTGGAGGTGCCACAATGCTTTTCACAATTTCCCATAGGGCCCACTCTTCAAGAAAAGTCCAATTCTTACCGTCCATGGACTCCAATTCTCAGCTCCACATAGTCTGTCCTCAAATCTAAGACCTCCAACTCCTAAAACTCCAGAAGTGACCATAAAAACTTACCAAAATGCAAAACCCAGAAAAAACCAGAAAACTTCAGCAACCTCAAGCAAAACCCAGAATAACCCATAAAACTTTGACACTCTAGAGCAAAACCTAGAAAACTTTTACCACCTCTTTCAAAACCCTAGAAATTTTTGCAATCTCTTGCAAAACCCGAAAAACTCTTGCAATCTCTAGCAAAATTCAGAAAGATAATAACCACAGCTTCACAGATGGACAACCTCTAGAGAAAATACTCAGCTTCTTATGCTTCCCAACTTTGATACCATGCAAAATTCTAGTGAAAACATTAATTACTCATTTCACAACAAGAATCTTTAAGACATTTAGCTGAAAACAATAATGCTCAATCACACAAAGTACTCAAGTAATTTTGGTCAATTACCAAGGAAAAACCCTAAGGGGGAAAAGACACAGAATGTTGGCTTTATTTTCTTCTTCTTCTTGGAATTTGCACAACAAAATCATCAGAAAATTTACAGAATAATTAATGACAAATTCACAACAAAATTACTCAGCGAGCCTGGCCGTACTGTGGTAAATGCACTGCCCTTTTTCCTAGAAATTTGTGCCAGTAGACTGTACGGCATAGTAGAATTTCTCCTCGAATTTCTTGCCCATTCTTCTTGGTTTTTGCACTTGTAATAAATGCAGATGATGTCACTGTACCATACATCTGACATCAACACTGTATGATCCTCGATTTTTGTGCCAAAACTGTAGCAAAAAACTCGTCTTGCTCCTTCAAAAATTCAGCCCCTTCCTTCAGAAAATTCACCTCCTCCAAGCAAGCTTCAAACCATTATCTTTCTCCTCATTAATGATTCTCATTAATTTCTCATCATCACATGAATCTCTCATGAATGAATGCCCTCATTAATGACTCTCTCATTAATGATTTGCCTCTAACCCTCACTGTGCTTTTATAGGTTCTCATAAGAAATCAATGGCTTTGCTTAAATCTTAATTGATGGTTGAGATCATGATCCAAGTGATGCTCACATGGATCGCTAAATCTCACTTATGAGAAAACACACATGTGCTTTTTAAGAAACACACTTATGTTTTCTTAAAAGTACACTTTTGACTTTGTATCTCACAAAATCAACATCTGGTTATTCTTGCCCTTGTCACTTTAATGCTAGGCCATGCTTTAAAGAGGGCTAAACACTTTACGAGGTACAAAATCTCAACACAATGTTGTTGAAATCAACATTGGGATAAAATCGATGAGGTTCTGAAAAACGAAAAATTTGGAAAAGTATTGGTAAAAATCAACGAACATAGGCAAAATAAAAATAAAAATACTAAAAACAAAGTGTCTCAAAGGTGATTTTATGGATTGACTTGTGATTTTTTCACGATTTTTATGATTTTCTCGAACTTAAGAATTAGTGATTTTTTCGGCTAATAAAATTGGCGCTCTAAAAAATCGCGATGCTTGCAACACTGGCGATGTTATCGCGATGCTTGCAACACTGGATGATCAAGCCTTAGTCTTGGCTGACATAGATCTCCTTGCTGCAACCTTGTACCTTTCTTGGACTTGTCACATTTGAATGGAAGTCCTTTTCCACTTATCACTGAGATCTCTTTTCATGTCTTGTGTTCATTATGTGGTGTATCCTCTCCTCTCCTCTCCTTAGCTTTGCTTTTGTAACTTCTCATTGAGCTAAATCCCTAAACCTAATCTCCAAACTGATTGACAACTGAGAATAGATCTCACCTCACTTGAGATCAATGGTTGAGTTTAAAACATAATTCACTAAAGTAAATACTTTAATTTTACTTAGTTTCTTTAGCTCAATAGCCAACATAAAAATTATGTGCTTTTCCTAAGTTAAGCTAAATTACAAAAGCAACTTGCTCAATACTTGAGGAAGTATCCTAAAGAGACTTTGGGCGACTTCTGCACGCTTAGACACTTAGGCCTGTGCAAAAGTACTTGCCTGAGCGACAAACATCAACACTCTCTCTTAGTGAGGGAGGTACTTCTGCCACATGGCACTGCATTTGTTACCATGGATGCTCTCTTTGAACTGGAAGCCTACCCGACCACCTAGTTTGGACTCATCCTCGAATACCTGCTCCCTTTGGACTTGTTCCTAGAAGCCTCTTGCTCCTAAGTATCTTGTAAAGTCATCTCATACCATGAGATGTTCTGGAGTCTTGACAAACTTGGAAGGATTTACTGACTGCTCCTCCTCACTTGAACTTAAAGGCTGACTCCTTGATCTTCGAAGCTTCCAACCCACTGTTCTCTATCACTGTCCCACTTCTTGCTATTGCTTGAATAAGATGGCCCTTTAGCTTATACAAGTTTCCCTCTCCATTAACAATGACATGGTCTTCGTCAGAGCTAGATCCCATGGGTTTGATTAGTCTCTGTCCATCCTGTTACGCTCCAGCACACCATTTTTTATTTATCATAGAGATTGAGGGAAAAATTCACTTGAGTTTTGGCACCCATAGCATATCCTTTGCTTTCAATGCGCCTCCTGACTCAGGATGGAATGACATTGTCCCAACTTCCTTCATTGCATGTTTGGTATCAACACCAAATTCCACATACATATTTGAGTCCCATTCTATCAGGCGGTTAAACAATTCTTGTGCTTCTTCCATATGAGATGTGGCTATGCTATCCAATAGCCATTCACCAATTGGTATGGTGCTTGAGGAAAGGTAGGAAATAAGTGTGAATTCTGTCTCAAATTTCTTGGCAAACTCTTCCACCTGAGCTTCTTTCGACGCAACTACAACTGATTGTGTACCTTTTCTGCCCTTCCTCCTATCTGGACATTGTGAAGCATAATGTCTTGTCTTATGACATGCAAAACAATTGACCTTAGTAAAGTCCTTATTCTTCGGCTGTGAGGATGACTTCTCACTCTTGCTCGAACCTTTTCCTTTGCTCTTCATTGTCTTACCAACAATAGCCAGGTCCTTGTCACCTTCTTGCTTGTTGGCCTTGGCCTTTGAATGCTCCCTCATCTCTTTCTAGATGTAGTCGTTCCATAGCCTATTACATGAAAGTTGGTTCTCCCAAGCACATATTCCTTTGTCGATTGGATCCCACGTCTTTGGGAAGTTGTTTAGCACAACGTTCACTAACTCTTTATTGTCCACATTTCCCCACGTTTAGCACCACAGTCATTAACTCTTTGGGAAGCTTATCACGAGCTTGAGTGATCTTCATCAAGTAACACGTCACTAAGTCAGATCTAGTCATCTACGCAGACCAGAGCTTGCCCCTCAACACCATTTTCTTGTTAACAATCTTGCTCCGGTATAGACCCACCAAAGCATCAAACATCTCCTTGGTTGACTTCTTCTCAGACAAGTGATGGATCAAATTGTCCTTCACCTCATCCAAGAGTATCATTTGTGCCTTTATCTCCCTTTTTGCTAGAGGGACCTTCACCTTGTCATTTGTCTGCTCAAGGATCACCTTCTCAACAATTTCTTAGAGATCGTTTTTCTTGATAATCAAGGCGATCCTAGCTTTCCAAGGTAGAAATTTGACGCTTCATCCATCCTGTCTTCAAATTGAAGACCAACTGCAGTAATCTTACTAGATATTGACGAGGATATGTGCTAAGTCCCGTCAAGCACACTTAAGAAAAAAATTGCCTGGTCCTTTTGGCACCCAATTGAAATTAATCTACTGCCAGTTCCCCAACTGCTGCGGTGGCGAACCTGGTAAACTCCTACACTCTATACTACCTCTGTTGTCTAGCCTTAGTGGTTGCTACTAGCTTTGATATACACTATCAGCTTGTATTTGTTGTGGCATATCTCTTGGCCAGCGACTCTACACCCTCTCGCGGCCCGACCTACCTCGATTAGGTGTTCCTACTTGCGGTTGATCACCTCTCCCATGCTTGAACACCTATAATAGCTCCCGGTGGCTGGCTTATACTCAATGGCTCAACTTGGTGTCTTTGCGACACACGTGGTGAATTCGACACCCCTTACACATGTTTTCGATGGTTGGAGGCTGCAGTTTGCAACCCTGCCTTGTCTCTTGCATCCTGACACATTTGCAATTGGTCTTTGTGCTTTTTTGTGGTTGCTCTTCTCGACTGTCTTCTCAAGAACACTTGTGCATCACTTCAGCTCGTGGCACACCCCAACCTGTTGGTTGGGCATCCACATGCCTTGCGATCTCTTTATTGCTAGCTTCTTCTTCTCCATGGATGTAGGCTCTCGTGTCTATATTTTGTGTCTATGTTTGTTGGTGGTTGTTCTTCCACGATTAACCTTGATCCTACGACTGGGCTGGGCTGGGCTGGGCTAGGCTGCTGTTTGCGTTTTCCCACGGGTCAACAGTTGACTTGTGGCCGCACTCATTGACGTCTTATAGCTGCTCCCACACAGGATGAGCACATCAGGATGATGATTTAGTTTGGATTTTGCTTGGGAAGGAAGTATACATCTGTCGCACTCGGGACTACAAAGGTCGAGTATATTGCAACTAATTTTGCGAGTTGTGAAGCATTGTGGCTTCAGAAGCTATTCCTAGGATTGTTTGATAAGATGCTAGAGACAATCGTGATGACAGGTTGAAGCACATTGAGATCAAGCACCAAGATATGGTACATACGGGAGCAATGAGGCTCCAATGCATTTCTACAATCGAACAGTATTGTTGACATTCTGACAAAGCATCAGCCCCTTGGTTAAAGGGAGTGGTTGAGAATGCTTCCCTTGGTTAAAGGGAGTATTGATGTTGTAGCATCAAGTGGCAGAGATTCTGCCTAGATCAGGATATTGAGGAAAGTGCAAGGTAGTTTGACTCGATTTGGATGGAAAAATCAGATTGTATCTCTTGTTGAATTGAATAATTTCTCTAAGAAAAGGTTGTTGGGCTTTTCCCTAGTTAATGTTTTCCCAGGGTAAAATTTTGTCTCTTGTGTTTGGCTGTCTCTTCATGATCCTATTGTCATTATTGCTTTACTTTTGAGATTTCCTCTGTATAATTACTTAATAATGAATGTAATATAAGATGAATTGGTTAAAGAATCATTGGAAAGTAATTATCAGACTTGTGGCTGTTTCAACATCAACTGCGATTGATGACTTTATGGAGAAATTTGAGAAAGAATTTTCTCTTGTTTCCTGTATTTCAGACATTGGTTCTGTTGTGTATGAGGATAGTGGGTTATGGTTCGTGGACAATAGAGCGTCCAATCACATGACGATGATGAGGTCAATGTTCTGCAATATTTCAGAGATAAGCTCAAACTGTAGTGTGTTTAGTGGGACTAGTACCATGTAGTGAAGGGGGTTGGATGTGTCATATTCCAGCTAGATTTTGGAGGATTTCTGGAGGTGACAGGGATGTTGTTTGTTCATGGTACATGCATACAATTAAAAACCGGAACCGGTGACCAGACCGGTGGACCTAATGAACCGGTAACCGGACTGGAACCGGTCTAACCGGTATTGGTCAGGTCTAAACGAACTGGTTTTAAAAAAAATACATTAAATAATTATTTTTTAATAAAAAAATTGTTTTTAAGATTTGCAACCATGATTCCAAGCCAATAGAGACAAAATATGCAAAGTTTGATCATTTATATACCATGTAAAGGTGAATATATCAAAATGGCACCGAGTGCAATACATATCATCGAAAAATACATAAGCAATGAGGCTCCAAATGGCCCATAAAGTCCAAAAACAATGCTACAAGCTATGAGGCCATTGGCCTAATACAAGACTACACATAAATCATGATCAATCATCAAATTCATCGCCACTACTAGACACAAGATCAACATTGGCAGCTGCATAGACATCATCTGGATCAGAGTCTAAGGATGCCTCAGCTTCAGGTTCATCTGCAACCTCAATACCACTGCCACCAATAACAATAGAAGTGGACCGAATGGAAGCAAGAGTTACTCGAGCTGCATGACTAGTGCCTTCCATTGGTTGTTTGCCTTTCCTTGATGCAGCTACCAAATCCTGGGTCTCCATCTGATGGCGCCACCAAATCTGCTTCAGATTCACCTCCCGCTAATGCTGCATCAAAGTCAAATCTGCCTCAAACACTAGATCTTCAGTCTCCTCCACCCATTCTGATGTTGGATCAATATCCAACACAATGGGATCTAGATCAGGTGTTTTGTTCATTAGTTGGTTCCACCTCAAGCGAAGGTTGTATTGCACAAACACGATCATTTAACCGTTTCTGTTCCAAACGGTTTCTCTTCTTTGTGTATGCGCTAAAAAACAGACTAATTGCGCTCACAACCTGAAGCACTACAAGTTTGGCTGAGGATTCTAATTGCAAACTTTTGCAATTGAGGAAATTGGCCGCCAAATGACTCCCACCAATGTGCCGCAAATAAAAAGACATTAATTAGTAACATATTTCATTTCATTACTTATTTACAAACAATTTAACTTGAAAAGAAAAACAAATTGGAATTGCTTACCTGGTTGATCCACATCTCTTGCCATTTTCGCCAAGTTCTTTCCAAAGGTACCAACTGCCATACTGAAAAGAATAAGTTGTTTATGTGTTTCCAAAAGGTCTGCATGGATAGGGACCATGCGCTCCAAGTAATCAATCAATCTAGATCTGACCTCCCCATCTTGCTGATCTCCTAGCCGAGCTTTATAATGATACTTTGGGTTCAAAAAATACCCAACTGCATGTATAGGACTATGGAGTTGATTGTTCCATTTGTTATCAGTGATCTCCCATATTCGACCATATTTAGCTAACCTGTCTCTGTAAACTGCCCGTATCTACTCCTTTGCCTGATCCATAGCCTCATAAATGTATCCCATTGCCATCTTTTCCCCATCCACCATCCTTAGCACCTTAACAAGGGGCTCAGTAATTTTTACAAGCTCTGAAGACCTTTTCCAAAAATAATTGTCAAAGACTTTCTTTTTTGTATCTTTTCCATCTTTTCTACGAGCCCACTGGGATTCAGTCTAACATCAAAAGAAAACATTTTCTGTAGGTTTTTCTGTTGAGAATTGAGACATTGCAACGTGAGGAAGTGAGTTGCAAATCTCGTAATTGCAGGCTTAACAAGCTCTTTGCCCCCAATGTTTTTCCTCATTAGGCTCAATACCCATGAGTGGTTCTAAATGTATTTTGTAATGCACTTGCCATGCTCTACAGTGTTTTTTACCCACTCCGCTTTGCCTATGTCCTCAAGCATGAGGTCTATGCAATGTGCAGCACATGGAGTCCAAAATATGGTCATATACTTGGACTCAAGCATCTTTCCAGCAAGAACATAGTTTGAGGCATTATCTGTGATGACCTGCACAACATTCTGCTCCCCCACTTCCTGAATAATCTCATCCAAAAGCTCAAATAGAAGGGTTGCATCCTTCACCTTTTCAGATGCATCAACTGATCTCAAAAACATTGTTCCTTGAGGGCAAGAAACAAGGAAGTTATTGATAGTGCGGTTCTTTCCATCAGTCCATCCATCTGACATGATGGAACAACTTGTTTTGAGCCATGACTCTTTGTAGTCAGCCAAATACTCATCAATATTGCAAATCTCTTGTTGCAAAAGAGATCCCCTCAAGTCATGCACAATAGGGCCTTTGAAGCCCTTTCCTATAGCTAAAACAGAGTCCCATATAACTTGGTAATAAGGCGAGCGAGCAACATTAAATGGGATATCTGCATCATACCAGTGACCACCATTTAGCAATGTACTGATAAGAAGTTTCTTTGAATTGTTTTTTCCAATGTTGATCCAAAGTGGGTTGACAACTTGGCTGGGAGGAAGTGGCTGTGGGATTAGCAGTGGATGAGAAATAACTCTGGATGTTGGGTCTCTTTGTTGGTTTTGATTTTTGGTGGAAGGGATAGAAGTGGAGTCTTGAATCTCATAATCATCATACCCACTATGTATCAGGGTTTCTATTACTTCCCTCTTCCTTGCAATTTCATCTTGGATGGCCTTCTCCCTAGCCTTAGTCTCCTCAAACTTTTCAAACTTGGCAAGGTATTCTGCCCTAACCAGACCTATCACTTCATTAGGTGCATCACATGGCTTTACTTGGCCTCTTATCCTAGCCAAGTGTTGTTTCAATCTAAGAATACGCCCACCTCCAATAGATTTTTCACAAAATTTGAATATCATCTTTCCATCAACCACATCACAATGGGCCCATGCACTGTCCTTGGTTTTTGGAGCCATCTTGACTTGAAATAATTGAAATTTGGAAATAAATCTGCCATTTAAAAAAAATTGCTGCTAAGATAAATGGACAACCAAGGCTAAATTTACGAAACAAAATGCACATTCAAACATACAAAATTTGATAGCATAGGACTAGAGATTTGATAGCAATAACATAGCTAAGCACATGAGAAAATAAATACATGAACAACAATGAAATGATGGATTTTTCAAGTGAAAATCCTTACATGGCAATGCAAACTAGCTTCCTTAGCGTCCTCTTGAAGATGCCAACTCTACTGATAGCTCCAAACTATCTCCAAGATAGCTCCAACTCCAACTCCAAGCCTCCAAGATCACTGCTCCAACAAACACTCAACACTCTCCAAGCTCTCAATCAAACTCACAAACTGCAAATGAGATGGTGTGAGACAAAGGAGAGGTTGCCCCTGCTTATAAAGGATTGGGGAGGGTGTTTTTGGAGGGAAACAACCCTCCTCTTCCCTCCAAATCAGCCCTAAACTGCTTTGCTGGCCATGCATGGGTCCCTACAGGAGTTTACGCGCTGACTGGCCGGTTAAGGACGGAATCAGCCGGTCAACATCGGTTGACCAGAAATTTTAGGCGAAGTGTTGTGTTGAACCAGGTTTTTCGACCGGTTTTGACTGGCCAGGGGTCTGTTCGGTCGGTTTGACCTGACCGATTTTTAATACTATGGGTACACGCGCTCTTAGTATCAGCGTTGGAGGATGATGAATATAGAGTTTTGTTCCGGGATCAACATGTGCTTTTATATTCAGAGGGAGCAGCCTTGGATGCAGTTGTAGTGCTTGGCATTAGACAAGGGTAGGCTTACAAGTTGCTGGGACAGCCTCTGCATATATCTGAGGGGATCTTGGATACTAGATCGGTGTCAGTTACTGAGAGGGAACATGTGGTGAGGAAGAATGATTCTTTAGGTACTGTTAGGAGACTTAATTAGTATGACATGAAATTGATGGATGCTTAGGAGGAGGATCCTCAGTGCATGGTTGGATGTGACATGTTCTCAACTCAGGTTTCAGGTCAGGTAGTAGGACAAGATTCTTAGTCAGAGAGAGAAGCTATAGATACTGAGATGGTCTTGGAGACAGATCCAGGTGGAGGAGGTTCTTCTAGAAGTACCTCTCTCGCTAATGGGAGTGTTGAAGTTTGTAGCTTGGGAAGGTACTTTTGCACAGGCCTTGTGACTGGGCGTGCAAAATTCGCCCACATATCATCTTAGACTATTTGCTATTGTAACTTAGCCTAAGTTTAACTTAGAGAAAAACACATAATTATATGTTGGATTATTAAGCTAAAATAGAAACTTAGATAAAGTAGATTATTTACTTTAGTGATTAAGTTTTAAAAATAACAGTAATAACAGGCTAAAAGATATTAAGGAGACAACAAAACAAAAATTGATATCAACACACCAACGGAGCCATAAAATACTGCTGAGCCATTTTATTAATTTACTAGAAATGAGTACAATGGAGGTGCTGGAATGAAGGCACCTGGGCTTGCTCAAGGCAAGCTAAAGAAGCCCTCTAAATCAATATTGAAATCGCCCACTGATGGTACGTTGTATGGCTATAGCTCTGCGCTGCAATTTGCTAGAAACGCTGCTGCTGCAGCCTAAGAAATGTCACTAGGGCTTGCTGCACTACTCAGAAAATTCTAGGACTTTAACATCGGACTGTACTCAAGAAACCCACAAAAACCCACGAAGGAATTGGTCAAATGTTGATCCTGGAATTTCGGCCCAATTTTCCCCAGCTCCTCTAGCTGCTGGCTGAGTTAGGATCTTTGTTTGACACCTCAAATCTGCCTAGAAAATTCTGCCAAATTAATCTTGGCTTCTCCTCAATAAACCCAGAAAAACCCAGAAAGGGTTTGCCCAAAGCTTGACCCTGAAAATTGGCCCTCTTGGGCTTGGCTCACTGCACTGTTGGGTAAATCGATCCTCCTATAAATTCTGTTGTTGGAAGTCTCCAAAATGGCACAAAAATCCCTGTTAGGAAGCTCCAAGCCTCCCCAACAAATCTCAACTACAACTCCCTCTCTTCTCACCTCTCGGAACAACCAAATCCTATCTGCACTATGTCCTTCCCTACGTAGTCTCCTCCTCCTCTTCGCAGTCTAGAACTGGCTACACTTCCTCCTGATGCTGCTGATGGAAATTCTCCTCACAAGGTGTGGAACTCCTCTCTTGAGCAGGCACTCGAAGTTTCTCGAGGTAGAGGTTGAAATCTCTGCCTGAGGATCTCGTGTGCTAAACAACACTGCAGACTTGGCTCTCCGACTCAAGCGTTCTCTGTCAAATTAACAAGAAGAAAATAGCTAAATGAATGAATGACCAAATGAGCCTTCCCTTGTTCCTTTTATCCATTGAGGCCCAACGTATGCCTGCGTTGCCTCTCCTTGGCCAATCACGTGCTGCCTTCCTCTAGCCAATCTCATGTTGTCCTTTTTGTGCCTCTTCTACGCTGCCACCTAAGGCCAACTCGACCCCACCACTAGATCCGCAATTTCCCCATAGGGACTTTAGGAAACTACTTTATTTGGCCTAATTATTAATTGTGGGTCCCTACCCACTTTATTTCAGCCCAATAGTAGGATTTGAAAAAATTAATCAAAATTAATATCCCAATTAGCTGACTGCTAATTTGGGGATATTACAGAGGATCCTCGGTGCATGGCTGGATGTGACATGTTCTCAACTCAGGTTTCAGGTCAGGTAGTTGGACAAGCTTCTTAGTCAGAGGGAGAAGTTACAGATACTGAGATGGTCTTGGAGACAGATCCAGGTGGAGGAGGTTCTTCTAGAAGTACCTCCCTTGCTAAGGGGAGTGTTGAAGTTTGTAGCTTGGGAAGGTACTTTTGCACAGGCCTTGTGTCTGGGCGTGTAAAAGTCGCCCACATATCACCTTAGAATATTTGCTAATGTAACATAGCCTAAGTTTAACTTAGGGAAAAGCACATAATTATATGTTGGATTATTGAGCTAAAATAGAAACTTAGATAAAGTAAATTATTTACTTTAGTGATTAAGTTTTAATCTTAGCTGTCGATCTCAAGTGAGGCAAGATCTAATGTTGGCCGTCCATCACTTTGAGATTAGGATTAGGGTTAGGATTACAGTTTTGGCTCAATGTAAATTTATAAAAGCAAGGCTAAGGTGAGGAGATGATACACAGTAACAACATAGGATTGCGGGTGGTATCTCAATGAGCGTGTGTTGGGTTTGAGAGAGTGTTGTGAAGTTGGAGATCCATATCTGTGAGAGAGAGTAGATGTGTCGGATTAGACCCAAAGTTTTGTAATTTGTATTTTCTCAGTTGGGCCGTTATCCCAGGATGGGAGCCCAAGTAAGTTCTATGATTAAATTAGTATGTGATTCAGATCAAATTTTTGCTTGATACTTTTTGTGTTATGAATCTAGACGTGTATTTGTTCAGTTAATAATTGTTGGGAACCAAATACCAGGTGTTGGGTTCGCTAAATTCTAACAAACATTTGTGTATAATGTGTGATTGAGATTTGTTGTCATTTTGCTTCCGTCAAATGTTTATGTTAAGAGTCGATTGTGCTTGTTGCCACAAAATCTAGTAGGCCTTGGAGAGGGAAACCCTACAAGGTATAAACTAAACCAAGAAGCAACAATGGGGTAGTGGCCCACTGTCACCACAACCAAAACCCCCTGCTATTTACAAACTTTCACTGATGGAGGAGTCTTGATAATAAAGAGATCACTTATAATATATATTCTAGGGTTACTGTGTGAATGATCTCACTAGAAGTCTTCAAGAAAGATAATTTAGGTTCAAGGCTTCACAAGGAAGCAATTCAGTTTTATGAAGAATCCTAGAAACAAGGGCACGATACCTAGGGTTAGATAGTTTTGACGAGTGTTGGAGCAACTCAAGGTCATGGCAAGGAGAAAAGGTTTCTTATAATGTATATTAGCTATGCCAAAGCTCATGAAAGTTGAAACCTTCAAGGAAACTCTTAAGTTGAAGAAAGGAGAACTAGGGTTTCCCTCTTAGGCAAACAACTAGGGCAAGGGAATTTATGGATGAGATCGAAATGGATTCCCACCAAAATGATAGATGTGGTGGCAAATACTATCCTCTTGATGTTTAGGCTCTCCGACCACCAAATTCCTCTTGCTTAGGGATTCACACCAAGCCCTAGTTTTCTAACTTAGCCTTGAAAGAGTCGAATTGAGAGAGGGAAAATATGGATAAAATTAAGATGCGATCACCAACCGAATTGATCAGTGCCTTGTACCTTGGGAGTATGGAGTCCTTAATCAGCGAAAGAGCTTCTATGGAGGCCAAAATTTTGATGCTCTAGTGTTGTAGCAGCTGCAACACTTGGCGATTCACTGGCAGGACCTCAACTTCTCTATGTAGGTCTTATTTATGATCTAAGTCTAGTCCTCCAAAAGTATTGTTTCATCTTGTGAGTTACCTTAGCTTCACTACTTATCCTTGGTTATTGATGTAATCTCTTCTATTTCTCTTGCCGGTTTAAACACATTTCACAAAACTAGTCAAACTCCAATTATTTTGATTAGGGAGAAGGATAGTATGTATTTGCAAGTTAGGATGTTCAAAATTTTAGTACTAATCTTGGGTGTTGCTCTGTAGCCAGCAGGCTTGTTCAATACCTCGATGGAGTCACTTAAGAAATCACAAGCATTGCTTTACTTCCAACATCCCTGCTTAGTACCTCGACGAAGTTACTTGCATCACCTCTCTGCGCAGGAAGCCTTTCTCATTCCTTTACCCTTATTTATTTTCATTTATGCTCTTTGGCATTTTATTGGGCGATCATTTTGCCAGGGCGGAAGAGGGATCCTGACTTATTTGGCTTGCAAGAGAGGTTGTTGCTTGTTTTACAGGGATTTAAATATTCTCTGAAATGGATTTGCTCGCTTAAGTTTTCTCCTTTCCCTTCCCTACTCAATTGGGTCAATATGTCCACAACACTATTTATTATAAACATCGATTGGAGGAACAAACATCCTATAATAGATATGGGTATTGTAACTCCACTAAAGTTCTTCATTTGGAATGAATCGTATTTTCCATATGGATGTCATTGAATTTTAGAGATATTCAGGACCAAACAAAAGGAGATCTAAATCTTGCCTAAGGTTGCATAGTTGCGACAATGACCTCTTAAACTCCTGACAAATTAAAATGAGAAGAAGATGAGAAGAAGAAATTAGAGTTAAAAAACTCTGATGATATAGGAACTTTGATGGTACATGAAGCCTCTGACATATCTTTGGGCATGGAGTCTTACAGGTTTGACATGTCTAAAGTATTTCTTGTAAAAAGTATTAAAGGTCCCATTATGATAACTTGCTAACCCTATAGTTGACTTCATGCTTCTGTATATTTGTACTTGGTTGTACTTGTTGAAGATTTGCGAGTACATAATCTTCAAGGTGTTGAAGATGTTCATAATTGAAGATGACTTGATAACAATGATGAGCATGATGGATAAAGGGAGTTGTAAGAATTACGATGACATAAAAGATGAATAGATGACCTTGTTGCCATAAGAAAGAATGATGTTCCTGAAAAAATGAAGCTTTGAAGTTTCTCCAAAGAACTTGTAAGAATAAAGCTGTTGATCTCCCTAAGTTGAGAGGGAACTTGGATGAAGAAGTGTATAGCTCCCTAGTTAAGAGGGAAGGCATAATGTGACAACTATAATAAAGACCTTGAAGAAAGAATAAAGATCATGGCTGAAGCATTACAGATAAATATTCGTGAATGACAAACTTAACAAGACTTGGATATTCTGGGAGAAGTGCTAAGGCTAAGTTTGGCACCACTGTAGAATTTAAAGAAGAAAGCTTCCAACGAAGATGTGTTTGGAAAATATGATGATGACCAAAGCGACATCAGTATATTTGAGAACCTCAGAAGTTTGAGCTAATTTATACATATATTGAAAGTTTATTACTAATTGGAGTTGCGATTGTGCAGAATTTCTCTATAAGAAGGTTGAAT
The DNA here is from genome assembly GCA_034641835.2 of Pinus albicaulis. Classification (NCBI taxonomy): domain Eukaryota; kingdom Viridiplantae; phylum Streptophyta; class Pinopsida; order Pinales; family Pinaceae; genus Pinus; species Pinus albicaulis. The sequence goes on from CM076581.1 coordinate 1,502,337,194, forward strand.
GTTTTGAAGCATGCTTGCACTGGTAGATATATTTGATTTAGTCGATAAGGAGAGATGAAGCATCTTGCGGCAATAAGATGCTTGGGAGGACATCTGGCCAACCTGTCATGATGTCTAGATCCCAAAGTAAGGAGGGTATTGTTGGTCTTGTAGAGCTTCAACCTTGGATGCGATACCTAGATCCCTGAGTTGGTGTTAGATTTGAGGCCTGATGGTACCTATAGTGGCTAAAGCTTTGAACACACCTTAGTCTCACCTGATTAAATACCTTGGTCAAGTGTCTAATCTGTAGCACTGCTTGTGCTGTGACTCTTCGTAGAACATATCATTTTGAGATCATCCTTGTACCTATGTATACATGTAATTATGAATACCTCCTTAGTTAAGAGATAGTGTTGAAGAATGTAACTAGTGTCGGTCTTCATAATTGTATTTGTCAAAAGAAAGAAAAAAAGGAACTTTTTATTGTGAAAGAAATTGACTTATTAAAGCATGTGTTTCATGCTTGGGTCATTGGTCCATTGTGTATTAAGATTGTTATTTTGTTGTAGACCCATCTTGGGCTTATTATGTTAAAAGAAAGAAAAATTATACTATGTAATTGCTCCACTAAGTCGGCTTCAAGGAATTCAAAGTCGGCCTCCAATATCTAGCAAGTTGGCCCTATTGAAGATGATTCGACCTAGAAGACTATATATAAGTAGAAAGCTCGACCTAATATGGCATCTATCATGAAGGATGAATTCACTCTGTAATTGCAAGAGAAGTAGTGCAAAACTTCACTGTAAAAGAAATAAAGGACAACGGAGAAATAGAAGATCATTACCTCATCTTGTTTCTACCTAAATGAGTAATAAAAACTAAAATAGAAATGCGAAGTTGCAGAGATAAGAGTGCAGGTCGAAAATTTCAGAATTGCCAGAAAGGAGTCTCCATTTGTCTTGGATATTGAAGTTGAATTCATATTGACTTTGGAAGTTTTGACTAGTCTTCTTGAATGCTTGACTTGGAGGATGGAGGAAAGTCTGTCTTGGTCAAAAGGGTCCTGATTGTCTTAAATTTGATCCAAATCTACTAGTGGAAGAGTTGGAATTGGTTTTCCCCTTCTTAGGGGTTTTGCCCTAGCTTGGAGCCTATTTCTGGTGTGTTTGTGATCTTCTTCTTTGGCATTTGTCTTAATGATGAACATAATACAATAATAATAATGAAAAAATAATATAATAATCACAAGAACTTGTCAAAGGTAAGAGAAATCAAGTTAAGAAACCTAATCTATATGCTGCCCTAGATTTCTCAACATGGGCCACTCTAAGACGAAATTCACACCCCTTAGGAGAACTCGCACTTGTGGGAAGGCAAAGAGGAGGGAGCTCGATTTGTGGAGCCCACACGGAGAGAGGAGGTGTAGCAAGGATAAACAGAGATGGAGGACCTCATTTTGGGACTTTTGCAAAATTCAGAATTGAACTCTTGTTTGCTTGAGTTGCTGAG